>JARBWK010000006.1:35790854-36517911 GCA_030556195.1 Anolis apletophallus
AAGTTGAGGCACACTGGCTGCATACTAACTGCTGCACCTTGCATTGTAAGTAACAGGTGGCAATGATGGTATTGCAGAGATGTAGCATTAACACTGCAGGCAAATAATTTCCATTCAGGTGCATAAGTTTATGATGTCAGTATGTTTCTTTGTAGCATACAACATCATTGATTTTCCTTAGGAGTGACCTTTAAGATTTTAATTATTTTGTTTAAGACACAGCTTCTGAAATTTTGAAATTATGTCCCCATGGGTGCCCCCATAGCCAATTATTTTAAACAGTGGTATCAATGAGACATCACAGCATACAAAAAAGGTCTGCATTAGGTGTGGCATTAATGGGAACAACATGTATCAGATATGAGCAAATTTGACTGGGTTTCGCTCTCTCATGTTTCATTTTTAAAAACTTGCACAAAAGTAATCTCTAAATTGGTGACAATTGCCTTATGTGGTCCCTTTCTGCCCCTTTCTCCCAAACTCTAAAACCAAATAGAGTCTTCCCAAGTGCACGAGCACCACACCAAATAGAGTTCAGCTCCAAGTATGAGCACCACATGTTTCTCCCTTCTTGCACCATCACACAAGCAGGAATCAGTCTCAATTGATTTGCCCTGCCTCACAAAGACCCCAACCCAGAAGAAACCTAAAAACCTAATTATCCACCTCCCTGTCCCTTTTTAAGTATGTCACCTCCCTGCAAAGCCTATCAGCATACCCATTGTCGTTAAAAGTCTGACTCCATCAAGGAATCTGGGGAACTTGTTATCCCAAATCTGGGAACAGATTCCAGGATAATCTTGTTTTAGCACCCATTATCCCCCCAACCTTGTCCTTATTCCATTCCCAGACACACCCAAAGAGGAGGACTCACCAGGGCAACAGGCCAACTTCATGCAACCAATACAGTTTATTCCATACTATGCACCAACCACAAACTGTAAATGGATGTACTTTGAAATCCAATGAGAATGTGGATTCTGAAACTCCACCAACTCCCCTTTTTCTTCATGTTCAAATGTATTTTTCTATATAATACCCTATTTGTACCTGGAGAACATGCTGATTTGGAACCGCTCCTAGTGTCCCTTGTGACCAGAGCTGAATAAACACCCTGTAGTCTCCCTCTAGCTTTCAAGGTGGCTAAAGCCATCTCTGTCCCATCATTGGTCCTGAAAGATCAAAATGGGTCTAGATAATCACCCAGTACTTATCAAAAATGGAATATTAAGAGCCTGGCCAATTATGATCCACAATGCAAATTGCAGGATTAAGATAAAATTGGCATGTTAATAATTGAGATCCCCGCATTCTCCATTTTAGTCTCTAAAGATCTGCTGCCCAAGCAAGTGCATGCTTGCTGTCACAAATAGAAGTCAAGAAGTTCATATTATAACAATGTGGTAAGATAATTTAATACTGAATTGTTCAACAGCATTGAATTTATTGTCACTTGTCTTTTTATGTATTGTGTATTATGGGTTAATACACAATACTAATCAGCAATATATACAGGGTTAATTTTTTAGATCTGAGGGAAATTATTAATATTTAGTTTCAAAAAACTAAGTAATGTAGAAGAAGCAAGGTATTTTAATACCTAAAACAATTAGAAAATTTGGGGCTATTTGTGTCTCCCCCATTTTCCTTTGTTATTATTTTTAAAGAGATGTATGTTTTAGTTCAGTTTAATATATTGGATTAGATTTGTGTTTTTGTAGTAGTTTTCTATAGTTGTTGTTATATATATATGTAAAATGATGTTAGTCAATAAAATAAGATTTTCAAAAAATCCAGAATAGTGGAATTCAAGAAAGGACTTTTCTAGTAATTATTTTATAGCAGCCTTTGGCAGGCAAGATGGAATGCTTCCTTGTTTCAGCAAGGCACACTCCGCTCCCCCTCTCTATTCACCTCCTAGTTCCCTCACTTTTAAAAAATAGACCAGGAAGATCAAGGAAGCAATATACATGGTGGTGATCCTCATCTGTTCAAGAATTTTGCCCACAAACTCGTTGTGCCAAATTGAAAAGTATTTTCATTGTCACTCGGACAAGGAGGTCAAAGTCACATATGCTGGATCTGTATCAATTATGTTATCCAAATCAGAGTGGCTCCTTTACAATTTTTATCTGCAAAGTGCCAAGTGCTGATCTCTCTTTCTGGGTTATGTGTGTGTAAAAGACTTCAGACAGAGCCCACTCGGACTAGCTGCTTAGAATGAGGGTACAGAACAATACTTGCTCTCTCTGTATTGCCCTAGACTAGGACTCAAAGAATCCTCTTGGCCTTTGCTCTGATTGGTTTGATTGGACCCTCTCTGGATTTCAGCCAATCACCTTCTGACTTGTTTCATTGGCACTCAACTCCATGGAAAACACCAGGGGGTCACCAATTCAACAACATATTCACCACCCTGCACATTTTTCCATTCCAGAAATCAGCCAGGAGTTCATGAACACCACCAAACTCTTCAAGAGCCACCAGGGACCTTATCTGACCTATAGGTCTGCTGGGATGACCATTTTAATAGGTTCACTCCACTTTGCAGGGATTCTGAGTCACAGCAAGCCAAAATCCCACCAGATTGTGTACTTGACAAATTATAGACAGCTCATACATTCTCTGTTTCATACTGGCCCATCTCAGTAAGTAAAGTTCAGAGTATGCCCAGTAGGTTGAGTAGGGGTGGTTATTGGGATGGTCAGCATACCTAAAAATACCAGAAACCTGAATGAGTCTTGGGGTCAATCAGGTTCACAGATAAATATATATATATATACAAAAGTATGATCGAGAACCTGTTTAGGGAAACAGAATGTCAATAGACTCCACCTCCCTGCCCTCAGGTGTTTCCTGTTGTTAAACAGAACTTTGGTACAAAGTTGAGGAGAGATTACTCATCGCTGCCTAATCTGACCTTGGTCTCTGTGACTACAGCAGGCTGAATGTCATCCAAGATCAAGCCCTGAATGGCAGCTGTTTTCCCATTCACTTTGCAGTCTCATTGAGCTCATTTATTATTTGTACCTGTAGAGCAATCTTGTAAAAAATGTTTTATTGATCCATTATTGCTTAATTTTAAAAAAGCATTGTCGAGTTTCACACATTTCTGCATCTTGATGAACTATGTTTTTTTAATTGTGCAATTATCATTCAAGCTGTCAATGCAGATGCCTTTCTAACAAGTACGTAAGACCTTTGAACAACATTTATCTGCAGCCATTAAAATGCTAAAATAGTTTGGCATCTTCGCTTTTACCGTGGGTTTTTACAATGGCTCTAATTACTGTTGGCACTGCTAGTTCTCACAGCCAATGAACAATTGCAAGAGAAAACGAAAGCAATAGTATTAATAAGGAGCAAACTCATTTACAAGGACATTTTCTTTTGGTTTCTTTCTCAAGTTCTTCAACTCCTACCCCACTGGATAGCACATTTAATATCCTGTGTTCACTTTTTTGGTGCCAGATTCACACAAAACAGGTCCTTCTAGGTAGGCATTTCAGCATTTCATAATGTCTCTACTAGTCACTCAAGTTATGTATTAGTTTTTACAAAATTACCCCAACATGCAAGTATTTATTGCAATTTGCCAATGTGGTAATTTTGTTCCTGGTTATATAATGCTTTGTGGACAAAAAAACATCCATGTCTTTGTGGTTGAAATACATGTAGAGTTGCTAGAGGGAGTGATGAGATGATGGAAAAATAATCTCTTCATCCATTCAAACCTTAGAGGGAAGCAAGGATGATCACTATCCTGTCCCACAAGCTTATCTCATGGGAAACATGAGACCTTGTGCCTCTTTCTGCAGGGTTTTCATAAACAATGTTTTGCTAGAGCAGCCAAAAGATAGTTGGAGGGGCTGGTACTACAGGCCAAGGAACAATGCTTAAAAACAGGTGCTGCAATACGTTTTATACTGAAGGAAAATAAATGTGTATGAGGAAACAGAGATTTGTACAGTTAGCTATAAGGAGCTTTTAATTCATAACAGATTTTCTTAAATAGATGAGAAAAGGATCATCATCATCGTAGGTTATCACTGCGGCCGAGTATGATTGTTCTTCAAGATATGATAGTCTTTTGGCAGTGGGTCTGTAAGTGACTGTAGAGACCTTTTCGATCCACATGGTCTTTTGAGAAAAAATACATTTCAGATGGTTCTGACAAGTGCTGGCTTGATGGATCTTCCTCTTGGCCCACTCCATTTTGCCTTCCATTCATGCCTCCTCAAAACTACAAAGACCTGGTGCCACTGGGCTAGCTGACCTTCAGTGAGTATGCTTTGAGGGCCAGGGCTTCCGGCCATACCTGATTATTGCAATGCCTTTTCTTTCTTTCTTTCTTTCTTTTTCTTTCTTTCTTTCTTTCTTTCTTTCTTTCTTTCTTTCTTGTGCTGCGTTTGATGGCCTTTGGCCCAGCATCAATGTTGTGTGTTAATGTCATGACCTTTGGGGCCCTGGTAGGACACTGTGTCTGGTTAGGCTGCCAGAAACATTGCCATAGCTGATGTAATGCTTAGCAGAGCTATAGACCTGTTCATCCAGACTGGGAAAAGCCTTGTGATCTGCATTGGGTGATGAGGATATCAGAAGCACCTGTCTTCTGTCTGGGTTTATTCCCCAGGAATTTCCAAAACCAGCCAGGATTTTCTGAAACCCAGGGTTGTAGGACAGAACAAGGGGCAAAGAACATTCAGTATGAGGCTTGTAACCCAGAAATATAATAGCTTGATATTTCATGGGATTATTGGCCTTAGGGCCTATGTCCTCGGAGGACATTTTAGCACATTTGCGGACTTTAAAAATGCTATTTCATCTCTGGCAGGTCTCAGGAAGCCCCCAAACATTGTGGAAACACCTTAAGTGCCCCATGGAGCAATTTGATAATATTTTGGAGCAGCAGAAAAAAAATTCAAAACACTTTTTGTGAGATTTTTTTAAACTCTAGGGCCTCCCAGAAATAGGCTTGGATGTAGCCCACAGACAGTACCTGGCCCATTCCAATATATAACATTATCATAACCAAGGGGTATAATATAATCACTGAATTTCAGACATCAATTTTACGCTACTTATTGATCAGTGGTTCCCAACCTTTTTTTAACCAGAGACCACTTGAGCAGAGACCATTTTGACCAGGGACCACTTTGACCAGGGACCATCCTCCAACATTAATACCAAAAGGATTATGAATCAGTTTTTGGTCAACTTTAGATTCAGTTTGGTTATTTGGGGTGCTGATTCAGGAAATTACATTAGATAGAAAATTGCATCAGCTCTAGTTTCTGATACAGAACATATGCCACCCAGTAGTCGCTATCTGCTCACCAACAGGAAACCTTATTTAATAATCTAGAACTGATGTGGTCTATCCAATGCAATTTTCTGAATCAGCACCCCAAATAACCCAAGGAACAGGCCTAAAAATGAAGACACCAAGGTGCCCCTGCTTCCAGGTGCCACATGGAGCAGCTCTGCTCAGGGAGGGAAGGGGGGGGGGGGAAGGAGAAGTAGTCATGAGGCTTGTTGTTGGGCTTTCTGTGGGTAGTCAGCCTCTCCCCTCCTGACATCCCCGTGGCTTCAGCACTATAAGAGGGTTTTGTGAGACCAGTCACCTCATTGCAACAGTGTAGTAATGGTGAGGCCACAGACCATACTTTAGTACTTGGGGACCACTGGTGGTCCACGGACCACAGGATGGGAAGCACTAGATGGATAAAAATAATGCTGATAGTCCTGCATTTTGTAACTGTGCCTTCTGATATCTACTTCATCCCATATTTCCTTGCAGCTCTCAGGATTACCAAGGACATTTTATTCCCACTCCCCAAGTTACACAGTGTTTCCCAATATGAAATATATTGCATGTGTGTTTAGCTATAGTAACTGGAAAAAAATTCCTATATTTATACCCCACCTTTCTCTCCCTCTGGGGGACTCAGGGCGGTTCTCACAATATGCACCATACAGTGCCATCACCATCATAAAACATTCAAGAAATACATTAAAACATTTAAAAGGTTAGTTAAAACAACTGATTAAATATGCCAGTTAAAACCAAATCCAAGTCTGGGTCAATTCATTGTCACGAGATGTCTAAGTCTCCTTTCCACAGTGCTCTTCACTGGTTGAATGCCTGGTCCCATCACCAAGTCTTAATTTTCCTTCTAAAAGACAGGAGGGAGGTGGCTGGTATGATGTCCCTGGGGAGGGAGTTCCACGGACAGGGTGGGGGTGGGGTGCATTGCTGAGAAGGCCCTGTCCCTCATCCCCACCAATTACGTTTGCAATGGCAGTGGGATCAAGAGCAGGGCCTCTCCAGATGATCTTAAACTTCGTGATGGTTCGTAACAGGAGATACATTTGGACAGGTAGTCTGGGCCACAACCGTTTAAGGCTTTAAAGGTTAAAACCAGCACTTTGAATTGTGCTCGGAAGATGATCGGGAGCCAGAGGAGCTGGCGTAACAGAGGGGTTGTATGCTCCTGTACGCCATATAAGAATCTCCCTGTATAAGAATCTCAGTTGAAATTGGTGAAAATAAATTTTCTGAATTGTTGAATGAGACTTGAATGACGGATAATAACTGGGAAGGAGGGGAAAGGATAGAAGAGAAGGAAGGAATCCCAGCCTATTTCAGAAAAGAGCCTGGATGCATCTTGTAAATATGCAGAAATGAAGAATAATAGGAAATTCTCAACACTTCCTGGACGTTCCCCCTAGGGATGTCCTTAGCTTCTTTATCCTGGGGTATTTTGTATTTCAACATTCTTAAAGCTGGCTACCTCCAGTCTGTCAGGCATATTTCCTTGTTTGTGGGACCAAAACCCATGTTGGCTGGGTAATAGAAACAACAGCGAAGCATGATTGGAGAACACTAGGTAGAGGGAGATTGGTCTCTTGGGTAGCAGAGGAATGCCTTTGCTATCTGAATTTGGCATGGCTCTCTTCTTTCTTCCCACAAGTGACAATGTTGAAAGACCATGAGTAATTTCTTTAATGATCTCTAAGTTGAAGCCCTCTGGCAAAAAAAGATGAGTGTGAAGAAAAATGAAAGGCAGGAGTGTGATGGATATTCACCTTGAGCATCGGAGAGACATCATGTGTGCTACGGTGAGCATTTGTTCTTCTCCTTTTCTGCCATTTGACAACTGAGGGCATATTGTCTTGTGCTCAGTCTCTGATAAGTACCCAGTGTTTAGGTATCTGGTGCTTTTCCATTGATTAATAGCAGTCTTTTGTCACACAGAGGAAGGTGAGATGGCTCTTGAGTGCAACTCCTATTGAACTTCGGAATCACACAACCAACAGGCACAGAGAAGAAACAATTGTCAATAGCTTCTCTGCAGGCTTTCGGAAACCGGCACTGTTCCTCACTGTGCGAAGCAGATTCTCTTTCCGATTCATTCAATTCAGGAGGCAGTTCTACAATCCTACTCAGTTCTAACTCCTGGCTGGATCTTCTTCATCAGAATTCAGGAGGTTGTGGGAGGAGTAATGAAAGGAACTGGGCAGAAGTGCCAAGAACCCCAAGGAAGTGCTGTAATTCATACAGCTTGGCTCTACCCCTTCACTAACATATTTGGCACGTAGCTAGGGTACAGCTTCCCTTTGTACCACTGGACTCTTTAATCAACAAGCAATTAAAGAGAAGTAGTGTTTGGGCTGGAAAACAAGTAATTTGGTCTGGAAGGCTCAATGATTCCTTCTCTCCTTCACCGCCCTCCTGCACAACAGTGCCCTTTCTGTATGTTTTTAAAATGACCTTTGTTGGCAAAAAAAATCATATTTTAACATATAACTTTCTAATATGTGTGCACAGGTGTGATGTGCCAATGAAGACAATGATAGTGTTGATGGTAAAGAGCTGTGCAGCATGGGGAAAAAAAGGAAAATGCTGTGCTAGAATACAAAAGATGTATTCAAAACATTAATCCCTGTTTTATGAAATAGTCTACCCTAAATGTGGCTACTTAATCAACTATACTTAATGAATGAATTAACTAACTTTCCTTGGCCCAGTCCCCACAAACCTGATGAAAATGTCATGCTGCTATGCTCCAATGGCACGAAGTGCCTATGCAACTAATGCCAGAGGTGGAATGGGGATGGAAGTTGTGACTGGGGCAATAGTGTCAAAATCATAACTAAGTAGTGATTGTGAATTTTAAAAAACTATCACCTAGATTTAACTACTGTTTTGAATTCAGAATTGCTCCTTTTGACACTACAGTGTTCCCTCGCTACTTCGTTACCGTGGACTCACTGTTTCGTGGATACACACACACACACACACACACACACACATAGATAGATATGTAGTGAGGGGACACTGTACGCCCTAGCGGCGACCAGGAGGAGGGAGGCAGCAAGAGGCCCCAGTAGTGATCAGGAAGAGGGAGGTAAACAGGGTGAGGGGGTAGCTCTTCCTCCCCGCTCGCCCTCTTTACCTCCCTCTTCCTCTTCATAGTCAACCCCAGGGCTTCTTGTTGCTTGGGCCCAGCAACACCTCCACCAAGAGAAGACAAGAGGCCCAGGCGGCAACAAGGTGAGGAGGAAAGGCAAGGGGGTGTCTCTATTTCACATTTTTTCACTTATCGTGGGTGGTCCTGGAATGTAACCCCCGCAATAAGTGAGGGAAGACTGTATTATGATACTTTTTCACATGATTATTGCTGAGTATGTCTGTAGGTGAATATATCACTGAATGAGACAAGTAGAATAACCACAGAACGTCTTAAACGTACACTTTTTGATAGACTCTGTAAGCTAGCTGGCATTGCCCCCCCGCCTCCCCGATGTACGACTGTAAGTTGCTGCCAAGTGCAAGACAAATAAGGTTGAACACTGTGAAAGCCACCCACTGTATGGCTATCCGCTTCCTCCCAGTAGACTTTAATCAAGGAAAAGTTTCATGAGAAGCACCACTCCTCTAAATGTTTCTCCAGCAACAGCAAGAATATCCATGTGGGCAGCAAAACCAGGCAATTCTAACTGGATCCCCCCCCCCCCCATGAGGGTCTACCTCCAGGGGCAAACCAAGAATGGGAAGATCAAAAGACAACCTGGTAAAATGGCACTATCTAGAGCAGTGGTTCTCAACCTTTGGGTCCCCAGGTGTTTTGGCCTACAACTCCCAGAATTCTGAGCCAGTTTACCAGCTGTTAGGGTTTCTGGGAGTTGGAGGCCAAAACATCTGGGGACCCACAGGTTGAGAACCACTGATCTAGAGGAATCCTCCACTTTGTGTGACTGTGGAGCAGAACAAACAACTCCATACCTGTATGCTTGCCCACAATGCCCTGCCTCATGGACAGAGGAAGAACTGTTTAAAACTACAGTGCAACAATGCAGTTGCTGTTGCCCGTTTTTGGTCTAAAACTATTTAGCTGCTTGTAATCCCCTTAGAATCCACTCTCAGAATTTTCCTCCAGCACCACAGTTCACAATAGTATCTTCCTTCGCTCAGTCTTCCTTATGGTCCAGATCTCGCATCCATAGGTTACTACGGGGAGTATTCTAACTGGAGGTCAGCTGCTACCAATAGTGCTATCGATTTTGAAGAGGCACAAAAAGAGGGTGGAAGTGAGAAACATGCTGAGAGGAAGGTGTGTCAAGCAAACCCTTGTTATGACCATCTCCCATCAGGAAATCTATGTCTTCATTGTGAATAACCACACGGATCCAGAATAGGTCTCCAAGTTCACACACAGACCCACCTCCAAGACTCTACCTTTGGAAGACAATCTTACTTGACCACGAGTGACCGCCTATGATGGTAACTTAAATATATATTTATACTGAACAAAGTTTCAGGGGGAAACGTTGTATTTTACCTGAAAATAATGATGAATGTTGAAATACTTGTCCTTGAATCTGAAAACAATAGAGACAAAATTGAAAAGCAAAATGAACAGGAAACTTACTGCAGTGGTTTCCTGGAAACTTTGCCAAATCTCTCTGTGTTTTGCTGAACTACATGCCTCCATCCAAGTGTATATGTTATGCCAGAAGTGGATGATTTGAAGGATTTCATTATTAGGTACTTTAAAAGCCTGACAACCACAGATATTGGTCCAGTGAAATTATATTCACTTCCAAAGGCTACAGCGGACAAAGCTTCTGTAAATTAACTTCTGTTCCCAAGCTATCCTTTTGGGAGCAACACAAAGCAAATACAATCAAAGCCAGACCTTAACTGGGATTATTAGAATGCTTTTCATTGAGGACAAAATTGGCATGTTTCCTGTTTTCTGTCTCTAATTTGTTTTTTCACAAGTGGTTTCTTAAAAGTGTGAAACATGCTGAAGCATTATCAAAGATTCTCTTATCTAATGTAGTTTTCTTATTCTCTAAATCTAGAATGCACAGCACTTGTTAATTCAGAATGGAACAATTTTTTAAAATAGTTTTTATTAGTTTATTTTCGTACATCAAGAAGAAAAATAAAAGCGGGGGGAAGAGTGTGCCAGAGTAGGGAAACAGAGTGTGAGGGTTAAGGAGGGAAGCTAAAGAAGGGAGAGGGAAAATAAGATTAGGTAGGGAGGGAAGGGGATAGGAAGGGGGGTGCCAACAGAAATTAAAAAAGATATAGTTGCTTCCAGTCGGGGTATTCTAGGAGTCCATCCTTGTTTGATCACTTTTAACATAGTATTGATATTCTTTCACCGCTGGTTTACAGTGTCCTCAGATTACTAAAGTTTTTCCGTCTTCAGATAGCTCTTAACGGGCTGCCAATCCGTCCTATTTTTGGTATTTATATTATTCACAGATCCTTTTAGCTCATCCATATCCATATATTCTGCCAGTTTTGTGGCCCATTCTACTACCGTCGGAGACTTTTCTTGTTTCCACATCCTGGCCAGAATGGAACAATTTTTTTATTGTACTGTCTGCTTACCCAGACTGTACAAATAAATCCACACAAGGTAATACCTCTAAAATGTGTACTAGCATGTGAGTCATGTATGATCCAAATGAAGAAAAAAAACCCTACCTTCTTTGAATTCTATATGGCCATTGCATACTATGCAGAACCGGAATAACATTGATACACCGTGAATCCATAGCATGAGTCCCCTTAAATGCCATTTACTGGTAAGCAGCCATTGGGATGAACAGGGTTCTATTCCCCTGTTGATCAAGAAAAAGCTACCTGATATTCACACCTCCTTCTGTGAGCAATCTCTGGTGTGAATGGCAGAAAAGGACCCCAAACACAAATCTCCCTCATGTCAGAATTGCTGATGTTGGGGTTAGTGGAAATGTCAGCCGGTTGCTACGCAATCAATGAGGAATAAAGACTTGTTGATCATAGTGGCTGCTTACTGGTAAGTAGAGTTTAGGGAGACTTCAAGGACCCTACTCTACCCCTAAACTAGAAGTTGTGAGGGGATCATGAATACATAGCAGTTTTAATTGTGTAGGTTACATATTCACAAAGTTTTGAAACATGATAATAAAAATATTCACTATTGCACAATTGCTTGTTACTGGGGGGTGGGGATGGGGGGTGGCGTGGCGTGGCAAATACTCTAAAGCAGGGGTGCTCACACTTTTTCAGCATGGGAGCTACTTATAAAACAACCAAGTCAAAATGATTTACCTACCCACATTTTGATAGAAGAAATAAGGGACATTTATGTGATTTTTCGCAAAAATAAGGAACACTTCATAAAATGCATCCAGGCAAGAGTTCCTTCTCCCACCCTGACATCATTCCACAGATATAAACAGGCAGAATGAAAGCAGACAGACCTTTAAGCTGCAAGGCCATTTAATGCTGATCAATGTGGCCAATGGAACATTCAAAAATGCATCCAGACAATAGTTCCTTCTCCCGCCCTGGCATCATTCCACATATATAAACAGGCAGAATGAAAGCAGACAGACCTTTAAGCTGCAAGGCCATATAATGCTGATCAAAGCTGCTGTGCAGATGAAGTCCTCGCAGTCGCAGATCTTAGGCTTTGGCAGAAAATGGCTGCCAAAGCCTCCTTGTTGTTGTCCTTCCTCGTGGCTCGTCTTCGCCGCCGCTGCACACTCCAAATGCGCATGTGCGGGCCGCGTACCCGGCCCCTCCATCCTTCTGCTGCCCTCCTTCTTCTCCCTCCCTCCTCCTCAGGCCACACTGCGACGGCAGCAGTCGACACTGAGGATGGAGGCACTGGCGGGGGAGTCGCATCAGGGGCAGCCTAAGCCAGGCTGCCCGGAGGAAGATGCGTGCCGCACGCGGGGCTGAGATCGACCAGTTCTGCTTCCGCGATCAACTGGTCGATCGCGATCGACCTAATGAGCACCCCTGCTCTAAAGACACCAGATCCTGCCTGATCTTGGAAACTAAACAGGGTCAGGTCTGGGTAGTATTTGGAAGGGAGACCACCAATGAAAACCAGGTATTATAGGTGATATTTCAGCCTATAAAACTTGGTTTTCATTAGTGGTCTTCTCTGAGTCTTCTTTGCCTAAGAAACCTCAATCTTAACCACATCACACAGCAAAATTGGCACCAAAGAATGTGAAGCGCGTTGTAGACAGTTGCCTTTACACTTTGTAAAATTCAGAAAAAGGGGACGGGCTGCTGAAAAATATCCCAAGGCCACTTGATCCCTTGGGAAAGGTAATTGATCACTGTCACTTCCCCCTTTTTCCACCTCTTATGCTTTGAGAGCAGTGGTGCATATCTCATCCGGAAGTGGAAAAAATGCATTCTCTGTCAGCTGTCAAGCTTCAGATTTTGGGGATTCTGGAACCGATTTGAAACCACTTTCTGTGGTTAATGTAATTACCTTTCTGGCCTCAAACCTATACTTGTTCTCTCCATATTACTAGGGTCTGGGTTATTATTTCTTGATTGCACATTACATTGTTCTGTAAACCCAGACAATGCTGTTGACTTTTATGCCCAGAAAGAGCATCATAATCTGTGAAACATTCATGGCAGAGTACTCTGATTTCTATTTCAGTGGTGATCCTCAGTCAGGCAATGAACTCCATATCTCCTTGAAGCACTCATGGAAAGTGTGCATTGGGTATGTAGCTGCAGTCTTGGGAGTGCTTTGGCCCTGTCCTTGAACTATGAAAATAGTATGACTGTTATTTTAAGCACACTGTTTTTGATCCTCCAGCAGTCAAGGGTATAAGTCAGGGGAGTTGTAATAGGTTTCTGTTGAACTCCATGCCAAAAACTACAACACCCTTCTAGTTCCTCTTCCTTGCGCCTTCCTGCTATGTGTCAGTGCCCTATCTCTGTGTTTTTCACAAGAATAATTAGCAACCCATTCCAATTTCCACCTGCATTCCACAACACAAAGGGATCAACAGTTCTTAATAATCTGGTCTGCTGTCACTCCCCCATCACTGTCTTTGCCCTCTCCCTGTTTTGTTTCTGCTGGCAAGCAAAATCTCTTTTTATTGAGGCAGGCTTTTAGTGACTGGCTGAGGGAGCTTCGTATTTAATGTGCCTGTGCATTCTATACTTCTACAGAATGTTTGACAGATTTATTTGACTTTTTATTGTTTTAATGTAAGAATTTGTTGGATGATATTGTGGTATTATAGCCTCTTCAGTTTTTAGCAGGATGGAGCTTTTATTCATGTTGCAAACCACTGCAGGTGATAGGTGCTTGCATCCTCTTAGGCATACATTGGGATATGTTTAGACAGGCAGGCAAGCGGGCAGGCAGACAGACTCACCTTTGGAAATAATTATTATATTATAAATGGAAATACAATACAGTCAACACAGCCAGGAATTCCATGATGACTTACATGCCTTCTATTCTCCAGCTGAAAACTGTTGGTGGAAGATCCCTGCTCTACCTTCTTGGGTTTCTTTATCCTGATTTGCATTCAGATTAGACACCCTATCAGATAACAGACATAATTAGATAACGGATTGTCTTCCAACAACCATTCAAACAGAGTGCTGTCCTTTGTGATGTGGCATTCACAATAATTTTATCACGCCACAATTAAAACTTGTGTACCAGTTGCACCCGTACCATGAGAAGCCAGACCTGGCCATGGTGACCCATGCTCTGTTACATCCTGAATAGACTTTTGCAATACATTCTGTGTGGGGTTGTCTTTGAAGACTGTTCGGAAGCTTCAAGTGGTCTGGCAGCCACTGGGGCAGTGTACAAAGAGCACCAAGCTTTTGGACAGTAAGTATTAGGGTTGGTTTAGAACCCAAAAATCACGGTTCTAAAAACCAATTGGGGGGTTATGCTTAACGTAATGACTTACAAAAAAATTTCAAAAAAAATCTTATTTGATATGTTATTACTTACAAAATTTTATAATTAGTTCTAAATTGTCCAAAGCAGGGAAACAGGACTGACACTGTTTTAAGCACAGGCAAATCAAGGGGCAACATTTCCCTTCTTCTCTGGAGTGCAATTCACTGGGACCTATTATTATTATTATTATTATTATAAAATGCCTGGGCCTGCTTGGAGGGAAATATAATGAATTATTATTATTAATTATTATTATAATAAAATGCCCCTGGGCCTGCTTGCAGGGAAATATAATGAATTATTATTAATTATTATTATAATAAAATGCCCCTGGGCCTGCTTGCAGGGAAATATAATGAATTATTATTATTAATTATAATAATAATAATAAAATGCTCCTGGGCCTGCTTGCAGGGAAATATAATGAATTATTATTAATTATTATTATAATAAAATGCTCCTGGGCCTGCTTGCAGGGAAATATAATGAATTAATATTATTAATATTATAATAAAATATTTGCCCACCTCTGGTCAAGGCCTGCTTCTCCATTGCTCTTCTCACTCCAGCTTTTCCCCCTTCAGTTTTGCAAATACCTCTAGGAATCTCCGTTTGTCCTCTATGATTTTTCTTGATTCTGTACTTTTCCTTCTCCTCTCCGTGCTCTTTTCACTCCCTGCTCCCCTTCTTTCAGCCTCACTTATGTCCTTCTGCTCTGTCCTTCTATCTAGCCTAATTTCCTGGGGTTTAAACGGCTTTTTTCCTCTCAGTCCTCCAAGCTGCTGTAGGAGTCGCGCTCTAGGTTCTCTATGGTTCCGGATCCTTTTTCACTTCCTGGAGGAAGGCCTTTCAGTTAATTTAGGCTCCGACTATACAAAGGCCCTGATCTGACTGTGAGTAATTTCTGGAAAGCTATTTTGGAGGGGATAATTTTCCTGTTAGAGGGGCATACAAAATAATTACAATAATAAAGAACTTTTGGGCCCACGAAGTGCAGAAATCAAAGTCCACTTCCGGTTTGGCGGGAAAAGTGCGGTAAAGCTTAAAATTAGCATTTTGAACGGATCTAATACGAATTACTTTAATTTCTTAATCCGAAAGCCCAACCTTAGTAAGTATTTGTGCAATAAGTGAATATGGCATAGTGAAATGACGAATGGAACAGCCTTGAATTATGATTTTGGACTGTGGTTTTCATAATTGGTTTTAATGTTTGATATATTTTTAATTTTTGGTTTTAATGTATATGTTTATTTTATTGTATATATATCAATAGTATCCATCCGTGGTCCACGTACATATTGTATATATGTTTGTGGCATCAAATTGTTATTTGTAATGCCACTCTGAGTCCCCTTTGGGGTGAGAAGGGTGAGATATAAATGTAGTAAATAAATAAATCAATAAATAAACTTCATATGCTAGCCACTCCTTTCATTATTTTTAATAATGAAATATTCAAGAGTACTAACGATTGGGTTCTTTCATACTGCTTGGAAATGTACATTTGTCTTCTAATGAAGCAAATGTTATAACTTATCTCCATGAAGAATTGATTATAAAAGTGTCAATATAAACCAGTGGTTCCCAAACTTTTTTGGCCTACTGCCCCCTTTCCAGAATTTTTTTTACTCACCGCCCCCCTAGAATTTTTTTAAAATTTAATAGCAATTAAACAGAAAGGTATATGTATATGCACTGGTTCTCAACCTTTCTAATGCCGTGACCCCTAAATAAGGTTCCTCATGTTGTGGTGACCCCCAACCATATTTTCGTTGCTACTTCATAAATAATTTTGCTACTCCTATGAATTTTAATGCAAATATCTAATATGCAGGATGTATTTTCATTGTTACAAATTGAACATAATTAAAGCATAGTGATTAATCACAAAAACAATATGTTTAGGGGTGTATGGACAACGGATGATGGGATTTGCAGTGCCTTCAATCGATTCAGCTCTGACTTTCACAGACCACTGAGACCCCCACAAATTACAGAACTGGACCAAACTTGGCACAGAGGACCTACATGACCAACGGAAAATAATGGAGGGGTTTGGGAGGAATTGGCAGTGATTTAGGGGACATGTAGTTCACCTACATTTGGAGAGCACGATGAACACAAACAACTATGGATTTGGATGAAATTTGGCACAAATACTCAATATGCCCAAATTTGAACACTGGTGGAGTTTTAAGAAAATAGCCCTTCTCATTTGGGAGTTGTGGTTGCTGGGATTTATAGTTCACCTACAATCAAAGAGCGTTTTGAACTCCACCAACAATGGAATTGAGCCAAACTTGGCACACAGAACCCCCAATCATTCACCACCCCCTTAAAGGGGTTCACCACCCCCAAAATTCCCCTGAGCCTCCCACCGCCTCCTTGGATCACCTCATCGCCCACTAGGGGGTGGTACTGCCCACTTTGAGAATCAGTGATATAAACCAACCGAAAATTAGTCCATAAGCTTCCATCATAGCTTGTTTCTCTTATAATGAGTTATAAGAAAAAAAACTTAATGGTATAAAAAAACTATTTTTTCCATTATTCATGAAGTCCTTGGGTGACTTTCTATTGGAATTCATGAATTTATGTTAATTTGAAATGCTGGAATGTCTTTATTGAATTATGACTTGGTGTGATTTGCTTTTTCAAAGAGTCTTTCCCCCTTGGAATGAACTGTGGGTAGATGTAGTCTGAATTTTGTGCCGTGGAAATGAGGGGGCAACATTTTGCATAGACTATGAGCTATGAAAAATAGCTTAGTTCAGCCAGATATTTCCATGGCATTCTAAAGAAGTGTGTTGTACAGTGATACCCTACAGAAGAATTCGTGAAGATAAAATTTTGATCTATGGCCATACTTGTCCCTTGTCATCCTAAGACTGAAACAGTACCCTTTTCATTCACCAACATATCTCCCATCCAGAAACACTGAATACAATGGAATATGAGAAGATAATCAGAGCCCTCAAACCAGCTGCACATTGAGCTTGCCCTCCTGTCCTGTTAATATCACCCCTTGTTTACAGAATCTTGGGGAGGTTCCGGCGACTACGCAAGTTACAATCACACGCAGTGTTATACTAATATCTTTGTATCTGATCACAATAAATTTTCAAATTTATTGTTATTTTCCATGTTTTATTTGTTTGTCCAGCTGTCTTGTATATAACCATTTTTAAGGTGCATCCTGGTTGTAAGTAAAATATTAGTGTTATGATTTATTGTCAGCTTTCACAGATTGAACTAAATATCAAGTGAGTTCACTAAGAGTATCCAATAAAAGGGTTTAAGACCCTCAGCCTCAGAAACGATAGCAAGAAGGAAAACACGCTGCCCTTTCCTTCCAACTGTTTCCTTAATTAATTTCTGGTCCCACCCCAGAATTTTCCACGTTTTAGTTCTTTGGCCTTCTTCCTCTATTGTCATGGCAACTTGACATATCAGGTCTGTTAAAACTCGACAGTTAAGGGTTTCCTTTGAGCCTGGTACCTTCCTTCATTTAATTAGGTTATGACTCTATAGAGGAGGTTATAAAGCATGCCACTGTGTGTTTTCTCCCCAAATTGCATCTGTGGGCGTCAGAGAATAAAACGCGTCTCTTTGCACCCTTTCTCTTCCCTTGCCAGGGGCCAAAGATAAGGAAATAAGAACTTTGGCTTCATCATTTATTGAAAATCAAATCCGGAACCAGCTTTCTAAACTAATCTTGTTCCACTCGTGATCACAAACAAAAAAACAAAAACAAAAAACAACACGAAAAAACAAAATAAAACTCCAGCAGCTGTGTTCTCCAGTTCTTTGAGTATAATGTATAATTTAGTGCAAGTCCTTTAGTGTTAAGTAGTGTATCATTTCAGAATCAAAGACTGGAATATCATCCAACCATAGTTTGGGATTACTACAGGATACTATGGTATCCAAAAATAACTTTATAAGCCCTACTTCTGATTAATGACAAAAGGAGAAACAATAGAGGTTATTAGGTAAAGGTAAAGGTTTTCCCCTGACATTAAGTCCAGTTGTGTTTGACTCTGGTCGGTGCTCATCTCCATTTCTAAGACGAAGACCCGGAGTTATCCATAGACACCTCCAAGGTAATGTGACCAGCATGACTACATGGAGTTACCTTCCTGCTGGAGCGGTACCTATTGATCTACTTACATTTGCATGTTTTCGAACTGCTAGGTTGGCAGATGCTGGGACTGACAGCGGAAGCTCATGCCGCTACAAGTTCTGTAAGTGTAGTGGTTTCAGTATAGGCCTGTGACACTGGATTCCAGAGGTCTAATCCCTGCTTTGCCATGAATTCCATTGTGGACATTTAAGAGATTTAAAGATGGGCTGAAAGCTAACTTTAAAAACTGTGGCATAGACATCAAGTACTGGAGGTCAGCTGTGACCAGCAGTGCTGCAGAATTCGAAGAGGCACAAATGGAGGTTGAAAGGGAGAAACGTGCCAAGAGGAAGATGCATCAAGCCAACCCTAACTGAGACCACCTTCTACCTGGAAGCCAATGTCCTCACTGTGGAAGAATGTGCGGATCAAGAATAGGGCTCCACAGTCGCCTATGTATTCATCGACAAGACACTACACTTGGAAGGCCATCATACTTGGACAAGGGATTGCCTAAGTAAGTACTGTGGACACATCTACACTGACCACTTAGTCAGTTTCAAGCTGGCATTGAAAAAGTGGTTTTGCTTTGCAGATGATAACATAGGAAATCCTGGAACCAGTTTGAGGCCTGGGTGGTGATTTCACAAGCCGCAGGGCACTGATGTGCATGCAAGGCTTTATTTTGCTCACTTTCGTGGGTGTTTGTTGTCTAGCCACTGTAGTTTGAAACTAGCTGTGAACTGCATTAAATGGTCAATGTAGATGAGGCCTGCGTGATCTTGGACAAATCACACTCTCTCAGCCTCAGAGGAAGGCAATGACAAACTTCTTGTGAACAAGAAAAAGTGTCATAGGTTCATCTTAGGTTCACCATCGTTTGGAAACAGCTTGAAGAAAATAATAATAATAATAATAATAATACAGGTGGTCCCAGTAGTGGTCATTGGCAACACTGGGTGTTGTGCCAAAAGATCTCAGCCAGCATTTGGCAACAATAAACATTGACAAAATCACAATCTGTCAACTGCAAAAGGCCACCTTACTTGGATCTGCATGCATCATTCGGAAATACATCAAACACTAGATGCTTGGGTAGTGTTTGACTGGTGATTTTGTGATACGAAGTCCAGCATATAAATCTTGTTTGCTGTGACATACTGTGTTTTTGTGTCAGAATAATAATAATAATATCTTCTTTATTTGTATCCCACCACTATCTCTGAAAAGGGACTCAAGGTGGCTAACAGAGCAACACATAACAACAAATCAAGAGCTATCCGATCTATGTATCTATGTATGTAAGGAACTGTGGTGGTGCAGTGAGTTAAACCGCTAAGCTGCAGAATTTGCTGATTGAAAGATCGCAGGTTTGAATCCGGGGAGCATGGTGAGCTCCCACTGTTGGCCCCAGCTTCTGCCTACCTAGCCGTTTGAAAACATGCAAATGTGAGTAGATCAATAGGTACCTCTTTGGCAGGAAGGTAACAGCACTCCATGCAGTCATGCTGTCCACGTGACCTTGGAAGCGTGTACGGACAGCACCGGCTCTTCAACTTAGAAATGGAGATGAGCACCACCCCCCAGAGTCGGACTCGACTAGACTTAATGTCAAGGGGAAACCTTTATGTATCTATTCATCTATCTAAAGTATGTATGTATGTATGTCTGTGCCACAAACACTGTTGCTAAGTTAAATGGCTCTCTGTGAGGTCAGAGGGAAAGAAATATGAAATATGTGTGAGGGGAAAAGAGAAATGGAGGAAAAACCATGTTGTCAGGTAGGCTGGAGAAGGGAGAAAGTAGGTGGGCAGCAGTCCCAACAATATCCAGGCAATGCTGGGTATATAAGCTAATCTATACACATAATAAAAGTAGGTGTGACAGCCCCGGCCTCCACAAACAGGCTATAGTTCCAAGTGCTGAGAAGCCTCCAAAGGCACTCCCTCAAAGCGTGTGCCATGAACATGTAGCCCAAACCCTGCCGATGTCCTCCCCAAACACTATGGCCCACCACCCAAGGAATGCTTTCATTTGAGGAGAATTTCATCCATGATTTGACATGTTTCCTCCAGCACAGGCAGGCATCCCAGGGTTCCTTTTGTTATTTATTTATTTATTTATTCGGTTTCTATACCGCTGTTCCCCGTGGGCTCGGGGCGGTTCACAAAATCTAAAAGCATATACATTAAAAAGCAATACATATAAAAACCAGTTTCTACAAGTTTTAAGAGGGGCCGTTAAGATTGAATGCTTGCTGGAAAAGGGTAGTCTTGCAAGCCCTCCAAAAAGGGGCCAGTTCTCTCATTGATCGAACATCCGGTAAAGCGTTCCATAGAGTCGGAGCCACTACTGAGAAGGCTCTTTGCCTAGTAGCTGATGAGTGGCTAGTTCGGATAGAAGGGACATCAAGGAGGTTTTGTTCCTTCGACCGTAGTGATCTCTGGGGAATATATGGGGACTTGCGTGGACTTTGCCTGACCCCGTCCACTGCCTCTCCTTAGCCCTTTCCTACCCTTTCCTATGGCACACAGCAAATACAGAGTAATTGATCAACAACTGAACAGACCGGAGGGGTTTGGGGGACTGAGGCCAACTGTAAATACTGTCAGGATTTGGGGGTGACTGCCCTTGGCATATGGGAGTTGTAGTTCACCCTTATCCAGAGAGCACTGAACCCAGCCAATGACAGCTCTGGACCAAACTTGACACACATACCCAACATGGCCAACTGTGCATACAGGCCTGGTTTGGAGAGGATTGACCCATGATTCTGGGAATTGTAGTTCACCCACATCATTATGTATTTTCTAATGGGAGTCTTCATTAAAAACTGGCTTTTTCCTAATAAATAGTGCTACTAATTAACTAATTGATATTACCTTACACCTCAAAACAGGCAATGCCCTTTTCAAATAGCCCGGGCACCAGGTATTTAATAAGATTCAAAAAATTGTTAATAGCAGTTAGCCATAGGGAATGTTCAGATGTGTTCTCTTGATGTCTATTTTGACCCTTTATATCTATTT
This sequence comes from Anolis apletophallus, assembly GCA_030556195.1. Lineage (NCBI taxonomy): Eukaryota > Metazoa > Chordata > Lepidosauria > Squamata > Anolidae > Anolis > Anolis apletophallus. Next base: position 35,812,259 of record JARBWK010000006.1, read on the forward strand.
TGAGATACAGGCACCCTTCTTGGACCCCAGCACCCACTCTGGGCTGTATGAGCCCCCAAAGGTCTAACAATGAAACAAAAGTGAAAGTCACCAAAAAACAAAATCTGAAAGCTCTTTTAGATTTATTTTTTAGTACTAGTGGTAAACAAGGTTACCAGGTTGACACCTTGTTTTTATTAGCATTTGCAAATACGCAATCTGTGTTCTCTTTTTTGGATGGTTAATTCACGAAGAAACCACTAGGCATGGTTCCGAACCCAAAAATCATGATTCTAAAATCAAATTGGGGGATTTTTTTATTAGTAATAGAAAGACTTACCAAAAAATTTCCAAAAATTTCTAAAATGTAACTTAATTACTAACGAAATTCGTTAGTAGTTCGTATGCCAGCGCATGCGCATTCCAGATGGTTTTGGCCTACAACTCCCAGAAATCCTAACAGCTGGTAAATTGGCTGGGATTTCTGGGAGTTGTAGGCCACAACTTGAATAAATCACACTGAATTCTAGATGGGACTCTCCAAATAGGAAGGAGGGAGGGAAGGGGGTATTCTATTCTTGGAAGCAGCAAAAAAAGGAGAGCCCCTCGGTCCTCGCTGCCTCTCTCTCACCCCGATCCTGAGGGAGCGAGGGCCCAAGTTTGCCCAGGCTGAGAGGAAAAGGAAGAGGCCTGAGGCTGTGAGGAATGGTGGGAGTTGAAGTCCAAAACACCTGGAGGGCTGAAGTTGGCCCCTCATGAAGCCTCTTCAAGGCTTTAGATCCTGGCAGGCAGAAGGGGCAGGGAGAGCCGTCCACATATTCTTTGGGGGGGATTTGCTGCAGAATCCCGGGCTCATAGAGAAGATTCTGCAGCAAATCCCCCAAGAATATGTATGTGTGTGCACCCAGGCAGCAAACGCTGTGCCCGGGGTTTTGGCTTTTCCGGGCTCATAGAGAAGAGCCTTTGCAGTTTGAGAAGGGACCACAGTCAGAATACTTTGGTTTGAATGTTACCTCTTCTTATACCCATTGTTATTACTGCTGTATTATTGCATGTGCATGGAATGTAGGTATGACCAGTTGGATTACTTATAATATTAGGCACTTACAGTAGCATTCATTCTATTATACATTAGGTTGGTTTCTCACCCCAATACTCTTTGATGCTTTAGATCCTGGCAGGCAGGGAGGCAGGGAAGCCTGGAAAAATGTAAACAGAGAGGTTTACTCAGTAAATCCACAAAGGAGGGCACTTCATCCAAAGTGCCCTCCTTTGCGGATTTACTTCTGAGTAAACCTCTCTGTTTACATTTTTTCCAGGCTTCCAGCCGAAAGAAGGAGCGAGTTTAGGGCTTGCCTTGCCATAATACTTATTGGCAAGGGAGGCGGGAGGGTGGTGAGAGAGAAGGAGGGTGCCCCCTCCCCTTACGACCTAATAACGACACTTAAGAAAATCCTGGTCCCCGAAGTTCTATAAAGAAAGTCCACTTCCTGGTTGGCGTTCCAGATGCGGAAATACTCAAAAGTAGCATTTCTTACGAATTTCTTCCGAATCATTTCATTTTCATAACTTTTTTCTCATGCCTAGAAACCACATACAAAAATGGATAATAAAGCTCAAGTGACATTTATGATTATATAGAAAAGGAATTTTCATACGATGTAGCATTTCTTAGCACTGTATGAAAAACCAAATGGGCAGAAAAATCCCCTTTTTGGGATCATGACTGGTCTGCAGTGCTCAACTCACCATCCCCAAATAGTCCGATATTACATTTCGACTGTGTGAAACGAACCCCTTCACTTACATATCAGTCTAAGAGGAAGCCTTCCTGTTATGTGCTTGTGAACTGACACGCCACATTGCCTCTTACAACAACAGTCGCATTATGCTTCCTTGCACAAAACCAGCTGTCAGTTTAGATTTCCTTAATCCTGTCAGGTTCCAACTTGGCCAACCAACAATCATTATCTATGGGGAAACCATCTGTGAAACAAAGCAAAGTCCCTCATGAAATGACATGTCATTTAAAAGAAAGGGGGGAAAACCCACCTCGGTCAGGGCACGATAATCAAGCGGTGTTGTTTAGCTTCAGATCTGTACATTACAAATTCCTGGTATTTCCTTCAGTAAAATTGAATGCAGACATCTCATTTTGATCACTTGGTTCATGCTTGACAGTGCAAGGACTTTTAGACCTTGCGTGTATATTTATTATTTAGTAGTATGTATTATTTAACTGCATCTGCCACTTTATGATGCATTGGTGCCCAAACCTGCCAACAGCAAAAAGGATGAAACAGAACACAAAAAAATCCTGTAAAATACAAAACCATATATTACACAAGGAATAAAATAACTGATCATTGAATTAGCCATTTAAAAAGCACTACATTAGAAAGGGCAGTATGTATGTATAGTCATGTGTGTGCGTGTGTGTGTATGTGTGTGTGTATGTATGTGTGTATGTATATATATATATATATATATATATATATATATATATTGCTCTTCCCAGTAGACAAGAGCAAAAGCAAGCTGCTACAGCCTTCCCTGACTTGTCTTTTCTTTCTCAATAATGTTTGCCATTTTGACCATTTTGGATGCTACCTGTCCACCTGTCTCTTTGTGAAGTCTTGGCACTGCCTTTTCCTTTCCTTTGCTTCAGTTTCCCCTGGTCATAGATTTTCCCAATAGTGTAGACACCTTCCTTAGTATTAGTTTTTGGTTGGAGCAGAACACCCCCTAGAAGCCAGCCTTGGTTGGTCTATTCCATTTCACTGTATAGATCTCTCTTGCTGGACTCTTTTCTACAGTCAATAGAGGCTTAGTGACTGTAGGCCAAGCAATCCAAGGCCAAGCAATCCAAAAACAGGCATTCTTAGCACCTGCATTTAGTAGTATTTTATACCAGTAGTCAAAAGGACAACAGAAGCTTTTGGCCAGCCTAAGCTTCACACGAACAAAGATTAAGACAGTTTATAAGTAAGAACTTGTAATCCATCGCTTTGCACTGGAGAAAGAAGACACCAGAGAGATGACTGCAGCCAGCAAAATCTCCTTTTGTAATGTATTGTTTTAAGTTACCTTATGATAGTTCTGGGTGGAATTAACCCTTTATTCATCTTGTTTCAGTAAACTCATTTGGTTATCTTTTCACCTTGCCTAAAGTGCATCTGTCTGCTAAAAGTTTTAATCTTAAAGTAAATGAAAAAGGAGCATTCGAGCTATAAAATACAATTGTAATAATAACTGTCATTGTATTTGTATGTAGCACAACTCAAAAAATGACATATTGTATTGTATTTATATTCATATATTCAGAAAGTAACAATTATAATGACCTTTGTCTTTACACAAAAGTGAGTGAAAACGCTTCAGTCATTGTAACAATCTGTTAGGAGGTGAAGTTCCTCTGAATCTACTCACAACGGATGGTCCCAGAGCATTCGTAATATGTAACATAAATGTCTATGTAGCCACAGTTCATCTGTTATATTCAATAATACATGGGGTTTACACGGGCGCTCAAAGACTGAAGTGCTTTCACTTACATTTGTGTAAAGACAAAGGTCATTATAATTGTTACTTTCTAAATATATGAATATAAATACAATACAATATATCAGTTTTTAGTTGTGCTACATACGAATACAGTGAAAGTTATTATTACAATTGTATTTTATAGATCGAATCCTCCTTTTTCGTTTACTTTAGTATCAAGTGGAACTACTCTTGTTTGTAAAGGTTTTAATCTTAACAGAAGGTGTCAGGTAGCCCCCAAGTAAAGCCAGACATCATAGTTTTCCCAAAGGCTTGGGTGTGCCATCACAACAATGTTGATGAATAATGGTGTGGTTTTAGATGAGACCAGCAAACATTACATAGTCTTGTTTGACAAGTGCCAGATATGAGAGAACATTCATTTTACAGTGAATGAAAAAGTAAAACTTTTTTCAGTGGAAGAATTTACAAGGGTCATCCACTTCAATTTTCATTTGTTACATAATAAATGCCAAAAATATTTGTAGGGCTCATTTAAATTGGCATGAAAATCTGGATCCACCTCTTGGCTGTTTTCATAAACCTCCATTTCCAGTGAATATTGCAGGGAAAATTAGTTTAACTGGCTTAGCCCCGTTTCAGCAGTTTTGATGCAGTTTGGACAATTACATCACTTCCAATTTAGAGTGATCCACTGTCCACATAGGAATCATAGAATCATAGAGTTGGAAGAAACCTCATGGGCCATCCAGTCCAACCCCTTGTCAAGAAGCAGGAAAATTGCATTCAAAGCGCCTCCAACAGATGGCCATCCAGTCTCTGTTTAAAAGCTTCCACAGAAGGAGCCTCCATCACACTCCAGGGCAGAGAGTTCCACTGCTGAACAGCTCTCACAGTCAGGAAGTTCTTCCTAATGTTCAAATGTTCCTTTCTTGTAGTTTGAAGCCATTGTTCCGCGTCCTAGTCTCCAAGGCAGCAGAAAATAAGCTTGCTCCCTCCTCCCTAGGACTTCCTCTCACATATTTATACATGGATATCATGTCTCCTCTCAGCCTTCTCTTCTGAAGGCTAAACATGCCCAGCTCTTTAAGCTGCTCCTCATAGGGCTTGTTCTCCAGACCCTTAATCATTTTAGTCGCTACCACTCTAAGGACACTACCACTCTTTTCTCTGTGCTCATCATACCCATGTTGTCACCGGTGCTGCTCTAGTCAGCTACAGAACTGATGCCAAAGTCCCATTCTAACATCAATAATAATAATAATAATAATTTTATTTCTTACCTGCCTCTCCTTGTGGCTCAAAGTGAGCAACAGTATAGCTAAAAACACAAAATCATTATATGCAATACATATATTAAAATCTATTTCTACAAGATACATATATAAAAATACGCAGAACAAAGATTAAAATATAGTCAACACAAGTTGCGTTTCATAATTCATTATTAAAACTGGTTGGGTAGGTCTGCCGGAAAGTCTTTAGATGTGTTTTTATGTCTATGATTCTATTCTGGTTTATTGCCCATGTAGATTAAAGTCCTATATTATGGTCTGTTTCATATCACTCAGCCCCCATCTACACTGCCATACAACCTAGTTTCTGAATTCAGATATTCCTGCTTTAAACTGGTTATATGGTCGTGAAGACTCAGATAATCCAGTTCAAAGTAGATAATTTGGATTCACAAACTGGATTATATGGCAGTGTAAATCCTGACTAATTCACCCCACTTTGATACCACTTTAACGCCCATGGTTCCATTCTATTGGAATCCTGGAATTTGTAGTTTAGGGAAGAGTGTTATGAATTCCCAGCTAAAAGTCTCTAGTCCCTCATGTTATGACAAGTGCCGGGATTCCATAGGATGTCGTTATGGCGGTATCAAATTGCTCTTTAAAAAGACCATTAGTGTAATTGCATCTTTTAAAACTTACTTTTGTGATTGAAGTGCGATGAAAGTTTATCTGCATTTGAGATCTGAAATGAAAGTCATGGTAGATAGAATACAGTATGATGTACAAAATGTGCAATCTACAAACTGGAGTGTATTAACATTGACTGCCATGGATCATTTTATGTCTCACTCCTTTCTATGTGTTTGTCATAAACATACCTCTTAGGAAATTACAGAATAGGTTCCTCTGAGCTTACAATTTTGAGCCAGAAACCAGCTGCTTGTCAGAGTTCAACATTTGCAATCAGAAAAGTTAAATAATATTCAAGCAAGGATTTCCTGTGCAGGTTTCCGATCTCCCTCAGTGGGGACCAGATGACAAACATGCTGGATGCAGTTCTTTGATAGTCTTCACACTCAGGCAGAGTTGCAGCATTCTCAGTTCTATTTACAGTCACTGATGATTGTTTTGCAACCCTAAAGCATTTGGGGGAAGTGGTTTGGGTAAGTCACACACTGGAGAGAACCTCTGGGGCATTGTTGCTTCACAAATACAAAGTCAGACAGTTCTATTGTGAAATCTGGAAAATTAAAATGCATGGCAGAGTTCTCCCTTTGTTTTAGCAACAGCCTTAAAACATATTGACAAGAGAATGTGCCTCCATTTGAACACAGCCAGATTTATTTCTAAAGAAATGTGCTGTATATTTATTGAGTTGACGCACATTTAATTCTCCCAACACTTTGCATAAATTGTGTTGTGTGATTGGAGTTGAGCCTTTTAATGCTAGTACAGAGTCAGTGAGAAGAAAAGGACCAAATACAGACATAAAACCTAACAATATGTACCTTATTTCCTGGCGTATAAGACTACTTTTTAACCCAAGAAAAGCTTCTCAAAAGTCAGGGGTCGTCTTATATGCGGGAGTCGTCTTATACGGGGGAGTCAACTTATACCAGGAGACGTCTTATACACTGGGAGTTGTCTTATATAGCGGGTGCTGAAACTTCCAATCCGGATTGGAGAATCTGTGGTTGCCGCATATGATGGTGGGAGCTCAAAAATGGCAGTGGTTGCGTCCCTGCCGTATGCAGCGACTGTATGAAAGCATTAAAGGTGACGCTGTACAAGTACAGTAGAAGAAAATCCATTCATCAGGATTTGTGGACTTAATGCGGTCCCGATGGTGAGGTGAAGGGGCGCCTCACCGGGAAGGTGTAAGTGAAGGGCAGAGCAAGCTGCAGGCGTCCGGAGCGCCCGGGGTATGGAAAAAAGAGATAGAGTGGCCCTGGGCCCAGAAAAACACACCTCTTTTACCTGTCTGGCCCGCCCTTGTATCCTGTTACCGTACCTCCTCTGCCTCTCAGATCTCACTCCTGAAGACTGCAGTGAAGCGGTGCAGGTGTGCAGGTGTGAGATCTGAGAGGCAGAGCAGGAGGTACAGTAATAGGAAAATTACCATATTGAAATGAAATCTGATACTGTTAAAAATTTTATTTGGTGTGCATTGGAAGAGGGGTAGTCTTATACAACGTGTATATCCCAAACTCTATATTTTAACTGGAAAAGTTGGGAGTTGTCTTATATGCCCAGTCATTTTATATGCCAGAAAATACGGTAGGTATGTTGTTGAAGGTTTTCATCGCCAGAATCACTGGATTGTTGTAGATTTTTTGGGCTGTATGGCCATGTTCTAGAAGTATTCTCTTCTGAAGGTTTGCCTGCTTCTATGGCAGGCATCCTCAGAGGTAGTAAGGTCACAACAATTAGGTATGTTCTGAATAGGATAATTTAACCACGTTCACCTTTTCCCCTCCAATTGCTATGGAAGATTTTTAATCTGCATTTTGTATTAATCCAAGGCATGATCTTGAATCTTATATTGACATAAAGTTCATAAATTAAATAAAGACATAATGTCCTGTTTCCCCTATTGTTCCATGCACATGAGCACTTAAAAGATGTTTGCTACCCACATTTGGCATATTTGTTTCAGAAAATGCTGGATTTGTCATGCAGGGTGTGGAACTATTCTAGAAAAAAAAAATTAACAGGAAATCCTGCATTTGTCAGAAATCCTTGCGGCTTGTGCAAGAAAACATTCAGGAAGAAATCTCTCTCTTTCCCCATTGCCTCTCAGAAATGCTCTTCTATTTATAAACTCTCTTTTATTGCTGACGGGGAAGAAACGTGGCCTCTCCCAGGAAAGAGTCACAATGGAATAATTTTAATTGAATGATAGTAGTACTGACATTCCTTGAATTCTGCTCAGCTTTGCAGAAAAGCATGAAATGCTCACCAGTGATAATTGAAGCACCTAGCTATGGACATCTACCCCCAGGCCTGACACAGGCCCTGTAACAGGAGAAAACCCTTGGCATGACTAGATCAGTGGAGAAACCAGAAGAGACGTGTAGTTCAACCTGCCCCATTTACGGTATTTCAGCACTGCCGTGGTCTCACAGAGGAAGAGAGGCACAATTCTGTTAGCTGGAGGGCTGGAAGAGTATTCGTAATTATCCTTTTTCAGTTCAAAAAATTAGTTGCCTAACAGTCAGAAAACTCCACTGGGTAAAATAAATAAACCAACCAAAATTTTGCACAATTATTCCTGATATTCAATACCCTGTAGTGTTAAAGATTTCACCATTCTGAGACATGCTCCTCTCCTGGCCTCTTTGACTGGGGGTAGATGTCCATCCTCCCCATTTTTGGTTAAAAACAGGGGTTTTTTTTGTGCAGAAAACAAGGGGGGGGGGGGTTTGGCTGCAAAACATGTGTTTTCCTCAGCAAACTTTTCAGCAACACTCCAATGCAGGGCATAATATACCCTCCCACACCCCAGGTAGTGAATGTGATAGTCTGTTTTAGGCCTGGAGAGCTCTGTTCTCAATAATAATAATAATAATAATAATAATAATATGCAATTACTGGATCATGGTAAATCATCATTATGATAGAACAACAAAACAGTTTCCTGCTCTTAGGCTTACAATCTAAAATAAAAACTTTCATCAGTCAAAGAGGCCAGGAGAGGAGCATGCCTCAGAATGGTGAACTTTGTGGAGGCTCCTTCTTTGGGGGCTTTTAAGCAGAGGCTGGATGGCCATCTGTTGGGGTGCTTTGAATGCGATTTTCCTGTTTCTTGGCAGAGGGTTGGACTGGAGGGTCCACAAAGTCTCTTCCAATTCTATGATTCTATGTTTTCCAGAGGACAGGAATGTTTCTTTTAGGGCAAAACTGAATACAGAGGATGTGGCAGGATGTGAGAGAACAGAGTAAAGTCCCTCAATCAGTTGCTCACTCTTGATTTAAGCCATGAAGTACATGCTCCCAGTGCACTCCTTATAGCTGCCCCTGCGATGAGAGGAGAAAACATTAGGATTAAGGAAGGTGCTGTAGACTCATTAACATTAACACTAAAGCTATTAACACACTGGAGCACTGAAGATGCATGGTGCCCAACTCCAGTTCCTAGACTGTCTATTTTCAAAACACAAATAGTGTGTCCTCTCTGTGAAACCTCCAAGGACAGAAATTCACTTTGTAAATGCACTACAGCACCCCCCCTCCCCGTCCCACAGTTTTACATTATTATTATTATTATTATTATTATTATTATTATTTTCAAAACCAAAAAATAGGCTTCTATGCTTGTGATATTGTCTCAGCAAGGGACAATTGGGCCCTTGACCTATTGAAGTTGTCCACCCCAATCTAAATCAAACCATTGACCTCCACCCACTTGGTATGTTGTTGTGCGCCTTCAAGCTGTTCTTATAGTGATCCTAAGGTGACCCTATAATGAGATTTTTTTGTGTCTGATAGTGTGTGAATTGACCACGGTTTCCATGCCTGAATAAGGAATTAAATTCTGGTCGTAGTCCAATACTCAAATCACCACACATAAGAACATAAGAACATAAGAAGAGCCATGCTGAATCGGACCTCAGCCCATCTAGTCCAGCATTCTGTATCACACAGTGGCCCACCAGTTGTACACGGGGATCTCGAGCAGAAGGGAGGGCAAAACCCTGACCTGCTCCCGACCCCCCACAACCAGTACCCAGGGAAATCCTGCCTACCTCAACCAACTCCGAGGTGGCACTTGAATGTCCTTTTCAGTAACTACCGATACACTTGGTATCCATGAATCTGTCTAATCCTGCCTTGAAGTTGTTCAGGCTGACAGCTGTCACAACCTCTTCTGGAAGTGAGTTCCATAACCCAATGACCCTCTGGGTGAAGAAATATTTCCCTTTATTAGTCCTAATTTTCCTACCTTGGAGCTTCAGGGAGTGCCCTCTAGTCCTAGTGTTTTGTGACAAAGAAAAAATATTTTCTTTGTTCACCTTTTCTATCCCATGCATGATTTTATACACTTCGATCAAGTCACCTCTTAAACGCCGTCTTTCAAGGCTGAAAAGACCAAGGCGTTGCAACCTGGTTTCATAAGGGAGTCGCTCCATCCCTTGGATCATTCTTGTTGCCCTTTTCTGTACCTTTTCCAGTTCCGTTATATCCTTCTTAAGGTGCGGAGACCAGAATTGTACACAGTACTCCAAATGTGGCCTTACCATAGATTTGTAGAGAGGTAATACAACATTTGCTGACCTATTTTCGATTCCCTTTCTGATCATGCCTAGCATAGAATTTGCTTTTTCACTGCTGCAGCGCACTGGGTTGACATCTTCATTGAGCTGTCCACCAAGACCCCAAGATCCCTTTCTTGGTTTGTCTCGGAAAGCTTTGACCCCATCAGTTGATAAGTGTAGTTGGGGTTCTTTGCCCCGATGTGCATGACTTTACACTTGTTTAGGTTAAAATGCATTTGCCACTTTGTTGCCCATTCACTCAATTTCGAGAGATCTTTCTGGAGCTCTTTACAATCAGTTTCATTTTTAACTACCCTGAACAATTTAGTGTCGTCTGCAAACTTTGCTACCTCAGAATTCACTCCTACATCCAGATCATTAATGAATAAATTAAAAAGTAACTGACCCAAAACTGAACCTTGGGGTACGCCACTTCCCACCTCTTTCCACCCAGAGAAGTGTCCATTTATTACCACCCTTTGTTTCCTACAGTTTAGCCAGGTTCCAATCAGGACAAGACCTGTCCCCTGATTCCATGGCTGAAGAGCTTATTTAGGAGCCTTTGGTGAGGGACTTTGTCAAAAGCCTTTTGAAAGTCAAGGTAAACAATATCAATTGGGTCCCCTTTATCTATGTGTTTATTTACACCCTCAAAGAATTCTAACAAGTTAGTAAGACATGATTTGCCTTTGCAGAAACCATGTTGATTTTCTTTCAGCAATGCCTGTTCTTCTATGTGCCTAGTAATTTTTCTTTAATAATGGTTTCCATCATTTTGCCTGGAACTGAGGTTAAACTGACTGGTCTATAATTTCCTGGATCACCTCTGGATCCTTTCTTGAAGATCGGTGTTACATTTGCCTCCCTCCAGTCCTCGGGTACAGTGCCTGATCTTAGAGAAAGGTTATATATCTTCAGCAATTTCACACTTGAGTTCCTTAAGAACTCTGGGGTGGATGCCGTCTGGACCTGGTGATTTGTTGACATTTAGTTTAGTAAGGCATATGAGAACATCCTCCTTGTTTATCTCTATCTGTTTTAATTCTTTTAATTCCCTCCCTGAAAAAACTGACTCAGCTGAAGGCATATGTTGTCTGTCCTCCTGTGTGAAAACGGAGGCAAAGAAGTCATTTAGCCGCTCAGCAATCTCTTTGTCTTCGCTGATTTTCCCTTTCTGGCCATTGTCGTCGAGTGGCCCAACTGCTTTTCTAGTTGGGTTCCTGCTTCTGATGTACTTAAAGAAGTTTTTGTTGTTTTTTTAATATTCTTTGCTATGTGTGCCTCAAAATCTCTCTTGGCTTTCCTGACTGTTGCTTTGCATTTAGTTTGCCAGAGCTTGTGTTCCTTTCTGTTCTCCTCAGTAGGAAGAGCCTTCCATTTCTTAAATGAGTTTTTCTTCTTTCCAATCACATCTTTTACTTCGTTTGTAACATACTGGTGTCCTTTTGGACTTTCCATGCCTCTTTCTTTTATTGGAATGCATTTTAGTTCGGCCTGTTTTAAGGTATTTTTAAACAGTTTCCAAGCATTTTGGAGGGATTTGATTTTTTTTTACTGCTCCTTTTAGTTTTTTCTTTACAATTTTTCTCATTTTGGTGAAATTCCCTTTGTGAAAATTTAAGGTCTCTGTGTTAGTTTTTACTGACAGCCACACTATGCTGGCTGTCCTATCTGGGTATACCATCACATTTTTAGAGAAAACTTTTCACATGAAGTCACTCATCCATCAATCAATCCCATATTAAGGTTGATTGAGAATTGATTTTGAAAACCCAAATGTAACTTTTGTAATGCAATAGTTCTTAGGAGCTCAATAAAATTTGTTCTGACTTCATTTATGCTGTGTTTTTTGCTGTTTTATGGACATGCTGTAAGCCGCCCCGAGCCATTGGGAGGGGCAGTGAACAAATACGAATAAATAAATAAATAAATAAATTTACTTAGTTCTTTAGACAGCTGACCTTGTTCATTTCCATATCGGAGTAAAATATCCTCTTGATTGTTCCTATTTTTAGGCGATTAAAAAAATATCTCTCATCAACAAAAATGAAGTCACCTGCAGGGCTGAATTTACGTGACATTTGTCATGCATGTGCCTGATCTATTTATTTATGAGGTGGGAGTGAACATCTAATCGAAACCAAAAAGGAATTGAGGAGAGCTGAAGACAACATACTTTGCCTTCCTTTGGTCCTTCATCACCCACAGCACCATCTCACTGTGAATTGTGTCCTCCAATAATGTGAATTAATGAGGAACTGAGAAGGGCCCAATCTGTGGTATAAAGGTTGAATCAGATTTTGTAGCCTAGTCAAGGCCAGACTTTTTCTTGTCTGAGGCAAAGCAGCAACTGGCACCTCTAATTCAAGTCAAGGGACATGAACATGCAATGGTTGCTATGGCTTTTGAAGTGGTGTGAGTAGAGAGCAAAAGGAATAAATGTGCCAAGAGGAAGGCAAGTGAAGCAAATCCTTGTCGTGACCACCTTCCATCAAGAAATCAATGTCCTCAATGTCAAAGACCATGTGGATTCAGAAAAGGTCTTCATGGTCATTTATGGACAGTCTGAGTCCCTCTACGGAGGTAGAGAAGATTGGGATAAAAAAGTTTTAAATAAATACATTATGGATATACTGCTAATACTTTACTCCTGGAAGACAATCATACCTGGTCACAAGTGCTTGCCCATGATCGTGATGATGGACATGAACATCTAAAACTAGCTGTCAATTTGGCATATGAGAGATAGATCGTGCCTTTCCCCCCACCTTGGCAGCAAAAAATAGAATAACAAGTTAGATAAAAGGTTACTGTCCTTTCAAAGTTTGTTTCAGGGAGTTGCTTCACTCTGTCCAATGGTAGGACCAGCCAACTATTGGCAGTGGTTGTACAAGAGTCAGGGTCCTATTCCAAACCAGACATCCTCTGTCACATGCAGTTGCAAATGGGTGTATCCTGGAAGTTAATTCAGTTCTTCTAGATAAATTTCCAACTGGACCTTGAAAGGAAAGGAATCCACTCATTTCTAATTCCTCAAACATGGTTGTCTTGCAACTTTCTGTTTTCTCCAATTCTGGAAGCAAATACAACACTAAGAAAACGAATAACAGTTTGCTGCCTTTTCAAAATTTGCTTGAGGGAATTGCCTCACTTTCCCATGCAAGTTCCAAAGTTTGACTTTCTTTTCATAGTCATCCCACCCTCATACCCCAATTGAACTGATCCAAATTAAACTTTTAGCTTGACAAGTGATATATGTTTTGTTTACTTTTTTCAGTTGAATGTTTAAACTTGTCTTTATATTATAATTTACTTCATAATCTAGGCATGTAGTAAAGTTAATACATAAAGAAAAAAACCTTAGTTCTTTCTGAGTATCAGTTCTGTTGTAATGGAAAAAAATCCCCATTTGCTGGGAAAACTTTTACAAATAAGATTAGGACTGAAGGAATATGAAGAAAGAAACTTTCTAGTTTTTATCTGGCTGTGGATAATAATAATAATTATTATTAATATCCCACCCCCTCTCCCCGAAGAGACTTGGGGGCACTTACAACAATCACAAATACAGAAAATAATATAGCAATAAGTAGTACACAACAAAACAATTATTACTTAGTACAATTTAAAATACCATAGTATTAATAGATAAGAAAATGATTTGCTCTCTAAAAACAATCTAAATATAATCACCGTTTTAACCAGCTATTCCTGTTATCGGGCAAGCTAGCAGTTATGATTAACATTCTCATGGTCATTCAAATCCTGCTCGATAGTTAAATAATACCCTAGCCATTATCAAAGGCTTGCTTAAATAGCCAGCGCCTTCTTGAAAATTAACAGAGTGGGTGCTTGTCTTATTTCCTTGTGAAGAGCATTCCAGAGTCAGGGGGCCACTATTGAGAAGGCCCTCTCCCTCATCCCCACCAGCCTCAATTGTGAGAAAGATGAGATCGATTGGAGTGCCTCCCCAGCTGATCTTAAAGTCCGGACAGGTTCATAGGGAGAGGTACGGTCAGGTAAATATAGGGTCCTTGAGCAAATCCTAAATTCCCACATATCTTGAAAGTTCAGATTAGTTGCGTGGTAAGAGAAAGCAAACAAGGACCAAAAATTGAGGAACTATTTCATGAGTAGAGTTCACGCAACTGAGAAAGTGATTCAGATAGGACAGCTTTTGTATGGCTTCACTTGTCCCTGTTGGCCTGGGTATCGAGATAGGGGTGACCCAAGATCTCCATTAAGCTTCGACTAAGAGGGAGCTCTGTGGTGAAGACGAGAGGCAGGTACAGAGTGATTCAGACCTTGAGGATCTGATTGCTCTGGCTTCATGGGGGACATAAAAAGTTCATGTACTCTTTCAGAGCTCACCCTTATTTGTTTCCCTGTCCCACAACTGAGCTGAGCTGAAACCTCCACAGTTAAAACTGCTACCCTGAGAGGGACTGACTGCCACTGAATGGCAAGATGATACGTACGTGTGGAGCTACACCAAATGTAGGATCTTAGCCACTATTACTTTCTATGAAAATAACTTAGTGGACTGAATGAAGAACAGTGAATAATAGATGCAACATGAGCACATTTCAGCACTCTGGAAGCTTGATGGACTGTGATTCTTATTAGAGAACTAATGCATCATAGAAGGGCATCTTGACCCAACGCACCAGACATAACTTTAATATCAGCAAATTGCCTGTCTGTAACAGGGAACACCTGGCTGTAGCCATTAACCAAACAATCTTCCTTTTGATGAGGTCCTCAAAGGCGACTTTGTAAGAACTTGGGTTCTTTTTATTATCGTTATTACATGAAAAGGTCATTTTGAGTTTCTTAATAAAATAAATGACAATTATAAATGCTTTTCTCTAAACAGAGCTCTCCAGCGCACATGGAAGACCTTGCTGGCACTGGGCTAGTTGCCCTTCCCAGTTCGTTGCTGTTCATACTACTCTAATTTCGAAATTTATCTTCATTTATCTTGCTTTAAAGCTTTGCCAGGTGTTTCTATTGAAAGGGCACCTGCCATCTTGGGATTGCTCTCTAGAGATACGCCAGGCAGGGCAATCATTTTCATTAATCATGACCGCCTTTTATATATATGAAAAAGTAAATTACAGTGCTTTCCAACTGAATCAAAGACACTTTTATTCAATACTATCTCTATAGATTGCTTGCTTGCTATGATACTCCACTTAGGCAGAAAAAATGAAATGCAAAGATACAGAATGAGGGATGCCTGCCTTGAGAGCAGTACGTGCAAAAAAGATCTTGAAGTTCTCATAGGCAACAAGTTAAATGTGAGCCAACAATGTCATGTGGTGGCAAAAAAAGCCAATGGGATTTTGGCCTGCATGAATAGGAGTATAGTGTCTAGATCCAGGGAAGTCATGCTACTCCTCTATTCTGCCTTGGTTAGACCACACCTGGAATACTGTGTCCAATTCTGGGTACCACAATTGAAGGGAGATATTGACAAGCTGGAACATGTCCAGAGGAGGGCGACCAAAATGATCAAGGGTCTGGAGAACAAGCCCTATGAGGAGCGGCTTAAAGAGCTGGGCATGTTTAGCCTGAAGAAGAGAAGGCTGAGAGGAGACATGATGGCCATGTATAAATATGTGAGGGGAAGTTATAGGGAGGAGGGAGCAAGCTTATTTTCTACTGCCCTGGAGACTAGGCTTCAAACTACTGGAAAGGAGATTCCATCTGAACATTAGGAAGAACTTCCTGACTGTGAGAGCTGTTCACCAGTGGAACTCTCTGCCCTGGAGTGTGGTGGAGGCTTCTTCTTTGGAGGCTTTTAAGCAGAGGCTGGATGGGTGCTTTGAATGTGATTTTCCTGCTTCTTGGCAGGGGGTTGGACTAGATGGCCCACGAGGTCTCTTCCAACTGTATGATTCTATGATTCTATGATTTAAATCACATGTACAACATAAAGTTTTGGGAGATGTGTATATATGCAGGATACAAATGCATTTACATGTTTGCAGCCTTGAATCTAATTATGGAAAGTGTTGGGCCACAAAGCTTAAAAGTTTATAAGGTCCAAAACACTGACAAACAAAGAATCGGATGCCTGTTTTTTAAAAGTTGTATGATAGATTGGCTGATGTGTCTTTCTTCTTCCATATCAACATACCTTCCAATGGCCTAAGTTTGGCAGGCATGCCTACAGTCAATCTTCTCTTATCCCATTTTCTGAGCTGCTCTTAGAATGTTCCAGTTTCTGCATCCTCACTCAGAATATTCTGAGCTCCACTGTTATTCATCAGGACATAGAATCATGATATCATAGAGTTGGAAGAGACCTTGTGGGCCATCCAGCTCAATTCCCTGCCAAGAAGCAGGAAAATCTCATTCAAAGCCCCCCGGACAGATGACCGACAGGGAAATAATGCTAATTTCCACTTCTACTGTACTTTCAATGTACTTCGGGAGAGTTTAGTTCCCAATTCTTGGAGCACAGTTTTGAATTGCAGGCTAGTTTTGGCCATGGTTCGCTGCAGTCATCATTATGTTTTGAAATGTATCAGTATTTGAGGGTTTGCTACCCTCTAAAGTGCCACTTGTGAGCCCCATTTTAAAGTGGAAAGCTAAGGGGCTGTCACAAACTGGAAGTGGAATGTGGCTGAGAGCCTATATTCAAGTTGTGTAACACAAATCTTTGTATGCTAAGTTATGCATCGATCTGCTTGTTTTTGTTGGTAATTGGTGGTTCTCAGCCTGTGAGTCCACAGGTGTTTTGATCTACAACTCCCAAAAATTCCAGCCAGTTTACCAGCTGCTGGGAGCTCCCGGTGGCACAATGGGTTAAACTGCTAAGCTCCTGATCTTGCTGATCGAAAGATTGCAGGTTCAAATCTGGGGAGCGGCATGAGCTCCTGCTGCTAGCCCCAGCTTCTGCCAACCTAGCAATTCAAAAATATGCAAATTTGAGTAGATCAATAGGTACCGCTCCGGCAGAAAGGTAATGGCGTTCCATGCAGTCATGCCAGCCACATAACCTTGGAGGTGTCTATAGACAATGCTGGTTCTTTGGCTTAGAAATGGAGATGAGCACCAACCCCCCGAGTTGGATACGACTAGACTTAATGTCAGGGGAAAACCTTTACCTTTACCTTACCAGCTGCTAGGATTTCTGGGAGTTGATGGCCAAAACATCTGGGGACCTACAGATTGAAAACCACTGGAACTGAACCAAGACATCTAACATATAATTGACAAAACAAATTTGCATGAGCTCCCACACACAACAAAACTAAAAAAATTTTTATTTAATTTTGGATTAAAATATACACCACACTTCAAACAACGAAACACACAACACAAAAGAAAAACCAAAACAATAACAGAAGAAATTACACACGACAAACAAAACAACAGTACTTCCCAGCCTGATTTCAACTTCTCCTTTCTAGTAGAGAGGGAACCTTGTCACCTTGGTCATAACACACAACAACAACTTTTCAGGTGCAATTTGGCCATATGCTTCTACAAGCTAGAACTGGATGTGGATGTTCAACCTTTGACAAAAAGTGTTCAGCCACTTTTGGAGAGGAATTTATACATATGTAAGACATCAGCGACATTCTTACTACTGAACACATTAAAAGTCTATCACTTCCATGAGTCAAAATGAAGTGGATCCCATGCAACACTGAACAGTTGCTGATGTATTAAATAGAAAAGAATATTTGGATGAATGTGGAACAAAACTCTTGGTTCTCCTGCAACCTTTGTGCAAAAGCCTGTTTTCAGTAGTGAAAATAAACATAAACATCTATTTTCTTTTTTGGAGGCTTTCAAAATGTTGATTTTTGGTTTTCACAAGGAGTAGAAACTTCATCTAAAAGTAGTGGGACTGTTCCAAGGTTTGGTCTGAGTTCAAGAGGAATGCCTTTCAATAAAATGTCCAATGTTCACGGAAATGGGATAAAATATTGGTAGTTACCAACCAAACACTAAGCTTGCCATATCATTGCTGGGCATGGCCATGGAAATGGCTGTGGAATCTTTTAACACTGTAAAGATGTTTGGTCATTCAGAGAAAATCTAGAAAAATAGGACATTTGTGTTTTAAAAGAAGATTGTGTGAATTTAAGGCTGTTCAAGGGAAGCTTTAATTTATGTGCCAATAAGTTGCACAAATATTTTCTCTACTATTCAATTAAAAGCAAGTAGTTGCCTGGGGAACTGCCATATTGCATGTAACATATCCTTGTTCTTGTTTGCAGCACAGTACTTATCCTACAAAAGAAGCATTCCTACTTCTCGTGTAAATTTCTAATGTGAACAAGCTATTAAGAGAGAAGGGTAAGCAATGGAGGAAGTGAGTGAGAAATATGAGTATTTAATCACTGAACAAAAAGTCTTGCTCAGGAAGAAAATAAAATCAAAACAATTTGCAATGACTTTATTCACGTAATTTTCTTTTCATTTATGATTGTTTGAGGAAATGTGTTCTTGCCATACATACATCGAGCGAACCACTGACTGCATAAGGAAGCTGATGAGGAAATACAACATACAAACAATCTACAGACCCACTAAGAAAATCCAACAAATGCTACGTTCAGCAAAGGACAAGAGGGAGCCTCTCACCTCTGTAGGAGTCTACCATATACCATGCAACTGTGGACAAGTTTACATAGGGACCACCAAACGCAGCTCCCAAACACGGATCAAGGAACATGAAAGGCACTGCAGAATACTTCAACCAGAGAAGTCAGCCACAACAGAGCACCTGATGAACCAACCTGGACATAGCATATTATTTGAGAACACAGAAAAGCTGGACCACTCTAAAAACTACCATATCTGACTACACAGAGAAGCCATTGAAACCCACAAGCATGTGGACAATTTCAACAGAAAAGAAGAAACCATGAAAATGAACAAAATCTGGCTACCAGGATTCAAGACTTCTAAAATTATAACAGTAAATAAAGAACAACACTCAAACATAGGGGAACTCCAGACAAGAAACAATAAGGGACAACTAATCACCTCTCAACAAAGGATTCCCTCAGGCAGTAACAAGCCACACTTAAAAATTGTGAGGCCCTCAAATGTGTGTTAGTTCTGACTTTCAAGGCCTTACATGGCTTGGGGCCAGTGTACTCGAAGGAGCGGCTTACCCTATATGTGCCCAGAAGATCACTGCGTTCGGAGGGTCTTAACATGCTTGAGGTCCCAGGTCCTAAGCTCTATGGGCTTTCCAGCACACGACAAAGAGCGTTCTTGGTGGCTGCTCTGGTTCTGTGGAACTTACTGCCGGCCGAGACGCGGGCTCTGTGGGACCTCATGGTCTTCCGCAGGTGCTGAAAAACCTGGCTGTTCAGGTAGGCATTTGGTGACTGACCGGTGCTTGAATTGTAAATCCCCCCAGCCGTGCTGCCACTGTCTTTTACCTGAATCAGCCTTGCTCTGATTCATGTGACTTTATGTGATTTTACGTGACTGTAATTAGTAGGATGTTTTTATGGTATTTTGGTATATTTTAGGACATTTTAGGATTGTTTTATGGTATTTTGGTATATTTTAGGACATTTTAGGATGCTTTTAAATCTCGATGTGCCTCAAGGTGTTTTATATGCTTGGAAACTGCCCTGAGCCTCAGGAAGGGCGGTTTAGCAAATCGAAATAATAAATAAATAAATAAAACACTAATCAAGGTGGCCAATTGAAACCTAACTCCAACAGACAAGAGTTCTTTCTCCCACCCTGGACTTTCCAGAGAGATATAAACCCCATTTTCCTAGTTTCCAACAGACCTCACAACCTCTGAAGATGCCTGCCATAGATGCAGGTGAAACATTAGGAGAGAATGCTTCTATAACATGGCCATATAGCCTGAAAAACCTACAACAACCCAGTGATTTCAGCCATGAAAGCCTTTGACAATAAATAGGAAAACAGCCAGCTCTGAAACAGCGATGAGTGAGAGGAGGAGAATCTTGTCCCCTGACATCACGTTATTGCTGGCATACCAGAATGGAAGTGGGAGGGACCCATTGGGAAGGTAGCGGAATGGGGAGATGTTGGCTTTACCTATTAATAGCTAGGAAGAGGGGCATCATGGGGATGGGGGGCAGACTGGCAGCAGGATGCACACAGTATTTTGTGATAGGGCCAATGGTGATGTTCCAGCTGCAATGTCAGTTTCCTTGCCTCGTGTAATAAAGTTGTAATAGTACATTCCAGCCAGTGTTTGTATATTATAAGAAGTTCAAGAACATGTTTGTTCAATGCGTGTTTCATATTAAGAAGCAGGTTTTGTGTTGATATATAAAAAAAGAAGTGTCACACAGAAATAAAGTACATGCAGCAGCTTCAGAGTGTAATGAAGGAGAAATTAAATGGCTGAAGATTTGTCCATGGATAGTGTTATAGTGGTAAAGGTGCAAAGCGGGATCACGTTTTAGCCTTCAGACAGCTCTGCTTTTGGCTGTTGGGACCTTTGATCATTAAAAAAAAGACCTTTCAACATTTGCACTTTCCCAGAGTTCATTTGTTGTAAGAAGAAAGCAGTTCCTGCCACAAATCATTGCCTACTGAAACACGCACTTAATTTTTTTGCCCTCCCCTTTATACTGTTTTGAGCTAAATACGTGACTTAACGTTCTTGTTCTTCAGGCATTAATTATTCAGCTGTACAATACAGAACATCTTTATTTCCGAGACAGCTTTCTGTGCCAATTGTTTTTTGATGCAGTTTTTGCAAGCATAGAAATCCCATACACAACCCACAACTTGATATACGAGTTGTAAATGGAAACTTTTTGAACAGAATCCATCAGCTTTACAATGCTCTCATTTGTTACATGATTGTCCAGGGAAAACCGTGCTGTGTTTTTTAGGGCTACAAGAGTATGAGAGAGAAAAAAGATGAGAAAGTTAGTAAGAAGATATGCTAAGATTCAAAGGAAAGCTACGAGTATTGTCCTGTATTGCAGAAGACTAAATTTTACCCTCTTTTGCCCTGGTTAGGGTTACTAGTGCCAGTTCATGGAAATTGGTCCTGGTGGAAACTGAGAGTGGCTTTTAGTGCAGGATTTTATGCACGGACATCTGCCAGATCTAATAAACAGACGATCCTCTAATCTGGATTTATACTACATTATATGATTACATCAAGGAGCACATTGCATTATGTATTATCTATATTTCTTTGTAGAGACTGGGTTGGCTCTATTTAGGGCATTGTAATTGTAGACACTAACAAAACCTCATATAATTATGATATAATAATCTATTGAATGTGTTTCTGAATAATCTCCCTCCAGTAATGAGAGAATCAGGTGAAATTACAATACATGTATGGTGGTTAGAAGTTATTAAAGTATTGTTGATCCAAATTTCATATTTAAATCTTCCCTTAGCCTTGAAACTCACTGAATGAACTTATTTCAATCACTCTCTCTCAGCTTCCTCTGTCTCACGGGGTTGTTTTAAGAATAAGATGTGAAGAGAAAAAATATTGAGCTTATTGAAGGAAAGATGAGATACAAATGCAATTAAAAATAATACATTTAATGATATCTCAGTGTTGTCTTCCCAAATAACATCCCTTTAACTAATTGTGTCATTATCAAGCCACAGTAACCCCCTGAATGATTTACGAGAGGTCACTAAGAGACCTCAAATAAATATATGAGTTTTTCTTGTACTAAATAAGACCTTTTTCAGCGGTCCAGACTTGAGCAAGTTCAAAACTTTAGAAGATCGGGAATAAACCCAGTAGCAACTGTACCCCATGAACTACATCGCACCTACCCTTTAATACTCATCTGTTTTGGTTGTCATTCGAACTTTGAATTTTAATCTGGTACTAATTAATGTTAAGTTGTTTTATGGTGTTTCCATTCTGTGTTTCTATACTGTATTGTGAGCTGCTCCGAGCCCTCGGGGAGTGGCAGCATACAAGATTGAATAATAAATAAATAAATAAATAAATAAATAAATAATTGTATAAATTGGTTGATTATGTGTCATCTGTATTGCTTAAACTGCATGCTGTATCTATTTCTCATATGAAGTGTATATAAATTGCTTCTTAAAATGTATTAGAATGTAGCCCTAAAGGGAGCCACTCCTCTGCTACCCTGTTCAGATAATCTCCTGGGAATGGAAAAGAGAGCAAATCCCTCTGGCTATATCCCAAGCCAGGTAATCAGCTTAATTCATTGTATGTATGCAAAGATTGGTGATTTCCTTTGCCAGCCAGATAAACTCATGATGTTTGTGCAATTCACCTGAGACTGAGAGTCCACCGCTTCCTCACGGAAACAGGGTCTTAGAGTATGTGCATTCATTATTGACAGCCTAAGATTACCTAAGATCAGCATCTTTGTCCATTGAGTCTTGCACCTTTCTTTCCTGGGCTCGATCTGGCATGGAACTGGACATTAGAGCTAATCAAAAGCTCATTGTCACATTTGTGCCATTGTTTTCTCATGGACTGTGCCCTCCCAGGGAGCATATCTACTGCTGATTGACCCTTCACTAATACACTTTAATAATAATACACTTTATTTATATTCCACTCTTCTCACCCTGAAGGGGACTCAGAGCGGATTACAGGTACACATACTTAGCAGACAATCCCTGCCGTTTCCACATACACAACATATAGATGAACAGAGGCAAACTCTGGCCACCAGGGGGAGCTGACACACTTCTCATCTCTCAGAGTTCCAGCGTCCCTTGTTGTTCCTTCCGCATTCCTCAGCATTCCTGGAGTTCTTTAATGGCCTCATAATTCAGTCAAAATTTGCCTCCCCACTTTAATGTGGTACCTTTATCTCCTACTTGGCAGCTGCAACTGTCTTTCAGGCTGCAAAGGTCGACAGCAGGCTACACTTAAAGGTCAAGCACCCACCTCGACCCGGGCAGACCTCTAACTCATGACCTATTGGTTAGAGAGATCTTATGCAGTTGACACTTAGCCAGCTGTGTGTCATGCCCCAGCCTGACTGACCCACAGAAAGACCAATGCCATGTTAAATCCAAAGCCTCAAAGAGGCCAGAAAGCAAGCTTCTGCAGAAGCCTCTAGTTCACCAAGCGTTCAAGGACAAATGCAGCCCTACTGTTTCTCAGGCCAATAAGGAGGCCTGGTACCACAAAGCAGCGGAGCCTCCCAAAGGCCCAGGTGTCTTCACTAATGAGCTTACATTCCAGCCTTGGCCGAGAGGCCCGGGAGGGGTGAGCCCAACAAGGGAGCCTGAGAAGAAGTTCCGACGCAGTTTGCGTCTTCAAGGGAAGAAACCTATTTAAGTTGCTTCACGTTGGCTCTAGGTATCTCTCGCCAACGTTGGATCTCCTTGTCTAGCCTTCACGGAACCTTGCCTGGGCCATTGGGCCTTCCAGCCTTTGGACTCTATGCCAAGCCTTTGTGCCAAGAACTTATCCTGGATCTAGCCCATTGGGGCATCAAGACTCTTTACATTTTTATCCTGTTTTACCTTTGGACTATTGCTTTGCAATACCCTGGTGCTTGGGAGCATCGATGGACTATAACTCTATCTTCGTTACTACTTTTTACTTATTCTAAATAAAGCATTTAATCACGGCCAGTCTCAAGTGGTTTACTGAGGGGTTCTTCAGGCCTAACACACTGCACCACATTCCCGGTGTTCTCTGATCAATCCCCAGCTGTCATTCCCCCTGCCAAGGGAATCCTTGCATGGAGGTGGTGATGTCAGCAGAGCTCTCAGCCAATTCCGGCATGGATCCTGACCAGCCTCTTTCTAGACAATTGGGAAGGGAGTGGGAGGATTTCATGGCTGTCAGAACTGTGTAAATGTCTTGCATTTCTCTGTATGGTTATGGTCATACATTCTGAAGCAAATTGCTTAGACTTGTATCCATTTGGGCTGAATTGTAATAAATCTCTGTCGCTTATCTTCAACGTGGTGTGAGTTTGTTTCTTTGTCCTGGCCTATCTGATTTAGCTTATGCTCACTGGGCACAGATCCTCTTGAGACCATAAAATAATCCTTCTGGGTTTTCTGCCTGTTTGAGGGCTTTGGAAAGTTGTCAGGTATAAAGCACCTTAAAATGCATGGCTTATGAGCTGGGACATTCAGGTGGGATGAAGGCCCGCATCATATACATGAAGAGTTTTTTCAACTGTAGTTTAATGTTCATGTGACTATAGCACACGTCTGATGATCAGTCATAGGAATAGTCTGGTACTGATCTAAAAGCACACAAATATTTTAAAAATAGCTGCTGATAATACATATGGCCACATGTTGAGGTCATATGATCTTACTTTCATGATCTCATTAACCTGTGTGGATGGGTACCAAAGTTTGCCACACAAAGACAGGCTAAGAGGAAAGGTTGGTTAAAAAAAACCTTTGAACTTTCAGAGAAAGCCAAGTATTGTTTTCATGTTTATGTTTGTTCCCAGAAAAGTTGTGTTGTAAAAAAAAGGTTTGAAACTTGCTATCTTTACCCCAAAAGTTACACTCCTAACACTTGCATATGCAAATAAACAGTAGATAATTTAAAATGGGAATACATCCACACACTCAAGTCATACTTGGCAGTATTGTTGACAACAGCCATGTTGGAGCAGCCTCGGGTCCTGGGACATGAAAACAACCTTTTTGACTCCTCTGCTCCATAAGTGCTCCAAATCTGGAGATATTCTTCACTGGCCAGAAGCAGGAATAACAAAACAACAAAGCAAGCGAGCAAGTAAGAAAAAAAATCCTTCTACACCCCATTATATTCAACATTTTAACAGATGAAAGATTTACATGTGGAATATTCTAATCCACTTCATTTTCAAAGACCTGACCCTTTAAAAGGACAGTTCATATGTTTACAAACCATTCCCAAGTGGCGTGTTGACAAAAATCCTTTCTATGGAATCACTCAGGGCCAAATTCTCTACTGCTGCAAATTGGCAACATTCAGTTTAGCCTTTGTGAAAATGCAGCCACTAAATAGACAAATTGAGTGCCATTTTTTTAACTCATCTTTTTTATTTTCTTCTGTACATGAAGGTACACTGCGAAACAACAACAACATTCTGCCGCTTTTTTGATTTCACTTTTCAGAAAGGGAAATGGATCTATGGATTTTATCATTCTTGTCTTATATAATAAAACTAACTCCAGTTAGGTCTGATAGCTATCAATCCAAAAAATAGATTTTAGATTAAGTTCAGTTGCATGTTTTGAGTGCATGCAGTCAATCTGTAAAAAACTAGAACTGAGCATATTTTTTGTCTGAAATTAGCTGTGAAGGAGTCCACACACAAATATATTCTTACTGTGTCTGCAAATGCTTCAGAAACATTTTTTAAAAATGCATTGTTTTGCGTTATTTGTTGTTTATTTGTTCAGTTGCTTCTGGCTCTTCGTGACCTCATGGACCAGCCCACACCATAACTCCCTGTCGGCCATCATCTCCCCCATCTCCTTTAGGGTAAAGCCAGTCACTTTGAGGATACCATCCATCCATCTTGCCCTTGGTCGGCCCCTCTTCCTTTTTCCTTCCATTTTCCCCAGCATCATTGTCGTCTCCAAGCTTTCCTGTCTTCTCATTATGTCTCCAAAGTACTTCAATTTTGCCTCTACTATCCTTCCCTCCAATGAGCAGTCAGGCTTTATTTCCTGAAGTATGGACTGGTTGGATCTTCTCGCAGTACAATGCACTCTCAGAATTTTCCTCCAACACCACAATTCAGAAGCATCTATCTTCCTTCGCTCAGCCTTCCCTATGGTCCAGCTCTCATATCCGTAGGTTATTATGGGGAATACCATTGCTTTTACTAGGCAGATCTTTGTTGCTAGTGTGACGTCGCTACTCTTCACTATTTTATCAAGATTGGTCATTGCTCTCCTCCCAAGAAGTAAATATCTTCCGATTTCCTGGCTGCAGTCTGCGTCTGCAGTAATTTTTGTACCTTGTGTTATATTGATGTAATTCTTCATATTACTTCTTAGAAAATTTCCCTTTTGTTCCTTCTAACCTTTGCATGCTCTTTCAGTTTGTATCAGTTATTTCAAAGTGGAAGTACAAACAATATTTCATGATGATCCTACGCGTATGGCCTGGCCACCTTTCCTTCACCTGAATTACCATGCATTCTGATCTGCACAATGACTTGCTAGCAGATGATAATCATACCTTCGGGAGGGGCGGGGGGCAGGGGAGAAGACTTCCTTTTCAGTGTTTCACTTTTAAATACTTACTTTTCAGTCATTCCTATCCCTTTGAAGTTTTGCATAGTATCATACAATAAAAGACTGATAAAAAGTAAGGATTAGCGACTTTGCAGAAACTTACCCCTAGGTAGTTTCACTACTGCTTTTGGTGAGAATGTCTATCTATGCCAGAGCCGGCCTGGTGGTTTAAAATGGTTTTAAACAACTGATTTTAAAGTAGATATAACTGATTTTAGTGCTGTGTAAATTTAGAGTTATTTTATGTTCTGGCATGGAATGCTTGCCATATGTATATATATGTTGTGTTCCGCTCTGAGTCCCTTTCCAGGTGAGAAGCATGGAATATAAATGTTTCAAATAAAGAAATAAATACGCAGAAGTAAGCACCATTGAGAAGGATCTTGTGTGCACTCACATGTTGATTCTGGCACCAAATTGATAAAATCCTCACCACAAGAGTGGAGCTTATTTTAAAAAATCTATTTTCATTAAAAAAAATTTTTTTAATTACATTATTATTTATTTTATTTGCCATACTTCTATACCACCTCTCTCAGCCTGAAGGCGACTTGAGGCGGTGAACAAGCGGCAGCAAGTGCCCATATACAATACATCACAAGATAAAAACAGTCATATAAAAACATATAAAATTAACAGATAAAAACTACAAAATTCAAATCTCAGCTCCACAATCTTAAAATCAGTTTCCGTTTCATCATCATACTAATCCTTGATCTCGATTAAAGTTGTCTGCGAATGCTTGCTCGAAAAGTCAAGTCTTGACTTTCTTACGAAATGTCAGGAGGGAGGGGGCCGATCTGATGTCACTAGGAAGGGAGTTCCAAAGCCGAGGAGCCACCACTGAGAAGGCCCTGTCTCTTGTCCCCGCCAGGCGCGCCTGCGAAGCGGGACCGAGAACAGGGCCTCTCCGGATGATCTTAAGCATCTTCATGGTTCATAGGGAGAGATGTGTTCGGACAGGTAAGTTGGACCAGAACCATTTAGAGCTGTAAAGGCCAAAACCAGCACTTTGAATTGTGCCCGGTAGCAAACTGGTAGCCAGTGGAGCTGGTACAACAGGGGAGTTGTATGCTCCCTGAGTGCCGCTCCTGTTATCAACCTGGCTGCTGTCCGTTAGACCAATTGAAGCTTCCGAGCAGTCTTCAAAGGCAGCCCCACGTAGAGAGCGTTGCAGTAATCTATGCAGGATGTAACCAGAGCATGGACTACTGTGGCCAAGTCAGACTTCCCAAGGTATGGGCGCGGCTGGCACACAAGTTTTAATTGTGTGAATGCTCCCCTGGCCACATTAGAAGTTTAAAAAGCAGATTAAGATAAGACGTACATAATAGAAATGCAAATAGTGACAAAAAACAGAAAGAAAACAGAAAGAAAAATAGAAAAGAACAAAAGGGGGAACAGTAAAATAAAAACTAAAAGTAGTTGACTTCCGATCTATCTTCATTCAGCTACAAAAAAATAACGTAGGCATCACTCTCCAGGTTTCTTAGTGTTGACTTTTTTTCTGATGCAAAAATCTCTTTCAAATTAGTTTTCAAAACTTAAAATTGATAAATCCTTTTTTTCTTAATGCAATTAGTCAATAAAGGTTCATTCCCCTTCCCAATGTTCCTTCTTTTAATAAGTACGTTGTTTTATTTATCTTGACCAAGTCTATGATTTTTATCATCTAGTCTTCTATTGCTGGTGCTGCTGAGTTCATCCATTTCAGTATGTAGAGTAATCTGGCTGCTGTGATCACACATTGCAATATTCTACTATAGTCATTTATATCAGTCAGTCCAAAATTTTCTAGATCAAATTTTATGAATTTCAATCCAGTATTTCTTGTCATATTTACATGTCTATCACATGTGGTAAAATGACCCCACTTCTCATTTACATTTCCAGCAAGTGTTGGACACCACTTTAAACATTTTAGAAAGCTTTTCAGAAGTCATATATAATCAGTACATCATTTTATAGAAATGTGCTTTCAAATTATAACATAATGTGAATTTTAACCCTTTAGTCTGCATTTTCTCCTGCTGATCCAAAATTACATTTTGCCCAATATTTTGTGCCCAGTTTCTCAGTGTGCCTTCAAGCCATTTCTAATTTATGGCAGCTCTAACAAAAACTATCACAGGGTTTATTAGCAAGATTTGTTCAGAGAGAGTTTGCTTTTTGCCTTCCTTTGAGACTGAGAGACTGTGACTTTATCCAAAGTCAGCTACTGGGTTGTCATGTCTGAGCAGGGATTTGAACCCTTGTCGCCAGAGCCATAGGGTTTTCTATAACAGAACTCTTCCTCCCAGAAAGAGTTATAGTTGAAATATTTGGTTTTTGTTAGTGATATTTGTATTCAAATTCTCTACAATAAGCTCAGGGTAGCAAATAGAGATATCTTTCTCCACACTTTATCCTCAACTCAGTGATGTAAGTCAAGTTGAAGAAAGAGTGACTAACCTCAAGTCCAAAAGTTTCACCAAAACCAAACCAAATAAAACAGGAGAGCTTATCAAGATGACTTAGAATTTGAAGTATTATTTCTTCTTTATTTTTTTGTTGTATTTGTTATTTTTATTGTTGTTACTACTTGGAGACGTCTACACTACACATTCCAGTTTGATACCATGATTCCATTCTAAAGAGTCCTGGGATTTGTTGTTTGTTGCAGATAATTCTCGTCTAGAGATCTACAAGCGATGGTTCTTTTCTGGAACTACAATCCTAGATCTGTCTAGTAGACCAGTGTTTTTCAAACTTTTTTGAGCCGCACACTTTTTACATTTACAAAATCCTGGGGCACACCACCAACCAAAATGGCACTCTAACACAGTAATACAAATAGTTAATATGTTTTTAAATGTATTTATACACTCAGTGTGAAACCTGGGCCTGTTTCGATGAACACAGCATAGATATCCTGGCAGGAATGGCAGAAAGACACAAACTTCCCACACAGAACTCCCATAACCAAGAGAATATGCTATAAGAGTTTGGTGGGCATTGACCTTGAGTTTTGGAGTTGTAGTTCACCTATATCCAGAGAGCACTGTGGACTCAAACAATGTTGGATCAGGACCAAACTTGGCATGAATACTCAATATGCCCAAATGTGAACACAAATGGAGTTTGGGGAAAATAGACCTTGACATTTGGGAGTTACAGTTTCTGGGATTTATAGTTAACACACAATCAAAGAGCATCCTGAACTCTTGCAACAATGGAATTGAACCAAACTTGGCATATTGAACTCTCATTACCCACAGAAAGTACTGAAAGGGTTTGCTTGGGAATTGACCTTGAGTTTGGAAGTTGTAGTTCATCTAAACCCAGAGAGCACTGTGGACTCAAACAATGTTATGTTATGTTGTTGTTTGCTTTCTATCCAGAATCACAATGTTGGAAGGAGGCTCATCACTTTAAGGTCCCTAAAACAGGCATGGGAAAACGTTGGCCCTCTGGGTGCTTTGGACTTGAACTCCCACCATTCCTAACAGTCTGAGGCCCTTTCCTGCTTAAGTGGCTGGGGGGAGGAGGAAAAGGGCCTGAGGCTGCTAGGAATGGTGGGAGTTGGAGTCCAAAATACCTGGAAGGTCCAAGTTTGCCCATGCCAGCTTTCGACAGAGACCTCTTCCTCCCTCTTCCCCTTTGCGCCCTTTCTTCCCCCTGCTGCCGAACACTTACTTTTTCTTCTACACTGCTGCTTCTGCTGCCATTTTGATCCGAATGGGCAGCGCGAGCATGTTCAGGAGGGGAGGGGGGAGGGAGGAAGACGTGGCCCGTGCGGGCGCTACTGTGCAAACTCAGTCCAGAGCAAAGCAAGGCAAAGCGAGCAGAGCGAGGCTGGGAAGAAGGGAGCCCGAGTAGAGAAGAAAAAGTGTTCAGCAGGAGGGGGAAGAAAGGGTATTGGAGGTTCCAATTTCCCATGGCACTCCTGATGACCGCTCACGGCACAGTAGTGTGCCACAGCACACTGGTTGGGAAACACTGTAGTAGACAATTTTAAGTTCTCCCCAAACGGCAAACTCCAAGATTTCATTGGAAGCCATGGCTGTTAAAATGATATCATCACATTTTAACTCTATGTTGCAGATCATTCTTAGACATGGAGTGATTTGTAAACACCATACATGCTCTGTTAACTCAATGGAAGAAAGAACCCAAGATTAGCACGCTAATCCATTCTTGCATATTCGGGGACAGAGGGAAAAATCAATCCTTTAATAAGACACAATTTTTCCTCTTGAGGATATGGCCGAACCAGGAAGCCCCAAATCCAGCACAGAGTCCCCAGTATTCCTTTTGGCCATGGCCTAAGTTGCACCAGTACCAGACCCCTTTTTTTTCCCTTCTGCCCCACCCAGTTCCAAAGTTCACCACACCCAAAGTTCACCACACCAACTTCGTCCCTCCCAGTACACCCAGCCACCATTGCTTCCCCTCACCCCAACTACACAACATTTGCACAGCCAATAGCACATGAAGAACATTTTAGCAAGTCCCACAGCATAGCAATAAAACCAGGACATCTCCACCCCAGCACCACCATAACCCACACATGGCAACATCACATTGGACCCCATAAACAGCCCACGGCAAGACAAAAAGCCAAATACATTTTCCCTCCCATTCAGTTCCCAGAGCACCAATGCATACATCAGAAATACTTCACCTAACATTGCATAAATAATAGAATAGAACATTTTTCCCAGCGCCCACACCATCCCATACATTCCCATAACCCACACAATCCCATAAGCCAACCCCTGCACAAAAATCACAAACTCTCTTCCATGCCACTAAGCCACAACAGACTGGCTACTCTCCACCCAGGCCTGTGCAAGGCCGCTGCAGTACCACCACCCACCACTAGGGCCAAAACGCCCGTCCCTCCCCAACCGCCAAAAAGGAAAAATCCCAAAACAACCCAAACCCTTAACAAAAAACAAACAAAACAATAAACAAGACCTTCCCCCTGTTCCTACCTTTGGTCTCCGCCCCCTCACCGATCGTCCGTGCTGCAACCGGCCTCTAACGGGGGCCCGGCGAGCGGACGGCACCTTCCGCACACCCGCTCGCCCCGTCGCCATCTAGGAAAAGTGGGGGCCCTTACCGAGGGTGGGGGCAAGGAGCGGAGCGATCCGCGGATAAGTGAGATCGCCATAGGAAGAGTGGATTCAGTATCCACACTTTGGAAGTGTCCCCGATTTGCCCCGCTGTTGTCCCCGAGGCACTCTGCCTCTTCCCCCATCTTGTCTCTGCCTCTTTCTTCTCCCCTTTTTCCTCCCTGGCCTGAGGGAAGCCCGGAAAAGCGGCCGCTCGCAATCAGCGGCCTGGCTCTCAGCTGAGCGCTCTGTTTACCCGAGGACAATCGGCCCCCACCTTTTTTCTCGCATTAAGTCCCATAGCCTCTAGCAGCAATAACGGATCCAAATCCGGCAGCAAATCAGCAAGTTTGGACTGTAAGGATCCTGAAGGGGGGAATGGGACCCCAAGCCTCTTGCCGACCGGGGAGGCACGGAGCCCAAGTACCAGAACTCTTTTCTCTCTGCTTTTTGACCACTTCTTCCTTGAACGAATGAAGGTCCCTTTGCCTGGCTGGAAACTGCCAGGGGGAACCAAAGAGAACAACCATGGACTATGGGGGAAGGAAAGATGCCTTTGCCTCGATGGATCGCCTTCAGAAGGGTTAAGGGAAGGGATCCATGCAAATAGGGGGGCCTCGAACCAATAACCCGGGTCTGTGCAGGCTGGGACCTGAAGTTCACCCAAGGACACTGGTCATGGACTCTTCTTGCTGCCATTTCCCACTGCTTTGAGTTCAGCTCCATGTGGGCTGACCCAGGATCCCTACTCTCAGACTCTCTCCCCTGATCACAGACTTTATAGTTTCCCCAAGTACGCTGGCACCTTTTGCCCTTTTCTTCCTGCTGCATAACCCGGATTATTCCTGGACTGCTCTCCCCAGCTGATTCCAGCAAGAGCCTTGCTACATCTCATAGATCATGAACCCACAGAGACCCCCTTTCTGGGTAAGCCGTGTCCGATGTTTTCCGGAGGGGTTTTGCCCAGATTGCAGGGGGATTCTAAGGGAACCCAGGTCTTTTGGGCTTTGGGAGAAGCGGTTCGCCAAGGACACTCCCCAGTTGAACATTCCCAGCCCTTTCCCTTCTTGCCACATGGACTTTGTGACTCTCTGCCACTCTACTGCACTCCAGAAGTCATTCTGCCCCTTTGGAGAATTATAGTTTCCACAAGGACGTTCCTTCCTTTGGACATTTCCTGCTTTCTCCTTTCACATCATGGACCCACAAATGACTTTGCCTCTGCTTGGCACCCCAGCCCCAAAGGCTCTACAGTTCTCAAGGACCATGGAGGACTACAACTCCCAGGAAGTGCCTGTTTTGAAGATCATTACTCTGGGAGCAACAGCTGTATGGGAATGTATTTGGGGATGATTGTTGGGGATCTCTGTATTGTGTTGCCTATTTTGTACCCCTTTGTGTGTTCCCTTTTTGTGTCAATGTAACTTCTAAGTTAATGCCCTCAGCAGAGCGTTCCAAGGATGAACAGCGCAATAATCCATTTTTCTACTCAATTTTACCCTGCACAAACAATAACTTTGGGGAAGGGACGTTGGGTTCCTTCGTGGGGTGAGGCCCACTCTCTTTATGCCCAAGACTTCCCTGCGTATGTCCCTGTTATTCTCGGAGCTTGGCCAATGATAGGGAATATGCAATGGTCATGCAAACAGACCCAAAACACGGTTGCTTCATGCGAGCTTCGGAACCTCGCAGCCAGCCCCAATAGCTCTCTCAGGACCATTTTAAACTAAGCAACCATGCTTCCAAACCCTACCAGGACTCTATCTGCGGAGAGTCCCCCTGGTAAACAAATAATACGTTTTTCTGGCCATATGATGCTTTTCACCAATATGGGAGGGAGGTCAGGTGTTCTGTGGAACATAGATTCCGCCATTATGAGCCTGGACCCCCCGCTCGTGTTCCCCCTTGGCCTCGGAGCTGGACCCCCAAGGGGTCATGGGCTCTAGCAAACCCAAGTCACTCTACCACCCCATAGCTGGACCTGAGTGGGCTTCGGACCCCCGCTCGCCGGCTGCAATAACTTATGCTTTGGCCATTTTTAACTGAGAAACCATGCTTCCCGCTAGACTGAAACTCTCAACACAAAGGAGTTTCAGCCAGGACAAAAGATTCCCATTAAGGCACTCAGGACAAACAATAAACAGGAAGGTGGGCTTTCACATCGAGGGCCCCCCAGCCGCAAGGTATCTCAGCCACAGGTTACTTCCTCCACCCAGCCGTTTCTCCCTTTGTGTCCTTTCCCGCCTTGCTAGCTAGCTAGGATAGGCTCGTTCGAATTCTGGCGCGCTTCTCCTATTGGCCAAAGCGCGCCGGTCTCCTCCTGGCCCAGCTGACTTTGACAGCCAGGCCAATCAGCTGAAGCTACTCGTGGAAGGGGAAGGCGCCCGATTCAAATGTAAATGACTGCTTTTGACTGCTTTTCTATATATTGGACTGCTTTACCATTAAACGACCATGTTTTTGCCTTTGGATTCCTGGCGTGGCATTGCATCCTATTCAGCTGAATTAGATTCTTCTCTCGGTAGTGGCGTACTTCCGTCTGGGTGAGCATTGATCTGGGTTTCTTTGGGATTTGTAGTTCTGGGAAGATCATCCAGATTTGGGCCTCGATCCTCGCGTTTAGGGGTGGCCTGGGCTCTGTCCCCTTAAGGGAAGGCCCCCTAATCGTATTTCGACAATAAGGATATGCAAAGAAGCAGGGTTGTTTTTTTTTACTCAGGTCACAGATAACACTGACTAATCTATTTAATAGTGCACTTCAGGTCTGAATTGGCAAGAAATGCTCCTCTTAGGTTATACCAGCAATAAATAAGGCATACGATTTTCTGTCTGAATACTAAGGGACTCAGTGCTGACTCAAAGGATGAGTCAGAAGGCTAAAATGAAAATACCAGATTTGGCTCAAGCCCAGACTGTCTTTGTGGAGGATTATAAGTGTCAAGGGGATTATTAGCCTCCAGATGTATGAGAAAAGCACAGGGACATGCTTTCTATTTTGTGACATAAATATCAACATGGTGGCCAGTCAATTACAATTGATGATATCTGTAATCTCTTGTGGGGAGAGAGAGGGGAAAGAAATCCACGACAAATTATTCAACATGCTATTTTGGTCAGTTTTGACAAGGAAAAAAGAGCCCTCTTTGTTGTGACTTCCATTTATACCAAGATGCTTCAGCATTCTCAATTTGTCACAGTTTTCCAGCATGTCCAGTCTGAATCCAGCTCTTACAGGACTGTTAAGTTTCCAAATGACATAAAGATATTGACCTCCAAGGACACACTTTGAATAGCCAAGGGTTCTGCACAGAAAATGGCAGGACTATAACTTCCAGAATCTCTCTGCCAGCATGGATTCTTTCCATGTATCCCTAGTAGATTGCTGTCTGCCTATGGTGATAAGTGTTGAAATGGCACCATAGCCAGGCAGCATTGTTAGATGGAGCAGCCACATTTTTAGGTGGAGCATTTGATGGGAGGCCAAACAGCACCTGCTGTTCTGACATACTATTCACTGGCAAAAAAAATGTGGGGGATGGTCCAGGTAAACTCATGCACACTCTTCCTTATGCAGAGAGTGTGATTATTGTTGGAAATAGCAACCTTCTTCACACTTACTGTATTGTATATGTGTGTATTGATGTGCGGTTTTCCTTAACTCTTTGTTGTGGGAGGGGCTGCAGACCATGTGATCAGATCTGGGCTTGTTCAAGACTCAGATTTTCATTTTTTTTAAAAAACTCATTTCTATAATGATGAAATTAACAAAAGTTTTCATGTCAACTCTAGGAATTAAATGACTTACCTATTTTTGCCCCTGAGCTTAGCTTTGATATTGGATTAACAATTAACATTTTTAGATTCACCTGAAAAAACTATTTTCCCAAAAATGGGAGAATTAGTATGAAAGGGTTAATGCATTTATTTAATCATTCATAAGTTTTAAAAAATCGCATTTAACTGTATTTATTTAGAAGCGCGGGAAATTACACCTCAAATATATATTAAATCCCCCTTTAAATTTAAGATAAATGACTACACACTAAACACCTTATGAAAATGATTTGAATGATAATTTTGGTGGCTAGTTCTCAAGGTCTAACTGTAGTGTGAAAAACACTTTCTCATTCTTGAGGGCTGGTTTCATCCTTTGACATCAAGTAGTGAAAGGAAAAAAAGGAGAAGAAAATAGCTAATCTGATTTTCGCATACTGCGAGCATTATAAAATACTAAAGGGTAACAGTTCTGTAAGAGTCAGTGTTGTGTAGTGGTTTGTGTGTTGGACTACAGTGTCACTCACTATACCATGGCTTGTCCATGGAGCCCACTAGATAATCGTAGGCAAGTCACAGCCACAGAAAACCGTGCCAACTTGTCACTCAGCAGCTGGAGGTCCCCGCTTTATTTACTATTTATTCACCTTTCTCACCCCAGCAGAGGGGCGTGGGGAACCCAGTCCCCCCCTTGCAACTTTTCCCCATGCATTCCAGTGGCAACACGGGAGCCCTCCCGGCTCTGCCCTCCTTCACCCACAGAGCCACGGTGCCATCATGTGATGAGAGCCGGTCGACTTGATCGGTGACCAGGGCTAATAAGACCGGGCTGTGACGCAGCTAGTTAGTAGCCAGCTGCACTAAATCACTACTGACCAAGAGGTCATGAGCTCAAAGCCAGCCTGGGTTGGAGTGAGCTTCCGACTATTAATAGTCTAGTTTGCTGTTGACCTATGCAGCCCAAAAGGCAATTGCCTCTATCAAGTAGGAAATTTAAGTACCGCCAGAAAGCTAGAATGTTAAATTGCCTCTGTGTCTGTCTATATATGTTGTGTGTCTATGGCATTAAATGTTTGCCATGTATATGTGCATTGTAATCCGCCCTGAGTCTCCTGCGGAGTAAGAAGGGCGGAATATAAATACTGTAAATAAATAAATAGGTGCATGCTGCTGAATTTATCCCCATGTGGAATACTTTTTTCAGGCTACATTAGGTTGTCAGTTTATTTCACATTTTATATTAAACACCAAGACCTGTTCTACTAATAAAACTGCTAAATAAACGAACACATACTTGTAACTGCAAACAAACCAATCTGCTTTTTTCCAAACTGAAAACTCCATAATCCAATATTCTAATAGTCTAAATGCCTTCAAGAAAGAGCATTAGCCTATGGAGCTGTAGACATGTATATATAATGAGGCAGATGTAATTACTTTTACTTACTTACTCAGGCAATCCCTCGTAGCCTGAGGATGATGGTCCTCCAAGTGTAGTGTCTTGGCGGTGGGTTCGTAGCTGGCTGTGGAGCCTATACTTGATCTGCATGTTCTCCTGCAGTGAGAACATGGGTTTCCAGGTGGAAGGCAGACCCAGTCAGGGTTGGCTTGACCCATCTTCCTCTTGGCCCATTTCTCCCTTTTGCCCTCTATTCGTATCTCTTTGAATTCTGCAGCACTGCTGGTCACAGCTGACCTCCAGTTAGAGTACTCAAGGGCCAGGGCTTCCCAGTTCTCAGTGTCTATGCCACATTTTTTAAGGTTGGCTTTAAGCCTATATTTAATCTCTTTTCCTGTCCACAACATTACATTTCCCGTTCTTGAGTTGGGAGTATAGTAACTGTTTTGAGAGACAGGGATCGGGCATTTAGACAGTGTGGCCAGTCCAGTGGAGTTGATGGCGTAGGAGCATTGCTTCAATGCTGACATTTGTTGACCTGTCTTCCCAAGAGATTTGCAGGATTTTTTGGAGGCAGCGCTGATGGAATTGTTCTAGGAGTTGAGTGTGACGTCATTTGAGAGAGGTAGAAGGCAGTTTGCAAGGATTTTTGCGAGGATTTTCCCAGCAGAGGTTAGAAGGGAGATACCTCGATAGTTTTTCACAGTCTGTTCTGGGGCAGATGTAGACCTTATATCCCAGACGCGTATAAATATTAGCCACCATGCAGCAAAATAAATGTGAACTATTTTGACCAATACAAAAAATTTCCCAAGTTCTATCATCCCCACTTCAAGTCACAGTCTTCCCTCCCATACTCCCCATATCTAAAGTCATCCTAGGGATCCCAATTTTATTCTTTTTAACTGAGTGTAAAATACTTCACCAGGAATGGAAATTGGGACAAATTCTAATACACCAATGGGACTCCTTCATGGCTCTTGATAAGCTCGATGTACAATCATTAAATAATTCAGATTACAGTTTAAAAATGGGAGTTGCACAGTCATCTGATTTACTCAAATGCTAAATGCTCTGTGCTAGTATAAAGACTGTTTGTTGGATGCATTTGTAAATATTTTCCATTTCGCTCATGGGAAAATATTTTACATAGTTAACAGTGACCTTATGTTTAGGATTGTCTTTTTCCTGATAATTTTCTACTAGTCTAAAAGATAATGTATTCTAAATGAATTCTTAGAAAACATTAACCAACATGTTGCATTGGTAGATGATGTATGTCCTTCATGCAGCTATGTCTCCATAATGATGCAGTTATGTCTCCATACATCTGCTGATGCTACCCTAGAAGCTCGACTTGTAAACAGCGCAATTCCACATAACACAACTTCCATGTTGTCAGAATGGAGACATGTTCAGCTATTTTCCTATACCTAGATGTGCTATAAAAGGGATATGTCCATTTTCTTCTGTAGTCTCTCTCCAAATGACAACAGGGAGTGAAATAACATCACTTCATGTTACCACTTTGAGAGATACTACAGAGGGAAATGAAAGGATTATTGTGGATTATTGTGGAGGTCTCAGTGCAAGGGTTGGGGGAAATTGGCCCTAACTGCCCCCACAGTTGCCCACCCAAGTCTTAAGGCAACTGGTTGTTTTCTCTAGGTGCAGAGGAAATGAAGGGCATCAGTTTCCAAACCAGTTTCAAGCTACTTTACAAACTGGGATGAATGTGCATTAACTTTCTCTCTAGTAATATTCCTTTGCTAATTCCCCAAGCCTTGGCAAATGTGTGATGCCTGCCTTTTCCTTATCACAGAAGCGGATTTGTCACTGGGTGGAAATGGGCAATTGCTCTTGAAAAGAAGATCTCATACAGATTCCTATCTGGAAGAATGGGCTTGGCCGACTTACCTGCCGAGCGGGTTGTGGGGCAGCATTGCCCTCGCGCCATCTTGGCTTTGTCAGGGGATTCTTCCCCCCAGAAGCCCCTGGGGGTGGTGGGATGGCTTCCCGCCATCAACGCCGGCCAGCCAATAAGGGGGCTGGCCCCGCCCTGCCCCCTCCTTGTTTCTGGCTGGCCTGCACTTCCGCCCAGGGATGCAAGGCCACATGCGGAGCCAGTCTATTTTTCCTCCCACCCTCCCTACTTTTCGCATTGCTTGTTGGTGTCTTTTTGTTTCACTGCACTTCATTGTTGCTCTGTTTGGTTATGCGTTTTATGTTCTTTGTCGCAACTCAGTGTTTGGCGTGTAGCATGGCCCCTGGATCAGGCTGGCTTATCACCCCCCCCCCCCATGGTTGTTAGGGGGGATAATGCCCAGGCCCCCTGGGGTGCGTGGCCAGGCATTGGGCCGCTCGCACCCCAGGCTTGCAAATGCCTTTGGACTTTCGTGGGGGCTGTTCTACCCTGATCCAGGACCCATGCGTGACCGCCAACCCTTTGTTCCCGTTTTCAATAAATGAGTTGTGGCCATTTTCATCCAACCACTTGTGTCTGCGTATTGTTCTTGGCGCGAGTTGTGTCACCCTTGCACACGCAACAAGTACTGTATATACTTGAGTATAGGCCTAGTTTTTCAGCCCTTTTTAAAGTCTGAAACAGCCCACCTTGGCTTATAACTGAGGATCCAGGCGGGAAGGTACCAGAGTTTCTTTCAGCCTCACGCCTCCCTGCCAGGACCCTCATTTGAATATAAACCAAGGTGGGCTTTCTTTCAGCTCCACACCTCCCTGCCAGGACCCTCATTTGAATATAAGCCAAGGTGGGCTTTCCTTCAGCCCCACGCCTCCCTGCCAGGACCCTCACCTCTAGTTCTAATGTGTCTCTGTGTGTATAACTATTTTAATGTATATGGATGTAATTATCATGTGTTTTATATCATGTTTGGCATGGAATTATCTGTTTGGAAGCCGTTATGAGTCTCTTTTTGGAGGTCGAGAAGGACGAGGTATAAATGTCTGAAATAAATAATAATCTTAAATTGTAGTTTTATGTAAATATTGAAAAACATGTAACCTACTGATGCCTCAATTAATGTAATTTTATTGGTATCTACTTTTATTTTGAAATATACCACTAGCTGCTGCTTATGCTTGAGCCAATAAGTTTTTCCAGTTTTTTATGGTAAAATTAGATGCCTTGGCTTATATTCAGGTCGGCTTAAGTATATACGGATAACTGGAAAACAGTGACTTCTTCTTTTGCTTAACTGATCGCTTCCACTTGCAGTTTCACCAAGCAAGACTAAACACAAAATCCCGCCACCAAACTTGGCAAGCTTTGTTAAGTGACTCTCCAAACAATGTCTGCAGAACTCCATTTCACCATAACAGCTCGTGCGCGAGCACGCGCGTGCGTGCACACACACACACAATACTAGAGAGAGAAGCTGAGATATCAGGCTGGAGTCATAAAAAGAGGGGTTTCCATTATAGTTGTTTCCATGTTGATGTTGTTTTTATATTTGCCTCGTTTTTCTGAAAATGGAATTGTAGCAAATTACTCGCCACTACTGTGTACAGTAAAGTTTACATGTATGACTTTTCCTTGTTACATACTGTAGTTTGATGATGTTTTGTTTTACACTGCGCTGTTACATAAGTATTGCAAAATCACAGCATTTACTGATCACTTTAAGAAGATGTTGTTTTAACTGAATTGTTTTAATAATGGCAATATTTTAATATTATTATTTTGTAGATTTTAAAACTGTATGTTTTTTAAGGTTGTGAGTCACTCTGGGTCTCAGTCCCTGAGAGAAAAGAGCGGTACAAGTAAACAGAACTCTCTCCCCAGTGATATTCTATCAGCCCCCTCCCTCCTGGCCTTCAGAAAGAGTGAAAACGTGGCTTTGGGATCAAACCTTTGGATAAGTGCAATAGAAGGACATGGAATAAGTGCCAAGTCTATTGGAATTATTTATTTACATTGGAATTGAATAGTTGCCTATTTGTAAGCCACCTCGAGTCCCCTTCGGGGTTGAGAAGGGCAGGGTTATTTATTTATCATGTCAGGAGCAAACCAAACAGTTGTATTGCATTTTTAAACAACAACAAAGTTTGCAAACTTGGCATTATATTAAATGTCCTTTGTCCAGTAGCTGGCCACTTGG
Organism: Anolis apletophallus; assembly: GCA_030556195.1. NCBI lineage: Eukaryota > Metazoa > Chordata > Lepidosauria > Squamata > Anolidae > Anolis > Anolis apletophallus. The sequence goes on from JARBWK010000006.1 coordinate 35,852,828, forward strand.
AGTGCCTCTGGTGTTGCTATAAGAAGGTCCTCCATTGTGCATGGGCTCAGGTTGCATTGTAGTAGGTGGTCTGTGCTTTGCTCTTCTCCACACTCGCATGTTGTGGATTCTATATTGTAGCCCCATTTCTTAAGGCTGGCTCTGCATCTTGTGGTGCCAGACCACAGTCTGTTCAGCACCTTCCAAGTTGCCCAGTCTTCTGTGTGCCCAGGAGGGAGTCTCTCATTTCATATCAGCCAATGAGTGAGGTTCTGGATTTTAGCCTGCCACTTTTGGACTCTCACTTGCTGAGGTGTTCCAGCAAGTGTCTCTGTAGATCTTAGAAAACTATATCTTGATTTAAGTTGTTGCCGTGTTGGCTGATATCCGGAGATGTCACTGCCTTGGTTCTTTCATTATTGGCTGCTACTTCCCGGCGGGTGATGTAATACTGGCTAAACAGTGTAATTTCTCCAGTGGTGTAGGGCGCAGAAACCCTGTGATAATGCGTCATGCCTCATTATTTATTTATTTATTTGCAGTATTTATATTCCGCCCTTCTCTTCCCGAAGGGGACTCAGGGTGGATCACAATGCATATATACACGGCAAACATTCAATGCTGTTTTTGACATACAAGACATATAGACAGATAGAGGCCATTCAGCAGTTCTTCCACTTAGGATCCTGGAGGTTGCTCGATTCAGCCACAGGGGGAGCTGTCATTTCGTCCACTATGACACCAAGCCTTTTTGATCGTAGTATTTCCTCCGTGCTTTCCGGCATTTTTTTGATGTCATAAATTAGCCTCCCCGCTTTAAGCGGTCCCTAATTTCTCTACTCACAGCTCAGAGCTGTTTTCAAACTGCTTAGGTTGACAGTGACCTGAGTAATTTTTAAACAGCTTTTTTAAAAAACAAAAACACACCCAGCTATTGACAGTTGGGTGCTCAACTCCAACTCGGGCTTCAAACTTGCCACCTTTTGGTCAACAGTGATTTATTGAAGCTGATTAACCAGTTGTGCTATCAGCCTGGCCAAATCCACTGGCCATGCATACTCAGCAGCAGGGTGGGGTATAAATATGGTAAATAAAATAAATAAACAAATAGTTCACATTATAGTTCACTCCATTTGATATGAAATATCAGTCCAAATAAAGAAGAAGAGGAGGAGAGGGAGCTCACAATGGTCTTTTTATTTGCTTAATGCTGGACTGTTCAGCCCTGTGTGCAGCTGAACCAAGAGCGCCTTAAGAAGATTCTGGTTGGGAATTACGGGGGTGGCAATTCACAGGACCAAAAAGAAAAAAAGGAGGTGGGTGGCGGGAAGGAGGGAGGGAGAGAAGAGAAGAAGCCTTTTCTTTTTTCCACAGGAAAGTCAGCTGATAAACTGATCTTGAGACAACGTATCTTCCTTCCTGTAAAATCCAGTAACAGGCTGATCTTGTGACATTGCACCATGGCCGGCTTTAAGAGGGAAGAGATGCTTTGATTTGAACTAGGCTTTCCTTTGGCAAAGATTTCAGAGGACTGTCTGAATCATGCGACGCGGCTGGCCTTTAAAAGAGGGAGCCAACGTCCAGTGCTGGGCCATGTATCTGTCAGAGCAAACATGTTCCCCAAACAGCCCCTTTCCACCCCCATCCCTGAAAAGCTCTGCAAATGAAAGATAAGCGCTGGTGGCCTTTTCATCAAACATCCGCTGAGCACTTCCTGTCAGAAAGCACCGAGATTGGCCTTTAGAAGAACCCAGGGAGGAGGAGGACTTGCTGGGCACTTGCATTCACTCTCCTGGGAGCGCTTTTCTTCCCAGTTTTATTATTTAGGAAACCTTCCTCGGAGCTCTCAGCAGAGGGCAAAGAGAAATACAACTGTTTGTGTCACTCCTGTTAAGTACACACAGATTTTGCATCCCTGGAACATGCTGGGGCCTTTCTTAGCCTTCTCTTGGCTTCTTCGCAACAGAGTAAACACTGTAAAGAACATTAAAAGGATGTTTCCTGAATTTTCCCTCCACTCCCCTGGCAACAGAAAGCTTTGATAGCTTAGGGTAGGAGTTCTTTTTCCCCTCGAGGGAAAAATACCCTTTTTTTCCCAGTGCTGGCAAAATGTCAAACTTTTGCAATGTTCCAGGGTGCCTAAAAGAAACTTAAACAAACAAACAAAAGGTTAAGCACAGGGATGGTCCCCCCCTTTTTTAACTCTCTGTGTCTATATATGCCTACATGCTGCACACAAATGCATGGTGATTGAGGCTATACAACCGATTTATTCAAATCTCAGAAAGATTCAGACTAATCTAGACTGATCCAGAACAGGATCAGATTGTTCCAAAGCAATTTGGAGCAATTTGGCAGTCTGTACATTGAACTACAGCAAAAGAAGGATTTCCAGTGTGTTTCCAAAATGTTGCAAAACAGCACCATATAAGGAATACACCAAAACGGGAGCAGGGAGGAGGGAGCAGAGGGGGAGGAATCATCCTTTGCTTATTGATTATAGGCTTTCCCATTTTGTGCAGGGCTGTCACAAGTCATAAGGGATACCACATTCTGAAAAACAAAACAAAAAACAAAAAAGAGAAAGCATTTTCCCAATGATCAAGTCAAACTACTTTTTATTTCATGTCAGGAACGACTTGAGAAACTACAAGTTGCTTCTGGTGTGAGAAAATTGGCCATCTGCAAGGATGTTGCCCCGGGGGCACCCAGATGTTTTGATGTTTTACCATCTTTGTGGGAGGCTTCTCTCTTGTCACCGCATGGGGAGGTGGAGCTGGCAGAGAGAGCTCATCCGTGCTCTTCCCTGGATTTGAACCTCTGACCTGTCGGTCTTCAGTCCTACCAGTACAAGGGTTTAACCCATTGTGCTACCGGGGGCTCCTAGACTAGTCAAACTGCTAATCACCATTATGACTAACAATACTCCAAGGACATATGTACCCCAAGACAGTGTTTTTCAACCTTTTTTGAGCCGCGGCACATTTTTTACATTTACAAAATCCTGGGGCACACCACCAACCAAAATGACATAAAATGACACTCTAACACAGTAATACATAAAGTTAATATGTTTTTAAATGTATTTATACACTCAGTGTGAAACCTGGGCCTGTTTCGATGAACACAACATAGATATCCTGGCAGGAATGGTAGAAAGACACACATGAAGGTCTTGCTCAACAGCTGACAGTCTTGGGACAACTTCGGCCCTTGGGGTGTTTTGGACTTCAACTCCCACCATTCCTAACAGCCTGAGGCCCTTTCCTGCTTAAGTGGCTGAGGGGGGGGGGAGGAAAAGGGCCTGAGGCTGTTAGGAATGGTGGGAGTTGGAATCCAAAACACCTGGAAGGTCCAAGTTTGCCCATGCCAGCTTTCGATTCCATCACCACATCTATCTTCAGCCTCTGGCGGTTTGAATATATGTGATTATCTACGTGATTTTCTACTTTGTCGCTATAATTATGGTGCTGCTTCTTTAAATTATCCGCAAACTGACTGTGTTATTGTGCAGATCCCGGAAATGACATTGGATAACATAGTGAGGATACACTTTGTTTTTTGCACTCACTTCCATGATTTCATCAAATATCGCGAGTTTTCCATAGAGGAGCGCTCCGTGAACTCGCTACTTCCTGGTTTGCAACTCCTCCGCTCTCTGTGGCGACCACGCCAAACTACCTTATGTAAGACTTTTGATTTTCTCCAGCAGGATTGGGTACTTTGAATGTGTTTTTTGTGTATGATTATGTATGATTAATTGTGCATTTTGTACTGTGATGTAGCGGCGCTCCTTTAATAAGTAAGGGCATTGGAGGTTCCAATTTCCCACGGCACACCTGATGATCGCCCACGGCACACTAGTGTGCCCCGGCACACTGGTTGGGAAATACTGCCCTAAGGACAGCAGATTCTGTATGATCTTGGAAGTTAAGCACTGGGTAGGTCCTTGTTAATACTTGAATGGGAGACAGCCAAAGTAGGCTATATTTCAGAGCAAGGGACTAGCAAAACTCCCTCCGAGTATTCTTTGCCTAAGAAAATCATTTGAAATTCATGGGGGTCACCTTAACTTGATAGGAGACTTGAAGGCATAAACAATATAACACATGATGGACTGACGCAAGAAATATTCCTGACTTTCATTGTAATTAAGTACAGCGATATTTAATAATTCCAACAATCCTTGCTGCAAAGCTCAATAGTGTGCTTTCACATTAACTCTCTTAACTAGCAGTATTTTAAAATTCGCTGATAGCAGCAGCTAAAAAATGCAAACCTCTGAAAGATTACTTTTTAGGACTCCAATCCCCAGAATCCCTTAATAGAAGTTAAAGGAGTTTTGGTTTTAAAAAGTAACTTCTGAGGAGGCTTCTGAGAATTATTATCCCAACAAGTAACTCTCTCCAGGATTTTACAATTTGTACCAGCAAATGGCAGTGGCTAGAGTTTGCAGTCTGGATTGTGAGTCTCTTCTGCAAAACAAACAGCTTGCTGACATGATAAAGGAAGTGATAATGACTATTCCTAAAAACTATCAGCTGGAGAAGCCTGAAGAAGTCTGAAGCAAAAAGAGGTCTTGGACTTGATGCATCACTTTGAAAATGAGACTTAACAATATGTTAGCCAAACTGCTTAAAAGAAACATTTCTCCAGACAGTTATGCAGTGATGAAATCAGATTACATGCTTTTCTGGAATTCCTATTGTCATGCCAGAATGCTACAATGCAATGGATTCAGATTTAAAAATTCAGAGTGAAACTTCACAGTGTTTTGCTGGCTCTCTGTACCTATGTACATTTTTATCACGGCTATCAAGACTCATTGAAAGAAAGCTGCAGAAGGACGATTATTGTTGTTGACATAAAATGATTTCCATGGAATATAGGAATCACAATGCAAACAACCATGTTCTCTGAAGGGATGACTTTAGCTTTCTTTAACCAAGGGATACTGGAATCTTGTTGGAGATGTATGCCTACTACCTAAGTAGATCTATATCTGTAAGAATAAGAATAGGGGAGTTCTATAATGTCCATATCCAACAAGGAGCTTCTGTTATGTTAGTACATAGGGGAGCTGTCAAAATGGCTAGTACTCACCAGGATAGGTGCTCATAAACTAATTGTGTGCCATAGTACTAGCTAAAGGATAGTGCAGATTGGAACACTCCTGCTGGTGACCTATTTTGCAACTTTGCAATTCACTAATAGGGTTTATTTGGACCCTTCTACATTGACCACTAATGTGGTCCTGAACTGGTTTCCAGGTTGCCAGATTGGGTCCACATGATAACCAGATAGGGGCTCCCTGAAACTAATTGTTTTGATTTTTCAGAATTCCACTGAGCATGGGTTCAGGGTGTTATGGAGGAACTAAAATGGTAGGAAAGAGGTTCCTGAACAGTGTTTGTTGCGACATTAAGAAGTGAAGCTAGCTTGCACACAATAAATAGCTCACCCCAAGGACTGAATTTAATCAAAGCAGATGTACCATTCATCCTGGGGCCACAAGATAAGCTTATTCAAATAATTAACACCACGTCTTCAAGAAGGTAATCTCCCAGGTGGTGAAAAACCAGGTATCACTGCTTATAGCATTAAAATTGGGCATGTCTTGAGTTGGCCCTGTTATTTGTTCAACCTTTTCACAATAACAAAGGTGGATAAATTGTTCATAATCAGCCATCCACAACGCCTTTTCTTCCAATCTGATTAGCAATACAGAAAAAATATAGAGTGCAGTTGCTGTTGGGACATGACATGTACAATCTGATTCAATTATATTGTTCAGAGGTTTGTCTTTTGTTTGTTTTGGGTCCCTTTCCAGTTTCTGCAAAGGCACAGCATTGCAGATGCACATTTAGATGGAGCACAGATTAATTGGTCTGACAAAATATTTTTAATGATTCAGGTTCCAAAGTCTGGAGAAAAAACTCTGTGTTTAAGCAAAGGTTGTGTGCAGGGCTGTGTGTGTGTGTGTGTATGTGTGTATACACAAAACATTACATTGGTTTTTTCCCCACAGAAAAACCAATTTGTGGCTCTTGTGGCTCCAAAGGCAAACTTGAGAACTAGACACAATGTCTCATAAATGCTCTAAAGCAAAGCATGGAAACGCACTTTTTTGGACAACACCTGGCTGTGGGATTCCAGGAGCTCCAAATACTCCAATTGCCCTGGTTTCGCTGAGACAACTTCAGTTAAGCTTCGATCACCCAATTTTCTCAACTTGTTTTAAAATATCCCAGTTTTTATCTTCTCCTCCCACATTCCCCCTTCATCTCTGGGTCATTTCAATTGCTGCAAAAGTTCAAAAGTGAGAGGGAGAGGCGGCGGCAGAGTCTCACCCTTTTTAAATCCAGCATATAAATACCAGCGGTGTTCTTAAAACAGTCCTTTTTGTGTTATTCCTCTTTAATTACATTTGCCTCTTGTTGCCTTTGTACTATACTCTGATGTGGTTCCATTTTCTTCTGTAAAAGGTTGACAATATGGGAGCTGTATTTCAAAAAGTAACTTTCACTGTCTTTCCCGTTAAAGCCACTGAAATATGTCTATCCTACCATTGGGAGCTCTGACACTTACAAATATAATCATTTGTGCCTTCTGGAAGCAAATAACTTTAGTAGTGCAGGAAAAAAAATCTTGCCTCATGCCTTCACCCACCTGCCATTTTCAAGTGGCTGAATGTAAGGATATTTCTAACCATTGCCATCAATCAGACCCTGGAAGATGATAACCATCAAAATACAGTGGACATGTTACATAAATTATACCTATCCAAATGGCTTGTTTAAGAAGTGTATTTGAATGATCAAGGCTTTTTTGCTTCTTCTATCTAGTGCGGGGATTGAGACAACCTGAGGGGGGTCGTGAGGGGGTATTAGAGGGGTCACCAAAGACCATTAAAAAACAGAGTATTTTCTGTTGCTCATGGCGGTTCTGTGTGGGAAGTCTGGCCCAATGCTATTGTTGTTGGTCAGAATGCTCTTTGTTCGTAGGTGAACTATAAATCCCAGCAACTACAACTCCCGGAAAAAGTATGATAGCTGGGACCCAAGACTATGCTAGTGCATAACGCGGCTCTGAATTTAGGAAGGGAAGAGGTGCGCGAGATAGCAGAGCAAGTGAGAGATACAGCTGCGTCAGAGTCCTGGGAACATTGTTCGCTAGAAAGGGGGAGAGGAAACATTTCTACCCTGTTTACCATCTTTGTAAGCTGTTGTTTATCATTTAACTCTAACATCACTTCACTCACCTTAAGCAGTATGCTTGGCTGTTTGTTGTATCCCCCCTTTCTGACCCCCCTTTCTGACCCACATTGCGCACATCTTCCCTTCATTAATTCTGACCCACGTTGAGCAACCAGCATAGGGGCCCAGCTAGTAGTGTAGGGTCCCAGCTATCATACTTTTGCCCAACTTCCAAATGTCAAAGTCTATTTTCCTCAAACTTGACCAGTGTTCACATTTGGGCAAATTGAGCATTCGTGCCTAGTTTAGTCCAGATCCATCATTGTATGAATTCACAACGCTCTCTGTATGTAGGTGAACTACAACTCCAAAATTCAAGGTCAATGTCCACCAAACCCTTCCAGTATTTTCTGTTGGTCCTGGGAGTTCTGTGTGTCAAGTTTGGTTTGATTTCATCATTGGTGGAGTTCAGTGTGCTCTTTGATTGCAGGCGAATTATAAATCCTACCAACTTGAATTCCCAAATGACAAAATCAAATTTGGGCGTATCGGGTATTTGTGCCAAATTCGGTCCAGTGAATGAAAATACATCCTGCTTATTATATATTTACATTAGGATTCATAATTGTACAGATTATGAAATAACAACTAAAATAATTTTATGGTTGGTGGTCACCACAACATGTGGAACTGTATTAAAGGATTGCAGCATTAGGAAGATTGAGAACCGCTGGTCTGGTGTGTTTATCGGCATTTAAACAGAATGCTTGCATAGATTTGGCAAAAAGTAGGATGTGTTTGCTGAGCCTCATGAAGTACCTGCTTGCGCCACTCCTCTCCTTCCTCCCAAGGGCCCAGTAATTTACCTGTGACAGGGTAGGTGAAGGTCAATTTTCTGGGCGCCAATGGAAAACCTTTTCTCTGACACTGTTTATATCATTTCTGCTGAGAAGACACTCTGCCAAGGCCTACAAAGACCAGAAGGTTTTGTAAATCTTCTTGCAAACACTCTTCCTGAACGCATTCTTACCTGCAGCCATTTTTTTGGTCTTTTTCTCAATCTTCCATTAGACTGTGCATATGATTATGCACGTTTTAGTACATTTTAGTAAATAATGCAACTTTTATATGCTTTCATAAAGAAGACCAAACATATTTCTTTTCCCAACACGATCCTGTGCATTCGATGATGAGCATGGGACTAATTATTGTTTAGCTTCTGCCTTGCTAACAACATTTTTTCTTTTTCTTTTCCAGGTCAAAAACAGTTTAAGAAACTACAAGTTGCTTCTGGTGTGAGAGAATTGGACGTCTGCAAGGACGTTGCCCAGGGGATGCTCAGATGTTGTAAATTATAAACAAATTATAAAATAATTATTAAATATTGAAACCCCTTGTGACTTTTGGTCCACAAACCCACACATCCTTTCCTCCAGGAAACAGAAGAGTGGGTTGGTATTTACCTTTATTTTCAGAATGTCAACCTTCTATTCATTCTCCTTCTGTCCTGAATTCCATACCATATTAGGTTACCTGGGCAGAGAGACAAACAGCACCTCCGCTATTATGCATTCAAATCAAAGTGTACAAAATTCTTTTGGCAGATAAAGCAGAAACTCCTCAAATCACCTTTCCCTATTTCTGGTAGTAAAAAATGTAATAACAAAGTAAATAATTAACAATTTGCTGGTCTTTCGTTACATTTGAAATTCCCCATACACTAGGCCAGTGTTTTTCAACCTTTTTTGAGCCGCGGCACACTTTTTACATTTACGAAATTCTGGGGCACACCACCAACCAAAATGACACAAAATGACACTCTAACACAGTAATATATATAGCTAATATGTTTTTAAATGTATTTATACACTCAGTGTGAAACCTGGGCCTGTTTCGATGAACACAACATAGATATCCTGGCAGGAATGGCAGAAAGACACAAACTTCCCACACAGAACTCCCATAACCAAGAGAAAATGCTATAAGAGTTTGGTGGGCATTGACCTTGAGTTTTGGAGTTGTACTTCACCTATATCCAGAGAGCACTGTGGACTCAAACAATGTTGGATCAGGACCAAACTTGGCATGAATACTCAATATGCCCAAATGTGAATACAGATGGAGTTTGGGGAAAATAGATCTTGACATTTGGGAGTTACAGTTTATGGGATTTATAGTTAACACACAATGAAAGAGCATCCTAAACTCTTGCAACAATGGAATTGAACCAAACTTGGCATATTGAACTCTCATTACCAACAGAAAGTACTGAAAGGGTTTGCTTAGGAATTGGCCTTGAGTTTGGAAGTTGTAGTTCACCTACACCCAGAAAGCACTGTGGACTCAAACAATGTTATGTTATGTTGTTGTTTGTTTTCTATCCAGAATCACGACGTTGATTCTGGATAGAATCAACAAAGGAGGTGTCAGGACTGGGAGACCTGATCTTAGGAGAAGTTCAGGCTCCCAACCTGCCATGAGATTGCACCGACCTTTGCCCCAGTTCTTTGGTGACCTTGGCTCCAGTTGCATAGAGACTGTGCTGAGTCAAATGGGAGTGACGTAACTTCCAGATGTGTGTGGGGCTGCGGAGGGAAGTGAGGCAAACTCCTCCGAGCCTGGACATTGGACAATTGGACTCATAACGCTGATTCATGGACCCATGAGGTCACATCCCTTCGGACTATGGGATATGCTGACTCACCCGGATATGGTGCAACCCTGCTTGGACATTGCATGGGCAATGGGGAGGGGCTCAGGGTATATAAGGTGTGTTTGGTTGGCGGGCCGGTGCTTTTGCTTCACATGTGTCGTACCTACAATAAAATCGTGTTGGACCGTGCTTCAATCTACGCGTGATCCTTACCGAGCGTTGGAGATTCGTTACAGAAGCAAAAGCCCCTTTTCAACTATCCCAGCAATGGAGAGGTTGGCTTGGAAAGAAGAAGAATATATTGATAGATGGGATTCGGCTCCTGAAGAAGTCCGCGAACTATGGAGTGGGATTGACCACCTCGACCAAGTGGGGTTCCCGGATGAGCACCGAGAGATGATGGAAGGTGCGGTTGCCCAGGAGGATGAGCTTAGAGAAGTGGAGCGACTGTGGGAAGCTCAGGTGAGCTTGGAAATGGCCCGTCAAAGGAGGGAGCGATATGGCGGAGGTCTGGAAGGCCGGAGGGATCGGAGGAGCTGTTCCGAAGGACTGGTCAGCTCAGGCGGATCCAGAAGTGTGTGGGACCAGGGAGACTGTGCCGAAGGACAGGCCAGTTCAGATGGAGGTCCGGAGGGCCGGAGGGATCGGAGAAGCTGTTCCGAAGGACTGGTCAGCTCAGGCGGATCCAGAAGTGCGTGGGCCCAGGGAGACTGTGCCGAAGGACAGGCCAGTTCAGATGAACCTGGTGGAGTGTGGTAGTGAGACCACGGAACCTGCATCACTTTCAGAATTGGAAGTGATGAAATGTAAGTTGGAGGCTATGGAACAGACCATGAGGAGGATGTCTCGAGCCATGTCCCGAAGAGAGCCGATAGAGTCAGTTTGGAGTGCCCCGGGAGGAGGAGACTTCACTTATTATTCATGGATGGATGGCGGAATATCAGCTGAGCGTCCTAGATCTCCTTTGGGAGTGAGGACCGTTGGTGGCCATCCAGGAGGAAGTCCGGCTCAGATGAGGCGCCCTGTGCAACAGGCTGGAATGGGAAGAGGTGTTACAAGGCTCGAGGTCCCTCAAGGGAGGGAAGTGCTGTCCCAGGAGTTTGGGGCCCGTATGAAGAAGGAACCATTACGGGTTGAGTTTGAAGGGGAAGCCTGCAAAGTAGCCTTTTTTGCTGCTGCGGTGCAAGATCATATGGAGGACTACGGTCACCTTTATCCCAGCGACAACAGCCGAGTGCGGGCCATCGGAGCGGTGTTCAAAGGAAGGGCAGCTGAATGGTATGTCCAATGCCATGACCGCCGAGACCCGTGTTTGAGATCCGTGAGAGATTTTCTGCAGGCGATCCGAAATCGGTTTCGGGATCCGCTGGAGAGGATTAAGGCAAAGGAAGCGCTGCGCTGCCTGACCCAGGGATCCCGGTCCGTCACCGAGTATGCAGAAGAGTTTATGGGATTGGCTGGAAAAGTTGCCGAATGGTCTCCAGCTACCCTACTCGAGTTGTTTAAGGACGGCCTGCGGAAGGAGATCCTCGAGTGGTGTCTGCATGGAGATGATCCTGGCGATGTCGATGGTTGGATCCAGTTGGCCGGCAGCGTAGAAGGGATCCTCGCCCAGGTGCAGCGGCGCCGTTTCCAGCCTGCGAGGTCCAGGGGATCCAGTCGTGGTGCAGTTGAGGGGCGATTCCGAGGAGGAGAGCCTAGACGTGGCAGTGACAACCGATCCAGTGTTACAAGAAGGCCAACGATGGGACGAGGCCTTTGTTTTATTTGTTCCCAACCCGGTCATTTTGCGTCCCAGTGCCGGCAGAGGCAGGTGCTGGAGCCAGTGAAGGTGGCCTCCGCTAAAGCAGCTTGTGGGGACAATGATGATAAAAAAAGTGTTGGGGTGAGCTCTAATATACAATGTACCTTGGGATTGTTTAAAGGGGATGAGATTGTGGAAAGGAAAGCTTTAGTGGACTGCGGGTGTTCGGAGAACATTATGTCCCCGAAGTTGATAGGGGATTTGGGTGGGGGGACAAAGCCCTTGGAAACGCCCATAACCTTTACTCAATTGGATGGGTCTTTTATTGAGGGTGGCCCGTTCTCTGTGGGGACTAAAGATTTGAAGGGTCGGGTGGGACCCTGGGAGGGGGACATTGACTTTGTGGTGGCCCCCATTAAAGGACATGAGGTGGTGTTGGGGTTGCCATGGCTAGAGCAGGCAAACCCCAAGATCGATTGGAAAACAGGAGTTGTACAGTGTGCTCCTAGTAAAGGGGGGGAGGTTAAAAGTGAAGTACAAGGGGTGCCTGTCGAGTATTGGGATTATGCAGATGTGTTTAATCCGGTTCTGGCTCAGAGTCTTCCCCCCCCCTCGCAATGTACAGTGTAGTATAGAGGTCAAGGAGGGGGCTGTTTTGCCTAAACCAAAGATCTATGCCATGACTGTGAAGGAGAAGGAAGCTTTGAGGGAGCAAATAGATGGGTATTTGAGCAAGGGGTTTATTCAGAGGTCCGAGTCTCCCATTGTGGCACCAGTTTTGTTTCGTGAGAAGAAGGATGGTAGGTTGCGGTTGTGTATTGATTATAGAGGTTTGAATGCTGTTAGTACTACCAACTGTTACCCTTTACCATTAATCAAGGATTTGTTGGGTCAGTTAGGAGGTGGTAAGTTTTTTACCAAGTTGGATTTGATTGACGCGTTTCATATGGTGAGGGTGAAGAGGAGCGATCAATGGAAGACTGCTTTCTCCTGCCCCTCGGGCTATACGAATGGGTCGTAATGCCATTCGGATTAGCGGGAGCTCCAGGCATTTTCATGCAATTAATTAATGAGGTGTTGCACCCCCTTTTGTATAAAGGGGTGTTTGTATACCTGGATGATATTGTGATTGTGACGCATACTAGAGATGAGCATGTTCGTTTGGTGAGGGAGGTGTTAGAGAGACTGCGACAAGCGAGTCTGTATGTAAAGTTGAGTAAGTGCGAATTTGGCAAGGCTCAGATTGATTTCTTGGGATATAGGATTAGTGAGAATGGAGTTGCAATGGATCCGGCTAAGGTGGATGACGTGTTGAATTGGGAGGCTCCGCAGACTCGTAGGCAGCTGCAGGCTTTCTTAGGGTTAGCCAATTTTTATCGCACTTTTATATCGGAGTTTTCAGCGATAACCCTCCCGCTTACTGAGTTATTGAAGACCAAGGGTAAGGGTGAGTCGAAGAGGACTAAGTCTCCAGGTGCTAAGCTGGATTGGACGAAGGATTGTCAGGAGGCTTTTGTGAAATAAAAAAAGCTTTTACCAATGGACCCTTATTAATGCATCCGAATGTGGATAAGCCTTTTGTGGTGCAGTGCGATGCTTCTGCTTGGGCATATGGCGGAGTGTTGTTGCAGGAGGATGATCGAGGTAGACTGAGGCCGTGTGCTTATTTTTCTAAGAAATTTGGAGAGCATGAGCGGAAGTGGCCAGTCTGGGAAAGGAGGCGTTTGCTGTGCGGAACGCTTTGCAAACGTGGCGGCAGTTTTTAGAGGGTGCTGCTTTCCCTTTTGTGGTGATGACTGATCATCAGAACCTCCAGTATCTGAGGAACCCTCAGAAGTTGTCTCCCAAGTTGGTGAGGTGGGCTCAGTTTTTCGCTCGGTTTGATTTCCGGCTGCAGCATATAAGAGGCAAAGAGAATGTGGTGGCTGATGCATTGTCCCGGTATCCGAGTGTAGGAGAGAATGAATTGCATAAGTCAGGAGAGGTGTTTGCTAGAGAGCATTGGGGTCTGGCAGTGCAGACAAGGTCCCAAACGGCGAGTGAGGTTAAGAAGGAGGAAGGAGTGGTAGATGAATGGAGTTTGGAATTGCAGAAAGGTTATGTAGGTGATGTGTGGTTACAGAGTCATGAGAAAGAGTGTAAGCCATTGAATGGTTTGTGGATTATGGGCGGCAAGGTGTATGTCCCTCAGAGTATGAGAGAGAAAGTGCTGAGGTTGAATCACGATCATAGATCTGCTGGTCATTGGGGAGTCACGAAGACTCTTTTGGCCCTAAAGAAGAGGTATTGGTGGCCGGCCATGAGGGCTGAGGTGAAGAGATATGTAGAATGTTGTGAGACGTGTGCTAGAAATAAGGTTCCCTCTGCTAAGCCGCAGGGGTTGATTCAAGTGGTGGTTACTCCTGTGAGGCCGTGGACGCATGTCAGCACTGATTTTGTGGGGGAGCTGCCCTCGAGTCGGGGTTATAGGTATATTTGGACCGTGCTAGATATGTTTTCTAAGCAGGCCCATTTTATTCCGTTAAAGGGATTGCCTTCTGCAGAGAGATTGGCTGAGTTGTATGTGCAGCATGTGTACCGATTGCATGGGTGCCCGGAACAAGTTTTAAGTGATCGTGGAGTTCAATTTACTGCTCAATTTTGGGAGCGATTTTTGGAGATGTTGGGGGCTCAGAGGCGTCTTACGACCTCTTATCATCCTTGCTGCAATGGGGGCGTGGAGAGCGCAAAAATCGTTAGGGTCTTATCTACGTATTTTCAGCAACAAGGAGCAAAATAATTGGTCTGATCTATTGCCTTATGCTGAGATGGCTTATAACAGCTCGGTGCATTCTTCCACCGGGAAGTCTCCCTTTGAGGTAGTCTATGGTCAGGAGGTGGCTCCTTTGCCCCAGCTGTTGGAGTTGGGGGGGGGAGGAGAGGGTGGAATGGAAGATACGAGCCCGGGAGGACTGGAAGGAAGTGGCGGAGGCTTTGGGAAAGGCACAACGTTCTTACAAGTTGTTTGGAGACCGGAAGAGGCAAGAAGGGGAGGAGTACAGTGAGGGGGATTTGGTGTGGCTATCCACGCAGAATTTGAAATTGGGGTATCCATCCAAAAAGTTAAGTCCGAAATATATTGGGCCTTTTAGAATTGAGAAAGCGGTGAATAAGGTCTCATATACCCTTCTGTTGCCCAAGAGTTTAGGGAAGGTTCATCCCACGTTTCACTGTAGTCTTTTGAAGAAGTATGTGGGGCCCTTTCCTCCTCCGGATTGAATGATGTTTTGTTTTCCAGGGGGAGGACGTGGTGGAGGAGACCGTTATGTCAGGACTGGGAGACCTGAGCTTAGGAGAAGTTCAGGCTCCCAACCTGCCATGAGATTGCACCGACCTTTGCCCCAGTTCTTTGGTGACCTTGGCTCCAGTTGCATAGAGACTGTGCTGAGTCAAATGGGAGTGATGTAACTTCCAGATGTGTGTGGGGCTGCGGAGGGAAGTGAGGCAAACTCCTCCGAGCCTGGACATTGGACAATTGGACTCATAACGCTGATTCATGGACCCATGAGGTCACATCCCTTCGGACTATGGGATATGCTGACTCACCCGGATATGGTGCAACCCTGCTTGGACATTGCATGGGCAATGGGGAGGGGCTCAGGGTATATAAGGTGTGTTTGGGTGGCGGGCCGGTGCTTTTGCTTCACATGTGTCGTACCTACAATAAAATCGTGTTGGACCGTGCTTCAATCTACGCGTGATCCTTACCGAGCGTTGGAGAGTCGTTACAGGAGGCTCACTACTTTAAGGTCCCTAAAACAGGCATGGGAAAACGTTGGCCCTCTGGGTGCTTTGGACTTCAACTCCCACCATTCATAACCGCCTGAGGCCTTTCCTGCTTATATGGCTGAAGGGGAAAAAGGAAAAGAGCCTGAGACTGCTAGGAGTTGGAGTCCAAAACACCTGGAAGGTCCAAGTTTGCCCATGTCAGCTTTCGACAGAGACCTCTTCCTCCCCCTTCACACCCTTTCTTCCCCCTCCTGCCGAACACTTACTTTTTCTTCTACACTGTCACTTCTGCCGCCATTTTGATCCGAGGGGGAAGCGTGAGCGTGTTCAGGAGAGGAGGGGGAGGGAGGAAGACATGACCCGTGTTGGCATTACTGCACAGACTCGCCCCAGAGCAAAGTGAGGCAAAGCGAGCAGAGCAAGGCTGGGAAGAAGGGAGCCCGAATGGAGAAGAAAAAGTGTTCAGCAGGAGGGGGAAGAAAGGGTATTGGAGGTTCCAATTTCCCACGGCACACCTGATGATTGCTCACGCCACACTAGTGTGCCACAGCACATTGGTAGGGAAACACTGCACTAGGCTGATCCTAGCACTGCACTCTAATAATTTTTTTGCATGCATTATAGGGATGCCTGCCTACCGAGAATGACAACATTTGCATTTGTGAAATAAAATGCAAAATTCTCTTTTCCCTGTCCCAAATCTCTAGCGTTGTTTGTTGCTTAACTTGTTCCAAAATGAATATAAGTTAACAAAAATATTGTCAATAAAAATGAGCTACTCACAGATGATTTGTAGTTGAATAGCTGCCTTGTTCTTGGTAGGGGACGTGATGGCTGTTTCCCAAAAGAGAATTGATCAAGAAATGAACAATGCTTCTTAAGATTTTGGGCATGAGTCACCAAGCAAGGATCCAGGTGAAGAGCCAGGCAGGTTTGATATTAGCCAGGCATCATCATTACTATAAAAAGGCAGAACTGGCATCAAGGGAAAGTTAAATCAACAGGGCTTTCAGCATTTCAACATTGTGCAAATGCTCTTGGCAACAACTACATTTAGTTCAAAGGACACAATATGCCATTTTATATGGTAATTTTGCAGTGGTGGTGCTCATTTTGTTAATTCTTCTAAATATTTATGCCAACTAGTTTCAAGTTGTGCTACATGTGGTAATCTCTTCTTTCAGCAATAGGCATTCATGAGACAGATTAAAAGAAAAACATTAACTATACAAAGAGCCCGCTGAATATACAACTGCTAGGCTGCCCTTTGAAGAATTACTGATTCACTAAGGCCTTTCCTTACTGAAACTTGAACTGAGATTCAGGCACAATGACAAAGGCTATGATCCTAAGTACTCTTGCATAGAAATGCATTTTACCAACACCAGCAGGACTTACTCTCCAGCCAATGTGTTTGGGGATGGTGTTTCTGTCATCTATCATGAGTTTCTATTCCAACAGCAGGATGCTAGATTTTGAAATCCAGGTCCTCTTCATGAAAGTCCCACTAGCTATGCCTTCAAAGAGACTAAGAAGAGGCAGGCAGCTGGATTGATCCATATTAGCAAATCAGTTTTAATCTCCACCAAGGAGTTGGTCTTCTGTAAGTCATCCTTAATTGCCCACTCAAGACCAATCCTTTCCAAAACAACAGAATTCATCAGGAGTAGTTCACAAGGACACATTGCTGCTGGGAAAATCCTGTCCTCCCCCTTCTATTGTGAATATTGTATTTACAGTGTTCCCTCACTACTTCACGGTTCGCTTCTCGCGGAGTCGCTGTTTTGCGGGATTTTGTCTCCCAGTTTATGTAAGGTTGCCGTTGCCCAGAGCGGCATTCTAATCCCACCTCCTGGCAACAATGGCGTATGGAAGAGGGTTCTCCCCCTCCAGAGAGATACAGCCAATCAAGAGAGATTGCAAAGCAAAGCAGAGATAGCTAGCAAAAAAAGGGTACATGGTGCCTTTAAATCTCTCCTCACCCTCGGAACTCAAGATACATAGTGTCCCTACTTTGTGGATTTTTGCAGGTGGTCCTGGAACGTAACACCCGCGATAAGTGAGGGAACACTGTAAGCTCAGAAACCACAGAGATGCTTGAAAGGAGGTAGGATATCTGTGTAAGCCAGTGGTTCTCAACCTGTAGGTCCCCAGATGTTTTTGCTTTCAACTCCCAGAAATCCTAACAGCTGGTAAACTGGCTGGGATTTCTGGGAGTTGTATGCCAAAACACTTGGGGACCCACAGGTTGAGAACCACTGGGTAACCATCGATGTAAATGGCAGCAGCTGGAGTAGAACCAAAGATTTACTGTAGATGGATCCAGCTACATCTGGTTTGCTACCCAATCTCCTCCTTTGCAAGGGAGAAGTACATCTTGTACAATGGCATTAGTTGGGTAGACTGTTTGAGATTAGTTGGGCAGTGCTCCTAAAGCAATAGGAGTACAGCAGGTCTCTAAGTTACCATCCTCAGACTTTGTAAATCATAATTCCACATGCCACCAATTTAGCTTGGTTGAAGTGGAAACAGCTGGTTAATTTTATTTATTTAAGTTTATTTCTTTATTATTTTACTTACTACTTATTGTTTTGCATTTTGCAAGCCTTGATCCAAGTCCCTCAAAGTAACATAAGAACCAGCAGAACAACCAAAGTCATGCTCTGATGGAATGGATCAAACATCTAGCATCCTATGTTAAATAGTAAATTATTTGAGAAGCTGCAAGCAGGGATCATAAGAGTTAGCGCCTTGTCATGGTTATTCTTCAGCATTCAGTAGAACAAAACCATTTCATTTAGACTAGCTATCTCTAACAGTAATCACTGAAAAAAAAGGCCCAGATTACCCATAAGGCCACCCTAGGCCATGGCCTAGGGGTGCAAGCCGAAGGGGGTGCAGATCACGGACCCCCCATGTTGTCTCAGCCCGCCCCTAAGGGTGAAACATCAGGAGAGCGTGCTTCTCGGAGGAAACGGGGAGAGCGTGCTTCTGGGAGCAAACCTCCAGCAAGGTCTCCCTCCCTCCCAGATGGGCACCGGCGGAGAGAGCGCGCCTGGCTGCAGGCGCCTGCCCCAGAGGGAGGCCTCCTCCACTTGGGCGGGGGAGAGGGCCCGGCGGCAGCCTGGGGCAGGAGAGAGAGAGAGAGAGAGAGAGATCTCCACTGAGGAGGCAGCAAAAGGCGGGAAAGGAGGCCACTCACCCAGGACGCTGCCCTTTCGGCGGAGACAGGAGAAGAGACGGGGCTGCTGGCGCGCGCCTGGCCTCCGAGCTGGCACTCTTTGTCCTGTTGTGCCGAAATCCAAGGAGGAGGAGGAGCAAGGCGCGGGAGCCGCGGGTGGCGAGGCTGGGGATCTGTAGGGACTCCTCTCTGCGCTTTGCCTTTCCTTCCTTGCCCGCTGCAAAGACTGTCGGCGGAGGATGCTGGTGGGGCGGCCAAAGCGGACTGGAAGAAATGGCACCCACTTTGGCCACCCCGCCAGCATCCTCCGCCGACAGCCTTTGCAGCGGGCAAGGAAGGAAAGGCAAAGTGTGGAGGGGAGCCCCTGCAGATCCCCAGCATCGCTGCCCGCAGCTCCCACGCATTCCTCCTCCTCCTCGGATTTCGGCGCAACAGGACGAAGAGTGGTGGCTCAGAGGCCAGGCGCGCACCAGCAGCCCCATCTCTTCTCCTGCATCCGCCGAAAGGGCAGCGTCCTGGGTGAGTGGCCTCCTTTCCCGCCTTTTGCTGCCTCCTCAGTGGAGAGAGAGAGAGAGAGAGAGAGAGAGAGAGAGAGAGAGATCCAGGGCCAGGTTTGCAGAGTGGAAAGAAAGCCCCTGCCCTGAGCTCCATTTCTGCTGCCCACGGCAAGCCTTCCCCCGCTCCCCAGGGCCCGCAGCAGCATCAGCTCAGGCCCGCCGGGGAGGGAGGGAGGAGAAGATAAGGTTTTATTTTTAGTGTGGGTCTGAGTGTTGGGGGGGGGTGCGGTAGGGGGCGTAATTCCAAAGTGTGGCCTAAGGCGCAAAAAATTGACAATCAGGGTCTGACTGGAAACATATATTGGACTATTCTATAGTATCCTTACAACAGTTACCATGCAAAGTGGGACTCAGTGCCCATCCAGACAGGTCCCAGGTTTATCTGAGGTGTCCAAATGATGCCTCAGGTAAACCCGAAGTAATCTGGATTTCCCAGTTTATTCCAGATTAATACACACCTTGAAACATCCAATCCTTAATGAAAGGTCTGGATCTTTCCAAGTATGGGCCCTGTGGGGGTTGGCTCCTGGGACTGCTTTTTCTCCATTCCTCATTTTATGCTTCATTTTTACCAGGATCTTCTGGCCTTACAATGTACTACTTTTCTAGGGAAAACCGGAGAATGATACAAATAAATGAAGATACTGTTAAAATGTGCAGAATAGTTGAGAAGGCCAGGGATGCCTAAAAGGGCACATTGCATGCCCTGACAATCTCAGGTATTCTGGGAGTTGCGGTAAAAACAAACAAACAAAAAAACATTATCTACATTTTGCTATGTGAAACAACTACAAGTCCTTCCATGTCAATGTTTCTTTCAGGGCTACTAATAATTTATTTGGCTGAAGGCAGGATGTAGAGCAGGAGGTTGCCCCAATGTTTGTATATAATACAGGAACATGAACTTGTCCAGTGACCTCCCACATCCATTTTTACAGTTCATAAATCTTGGCTATCCATTTTCCAGTCAAATCCACTATAGAGGAGAGAAACAGGATGTGAAAGAACTCCATGGTGGGTTCACATTCCTCTGCAATTCACCTTTCACTGAACACAGATTTTACAAATTAGCCACATTTTATTACAGTCTCTTACTGTGCAAATGGCCTGTAGTTAAAACAAAAGGATCAGGTGATGTCTCTGTGAGTGAAATTTGCTTGCAGGCATGTGGTGGGTGGAGAGCTCTTGGGAGGAGGTGGAAAACCTGTTTTTCCTTGTGGCAGAAACCCGTCCTTTGTTTCCAGAGGAATTTTTTCATCAAGTGAATCATTTTGTATTATAAAATCAAAGACATAGGCTTTGTACAACCCAGAGATCTTTGGGGACCCCCAAATTGCATTTGTATTACATGCTGGAACTGGATGATGCCCATTAGGATTAATAATTACAAAATTACAGCACTTTGATGCCACTTTAAATGTTGTGGTTTTATCCAATGGAATCCTGGGATTTGTAATTTAGGGATGAACTTGAAATTCTTTGCTAGAGGGCTCTAATACTATAGTTCAGGACAGCCTAATAGAAAAATTGAAATACCGTACTAAACTACAAAATCCAGGATTCCATAAGATAAAATCATATCAATTAAAGTGGTATTAAACTGCTATAATTTTAATTGGTGTTTTAATTGATGTTTTGATAGTATAATTAATTTACTTTTTAAAACAATGTATTGTGTTTTTACTGGAATCCATTTGAATTCTATCAGAAGCCAATCTTGGGGAGAAATTGGGATATAACATACATGAATGGACATGCCTTCCTCCAATTTCATCAATGCATAAGTGTCTTGTAGGCATGAGAAAAAAGTTATGAAAATGATTCATTTCGTAAGAAATTCGTAAGAAATGCTACTTTCGAGTATTTCCGCACCTGGAACGCCAACCAGGAAGTGGACTTTCTTTTTAGAACTTCGGGGGCCAGGATTTTCTTAAGTGTCGTTATTAGGTCGTAAGGGGGGGGCATAAGGGGGCACCCTCCTTCTCTCTCACCACCCTCCCGCCTCCCTTGCCAATAAGTATTATGGCAAAGGAAGCCCTAAACTCGCTCCTTCTTTCGGCTGGAAGGAAGCCTGGAAAAAATGTAAACAGAGAGGATTACTCAGAAGTAAATCTGCAAAGGAGGGCACTTTGGATGAAGGGCCCTCCCTTGTGGATTTACTTCTGAGTAAACCTCTCTGTTTACATTTTTCCAGGGCACACACATACATATTCTTGGGAGGGGGATTTGCTGCAGAATCCCGGCCTCATAGAGAAGATTCTGCAGCAAATCCCCCCCAAAGAATATGTATGTGTGTGCACCCAAGCAGAAAACGCTGGCTTTTCCGGGCTAATTTCCCGGCTCACAGAGAAGAGCCCGTTGCACCGCATGAGGCAGGGACCAGTCAGAATACTTCGGTTTGAATTTTACCTCTTCTTATACCCATTGTTATTACTGCTGTATTATTGCATGTGCATAGAATGTAGGTATATGACCAGCCTGGGCAAACTTGGGCCCTCGCTCCCTCGGGATCGGGGTGAGAGAGGCAGCGAGTAGCGAGGGGGGCTCCTCCTCCTTTTCTTTTGCTGCTTCCAAGAATAGAATACCCACTCCCTCCCTCCCTCCTTCCCTCCCTCCTTCCTTTTTGGAGAGTCCCATCTAGAATTCAGTGTGATTTATTCAAGTTTTGGCCTACAACTCCCAGAAATCCCAGCCAATTTACCAGCTGTTAGGATTTCTGGGAGTTGTAGGCCAAAACCATCTGAATCGCATGCGCTGGCATACGAACTACTAACAAATTTCGTTAGGAATTAAGTGACATTTTAGAAATTTTTTGAAATTTTTTTGTAAGTCTTCCTATTACTAATAACCCCCCCCCCCCCCCATTAGATTTTCGATTTGCTATTTTTGGGTTCTAAACCATGCCTAGTGTCTTGGTAGATAGCCTGCTATAGAGGAGTCTTTACTATGCACAATATGACAAATAACATAAAATAAAATAAACAGAAGGCTTACGATGGCAACCCTGTATTTCCATTGGGCAAGTCTGCATGGATGTGAAAAAACAGATTCATGCAGAGTTGATTCCTGGCTGTTCTGATTATGTTGGTTAAACTGGCTTTGTCCCACTTCAGGCAAAGTTGGAAATGCTCCATATTTTTCATGAAAATCCAAACTACCTCACAGTTTTGGGGCAGTGTGGATACCTTGATTGAATCTAATTTAGACCAGTCTGCTGTCCATACAGGATATCTTTGCCTGCTCTCATCAGTACAGGGAAAGAGGGATGGATTGTGCCTATGCCACAAATCCCAGCTGGAAACCGAGCTCAATGCAAACTCCTGGCCACTGCAGGTGCCCTGTTCAGCCTACGTGACTAGGAAAAAGGAGGGGAGATCTGCGGTGATGGCAACTTAGAAGATGAGATGGTCAAAGCGGGTGCCCTATGTGGCTTTGGCCCAGCTGGACAATGTAGATACCAACTTCTGGGTTTGGAAGAGTATGTGTAGCTGCCAACAGGGCTAGTCTGGAGCATTTCTGATCCATAGATTTTCTTACCAAGATGGACTTGCCCTTTCTGTACCTCAGAATAGTAACTGCTGAGAGATAACAACAGGAGCCCTGCTATCACTGCCCTGACCATTTTGAGCCATTCATAAGGGAATATAGTTGGCCACAGTTGGAATAACCTGGCTCTTCTTACATTCTTAATTGCTTAAATGTTATGCTTTTAAGTGGAACAGAACATCTGGCTTGCCACGTCTAAAAAGGATTGTCACAGAGCTTGGAAAGAAAATGGTAACCAAAATGATGAGGGGAGTGCATTGTTACAATGATTGTCTGAAAATGAAAACCAGAATCTTTTTAGTGTAGAAAAAAGACAGTTGTTACACAACTTTAAAAAATATGTGCTTTGGAGTGAATGGAAGGTGAGTGATTTTTGTTCCTCTAATATTAGAATTTGAAGTCATATATCCTTCAAGAAGTTTTGCGAGCCAGCAACAGTGTGTGATCAAGATGGCAAAAGCTATTAAAGGAGAAGATCAAACAGTCAAATTAGGAGAGACCGCAGTAGTTTGCCTCTGCCTGAGCCTTCTGGGAAGGACAAGATTCTGTTCCCACTTTTTCCCCTTGTTGGGTTAACTGAATGCAAATTATTCTTGCACAATGACCTCAGTTTTCAGCAGCTGAAGTAAGTGAAAGGCACATGGGGAAAGTACAATGAGATGGAGAGAGTAACTGGGACACTTTTTAAAAAACTGAAAAAGTGGGAGGACAAAGGACTAAGTGCCCTTCCACACAGATCTGTATACCAGAATAGCAAGGCAGAAAACACCAAATTATCTGAGCCCCCTTCCACACAGCTGAATAAAATCCCACATTTTCTGCTTTGAACTGGAATATTTGGCAATGTGGACTCAAATAACCCTGTTCAAAGCAGATTTTGTAGGATTTTCTGCCTTGGTATCCTGGGATATAGGGCTGTGTGGAAGGGCCCTGAGCCTGTTCTTGCCAAATCAAGACAATTGAAGGGTATGGAGTCATTCAATAAAAAGGGATTTGGCAATAAAATTAATCAATGGCTAATGATCATGATGTTATCAACAGGAAGACTGAACATCAGGTACTGGGAATACAGGCAAGATAGGCCTATTGCCTTTATATCCAGGTTTTCCAGTGACTAAGGGCACTTCCACACAGCCATATAACCCAGAATATCAAGGAAGAAAATCCCACAATATCTGTTTTGAATTGGGTTATCTGAGTCCACACTGCCATATATTCCAGTTCAAAGCAGATAATGTGGGATTTTATTCAGCTGTATGGAAGGGGCCTTAGTTGTCCACCAAGGAATACAGATGTTAGACTAGATAGGCCTTTGGTCTAATTCAGTAGTGATTCATTCAGATCTGAGTTTAGAGGTGGCTGAAACAGAAGTGACCCTTTCTTGGTTGCGTTGAACACCCGTCTTTCCTCTGTGGAGATTTTGTCTCACATAACCTTGAGTGATGCTAACTTCATTGAAGGTCAGGATGATACCCTGTGATATCAATAGCAATGTTGACACATTTACAATTGTTTGTTGTCATAATAACATAAGGATATATTTCTCCAACATTTGAGGGTGTGCTCTGGTGATCGTAACTGGCTGTGTTCATTGGAATGAAGCCACTGATTATTTGAAGAGGCAATTAATTTTCACACTTGTAAATACCTGGATGTGCAAGCCTGGACAACCTGTGTCCTTCCAGGTGTTTGGGATCCCAACTCCCAGAAGCCCTAGTGAGCTTATCTAATGGCCAGGAATTCTAGGAGTTGAAGTCCAAATACCTGGAGGGCAACAAGTACTGCAGGCCTGGTCTAGGGTCTCTCTAGAAAATGCATATGCCATGAGTCATGGGTACTCGAATCCCCATTTCTGTTGTCCAAACCTAGCATTCTAGTTGCTGTGCTACAGTTACTTACATTTAGTTTTCATGGGAGAGTTGTGAGAATGAAAACATAAAGATGACAACATTCAGTCAATTTTGAAAACAAACATTTCCCTACTAGCTCCTTTCTAAGTAGTTTTTCTTCTTCTTTTCTTCTTCCAGGCAAGAAGCAAAAGCAAATAATCTTGAGAGGTTGATTGCTTGCTCACCTGCACTTTCAGAGACTCCATCTGCAGTCTGACAAAGGCATAGTGCTTGCCTATGCAATTTTAATTCTTCGATGCCTTTTAAGATAGATTGGAGCAGTCTGATTATACATTGCACATAATATACAGGCATTTTCCCAATGTCATGCCTCATAAAAAAAATTAAAAAATAATAATTGCAATGTTAAATTAATTATTAATCATATTTTAAGAGATTGGGATGGCATGGAAAGGTGCTTTGTGTCTGTCTGTCTGTCTGTCTGTCTATCTGCTATCTGTCTCATCAGTGAGCCAATGTCATACTTTTAGTGTTGGGCTAGCACCCTAGGACATCAGGATTCAAAACCCATTCATTTATGAAAATTCACTATATTTCTATAAATCACGTTCTCTCGGGCTTAGAGGATGGCAGTGACAAAAATTCTCTGTAGAGATCTTACCAAGATACTCTATGATAGTCGTTATAAGTTGAAGTAACTCCAATAAGTTGAAGTAGAAGTGGAACCCTCTACCTTGGAGTGCGGTAAAAACTCCTTCCTTGGAATTTTTTAAACAGAGGCTGGATGGTAGGTTTGTGCAATCTGGGTAAACCTTGATCCGTTTTCGGGATGCCAAAAGATCCCTTTTTATCTGCCCATTATTGGGGGGGGGGGCTTCCCAGGCTCCCCTTCGTCATTTTAGGCGTTTAAGCTGTTCTACTCTAGAGGAGAGGTGCTGCAGGCAGATGCACACTTTCTTTCCTGGGCCTGCACGCCACACACACTCTTTCCAAGGCATTTAAAGAAGGCAAGTGCTTACAGCTGTTTCTTACTTTAGAGGAGAGGCGTTTGGCTACAGGCAGGCCGGTGCCCGCTTTCTCTCCTGGGCCTGCACCATGCCAGCAGCCACACACTCTTTCCAAGGCATTTTAAGGAGGCTTTTCACTTCCAGGTAAGGAAGAGTGATGACTTTCTGGAAGAGGAGAGATAACTGGTAGTAGTTTTCAGGGAATTAGGTTTTTCTTTTTGTTTGCTGAGGGATTAATTTAAAAAAGATTAAACTGTGATGCCAAAAAGCAGAGGAGAAGCCGAGATTGGCTCCCGCTTGCTTTCATGTCAAGCGGGTTTTCGTACCAAGAGGGCCCTTCCTGTTACATGCTCTCGATGGTATAGATCAGGGCTGTCCAACTTCTACCGGACCTTGGGCCGGAATTCTGGTCACTGATCACCTGGGGGGCCAAGCCCTGGCTCCGCCCCTCCCCTCCCCAGGCTCTGCCCCCTCCCCACCCCCGGCATTGCCTAAATATACAATTAAATATTATATTATTTAAATAAGGGTAGAGAGAGGGATGGATGGAACACATGAGGGGCATTAATATACAATTACATATTATATTATTTAAATAATGGGAGAGGGAGGGATGGATGGAACACATGAGGGGCATAAATATACAAAATATCAAGGCAGAAAATCCCACAATCTCTGCTGTGAACTGGAATATATGACTGTTCTACTGGCCACATTGATCAGCATTGAATGGCCTTGCAGTTGAAAGGTCTGTGTGCTTTCATTCTGCCAGTTTACCCCTGGCTGATTCCATTCAGTGCAAGTCATCAAAGTAAACTTAGGTAATTGCAAAGAATGTAAATAATTCTGGGGGGAGGAAAAGGAGGGGGAAAGGGGGTGGGAGGCCTTTCCTTGAGCTCCCTCTCATTCAATTCCCCCCTCCCTCCTTTTCTCCTCCCCCTCCTATGGCTGGCCGGTTCTCTCCTTCTCATTAAAGAGACAGTTCATGAAACGCAAATGAAGGGGTCAGAAAGGAAGGGGCTTGTGTGTGTGTGTGTGTGTGTGTGTGTGTGTCTGAGAGAGCCAGAGAGATCTTCCCTTTGCGCTGGGGAGAGGTGTGCCCAGGGCAGGTCCCCCCCTCCTCTCTCTCTCTCTCTCTCTCTCTCTCTCTCTGTCACTCACTCACTCACTCACTCACTCACACTCTCAGACACACTCCCTCCCTCCCAAACCCCTTTTGCTTCCCTGGCGCTGAGGGCCTGAGCGCCTCCCAGACGGAGCAGCAGCAATCCTGAGGAGGAGGAGGAAGCGAGCGAGAGGAGAAAGATAGAGAGGGAAGGGGCAGGGAAGAAAGAAGGATGAAAGGGTGGAATGAAAGGAGGGAGGGAGAAGAAATGTGGCTCACCTTAACGCTGAATGCTTCCTTGCAATAACTCCCCTCCCTGGGAAGGGAGGGAGGATGAGAAGAAGGAAGGAGCGCTGCCGAGAGGGAAAGCCATGCGGCCGGGTCGCTCTTCCTGTTTGCTGCCAAGGGGGTGGGGCCCGAGAGACATCACTCCCTCCCATTGGCCCCCTCCCTCAGGAGAAGAGGAGGGGGGCAATAGAAAGCCAAGGGGAAAGACCAAATAATAATAATAATAATAATAATATTTTTAAATGAATTTTTTTTTAAAAAAATATTTTAAAAAAATATTATTTGTTGCAGGAAGGTAAGGGGCCGTAGCCAAGGGGCTAGGGGGCCGTGTACAGCCCCCGGGCCACCTGTTGGACAGGCCTGGTATAGATCCATGCACATGTCTACTGGATGGCCATCTGTCAGGGATACCTTGAGTGTGCTTTTTCCGCATGGCAGGGGGTTGAACTAGATGGCCCATGTGGTCTCTTACAACTCTATTACTCTATGATAACAACAACAAATGCATAGCCAATGTTAATGATGAAATAGATCACCATTTAATATGATTTTTTAAACTGTAGGTACAAGGAGTATGTGGCCTTCCAGATGTTGAACTATAGCTCCGCCATTGTGCTGACCTGGACTGATATGTGCTTTTACGCTTACGGTTATGCCAGTAATTTCTATTGTTGTTGTGTGCCTTCATGTCATTTTTAACTTATGGTGACTCTAACGTGATCCTATCACATGGTTTTGTGGTAAGACATCAGATCGACCCCCTCCCTCTGACCTTAAAGCCTGGCTATGGGGGCAAGCCTTTGAGCAATAAGTTGGAATTATCTGGGAAAAGAATAACCACAGTGGTCTGACCTGACCAAACTGTTTTAAATTGTTTTAAAGTTATTGTTTTAAAGATATTGTTTTAAAACGGAGTTCTTTGTTCAATTATATTGTGATTTTAATATATTGTATTGACACCGTGGGTTGCCTGTTGTAAGCCATCCTGAGTCCCATTTCGGAGGCAAGAAGGACAGGGTAAAAATGCCCAAAATAAATAAATAAGATTTGTTTGGAGGGAGTTTACCTTTGTTTTCTTTTGAGTTTGAGAGTATGTGACTTGCCCAAAGTGACCAGTGGGTTTTCGTAGCCAAATGAGGATTCAAACCCTGTCTTCCAGAATTGTACTCCAACACTCAAAGCACTACATTAAACTGGCTCTTTCAAGAACCTTTAATACATTTTCCCATATCTAACAATATTCAAAACAGAGTTACAGTTCAAAAACATCTGGAGGCCCACAAATTTATAAATTCCTCACCCTCATTAGAAAGTCTTCTCCAAAGCAACTGCATGCAGGATACAGCAGAGCTATTATTACCATACCTCATTGTTAGCAGTTTTCCGTCATAGTAAACAGTGGAAAATAGAGAACCGTCCATAGCAAAATGCATGCCATGCTTGCTTTCCATTTCAAGTATGAATTCCCCAGGAATGGCATATTTTCATTGTCGCTGTTTCCTTGTTCATTGTTAAAAGATCTCATTGTGTTCCTCTTACTTTTCTCTTCAACGTCACTGTCTCCTGTAATGTCAACTATGTATTCACTGTAATCAGTGACTGTGAAGGCTCTTGTGTAATATGTATGGGAGAGACAGCTTACTCCATATCGAATTCCACTTAGAGAAATCTTTCTATGGCTCCTCTGTAGACCTTGCCATTGTACAATAGGAGTTTAGCAGTGTGCTGTAGTGGTTTGAGTTTTGTACCATGACTCTGGAGACCAAGGTTCAATTCTCTGTTTGGTCATGGAAGCCCACACTCTCAGCATCAGAAAACCATATTTGCCTTAGGGATGCCATAGAGTGGAAATGACTGGAAGATACATCAGCTACAACAAAATATGCTTTTCAACCTTCTCCCAATGCTTTCATGGTCAATATTGTGTTATGCTGGGTTAATCAGAATTTCAACCAGGAGCTTCAGAAACATATAGGGTAGATATATTTTAAGAATTATTTTTGAACTCAATATAAGCAATGTTTTCCTTGGGTTGCTGTAAGTTTTTCAGCCATGTTCCAGAAGCATTCTCTCCTGACCTTTTGCTTGCATCTATGGCAGGCATCCTCAGAGGTTGTGAGATTTCTCAACCTCTGAGGATGCCTGCCATAGATGCATTAAACCCAGTTCAGGGTGGCCTTTCCTGCTGTCTGGAAGCGCTTCTAAGTCTACATAAAGTTATGCAATGTCGACCATGATACAGGATTCTGTAAAATTTCCTTTCCATTTCCTAAAATCACCACCTCTCAAAGGTGAAAACACTTTAAAGATGGTGGAGGGGTTGTGTCTAGAGGGTCTTTTTGGCTTCACATCATTTGCCAAGACAGATAAAATTGAGCACTAGATGGGGACTTGTTAATGATGATACCAATGTTCAAGAAATGTATTGTGCAGAAAACTCCCACAGATCTCTTACCAGGCACCAAATCAAAAATTGATGTTTTGATATGCTTTTGCCTTGCATACTAGTTGATCTATTTGCCTCATTGATGCTAGCTATTATTGTGCTGCTTTTTAATCATTTTAAATGATTCTCCACCATCACCACACAAAGACAGATTATGTAAACTAATTATAGTTACTCTGATTGTTACTCTGACTACCATATTATCCTATCTGGAAAGAAAGACCAAAAATACATCAATACACCCATCAATAAATTAAATTACAGATCATATTTCAGTTATTGTCACTTCTGCCATCAGCTGTAAAAGAAGAAAGTGCCAAATAGCAAGTGAAAAGGATTTATCTGTATATATGGTGGGAATATGTTTTGTTCAGATATTGGATAAATACTCAACAACATTATGTCAACATTAGTTTATTTTTGTTAAGTGAGATTAGATAAATCCTGAGGTTTCTATCTAGGGAACAATATGTGAGGTTTAGAGGAATCAGATAATGGACTTTATCACACAAGGCAGGCAAAACAATATTGCATCATTTGATACAATGTGCATCCTGCTGCTCGTTTGTATCCCATCTGCGATTCTCATACACACTGTTGATGAATAAAACCTGCCAGTAGCTTGCAGACTCACAATGTTCATTTTTCATATGTTAGTGCAAAGAGTCAGAAGACAATGTGAGTACTGTATCTTCTTCTCACAAAAGGAAACATCCCCTTCTCTGGGAACAGTGATGAAGAAAGGTGAGTGCATAGTTTATTCCAGGAGAACCTAAAGACTCTCTCTTCTCTCCATCATGGCACCACTTCTGGCCTTTTTGAATGGCAGCAGTGACTCTTTGATGGATGAATCGATGGTATCCTTGAAGTGACTGGCTTGACTCTGAAGACCCTCAAAAAAATCCCAAGAGAGTAGAGGGGCTCGGTGCTTCTTTTATGTTCTCGCCTTTCAGCACTCTATTTTGAGAATGGCTGGTTCCTTTTTCTGATAAGAGTTAATACTGTGCTTTTTTTTTTTATCCAAAAAGAACCATTGGCAAAAGGCCTTTTGAATGCCTGGATGAAAAATGGTTGTAGCTAGGGACAACTGACCCCTGAGACAATGTTGCTGCTTTCCCCTCTCCACAGATTGATCCTCAATTTTTCCATGGGTAATATCAAAATCCACAATTTTGGCTCCCAAACCTGCCTTCGATTTATACATGAGGTTGGCTTATGCACAAGTATACATGGTACCGGAAAAGTATGAAAAACAGAAAGTTGGTTGACAAGAAAAGAGATTTACAAACATCTCTTTATGACCGACCTCAGAGGTTAAGATCCTGCTCTCAGTCCCACCCCATTCGCAAATGCAACTGGTGGGAATGAGAGACAGGGCTTTCTCACTGTCCTCTGTCATTATTTGTGTTTGTTGTTTATTCGTTTGTTGCTTCCGACTCTTTGTGACCTCATGGACCAGTCCACGCCAGAGCTCCCTGTTGGCCGTCACCATCCCAGCTCCTTCAGGGTCAAGCCAGTCACTTCAAGGATACCATCCATCCATCTTGCCCTTGGTTTGCCCCTCTTCTTTTTTCCTTCCATTTTCCCCAGCATCATTGTCGTCTCCAAGCTTTCCTGTCTTCTCATGATGTGGCCAAAGTACTTCATCTTTGCCTCTAATATCCTTTCCTCCAATGAGCAGTCGGGCTTTATTTCCTGAAGTATGGACTGGTTGGATCTTCTTGCAGTCCAAGGCACTCTCAGAATTTTCCTCCAACACCACAGTTCAAAAGCATCTATCTTCCTTCGCTCAGTCTTCCTTATGGTCCAGCTCTCACATCCATAGGTTATTATGGGGAATACCATTGCTTTGACTATGTGGATCTTTGTTGCCAGTGTGATGTCTCTACTCTTCACTATTTTATCGAGATTGGTCATTACTCTCTTCCAAAGAAGTAAACGTCTTCTGATTTCCTGGCCGCAGTCTGAGTCTGCAGTAATCTTTCCACCTAGAAATACAAAGTCTGTCACAGCCTCCATGTTTTCTCCCTCTATTTGCCAGTTATCAATCAGTCCAGCCACCAGAATCTTTTTTTATATATATTTTACTGCAACCCAGCTTTTGCACTTTCTTCTTTCACGTTGGTTAGAAGGCTCCTCAGCTCCTCCTCGCTTTTGGCCATCAAAGTGGTATCATTTGTATATCTAAGGTTCTTAATGTTTCTTCCAGCAATTTTAACCCCAGCCTTGTGTATTCGTTAAGCCCTGCACATCGTATCATGTGTTCTGCATACAAGTTGAATAGGTTGGGTGAGAGTATACAACCCTGCCGTACACCTTTCCCAATCCTGAACCAGTCTGTTGTTCCATGCTCATTGTTTCTATTTTGATCCAATATATCTCTGCTTTGTTACATGAAAACTTGAAAACAAAGCACAGATACATGGAAACAAATGGGACACCTTTGGCTGAATCATGTCCTTCAGATTTTTAGAAGGTGAGGAGAAATGGAAATGATGTGCACTTTACGGAAAAGGCCCTTGTGTATAAGCCGTTCTGTGGATGCAAATTATACATTGCTAGACTTGGTACATTCTCATTAAAAAGAACAGTAGTGATTATACAAAAGTATTTCCTCTTGGAGAAATGCCATAAAAAGGTTAACTACTATGCACATACCAGCAGAAGTGCTTATAAACTGCCATTTTAATACATTCCTGATAATTGTGAACCATGGTGAACTGTTTAACTAACCAATTGAAGTATGTGAGGATTTATCCAATCCTACCAAAAAGGGAATTCAACTGTAGATTTAAAGATAATTAGGAAAAATAAGGGCAATTGGAGACAGCTCCTTCCCCAATAATGCTTATATAGAAGAGGGAATCTCAAGTTGTTCCTTGATTGCATGTTGAATACCACCTACTAAATGCCTTCCTTTACACAATCATGAAAAATGTGGGAACTGTTGGAGCATGCAAGAAATCAGTTAGTGTATTTGTGTCAGCTGTAAAATAAGATGCGCGAAGCTGATTGGTCGGGCTACGTTCGGGAAGCTGGCTGAGCCTGGGACTTTTGGATACTGTTACATTTTTCAGGCTTGAACTATGCTTGTGCTTGTAGAGAAGCCCAGAGGGAAGCAGAGAGGGTTAGAGTTTGGAGTGCGCTCTTGCTGAAGGAGTTTATCCACACGGACAAAAAAGACAATTTTAAATCTCTCATGAAAGGACATTAGTGAGTTGATGCAATTGATCACATGATGTACATATGCTGTTCTGAGCTACGAAGAATAAACTACTTGTTCTTTATTGATCATTTGTGTGGCATATTTTCTTTCTCTGACAAGGCCGTGTGTGGGTTGATCAAACGTGAACTACACGTGGTTTATCTTACATTGCACCACAGAAACCACCTCCCATTTTCAGTCAGGCAACTCTCCTAAGGACAACATAAAATTCCTAATAAAAGTATTGATGAAATGTTGCCTATTCCTGATTTGAGCCTATCTATTTGATTTCCAAACCTTGGAAAGTGATTGCACTGACTCTGAGATACTATAAATCATAATTTAAAAAACCACTATCTTTTTTTCAAGATCTGCTTGAAAGGGTGTTCAGAGGGGACTGACAAAGCACACACTTCCTATGATGCACACATGTATCTCTTTTGACCCACTATCACCTCTAGTTGAACAGGACTTGTGTTTCCTTGTTTGATCCAACACAATACAAAAGCCCACAAAACTATTTACCGATGATGAAACAGGATGAGTTTACACACCATAGGCAACAATGATCTGCCTGATTCTTAATATTGCACCACTCCTTATCACTAGTTTCCACGGAAGGGGAGATGCCATTGACTGTTGAAACTGAGCTCGAACTCTGTTCAGGATTCAGTCTCAGAATGTTTCTTTAAATTGTAAACAACCACTGTGGAAAACGCAGACAGGCATTTGTTCCCTTGACCCATATTCCCATTAAACTGACAACAAAGGGGGGGAGAGAGAGAGAGAGAGAGAGAGGGTCTATTCTCAGTGATATTCTGCTGCAACTGCACTGTTTGTAAACATTAACTCATTATTTGTCCATCCCAAGGAATGGCATGCAATGGAAGGCAATCGCCTGTGGAAGAATGTGACCTTGACTAGTCTAGGACAGGAAAAAAATGTCATCATCCCACTGACATCTCTTTGCTTGATCACATCGACAAAAGATACATGTGTACTTTGAAAGATTTGAGAAACTGCTTTGGAAACAACTCCACCAAGATACTCTTTCACAATGGTATTCATTTCTGCTTCTCAAAGGGAGCCCATTTTCATATTGTTAAAATGGCCATATGCTTGTAGTTACATAGCCCAACAAAAAAAATCTCGGTGTCTTGGTTTTTAGCTGGGATTATTTGGGGTGCGTATTCAAAAAATTGCACTGGATAAATTGCACCAGCTCACGTTTCTTAGATATGGTTTTCTAGAAGACTGCTACATGGCATATGTTCTGTATCTCAACAAGCTGAGCCGATGGGGGAACTGGTGTCATTTTTTGAATCAACTGGTCTACTTGCAACCCTTGTTGTGCTTGTGTTGTATCACACGATGTTGTCCCCTGTTGGTTATTGTTAGTGTAGAAGGGGGCTCAGCCAATTGTTCCCGTGTTTGCCCTGAAGATGGAAGAATCAGGTAGTTTCACATGCTTCTGTATTTGAAATTTTAAAACTTTGATGTCTTTCTGTTGCAAATACTGCATGAAGATATCTGCAAGTGAAAATAAATTCTTTAACTGAAGGACCTCCTTGAGATCTAGGGAACTTAGTTTTGTGTTCCCAACTGAATGCCCTCAGCTGCCACCAGATGCTCAAGGGGGTTGCATGGTCGGGAGGAAATGGAAGTACATTTGGCAGAACTTTACACTCCACCAGGTTGATGCAGAATCCCAGTTCTAATCTATAATTTACTATAATGCAAACCCAGAGAACATTAAACTAAACTGTCAGGGGACAATGCTCCAATCTGAAAGCAGAAATCTTCAGCAGCTTTTTGGTGTAGTGAAATCAGCTTTTCATTCTGTATGTACAGAATGATTTTCCTCCAGGAGAATGTGTTTTCAGGCCTACTCCCCACATGATTCCATGGTCAGTCACTGACACTTGGCAGGAGCTGTGGTGCAATTCTGATTTTCTTTGAAAAGTTAAAGGAAGAACTAAACCATTGAGCTGCTGAACTTGCTGACCGAAAGGTTGGCGGTTCGAATCTGGGGCGCAGGTGAGCTCCTGCTATTAGGCCCAGCTTCTGCCAACCTAGCAGTTTAAAAACATACAAATGTGAGTAGATCAATAGGTCTACTCTGGCGGGAAGGTAACAGCGATTCATGCAGTCATGCCAGCTACATGACCTTGGAGGTGTCTACGAACAACGCCAGCTCTTAGACCTAGAAATGGAGATGAGCACCTCCCCCCAGAGTCAAAAACACGACTAGACTAAATGTCAAGGGGAAATCTTTACCTACTAAAGTAACATGGTTAACTAATTGGTTTCACAAATTTGGTATTTTCAGGATGAGATCATGTTTGATAATCAAACAGATATTTATGTATCAGAATTTTTGTCTGTCAGAGAAAACAAGTAAATTTCTTTGGTTTGCATGCTCCCATTGATTTTTATGCTGTCCTTCCAGAAATTATCGTTGTGAATTACAGTATTGAAGTAAATGTTGAAATCGTGTGGCCATCAAAATAACATGGTGAGATTTGAAGTATTACATGAGCCAGGTTTTATATATTAGGTGATCTAGGGGAAAGGAATTATGGTTCTCCAAATGTTCTGGATTGACACTCCCTTTGACCAAGCTGTCAAGGCTTCTGGGAGCTGAGGTTCAAAACTTCACCTTTGATATAAGTGGTGTGAGCACTGACTTTGGACATATACAGTAGTACTGAAATCAATTATTTTGGTAGAGATGTAACATAGCTCCCTGTATTTGGCTATAATAGCATCTGGTGTGAACAGATAGAAGGCGACTCATACTTTTCATGGTTGCTAAATATGCATTTTGTAGTTGTTTGACTGCATTGGGTGAATTTCCATTGAATTGTTCATCAAACTGGAGAAAAAGCTCTCTGTTTTGAATTAAAGGTTTGATTCTTACGCAAGCCCTCTTTTTCATAATATCTAGTAAACATCAGTGAAGAAATACATTCTTGAAATGGAATTGGATAGATGTTTTAATCAGGCAGTTGAACTCTTCAAAATATTGACTGATGCTACCTTGAAATTGCAGTTAATTAATGATTTACTGAATACTCTCCAATATAAACTTATATAAAGAAGTATTCAGTAAATCATAATCAACTGCAATTTCAATGCAACTATATCCCTCTGGAAAATTAGACTTTCTGTTCTCTCTGTCCTGTCATCTTTAGAGACTTAGTGAGAATGTGAGAGAAGGTCTTTGCAGTGAGTGCTCCCCGACTCAGGAAAT
Organism: Anolis apletophallus; assembly: GCA_030556195.1. NCBI lineage: Eukaryota > Metazoa > Chordata > Lepidosauria > Squamata > Anolidae > Anolis > Anolis apletophallus. Next base: position 35,888,606 of record JARBWK010000006.1, read on the forward strand.
CCATGCAGATGGCTGTTTAACTGATCTCTCTTGATATTGTCATCAGAATTTTATATTTTATTTGACTTTAATTTAGCATTTTCTTTGTTCTGTTATCCACTGTGAGCTTAGATTTTTCAAAATTACCTGTTATGTAAATACATTGATAATTATGGTATGATGCCCCAGGAGCTATATCTTGGAAAGTGATAATACTTTCCAAGATATAGCTCCTGGGGCATCATACCAGATGGTATTTCTCTGAAAACATAAATTAGCTCAGGATCATTGAAACCAATTTTGCCTTCATTTGGATGCCATGGGGGGGAAAATGAGAGAGAGAGAGAGAGAGAGAGAGAGAGAGAGAGAGAGAGAGAGAGAGAGAGAGGTTCAAACCAAGTAAAGGAGTCGAGCAGTAAGGTCAAGAAAAAAAAGCCGCAAAGTTGCCCACACCAAATATCTCTCATGCTGATTGGACACTCACAATGTCCTGCTGAGAATTTTAATAGAAGTGTGCAGATGGTTGTTAGCTATTCAAGAGCAGTCACATGCATGGGATAGAAAGTGGAATCAAGTCTATGGCGAAACAGTCTTGCCTGACCAGATCATGTGGGCAGCTCCTGCTGTTGTAACCAACTAGAATAATTCAACCATTGTTCTGACTCTTGGCTTGATTGCCTGCCTGTTTTTAAAGGTTCACTCATTACTACTATCTGTCTCTTGGGCTCTCACCTGTCTGTTTTCAGACTCGTCTGGCTGGATTATTTTTAACCCTCAATTTTGCCTGTCGATTTAACTAGTTCCAGCACTATGATAGTACTAATTCTCTTATTATTTATTATTTATTTAAAACTTTTGTACCTCGACCATCTCACCTCTATCAAGGGACTCAGACCGGCATAACAGCAAAAATTCAATGCTATAAATTTAAAAACAACTACAGCAACATATTAAGATACATAAAAACCCAGCATAAAAACCCATTGCCATTAAAACAATTCCACTCAATCTGTATACGTGGTCATACATTCAGACAATAGCCAATCTCAGCCTATTCTGGAAAGGCTTGGCTCCACATCCAGGTCTTCACCAGCCTCCTAAAGGACAACAGAGAGGGGGCAGATCTAGCATCACTTGGTAGAGAGTTCCACAGCCGAGGGGCGACCACAGAGAAGGCCCTGTCTCTCATCCCCACCAGACACGCTTGTGAAGCCAGCGGGACCGAGAGCAGGGCCTCTCCGGAGGATCTTAATGTTCTTGATGGTTCGTAGGGGAGAATCCGTTTGGACAGGTAAACTGGGCCAGAACCGTATAGGGTTACAACCAGCACTTTGAATTATGCCCAAAAGCTAATTGGAAGCCAGTGGAGCTGGCGCAGCAAGGGAGTTGTATGCTCCCTTGCCCCGCTCCTGTTAGTAACCTGGCTGCCGAACATTGGACTAATTGCAGCTTCCGAGCAGTCTTCAGAGGCAACCCTTCTTCTCTTCTGAGATGCCTCTCAGAGTGCCCACATCAGGGTGCACAGGGGATTTTTCATTTGGCAGTAATGCAACAGAGGATGCTGGCGTGGAAGTTGTGGCCACATACAAGGGCACACGTGTTTATGGATACACTATGACATTTCTTTTTTCACTGGGGTGGGCTGGAGAGCCTCCTACCCATTGCGTCCATTAAAAAGAGCTTTCCCTACTGTTAGGTAGAGGAGGGCAGCTGCCTCAAGTCTTAGAGGTTGATTGTCATGAAATGGGAACAAGGTGATAGCTGTTTATTATTGTTATTATCATTGCATATATAAATATACAAGGGTTATCCAAAAAGTAAGTTTACAAGATTTTTTAAAATACAAAAATGAATATATTTTAATAAAACTTACATGGATTGTAGCATAGGTATTACATTATTTTTCCAAATAATCACCATTCAGTTCAATACATTTTGTCATCTGTGGAACAAGTTTTTGATGCCTGTGTCATAGAAGTTTCCCTCCGCCTTTTTCAGCCAGTTCGTCACTTCGATTTTTACCTCAATGTCATTGGAAAAGTGTTTTCCACCAAGGTATTCCTTCAATTTAGTGAACAGATGATAGTCACTGGGTGCAAGATCAGGGCTGTGAGAGAGGTAGCTTCAAACATCCCAACCAAATGAAGTCAACAACTCTTTTGTTGCATGAGCGGTGTGCGGACACGCATTATCATGAAGGAGACAGACTCTCTCCATCAGCATCCCACAATGTTTTGGATGGCTCTGTTAAGTTTCTTCATGGTCTCACAATATATTCCATACCCATTTTGTCACATGCTGTCTTGACATTATGTCCTCTCCATAAACTGAAATGATTTTGCGGTAAATCGTAGCGGCGTTCATGCCCTTAGCAGTTAGGTAGCGTATTACGGTGCAAACTTCACACTTGGAGGGAAACAGAATGAGGACACTCATCTCTAACCTTCACCACAATGCCAATCGATGAGCTACTGGACACTGGCACGGCTCGTCCCACTGGCTTCCCATTACAGGGCAGTGATACCAACTTCTCCTGCAAAAATTCCCCACAAGAGCTACATGCCTTGTAACCTTACTTTCCAGATAATCCTTGTGTGTGTGTGTGTGTGTAGGTAAAGGTACACACCAAAATCTCCCAAAGATATTTTTGAATGCCTAAAAATTATATATATCAAGATATATAATATAAAATATAATATAGTAAAGGTAAAGGTTTCCCCTGACATTAAGCCTGTCATGTCTGACGCTCATCTCCATTTTTAAGCTGAAGAGCCGGAGTTGTCCATAGACACCTCCAAGGTCATGTGGCCAGCATGACTGCATGGAGTGCCATTACCTTCCTGCAGAAGTGGTACCTATTGATCTACTCACATTTGCATGTTTTTGAACTGTGTGTTTGGCAGAAGCTAGGCCTAACAGTAGGAGCTCACCCCACTCCCCGGATTCAAACTGCCAACCTTACAATCAGTAAGTTCAGCAGCTCAACGGTGTGTGTGTGTGTGTGTGTGTGTGTGTGTATATATATAGAGAGAGAGAGAGGGGTGGGGGTGTTTGTGGAATTATGTATTGGCTTATGTACTAAAATAATATATCTAGTTTTGGATACACATCACCTTAACTTGGGTGCAGTGGAGCTTGTTATTCAGGTAACAAAATATCTTGGGTGGCTCCTGCCCTCAAACCCAATGGTAGAGCTGGACCTGAGCTGCTATTGCATATCTGTTGCACACACAGCTAACCTGGATCTAACCAGAACAAAGAGCATGACAATCCGCTTGGTATTCTTTAACCCTTCCTTTCTGGGCTGCTGAACCTTTTTGATGAACAGGTTACCTAACCATTATCCCCTTTTCACTCCTACAAGCGTGTTTGGGCACCACATCAGATGCAGCTTGTACAAACAGCTGACAGACATGTGCTTCTTTTTCTTTGTAAGCAAAGTTGCTGTGGAAATATTACAACCGCACAGAGGAGAGAGTCATGACCTATTTAAATAGCTGTAGGCAGTGTTGCTAATTTAGAGCTAGCCTGTGAAACACTATTGATTTTTAGTTTCTAGAATATTTTCCTAATCAGCTCATAAATTATACTTTTATTCAGTGTTGGATATGTCTGTGTTATTTGTATATATAAAATGCACACACATCTTTAAAAATTATTGTTATGCTTGAGATGGCAAGCTATTAATTCAAAGAAGTATTCTGTCCAGGGCTTTATGACTAATCTTTCAGTCATTCCTTCTATGACAATTAGAATCACTTCCGAACATGAAGCCAGAAAAAAAGGATCTGGAGCTAGAGTCTTATTTCATTCATATGGTTACTTGTTATCTTCTCAAAACAATAATTATACACGGCTTTTCGTGGATTTCCTTTTCTGGCACTGCACTATTCAAAAATATCTTTGGGAGGTTTTGGTGTGTACCTTTACACACACACACACACACACGGATTATCTGGAAAGTAAGGTTATAAGTTTAGAACAGCGTTCCTCAACCTGGAGGTTGGGACCCCTGAGGGGATCGTGAGGGGGTGTCAGAGAGTTCAGCAAAGACCATCAGAAAATACAGTATTTTCTAATTGTCATGGGGGTTCTGTGTGGGAAGTTTGACCAAATTCTACTGTAGGTGGGGTTTGGAATGCTCTTTGATTGTAGGTGAACTATAAATCCCAGCAACTAGAACTGCCAAATGTCAAGGCCTATTTTGCCCAAACTCCACCAGTATTTACATTTGGGCATATTGAGTATCCATGCCAAGTTTGGTCAATATCCATAATTGTTTGAGTCCACAGTGCTCTTTGGATGTAGTTGAACTACAAATCCAAAACCCAATGTCAATGCCCACCAAACCCTTCCAGGGTTTTCTGTTGGTCATGGGAGTTCTGTGTGCCAAATATGGTTCAATTTCATCATTGGTGGAGTTCAGAGTGCTATTTGATTGTAGGCAAACTATAAATCCCAACAACTACAATTCCTAAATGACAGAATCAATCCCACCCTAACCCCACCAGTATTCAAATTAGGGCGTATTGAGGTATATGTGCCAAATTTGGTCCAGTGAATGAAAATACATCCTGCATATCAGATATTTACATTAAGATTCATAACAGAAGCAAAACGACAGTTATGAAGTAGCAACAAAAATAATGTTATGGTTGAGGGTCACCATAACATGAGGAACTGTATTAAGAGGTCGCAGCATTAGGAAGGGTAGTAGAACCACTGAAGTAGAGCTATCTTGCAGAGCGTTCTCAATCTCTCTCCCTAAAATTTGCATATGCCAAAATTCCATAATAAGTAACCATAACAGTTAAAGCGGAATCATAACATTATAATTGTTCACTACAGTGTGGAAGGACCCCTGGTCAAACATTATAGTACAAACATCTAGGTAGAAACTCCAGCATTTGCTGTCACAGAAAGCTATATCCATGCATTAATAAAGGTTTGGGACTTGCGTAAGGTGCTGCCTGTTGAGAACAAAACTATATACCATTTCTTGCTTCAAAGCATTTGACAGTCTTTAGTAGTAAAAACCTACAGGTTAATGACCTTACTGAAGTGATGAGAAACAGGACTAGATTAATAATTGTTTGTGCAAAAGTTACTTCACAAATTTCAAGCACTAGATCTGTTATCTGTTCATGAAACGTTACCAAGCAAACAAAGACACAGTTGTTATACTGTTTGCCCAACTCTTGTTTCTAGTATTGAACTCATACAGTTATCTATTTCCCTCCAGGCTGGTTACTCTCTAACTCCAAAGCTGACCTTGAAGCATAGAAACAAATGGCAAAAGTTACACAAAACGAAGCAGACAGGGTGGAGTCCCGACTAGAAAACAAACTCATAACTGTTCTCTCCCAGCATTTCAGGTGCTTATGTTTCCCTGTCACTCGCAGTTTTAAAGTAAAATGTGTTCAATGATTTCAGTTTGACATTTAGGGGGAAATACTCCCTTTTTGTTCCTTATAGTCGGTCCCCTGAATTCACAGATTCTGTGTCTATAAATTCCGCCATCTATGGCCTTGAATTAAAAAATAATAATCAAAAAATCAAACCTTTATATTGCCTTTTTATATAAGGAACATCATTCTACTACACCATTCTATATAATGGGACTTGAACATCCACAGATTTCTGTACCCATGGGGGATCCTAGAACCAAACCATAGAAGATACCAGGGCCCACTGTAACAGGAGTATTCAGCCTCAGCCAGAATAAAATCTTGGTTTGTGTGTGGTTCAAGGTCTCTGTAACACCAAAGCAAAACATAATTTGATAACTGGGTCGTTGTAGATTTTTCGGGTTGTATGGCCATATTCTAGGAGCATTCTCTCCTGATGTTTCACCTGCATCTGTGGCAAGCATGTTCAGAGGTTGTGAGGTTTGTTGGAAACCTGGAAAATTGGGGTTTATATATCTGTGGAAGGTCCAGTGTGGGAGAAAGAAAGGTGGCTAATTGAAACATTCACACCTAGCTCCAACAGACAAGAGTTCTTTCTCCCAACGTGGACCTTCCACAGAGATATAAACCCAATTTTCCAGTTTCCAACAAACCTCCCAACTTCTGAGGATGCTTGCCACAGATGCAGGCAAAATTTCAGGAGAGAATGCTCCTAGAACATGGCCATACAACCCGAAAACCCTACAACAACCCAGTGATTCTGGTCATGAAAGCCTTTGACAATAATTTGATAATGTTTTAGAAAAGGAGCCCCCAGTGGCACAGTGGGTTAAACCTCTGAGCTGCTGAACTTTTTGACCAAAAGGTTGCAGATTCAAACCCGGGGAGTGGCGTGAGTTCCCTCTCTCAGCCCCAGCCTCTGCCAACCTAGCAGTTCAAAAACATGCAAATATGAGTTGACAAATAAGTACCGCTCTGGTAGAAAGGTGGCAGTGCTCCATGAAGTCTTGCTGGCCGCATGACTTTGGAGGTGTCTATGGGCAACAGCAGCTCTTCAGCCTAGAAATGTTGATGAGCACCAACCCCCAGAGTTGGACACAACTGGACTTAATGTCAGGGGAAAACCTTTACCTTTACCTTAGACAACATAGACTCCTTTGCTGACATGGTAACCTATTTTCTGAGCTAGGTGACCATGTGTTCTACTACATGTTGGAATTACTGAGGAACATGATAGTCAATTTGAAAACACCTTTTATTTCAAAAGCTGTTCAAACCATGTCTACTTTAAAGAAAGAAACATAGGGAAGGATTAGTTGATTTTTGGATTTGTCCATCCACAGGGAGTACTTGGATAGCAGACTTAGCAGGTTCATTGATCAGTAACCCCTACGATAAAGCTCCATCTTCTTTCAACATAGTAGGATGGCACATTGTCTTCTGCCATGCCTGCAGGACCAAGGTGGTGGTGATGAAGATGGACTCTGGACATGTTATGTGGCATACACAGGTCTTCCTTCGGATAGAGGGGAACAGCTGCTGGATCCAGAAAGAACATCTGGGAGGCTGCCAACCCTTCCTCCAAGCAACTGCCACCAATCATCTGCCACCTCATTCGGTCCCATTAAAGGACTACTTCTAGAAAAGCATAGATCTGAGGTGAGAGTTGTACAGAGTTCTACGGCCTCCCAGACACTGTTTATTTAAAATATTTATATGCTTCCTTATCTCAAGGCATCTGAGAATGGCAGTCTACTATAAAACCAACTACAGAAAATAAATAGCAATAACAATGTTAACAGTCTACAAAATATATCATTTTATCCCTTAAACCAAGTAAATAAGTTAAAATGATTCAAAATAATGTTCATCTGTGCAAAATGATTAGAATCTGCTAAGCCCTGAGGTTTTAATAAAAGCCATTATTTGACTTGATGCTGAATGACACCACCTTTGCCTCCTGGCGGGTCTCTGGAGAGGAAAGGCACCACAGCACAGAAGGACTTCTCCTATATCTTTCCACCATGTATTGCTTCCACTGGTAGGACATAGAAGAGCGCTCCTCCAACAAATGTTGGGTTTCAGCACTCAACACTCCTCAGCTCTGGCTAGTCTGACTGGGGTACCAGGATGAACAGCCCAGTAACATCTGGAAAACTGCATGAACTTTATAAATTAAGAACCCATTCTCTGTATAAATTAGCATATGTAAATTATATGCAAATCTTACATTTGTCCCCCCCCCCTTTTAAAATTATGCATTTCTTTCTTTCTTTACAGTGCATTAAGGCAGTGTTTCCCAACTGGTGCGGTGTGAGCGATCATCAGGTGTGCCGTGGGAAATTGGAACCTCTTGAGTCTTGAATAAGCCACGCCCCTTTATTCCCCATGGGCTAATCCCGTTGCGGTGGCCTTGAACTCCCGCCTAGCACCAAGATGGCGGTGGTGGAGGCGGTGGCACGGAAGCGCCTTCCCTGAGGGGACGCCAGTAGAGTGGAAGTGCTTCATCTGAGGCGATGCAGTGGTGCGTGTGCCTGTTGGTGCTGGGCTTGGCGATGGGCCTGGTGCTGGTCCGGCCGGCCAGGGGAGCCCTTGAGCCTGAGCCTGGCTGGTGCTGCCACCTCCACCTTCACGGGCTTCCTTTCCTACTGCCTCTTCACCCACTGCTGCCACGACGCTGGGAACAAAGGGGTCCACCTCTGGGCAGGTGCGCGAGCAGCCTACCAGGCCTCAGAGACTGTGACGTGACGTGGAAGGAGCCTCATGGGCTATATTATTATTATTATTATTATTATTTTGAACTATGTATTAATATATTATTTTCCCTTAGTATATGCTATTGTATTGCTATATTATCAGTATTTGCCATTGTCATGGTGTATATCGTTATTGACTATGAGAGTAATGATAACAGTCGGGATTAACTCCTGTGCTTTACTGATAATATATTGTATATACCAGGGCTGTCCAACTGGCGGCCCTGGGGCCGTATACGGCCCCCCCAGCCCCTTCCCTACGGCCCCAGCCTACCCTGAAAAAAAAAAAAAAAAATCGATCTCCGGGGGGCGGGGCTGGGTGACGTCAGGCGTGGCGCCGGCGCCGAGCCTGACGTCACCCAGCCCGCCCACTCCCTTCCTCCTCCTCCATCCCGCCTCTCACCCCGGCGCACCAATCGGGAACGCCGGGGGAGGGGGAGGGAGGGAGAAGGCGGGCCTAAAGAGGAGGAAGGGAAGCACTTCCCTGCCCTTCCAGCTAAAGGACATGCCACCCTCGGAAGCGAGGAAATCAATGCTTCTAAGGCTGGCGTGTCCCTTTAACTGGAAGGGCAAAGCCAAGCAGAGCCCTCCTCAGCTTTGCCCTTCCTCTTAAAGGGACACGCCAGCCTCGGAAGCAGCGATTTCCCGCTTCCGAGGCTGGCGTGTCCTTTAAGAGGAAGGGCAAAAGCCAGCAGAGCCCTCCTCAGCTTCGCCCTTCCAGCTAATGGGACACGCCAGCCTCGGAAGCGGGAAATCGCTGCTTCTGAGGCTGGCGTGTGCCTTTAGCTGGAAGGGCGAAGCTGAGGAGGAGGGTTCTCCTCGGCTTTGCTCTTCCTCTTACAGCCTCAGCCGGGGCAGCAGAACCGGGAGAAATCACCGGTTCTGCCGCCCTGGCTGTCACTGTCGGAGGGAGGGAGGCGGGGGGGCGGCCGCTCCTGACGGCGCGCTGATGTCACCACGTCTGACGGCACCACGCTGGCGTGCCGCACGGGCCCGCCCCTTTTCGAAAAGGGGCGGGCCGTGCAGGACGCCGCGTGGTAACGTCAGACGTGGTGACGCCAGCGCCGTCAGGAGTGGCCCGCCCCTGCCCGGCCCCCAGGTCATCAGTGGCCAGGGCTCCGGCCCTTGGCCCAAAAGATGTTGGACAGCCCTGTATATACCTATAATATTTATATTATTATAATGTAATACAAGATATCACTTTTTAAAATAATACAATATTGAAATTATATTTTTTATATTACTTGTAATAGTACTAATAATATTACAGTATAATGGTATAGTACAATATAGTAAGTTAGAGTGTCATTTTGTGTCATTTTGGTTGGTGGTGTGCCCCAGGATTTTGTAAAAGTAAAAAATGTGCTGCGGCTCAAAAAAGGTTGAAAAACACTGCATTAAGGTATATACTACTATTAGTGAACATGTGCTAATCCTGTGGTTTGGAACTTTCAAGAAAAAAGGGAAAGTGTTCCGTAAAGTCTTTTGAGTCACTTTTAGTAGATACTACAGAGAGTTTACCCTTTGTTACAATACAAGGGAGAGGGTTTTTTTGTTCTTATTCAACAGCTTGCTAAAGTTGGATTACACAGTAATATTACAGACATGTCTGCCTTTAACACTATTAGGCACAGCAAAATTACTCTAAGACGTATTGGAAGAGCATTGGGTTGGACAAGAATACATGAATAATACTTTCCAGAGGGTAACATGACTATGCACATTTTGTACTACTTTAGCACTTTGAAAAATATGAATCTTCCGGGCTTCTCCCCAGTGCAGATGGTGTTTGTGGTCCTTGAGCATGTCTTGCTAGTTCCTGTTTAACCACACAACAGACTTACATTGTTTTGCCAGTAATCAAGGGAACCATGCAAATTATGGTTAGGGATTTCTCAAAGTTTGTTCCTGAAATTACTTTGAAATTATACTTCCCAGATTTCTTAAGCAACATGGGCAGTGGCCATATTAATTGGGGTATAGTATAGTATTTGTTTGTTTGGAAAAATGGCATTTCTATGCTAGGGAATTCCAAGCATTTACCAATCTACAATTATCAAGTTTCTTGAGGGGAAACTAAGACAGTTTGTGCAATACATTTGATGGTGGCATAGAAAAAAACAATTGACTCTGGATTGTAAGACACTAAACACATTATTTATTCTGATCCTCTTTACAAAGTGTAGTCATACATTTTGTAGTGCTTGTGCTTAACATCAAAATATAGCTCCCAGAACTTTTCTCTTAAGACCAGTCCAAAAATGTTGGCCCATATCAACAAATCAATTCTAGTAGTTCTCTCTAGTGGGAACAAGTCTCTGGTAAAGTGAATGAATTTTAAATACCTATTCCAAACCAAGCCACTCCATGACACTTTCCACTGTAACTGTATTGTTGTGATTTGTTGCCCAGAGTCCAGGGTTCAGCTTCTCTGATAGGGACGATCTATTTCCTCTCCTACAGCTATTGTGAGGACTAGAGTTAAGTACATAGGAACAGTGAGTCAGGGATAGTAGTGGTGGCAGTAGAGAAGTAATTGGACTCAGATAACCCAGTTCAAGGCAGATATTGTGGGATTTTCTGCCTTGATATTCTGGGATATGAGACTGTTTGGAAAGGCCCTAAGTATAGTCGTGTCCGACTCGGGGGGTTGGTGCTCATCTCAATTTCTAAGCCGAAGAGCTGGAGTTGTCCATAGACACCTCCAAAGTAATGTGGCCAACATGACTGCATGGAGTGCTGTTACCCTCCTGCCAGAGCTGTACCTATTGATCTACCTCACATGTGCATGCTTTCGAACTGCTAGGTTGGTAGAAGCTGGGACTAATAGCGGGAGCTCACTCCGCTCCCCGGATTCGAACCGCTGACCTATCAGTCAGCAAGTTATATACGGAGTTAAACTTGTGTTTAGTCATCGATTTGACTTTTATATATTTTATTCTTATGTATTTTAATTATGTATTTTGTCAGATGTTTTAAATTTTATTGTAGAATTGAATTTTTCCTGGAAGCCGGTCTGAGTCCCTCAATGGAGGTGAGAAGATCGGGGTATAAAAGTTTTAAATAAATAATTAATTAATAAGTTCAGCAGCTCAGCAGTTCAACCCGCTGCACCACAAAGTGCTCCATAAAATATAATATATAGAAGTGTAAAGAGCCAATGTAGTAGTTTGAACATTGAATTAGGTATTTGGGGAACCAAGGTTCAAACCCTTTTTTTGGCCATAAAAACCCAATGAGTAACCTTGGGCGAGCCACATTCTCAGTTTAAGAGACAGGCAACAGTAAACCCCCACTGAACAAAACTTGCCAATAAGATCCGGTGACAAGGTTATGTGATAAGCCTAAAGCAAAAGCACAAAACAAAAAGAAATATAATTTAAAGCAATGTGTGTGTTTACTGATGTTTCACACACACATGCACACCAATGCCAGAGAGCTAATGCAAATCCTACCCCCTGTTTAGAAGCATATATACCTGATTGTAGAATAGGAGAGGGGTGTGTGTGTGTGATTTCCTTTATTCTTTCCTAACTATAACCCTGACATTTAACCTTATAAAAAGCGGTATATAAACACAAAAGTCCTCTTTCTCCTTTCGCCTAGTTGCCGGTTGGCCTTCATCCAAATGTGCTGTTTGTTGCTTCTTTTGCTCCAGCGAATGAACTCAGGGGGTAAGAGCATGTGTAAAAATATTGCAAGTTTTGGGTGTTGAAGTAAACAAGACTTTACTAGCTGGGTAGTACTTGTCTGTTTGTCTTAGTCTGTAATAAATACAGGAAACAAATCCATATTGGATGCTAGGTAAGAAAAGGAGATGAAAGGAGCATGTTATTTTGCTCCACTGTTGCCAAAGCAAGCAAGAAGCCACAAAATGCAAAAGGTGGCAAATCGTTCCTCAGCCCAAAATTACTGGCATTAGTGCAGCTGGATAACCTTACTATTAGCTGGGGAGGGGGGGGGGAGAGAGATGCCTCAGAGTGCAGATGAATGGTATTGAGAAGAGCTAACCTAAGTAGTGGTCAATGGACTGGGGTTGGTCCATAAACCATTGGATGCCAGTCCCTAGCAAACTTACAGGAAGGAAATAAATTGTTGTAGCCCAAGGGCCAGTCCGTACATCAAGTACTCTGTAAAGCACTCGTATAGAACAATAGGAAATTATTGGATGTGAGAGCTGTTCTGCTGTCAGATACAACTAAGAAGGTTGCTTTGTAACTTCTGGTGGTGCAAGGGATTTAAACCCTTGTGTCGTCAGGACTGCTGACCAACAGGTCAGTGGTTCAAATCTAGGTAGAGAGGGTTGAGCACCCTTTGTCAGCTCCAGCTCCCCATGCAGGGACATGAGAGAAGCCTCCCACAAGGATGGTAAAAACATCAAACATGTGGGCATCCCCTGGGCAACGATCTTGCAGACGGCCAATTCTGTCACACCAGAAGTGACTTGTAATTTCTCAAGTCGCTCCTGACATGAAAAAAAAAACCAACTGCCACTCTAGTTAGTACCTCCATCTGGAATGATCTGTACATGTGTTAAGTGCATATGTGTTATGTGCCATCTTTCCCTTATGCCTGGATCAACAAAATATTGTGGGTTAGGCCTGCCAGGGAAGAAATCCTTATCCACTGTGAGACAAACCTGCCACAGGAAATGTTGGCAAGGAAAGAGCCCATTGTCAAGGCACAGAGGGGGGCTACTGCTAACAGCAGTGTGCTGTGCTTAAAAAGAAAAAGATTGCTAATATCTTCCATTCACTCTGTACCTACCTTTCCTGTGATTTTCTTTTGTACCCCCAGAGGAATGCAAGTTTGCAACAGCAGATGTGTGTTGGCTTTCGGCATACAGTGCCATTAGCCTGTTTCTAAACACTTCCCCTTCAGCCCAGTCATTTTCAATGGCTAAAAGTTACTCTAGTTTTATCCAGTTTGACTTATTTACAGCTTGAATAAAATCCAACCTATTGCTAAAGATCTGTGGTAAAAGTATCTTAAAGTTGGTGTAGTGCTTCGCACATTGTACTACAGCAGTAGCTCTCAACCACGACCCCTCAATACAGTTGCTCATGTTGTGGTGACCCCCAACCATAAAATTATTTTCGTTGCTACTCCCTAACTGTATTTTTGCTACTGTTATGAATCATAATGTAAATATCTGATATGCAGGACTATAAATATTTTCATTCATTGGACCAAATTTGGCACAATAGCCGATATGCCCAAATTTGAATGCTGGTGGGGTTTGGGCGGGGGTTGATTTTGTCATTTGGGAGTTGTAGTTGCTGGGATTTCTAGTTAACCCTACAATCAAAGAGCAGTCTGAACTCCAACAACGATGGAATTAAATCAAACTTGCCACACAGAACTCCCATGACCAACAGAAAACACTGGAAGTGTTTTATGTTTAGTCTTTCCTGATGGCAAGCCTTGAGTATTGAAGTTATAGTTCACCTACATCCAGAGAGCACTGTGGACTCAAACAATGATGGATCTGGACCAAATTTGGCACGAATACTCAATATCCCAAATGTGAACAGTGGTGGTGTTTGGAGGAAATAGACCGTGATATTTGGGAGTTGTAGTTGCTGGGATATATAGTTCATCTACAATCGAAGAGCATTCTGAACCCCAGCAATGATAAAATTGGGCCAAGCTTCCCACACATAACCCCCATGACCAACAGAAAATACTCTGTTTTTCGATGGTCTTTGGCGACCCCTCTGATACCACCTCACAACCTCCCAGGGGTCCTGACCCCCAGGTTGAAAAACGCTGGACTACAGCTTTGGAGAACAAAATTGGACCCCTATTTGGCCATGGAAATCCACTGGGTGACATCCACTCTCCCAGCCTTAGGGGGTGGCATTGGCAAATCTTTGAACAAATGTTTTCAAGGAAACACTGTGGTCAACGTAAGTTGGAAACAACTTGAAGTACAGAGTTGGGTTATGCTCTATCACTACCACTCTGACGCTATCTATTTTTATTTGCTGTTGTGTCTTTGAAAAGCATGGCAGTGAACAGCCTTATGGTGAAAATCTATTCCTAGCCAGCTCCTTGAATAAAGCCTTTGTGATATATGGCCGCCAAAGTTAGCTCCTTCACAGCTGTAACAGCACATTCTAGGCCAGTGCGGCAGCCAAGCTGACTTTGTTACTGTATTAAGTGAGGTGTGTGAGTGCCTGGAATGCTACAGCATGCAAGGAGCCATCGTGGGTGGCAGCTGCCTTCCCAGAGTCCTTGAAAGGCAAGCCGACAGAACTTGATAAGGTGTTTGCATGTGTTGAAGGCCACGATGCACACAGAGGCCTGCTTGCTTACAGCACATTCTTCCCCTTACTTCTCCAGACTTCTAAAGCAGGCTGAAGAGCAGCACACACCATCAAGGTCTTCCTTTGGTTTGACAAACTCCTTGTTTGTCTTTTGGCAATTGGTTCACTTTTGGGTGGAGACATTTCTTGCAAATTGCATTAGGGGGCATTCCCCTTATTAGCAACAGTTTCCTTGTGGGAAATGTTTAAGAACTTTCAGTGTCATTTTACATATTATACAAAATGGACATTTTTTTTAGCCTGCAGAAGAGAAGGCTGAAAGGAGACATGATAGCCATTTAAAAATATTTGAAAGGATGTCACAAGGAAGAAGGGGCAGACTTGTTTTCCGCGGCTCTGGAAACTAGGGTCCCTTCCACACAGCAGTACGAAATCCACATTGAACCAGACTATATGACAGTGTGGACTCAGATAATCCAGTTCAAAGCAGGTATTGTGGATCATCAGCTTGATATTCTGGGTTATATGGCTGTGTGGAAGGGCTCTTGGACTCAGAGCAATGGGTTCAAATTACAGGAAAGGAGATTCCACTTGAACATTAGGAAGAACTGTGGTGTTGTGTGGTTTCCAGGTTGTATGTAAGTGTTCTAGCATTTCCCTCTGATGTTTCTCCTGCATCTGTGGCTTGCATCCTTAGAGGATCATCTGAAGATGCCAGCCCTCAGTTTATGCTGATCAGTAAAAACTGTAGATTGGATCTCCTGCTTCCAGTAGCTGATTTGGGAGAGAAAGGTACTGGGGATTCACTGAGCCTCAACATTTTGATTGTGCTTTTCCTGAATGGCAGGGGTTTAGACTAGATGGTCCATGCAGTGTCTTCCAGCTCTGTGAGTCTATGGTTCTGTGTATACAATTTCATAGATACTTGACTTTTTCTGTAAATGTACATCTATATATTTATATTTTGAATCAGTTGTGTAATTGCTTTTACTCAAATACAATAAATAAAATATGAACATGTATATTATGCAGCAGGAACTATTGGTTATCTCTAAACAGGTCTGACGCAAGGCATTTACTGGAATGTACTATTACAGTACTCTGATAGGCTTTTCTTCTTCTCCATTTTGCACTAGTTGTAGCGTCTGAGTCATTTTCAAGAACAGCCCCATGTAGGCGAATCAATGTGTGGACTACTACGGTTACATTATCCTTGTCCAGAGAAGACTAATTGGAGCTGGTACCAAGCACTCAAAGACAGAGCTGTGGTTGATATACATACACACAGCCTCTTGAGATTTCTCTTCCTTACCCTGAGGACTACAGAAGAGAGTCTAGGCCCAGATATTTGTGGTTAGGTCTTGAGATATTGAATCCCGTTCCTTGGGTGGCTGCTTCATTCTGTCTAATTGTCTTCACAATCGTAAATTCAACTTTATTTGAGCAAAACCGTGACCAGTATTGAATCCTGTTCATGACTGGGACTCTCCCCAAACATTTTGGTACTTGAACTAAAAGCCAATACAGTGTCCCTCTTCCTTCTTTCAATATTCAGAAATTCACTGAAGATAGGACAGCACCTTCTACTCCCCTTAAGGGAACAAGCTATGGTTGAACATGCAAAGTTGTAGGACACAAAGAATTCTGTCCTACAACATCTTTCAGCATCTCTGGCATGCAACATCCATATATAGAATTGTATGATCCAAGAACATGGTCCTGAATCTCCACTTCACAGGACTAATTTCAAGGCAGAAGATGAAGGTACAAATGAATGGGGCCGGGTTTAGCACAGCAGGTTAAACTGCTGTGTTGCAGAAAAATCCAGCTGATTGAAAGGTCAGCAGTTTGATCCCAGGTCGGGGTAAGCACCTGCTAACCTAGCAGGTCGAAAGCAGACATGTAAGTAGATAACTAGGTACTGCTTTTAGCAGGGAGGTAATAAAGAGTCCCTTAAGGACATCGATCAATTGGCGGAAAGCTCCCCGGCATGGAGTGACAGCATGCCCCCTCCTGTGGCTGCAGTTGAGCACAGCTTTCAAGATGCTAGAAATAAGATGGGAACAACTGCCTTTACCTGTGTTTGTGTTGTCTGTCTTTGTTTGTTGTCGGCATTGAATGTTTGCCGTGTGTCTATATTCTGTAATCCGCTCTGAATCCCTTTCGGGATGAGAAAGGCGGAGTACAAATACTGTAAATAAACAAATAAATTCTCCAAATTTGGTGAACCAGTACCTGGCAAAAGAAAGGGCCAGTAAACAAATTTTCAGCTCAACTAATAGAACAAGTGCATGATACAGCTTCAAATGTGTAACTGATTTGGTGATGCCACTTGCAAGGATTATACAGTGGGGTTACGTTATACGTTTATTTAGTTAGCTTCTTCCTTCCCTCTCAGTCATTGTGGCATTAAGAATTGCCCTACTCTATGATCTGTATTCATCTTCTAGTTATTTATTTATTTATTTATTTATTTAGCATTTCTACCCCGCCTTTCTCTACCCTAGAGGGGACTCAAGGCAGCTCCGGAGTAGTTAGGAGCAAGTAGGTTCCTAAATAGTGTAACTTGCCCCAACTCTTTAAAATAGATGAGATTTTTTTTAAAAACCCTCATTTTACCTTGATCTTGAATCAGTCTCTCCATTTTAAAAATACGAAAACGCATTCTGTGTGTGCATGCGTTAATTTCAATGCCAAGTTTCGAGCAATGTTATGGTATTTTTAATCCTTAATATTGAATGACATGACTTGGGGCTGCCCCTAGGTTTCCGGATTGGCGTGGTAACTTCAGAGTGTGTCATGGTTCTGAACTGGCCACCACTAGCCATCACATACTGTATACTGTATAATCTGCTATACCTCCATTGAGCACATGTTCATAGCAATCATATGGCATATGTTTAGTTTGTTTAAATTTGTGTAGCATAATATGTCTGTGCATGTCTAAAAATATAAGCTGTGAAGTATAGCTAAGATACCTTCCCTTTTCCCAACATGGAGTTCTTCTGAGCCTATGCAGAATCCAAGAAAGTTTGTTTTTGGACTACATTCACAGAATGCCCCAGCCAGCATGGTGATAGGTCCACAGTATGATGCTTAAAGGCATTTACACATTAACAAATGAGCAGCAGCTCCATACAGTTGATTGACAGCTCTACCAACTGCTCAGATGCAAATTTTGTTTTTCATTAACTCATCCCTGTTACATCACTCTACCCTTCCATAACTTTGCAAGGAAATAGTGAGCCAGGCTATAGAGACGACCTGGTGAAAGAATCCCATGACCCTTCACTATGTACCCAGAGAAAGGAAACTCAAGCCACCTTCCTTCAATGTCCATTGTCTCCCCTAAAAGCGGTCATGTGAATGTCATTTCAGATATTCAAAGAAGCTGCATCTTTCCCAAAGGGATAGTTGCTAAATTGAGCTGCCCTTGTGACATCTGAGGTTTCAGCATTACTTTTTCAGTCCCAAAGTTTGGTTCTCCAAAGCATCTGGAAATCTCTAGAAGTACTTGCTTGTTTCCTCCATTATTTTTCTCCAGAAATAATGAAGTCAGAAATGTCCTTGGAAATTCATGACATGAAACAGATTGATGTAGCGTGACTTCAAGTTGTTTCAGACTCATGGTGACTTGATTACGGGGTTTCCTAGCCAAGATTTGTTCCAGAATGATATATGTTTTCCTTACTTGCTTAGGCAATCCCTCGTAGCCTGAGGATGATGGCCCTCCAAGTAGAGTGTCTTGGTGGTGGGTACATAGGTGACTGTGGAGATCTATTCTTGATCGTCATGTTCTTCCGCAGTGAAGACATCGGTTTCCAAATGGAAGGCGGTCCTGGTCAGGGTTGGCTTGATGTGCTTTCCTCTTGGCACATTTCTCCCTTTTGCCCTCAATTTGTGCCTCTTCAAATTCTGCAGCACTGCTGGTCATAGCTGACCTCCAGTTATAGCGCTCAAGGGTCAGGGCTTCCCAGTTTTCAGTGTCCACGCCTCAGTTTTTAAGGTTTGCTTTAAGCCCATCTTTAAATCTCTTTTCTTGCCCACCAACATTATACTTCCTCTTCTTGAGTTGGGAGTATGGTAATTGGTTAGAGAGATGGCGATCGGTCATTCAGACAACGTGGCCAGTCCAGCGGCGTCGATGGAATTTTAATGTGATATGTTTTAATGCTATGGTGGATAGTTACTCTAAGTTTGAAGCAGTGCAATTCATTTTCCCCGTTTCCCTGTACCGTTGCACCCGGGCTATGGATGCCTGTGGAAGGGCAAGGACGTGGTCTCTCTATCCCGGTGGATTGTTTTTTGCCTCCCTTTAAAAGCTCAGGGCTCCAAGGACCAAACTGGACACTTTAGTTAACTCAAACACTTTATTGTCCATAACATGTGTTAACTTCACTCAGGCACATTGCTTAGTTTCCCTCTAAAATAATAGCTGGCTTACTTTAGAGTTCTTTTGCTGTTTAGGTCCAGGAAGCTGAAGCTGAAAAGCTCTCTGAGTCTTTTCTCTCTCAATGGCCTTGAGGTAGGGACACTCGCAGCCCTAGTCAGATGGCAGAACTTGAAGTCACGAAGTTTTCCTATGGAAGCCAAAAGACTGGTTTGGAGGTGCTTGGAACTCCTCAGAGTTACTCAGCCTTCCGATGTGCTGAGCCTTCTACTTGAATTCCAAGGAATATCAGACCTGGTATTGAAAGATGGCCTGACCAAGGGCCTGGTCTGGCAAACCTTGTAACACGTCCTTTTAGAAGTAGTCCTGGAAAGCTCTTGAATACAAAATGGCTCGCCCCCCAGATCCCTGGGAAAAGGGGCGGAACAAACTCAACTGGGCTCTGCAAACGATGATTGGCAGGCGCCAAGAACCAATCAATGCAACCAAACCTTTGCAAAACTGAGCAGGCAGCAAAAACACAATTCAACAGTGCAAGTCTTTTAGAACTTAAAGTTTTCCATGCAGGTGGTGCTCACCGTGCCGTTACATTCCCCAATATCAGGACTTCAACATTGAGAATAGAGATGGTAGCACAGTGAATTCCTGATTGAGAAAACCTTGTTTGTTTAATGTAAGCATTTTTTACACCACCCTTCCTCCATATTCGTGATACAGTTTGCCATAAAGATAATTTTCTAATTCAAGTACAAGTGGAGTATATATATAAAAAATCACACGCAGCAGCAGAAACCATTCAGAAAAAAAATTATGTAAAGAAATTGGGAGAACAAAAAGGTATTTGTATGAGAGCAAAAATATAATGAAGTTTTTTTAATTAGATGACTGGATGCTGTGAAATGTTTTAATACCATTTATATTTAATTCTGTTTTAATGTTGCATATTTGTAGATTTTAAATTGTATTAAAATGCTTTTAATATAAGCCACTTTGAGTCTCTTTGGAGAGAAAAACGGGGTATAGATGATGATGGTGATGGTGATGATGATGATGATTTTTTTTTAAAAAAAATTATGAGTATGCCTTATCCAGTATCCAGAAATCCAAAACACTCTGAAATCCAAAATTGTTCACATGGAGGGCTGAGACAATGGCACCTTTGTTTTCTGATGGCTTAATAAGAACACCATCATCCCCACGTCAGCATAGGCAAATCTGTGCTTAAGTCCGTTCAGCAGTTCGCCTACCTGGGAAGCATCATCTCTTCAGATGCCAAGACTGACAAAGAGATAGATCACAGATTAGCAAAGGCATATAGTGCATTCGGAAGGCTTCACAAAAGAGTCTGGAGCAACAAGCACCTGAGGCAAAGCACTAAAATCAGTGTGTACTGAGCTATCGTACTGTCTATTCTCTATGGGTCTGAAACATGGGTCACCTATCGTCAACACCTACGATTCCTCGAACGCTTTCATCAGCGTCGTCTTCGCACAATCCTAAATATACACTGGACTGACTATGTGACTAATGTTGCTGTCTTTGAGCAAGTAGGGATCACCAGCATTGAGGCCATGCTATTGAGAACACAGCTGCGCTGGGCAGGGCACGTCTCTAGGATGGAGGACCACCGCCTCCCAAAGATATTACTCTATGGTGAACTCGCCACGGGTCAGCGCAAGAGAGGCACCCCCAAAAAGAGATATAAGGACTCCCTGAAACAACATCTCAGGCTCAGCCAGATTGATCACCAACAATGGTCCACCCTGGCCTCACATCGGGAGGCATGGAGACGCACTATCCACGATGCTGCGGCCTCTTTCAAGAAGACATGCCGAATG
The DNA here is from genome assembly GCA_030556195.1 of Anolis apletophallus. Lineage (NCBI taxonomy): Eukaryota > Metazoa > Chordata > Lepidosauria > Squamata > Anolidae > Anolis > Anolis apletophallus. The sequence continues at coordinate 35,909,246 of JARBWK010000006.1, forward strand.
GGTTTAGAAGAGAAACAACAACGCAGAAAGAACCGCAACTTGGAAACAACATCACCCAAGAAGACTTTCTGCTGTGCTTTCTGTAACCGAACTTGCCTTTCTCAGATTGGCTTTTTTAGTCATCAACGCGCTTGTAAAAAGCGTGGGATGAGTCCTTCCTAAGAATCTTCGTTCGCGAATGAATGCCGAGAGAGAATACATATGCAAAGGTTTTCATGCACAAATTAGAATTAATACAAATATTGGACTTTCAGCTATTTACATGAAGTAGAGATGAAGCATAAATTCATTTTGTATTTAGATTTGGGTTCTAATTTTGTATTTCGACTTGGCGAAGAGGGTTAAACCACTAAGCTGCAGAACTTGCTGACCAGAAGGTCAGCAGTTCAAATCCGCAGGATGGGGTGAGCTCCCGTTGCTAGCCACAGCGTTTGCCAGTAGATCAATAGGTACTGCCTTAGTGGGAAGGTAACAGCACTCCATGTAGTCATGCCAGCCACATGACCTTGCAGGTGTCTATGGACAATGCCAGCTCTTCAACTTAGAAATGGGGATGAGTATCACCCCCCAGAGTCGGATTGACTAGAGTTTACCTTTTTACCTATTATCAAGATAGTTCAATATGTACATATCTACAAATACAGGTAATCCAAAATTTGAAAAATCTAAAATAGAAAATACTTCTGGTTCCAAGCATTTTGGATAAGGGATTCTCAACCTGTACTTATAACCTGGATTCATTTGTACAACTGTCTTTTCATACTGCAATTTGTTTAATTTTAAAATATTATATTATTGTAGCCTAATGTCCCTTGATCTTCCTGGAATCCCAGCTGACAAGGTCAGATTTTGAAGTATTTTGTATTTCAGAGTTCCAGATAAGGAATCATAGAATCATAGAGTTGGAAGAGACCACATGGGTCTAACCCCATGCTATGCAGGAAAAGCACAATGAAAGCACCTCTGGCAGATGGTCATCCAGGGCCCTTCCACACAGCCCTATATCCCAGAATATCAAGGCAGAAAAACCCACAATATCTGCTTTGAGCTGGGTTATCTTAGTCCACACTCAGATAATGTGGGGTTTTCTGTCTTGATTTTCTGGGATATAGGGCTGTGTGGAAGGGCCCCCAACCTCTGTTTAAAAGCCTCCAAGGAAGGAGCTTGGAAGAATGCTCAACCTGTATTGTGCTTCTGCTCCATGGCATCTAAGTATTGAAAGGGGTTACTTATATGATCCTGCACATCTGGTTTCAAGACTAATCCTAGGACAAGGCAAACATGGTTCATATTCTTAGAGGAATTATAATTGTAAATTACTTAAGAGTATTTGAGTGGATAATTAAGAGCCAATGATAGCTGGGAAAGCAGGCAGCTGAAATTTAAATATTCTTCCAGATTTGCAACAAATTACAGTCATTGCTTGTAACTGACATGCATCGGGATAATCTTATATTCCTTTCACCACATTTGATAGTGTAGTGACTTTTGATAGGCAGCGTAGCTAATTCCCTGCTAAAGCCTGACTTGTAACCAGCAGGTTCCGTTATTGAAGGGTGTAAAGCTCTAATATTTATAATAATATTTGTTTAGTTCTGGGCATCTTCCGCATTCCAGGTCTAAAACAAGCTTTAGCTTCTCACCTCATTGTGCCCCAGAAAAGGAGAAATGCAAACTAATTGAGACAAACAATACAATAAGAATAGGGACACTGTGCTGCATTGAAACACATTTCTGATTTCAGAAGAACACGAACTATTCCATTGAGGTCATGTAATTTTTGAAGATATTCTGAAGAGAATTTAAATTGCTGAGTCAGAGTTAGAGAACATCTTCAGAATATACACAGGATAGACATAAATTTCAGGCCACAGGGAAATTTTAATAGAAGATAGGAATGTGAAGCCATTCAAAATAGGAACAGAATGAATTCCTCCTTTGCTCTGCCCATCCCCACGTATACTATAGCTATGGATTAATCTCCCCTTTCTTTTAGCTTGCATTGGAAATGAGGTGATTTTTTAAAAAATCAATATTTTGAACAAATATCTTATTTGCGGATATCCCGGTGGCGCAGCGGGTTAAACCACTGAGCTGCTGAACTTGTTGACCATAAGGTTGGTGGTTCGAATCCGGGAAACAGGGTGATCTCCCACTAGCAGTTCAAAAATATGCAAATGTGAGGTACCGCCTTGGCGGGAAGGTAACCGCACTCCATGCAGTCATGTTGGCCATATGACCTAGGAGGCGTCCAGGGAAAACGCCAGCTCTTTGGCTTAGAAATGAACGCCCCGGAGTTGGACACAACTAGACTTAAGGTTAAGGAGAAACCTTTACCTTTACCTATCTTATTTGCATTTCGAGTGTTCTCCTTAGGCTTGTAATGTTAGTGTGTTAATGCCTACCCAACATTTCACAGTTATGAACCGAGACCTGTGTAGCCAAGCAATATAATGTATAGCCTTATGTGCTCGCTTTGCAGCAACTTACCAAATGAAAAGGGAAAGTGTAAGGAGGAAAAAGAAACTGGGACATTTAGATGCAATATGTTATCGAAGGCTTTCATGGCCGGAATCACTGGGTTGCTTTGAGTTTAAAAACTCTACAATCAGGACAGTGAAAAAAGAACAACACTCAAAAACAGGAGAATTCTACACTTGATCTTAGCCAAAAGGCTGAGAAGTGAACAAACCTCACAAATTCTGAGAATGCCTGCCATCAATGTGGGTGAAACGTCAGAAGAGAATGCTTCTGGAACATGGCCACACAGCCTGGAAAACTCACAGCAATGCATTTTGCTGAAAAATAATGTTAGACAGTTGGAAGATATGTTGATGATATTGCATACCTGCGTTATCTGTCTCTTGAGAATAGTACCTTGGGTTTGATTGCCATATGCACACCTGGAGACAAAGCTGCATTGACATTGAACTGCCTGCTCGCTATAGAACGAAAGAGCAAACAAGAGAGGTTTTTAGTTCAACCTCACCCCATTTTTATTTTCATTGCCTTGACCGCCAAGAACCTTGCTATTCCAACATACTTCAGGCAAATGATAAGAGTACTGAGGCAAGGGAGTTTGAAGAGAATTGATGTATCTTTTGCTCATGTGCTTTTAAATTGCTTTTATTTCATTTGTATTTCAATATCATAATTTAATTGTGCTTTATTATTACAACTACTTGGTTGTAATCTTTATGTCTGAAAGCATTGTTATTGACATGGTAGAGCAAATTGTCTTGCGTGGAACCTCTGTTTTCAACACAAAGTTACGGAAATGGAGTTGTACATATGGTGTGGTGTGTATATGCATGCATGTGCATTGCGCATTGATGCACATGCCTGCTTGGATGTGTAGTTTAATTGCAGATTTGACAATTTCATATAAGCAGCAGTTTCATTTAACTGATGTGTTGTATAGTATAATTAAGATGTAACAAGTGGAGATTTCGAGGCATCACACTAGAGAAAAAATATACATAAAATCCGGTTTCTGTCTCCTGCAGCATTCTGGGATTGGTAGTTTAGGGAGGAGCCTTTAACAGCCTTAGTAAACTACAAACCCCAGAATGCTGCAGGAATCAGAAACCGGATTCTCTAGTGTGATGAAATGTCTAGATAGGATTGCAACCATTGTGTTTTTATTTGTACCCGTGAGGGTCTCTTAGGAGTAGGTATTTGTGTGAAAAGTAAACATTTTCCGGGCTAGTTTGCAGTGTACCAGGATTGGCATTAGAAGCTTTGCTACCTGAAATGGAATTGGAAACATTGCATCAAGGTGCACAAAAACATATTGCCAGCATCTAGCCAAGTTATTTTTGCATATGAAGCAGAAAATAGAATACATACCTCCCCCCCCTTCTCTATCCCTGGCAGTCCAAATGCAAGGACAGCAAATTAAAGAAATAGCAAATCACTTTCATGTCATCCCAAATCTATTGCTTAAGGCAATGTTTCCCTCTGCTTAATGGGCATAAAAGAAAGAAAAACCCAGATAGATCTGGCTTCATAAATACGTCCTAATTCAATAGTAGAGACTGACATGTATAGCACTCATTAACAATGAATTCAGGTGAAAGCAGGAGCTAAACTACCTTCTAAGATCCCGGGCCTCGATGACCTGCTGGCATTCTTTCAAGGGCATTCCAGCCCTACTTTAAAGGCACATGGAGACATGAAATGCTATTTTTGCATGCTGCAATGCTTACAATTCATTATTATGTCACTGAAACATCCAGCTCTGTTGTGTAACTGAGCGAGATATGTTGTGGCACCATAGGGTCACCGCAAGTTCAGATGATCCAGTCTCCTACTGACGTGTGTGGGGACAGAATATTAGATGGGCTGTCAGGATACTGATGGGGCTGCTGATTAGTCTACTAGTTCAGCTTCATCTCAGGGTTATATCCAATAGCAACGCAAAAGTGTGCATTATTTCCCTTCCTAACCTTTTTCATATGTTTTAGGACTAGGCTGATTCAGACGCTAAGTAGAATCAGGTCTGGTCAGTGCTCGGACAGGAGATCATAAAATAATAATAATATGATAATTTTATTCTTATATCCCGCCACCATCTCCCCAAAGATGCTCAGGGCGACTTAAAGATGGCACAAAGTACCTAAAAACAAAAAATAAGAGTGAACACAATATAAAATACAATAAAATAAAACACATGCTCATCTGACTCAATCAAACTACGGTCCTCTATCCATGGTGGTAAATTGTTGTAAACATGGTCACGTTGTAGACATTAGGAATAAAATAAGTGCCAGTTGCAGTAATGGAGAAAGGGCATGGAATAAACTGCAGGATGTGCGACTACAATGCAGGATAACTAGGGACTAAACAATCTGAAATGCTTGATTGAAGAGCCACATCTTCAAGTCCCTATGAAAGGACAGTGTGGGGGTCTGTCTAATATCCCTGGGGAGGGAGTTCCAAAGCCATGGGGCCACCACCGACAAAGCCTCACCAATCACGCTTTTTATGGTGGCGGGACTGAGAGGAGGGCCTCCCCGGTAGATCTTAGAGCCCACACTGGTTCATAGGGGGGAATGTGGTCATGAAATTAGGTAAGACTCGAGCTGTTTAGGGCTTTATAGATGATCACTTGAATTTTGAATTGGGACTGGAAACTTACCGGCAGCCAATAGAGATGCTTTAGTAGGGGCATTTTGTGCTCCCTGTAGCTGGCTCCATTTAGTAGCCTGGCAGCTGATCTTTATACCAATTGCTGTTTCTGAGCCATCTTCAAAGGCAGCCCAACAGAGTGCATTACAGTAATCCAATCTTGATGTAACTAAGGTATGGACCACCATGGCCAAGTCTGGCTTCTCGAGGTATGGTCACAGCTGGCACACAAGCTTTAACTGTACGAAGGCCCTCCTGGCCCCGCCGACAACTGAGCTTCAAGCATCAGTGCTGAGTGCAAGAGGACCCCCAGACTGCGAACCTGTGTCCTCAGGAGGAGTGTAACCCCATTGAGCAGAGATTGCCACCCTTTACCTCAATCAGCTTCATGACTGACTAGGAGGACCTCTGTCTTGTCTGCATTAAGCTTCAGTTTGTTATCCCTCATCCAGTCTATCACAGCTGCCAGGCACTGGCCCAGGATCCAGGGGGGCTTTTTTAATTTCGGTGGAAAAGGAAGAATAGAGTTGTGTGTCATCTGGAATACCAGAGATCACTAGCTCAGGTGAGAAAAAGAATCATGCTGCAAACCCATTGTCTGGTGGAAGCTACATCCACCAGACAATGAATCCATTCCAGGTTTTAGTATCAAGTTGAAAGTATCTATCAAAGATACCTTTGGACTAAAATCTGGAAAACATTCACAATGCTACATACACATTAGATACTAGCCACTACTACCTTAGCAGCATAAAACCTTGGGCCAGCCCTGAATTGCCTACAGGGATGCATGAAAAAGGGATTATCTTGTATCAGGAAGGATCATATGGCAGACAACATTTGAAGACATCTGGCCTCAGAAACTCCTAGGGCCTGTGGACTAAAACAACATGCATGGTGTATCATTTCACTTCCAACAAAAGACTTATTTTCTCTCTTTGCAGATAGAAATGATTATCCACGCATCTCTTGTAGTGAACACTTAAGAAACCAGTTAAGAATGGAGAACCACAAGGAAGAGCTTTTATTAAGATAAACAGAAGCAAGATCACAGGGAGGTTTAACATGAAATCTGTAAACACTGGCTTTTTCCAGGAACATGGGTGGTCCAAGCTCATTAAGATGCTTAAAACAAGCTGTTCATATTAACAAGGAGTTCTGATCCTTTTGTGATACATCATGACCCACCTTTTGTGTTTTAATGGGACTCTCGGAAGACTGCACCATCCGAGCACTACCAAATTATTTAATTACAAAAGACATGTTACAGGCTTCATGTTATGCCTCAGTGTGTTTAGACTTTAGTCACTTACAGAACTTCAAATTGTCCTCTTACTGTTTGCAAATGAAAGGAGAGCAGAGATTCTACTTTCACTACTGTACTCCCTGTTCTTGAAATCCTGCTTCATTCAAAACATATGAGCAGAGGCTCTATTTTCCCATCAACTTTGCTAATTTAATAAACATCCTCTTCAGAAAATTAGGAAGCCTTATTTTTTCTGCACAGGAGAAAGCTAAATCAAGCCAGACATATACAATATGACTCTCCCATCTGTGGGGTCAGTTTCAGTGGTGTCATTTATCCATGCCTGACAAAATATGTCCTCCTGTATTTTAGGTCCTCCTGTTATAGTGACATATGCATATGATCTGATGCTTTTAGGGGTACTTAGGCAACTTTTATTTTCTTTGCAGTGTACATTATTTAATCCCTGTCATTACTTACCTTTTCTCAATTTTAAAAAATTAAAATGTTTTTTTTTCTGAATCTGAGAGTTCTTTCAGTTCTCTTGATCACTTTTCTACATCAGAAAAATACAAAGTATTACATGTGTGCTCATACCATAAAGCATTTCATGTATGCTCATACCAGAATTCTATTGGTGGCTGTAATTATCCCCAACATGGATTTTGTACTTTTTACAAGTACATTGGAAATCAATCTAAAATTGAGATAAAGAAGTATTCTAATTCATTAGCATATCTCCTCTTCCAGTTACCATGTTTCCTAAAACAAGTGTGTTTCAGAAATCACGTGCAAATTAGGTCCGTGTTTACCAACTGTGACTCTTTACAAAACAATGTAATCTGGAATGCAAGATATAGAGGTGAGAAAAAGCATGTTTTGGGACAAATAAGTGGTTTTCACCATTCAAAGGAACTACTGCCTCTAATTATGTGCTAAGTGGATTGACTAGTTTAGCCCTGGGTCAATTTTTCATTGAGTTCATCACCATAGCACTAAGATCCCTGCCCTAGTTAGTAATTGCCAGCTCAGACACTTTTGGACCCTGAATTATTTCCCCTGCTCCAGCTAGTTACTTTATTAAGCAATGAGTCCACAAGGGAAGAGATTAGGAAATGCCCCATTTTTTGGAACTACACATGATGCCCAAATTCCATGGAAAATTTTGCGCTATAGTACAAAAAAGGACTGTTCCATCCTTTTTTGTACCAGGATGGAAGTCATCTGTCAGAGAAGCTGCTCTCCCCAACAGATGCTAAATGAGAGATATTTCTACTGCATCCTAACTCCCTCCAGCAAGGTAGCTTTAAAAGGTAGAGTTGCACTATAAACAAACATACATAAATCCATTGTCTGAATACTGTATCAACTGATACTTAATTATTCACTTGCCAGAAATGCCAGCAATGCCAGAAATACAGCTTAATGGTGTAACATTAGAAAATGTTGACCATTTCCGCTACCTTGGCAGCCACCACTCCACAAAAGTCAACATTGACACTGAAACTCAACACCGCCTGAGCTCTGCGAGTGCAACATTTTTCTGAATGAAGCACAGAGTGTTTGAGATCCGAGACATCTGTAGGCATACCAAAGTACTTGTTTATAAAGCTATTGTCCTCCCAAACCTGCTATATGCCTGCAAAGCATGGACTGTCTACAGACGTCACACTCAACTCCTGGAATGATTCCATCAGAATTGCCACTGAAAAATCTTGCAAATCTCTTGGGAAGACAGGCAGACGAATGTCAGCATAATAAATAAATAATACTGGAAGAAGCAAATGCTTCAATGTGATGCTCCTATGCCATCAACTCCGCTGGACTGGCCATGTTGTCCAGCAGCCCCATCGCCATCTCCTAAAGCAGTTACTATACTCACAACTCGAGAACGGAAAACAGAATGTTGGTGGAAAGAAAAAGAGATTTAAAGATGGACTTAAAGCCAACCTTAAAAACTGTGGCATAGATACCAAGAACTGGGAAGCCCTGGCTCTTGAGCACTCTAACTGGTGGTCAGCTGTGTCCAGCAGTGCTGCATAATTTGAAGAGGCACAAATGGAGGGTGAAAGGAAGAAACGTGCCAAAAGGAAGGTGCATCAAGCCAACCCTAACCGGAACCACCTTCCACTTGGAAACTGCTGTCCTTACTGTGGATCAAGAACAGGGCTCCACAGCCAGCTATGGACCCACTGCCAAGACACTACACTTGGAGGATCATCATCCTTGGGCTACAAGGGATCGCCTAAGTAAATAAAGTAAAGCAAGTACTAATTCATTATTCACTTCTCCCGCTGACCCTTCAGCTATGCTCAGAAAGGTGTGAATGGCTCTCCTTTTCCCTATGCAGCTGCTGCCCAATAAATTAAGCCGTGGAAGGCAAATTATGATCTTGACAATAGTATCAAAATTGTGACTATGTAATGATCATGAGTATTCACAATTGTTACATAGTCACAACGTTGACACCATTGCCACAATTGTAACTCACTCCCCAGCCAAATTTACCAGATATCAACTGCATGGGAAGGAGGAGGAATGTTCTTACCATGATTAGGACACGGTTGATGATGTTTCCATCAGGTTTTGTGGGTTGGACCAGGAGAAGTTACTTACGTATAAGCGGATACAGGATTCCAGCTCATGTTTCTTTTTCAAACCTCCATTTCCTGACTTGTATCTGATCAGCTACCTTGTTTATAGTCTTCCTTGCCACAACAGCTGATGAAGTGATCAGGAAGAGGAGACTTCTTCACAGCCATCATCTTGCACCCTCTATTATACTTAGCATCTGTCTCAGTCAGGAAGCCCAACATAATTAGATTGTTATTACTGGATGGTTCAAATCCTGCAGTTTCCTGAACCACCCATGGATGCTGTCTTAAGACTAAAAATAATTCATTCCGTTAATTTCATCCTTCTGCCACTGCCGATCTTTAGCGTGGCAAACAGTTGCAAAGATTACTATAGTCATAGCTTTTTGTATAAAAGTCACATCTGGCATACAGTAAAAAGCTGCCTGGCATGTGGATTCAAAATGCATGCTCTCATTGTAGAGGCAGAGATACCCCTAAAAACCATGAAGCATTTGTGATCCCTGCTTAAATATAATGCCTACTGTGAGTCAGGGCCACATTGGCCGGGGATAATAATGTATTCCAACCCATCTGCAGGGTGTTGAGATCGGCAACCCTTATTAAACATATAGTTTATCACATACATAATCTATTACAAACACAACTTTTTTTGGCAAAGTTTTAGATCAGGCATGGGCAAACTTTGGCCCTCCAGGTGTTTTGGAGTTCAACTCCCACAATTCCTAACAGCCTCAGGCCCCTTCATTTCCCCCCTCAGCTGCCTTTTGAATTGAATTAGGCAATCCCTTATAGCCTGAGGCTGATGGTCCTCCAAGTATAGTATCTTGGTGGTGGGTCCGTAGGTGGCTGTGGAGACCTATTCTTGATCCGCATGTACTCCTGCAGTGGAGACATCAGTTTTCAGGTGGAAAGCGATCCCAGTCAGGGTTGGCTTGACACACCTTCCTCTTGGCACGTTTCTCCCTTTCACCCTCCATTGGAGCCTCTTCAAATTCCACAGCACTGCTGGTCACAGCTGACCTCCAGCTAGAGTGCTCGCAATTCTCGATGTCTATGCCACGGTTTTTAAGGTTGGCTTTAAGCCCATCTTTAACTCTCTTTTCCTGTTCACCAACATTATGTTTCCCGTTTTTGAGTTGGGAGTATAGTAACTGCTTTGGGAGATAGTGATTGGGCATTTGGACAATGTGGCCCCGTCCAGCGGAGTTGATGGGATAGGAGCATCACATCAATGCTGGTGGTCTTTGCTTCTTCCAGCAGGCTGACATTTGTCCACCTGTCTTCCCAAGAGATTTGTAGGATTTTTCGGAGGCAATGCAGATGGAATCATTCCAGGAGTCGCATGTGACGTCTGTGGACAGTCCACATTTCACAGGCATATGACAGGGTTGGGAGGGCAATAGCTTTATAAACAAGCACCTTGGTCTCCCTACAGATGTCCCGATCCTCAAACACTCTGTGCTTCATTTGGAAAAATGCTACACTCACAGAGCTTAGGCAGTGTTGTATTTCAGTTTCAAAGTTGACTTTTGTGGAGAGGTGGCTGCCAAAGTAGTGGAAATGGTCAACATTTTCTAATGTTACGCCATTAAGCTGTATTTCTGGCATTGCAGAGGGATTGGCTGGTGACTGCTGGGGTTGAGCTCGTATGTGAAAGTGTTTAGAGTGGCTTGTAGGTCTTCTTCTGAATGCGCACAGACTACATTATCATCAGCATATACAGACCATCCCATATTAAGTCTGTAGAGCCCAACCAAAATGACAGACAAATCTTACTCCAATATAGCTGACATGATGATGTTCAGCACCATGCCTCGGAGCAAAATACTGTCTTCTAATGGGACACACTGAGTGCAGGCTTCAGAGAATTCAGCAGGAGATGGTTGAGGAGGCTGCTGTTATCCTCCTGTTCCCTGGCTTTGTGATAACAGTTCTCTGGATGTTGCCATTGCATCCATATCTGAATGCTGGGAAAGCCAAATGGAATTCCCCTTTGCTATTATTTAACAGTGTTAGCTGTAGGAATGGAAAAACCTTTTCTTCTTCCAGAAATCAATTATCCTGTTAATGTTTAGCTAAAGGCTCACAGGGAATTTATACTGTTAACTTTAGTCCAAGCAAACAAGAGTAATCATTAGCTTTATAAGATATTGCTAACACTCAACGAGGAGGGTTTTCTGCCCAGCCATTGCACTACCCTTCCATTAATTAATTAATTGAAATTGCAAATCTGAATGCTTGTATCATCTGCTTCCCTTTGTAATTGTACTGTATTGATTTGTAAATCCTTTTAATTCGTTTGTTTTTAAAAACATTGTTCTGTAATGTGGTTTTCTAGACAACACGTACTTTTCCTTTTAGGAACAGCAGCTAACAGTGTTTTCTATAATTATGTTTAATAAGCCGATGTGAGCGAAGAAAATGGTGGCAATTGGTCTGTCTGCAGACAGTGTAAGTAACAACGAGATAGAGAAGAGTGTTGTTATGACTATATGCTACATTGACTAAAGTGTTAGACCACTAGAACATGGGAAAGAATGGTTTAAATCCCCATTCATCCATGAAGCTCACTGAGTAATCCTGAGCCAGTCCGTTTCTCCTGCAACCTCACAGTATTGTTGTGAATATAAAACACAGCCTGCTTGGAGTTGAAGGAGGATAGAAAATAAGACAAGCTGTGATTAATGCACAGAGTGTCTGATTCTAAAACGGTGAGTAAATGGGCTCCTCCTGGTTGGACCAGATCTGGATATAAATATAATAAACCACATTGCAAGGGAAGTGACAGGCGGAGGAGAGGCAACAGTAGGGTTGGTGCCACCAAGTGCCCACAGAACTCTTGCCATACCAGACCTTGCCACGTTATTGTAGCTAAAATACTAGAAAATGTTGCAAAATCAGCAATTAAAAACAGCAGCAATTAACACAACAGTACATGCTTAGAACATGTGAAGACAAAACAATTTGATTCAAGGTGTCATTATGATTGGGTAATCATGACATCTCTGACCAGCGTACATTGCGCATCTGCATTAGAAAGTTCAAAAAGTATATTAGCATAGTGTTTTAGCCTTGAAGGTATATTGATACAGGCCAGGTAAGCTGGGCATATGACGAATGTAATGTTGAAGGCTTACGTGGCCAGAATCACTGGGTTGTTGTAGGTTTTTCGGGCTGTATGGCCATGTTCTAGAAGCATTCTCTCCTGACATTTCACCTGCATCTACAGTAGGCATCAGAGTTTGTGAGGTTTGTTGGAAACTAGGAAAATTGGGTTTATACATCTGTGGAAAGTCTAGGGTGGAAGAACTCTTGTATGTTGGGGCTAGGTATGAATGTTTCAATTGGCCACCTTGATTAGCACTTGATGGTCTGACAGTTTTTAGGTGTGGTGTGTTCCTGCTTGGGGGAATCCTTTGTTGAGAGATGATTAGCTGTTCCTGGTTGTTTCTTGTCTGGAGTTCCCCTGTGTTTGAGTTTCGTTCTCTATTTACTGATATAATTTTAGAGTTTTTAAATACATATGAAAAAATGTTTTGGTTATACCTAACTGAAGGTGTATTTTTTCTATAAAACAAGTTTCTGCTGGAACACTGCACTACATACACACACATACACACACACGCATACAGGAATTTTGGTGTCACCCTCCCCTCCTCTAATGGTGTCACCCAGTGCAGTCCATATGCACCCCATCTTTATTAGTGACGCCACCCAGTAAAGCACCAACTGCAAGTACTATGAAGGCAAACTTGTGAAGTATATGCTCTGTTTCACACTATATCATGACAATTATGATTCTATTTGAATTTGCATGATTGCATTATAAAGAATCCTGGATTTTTTTCAGATTAGGATTCTCAGCCAAAGAGCTCTAAAATAAAAGTAAAGGTTTCCCCCTGTCTAGTTGTGTCTGGTGCTCATCTCAATTTCTAAGCAAAAGGACTGGCGTTGTCCATAGACACCTTCAAGGTCATGTGGCCAGCATGACTGCATGGAGTGCCGTTACCTTCCCGCTGGAGCGGTACCTATTGATCTACTCACATATGCTTGTTTTCGAACTGCTAGGTTGGCAGAAGCTAGGGCTAACAGCAGGAGCTCACCCCGCTCCCCGGATTCAAACTGCCTACCATTCAGTCAGCAAATTCAGCATCTCAGCAGTTTAAACTGCTGCGCCACCAGGGCTCTAGTCTAAAATAAATTGTAGATCCCAAGGGTTCCATAAAATGTTGCCATAGCAATGAAAGTGGAATCATACTGACATAGGTCTTTATAGTGTGACATGCCCTCAGGGCCAATAGCTACTAAGTCCCTTCTTTTCCTCCTTGCATAATGTGTGTTGACACCAGCCAAGTTGTGGAATAAAATAGATAAGATACAGCCAAACAGTAAAAGGTGATTGTGCTTTGCATCCCATTCACCTGCTCTCTTCCTGCTTCAGGAAGGATGTGGGACGATCTTGATAGGAAAAACATCAGCCCTGTTTCTTCCTTATTCCAAAAGGGAAAAATCAGCTGCTGCCGGAATAGGAAGTGCTGTTCCATGGAATAGCTAAGCAAAGCACACCCGGGAATACTAATGGAGTTTTGTTTTGCTTTTCCATGTTAAAGTCAGCAGCTGCTTCATGTTCCAGGCAGCAAAAGATAAGCACAGTGACATTTGTGACCGCTCACATGCATTGACTTGTTTTTGCTTTTGTGTTCACATCAGGATTTCTTAGTCCTCAAGGCCTGGAAATGAGGCCAAAGAATATGAGAAATGATGAAACAGCTACAAAGGGGACGGGCATGGCGGGATGCATCGGGGGCATGGGCTGGACATCAAGTAAACAGATCACAAGCCAATCGTTGTCCTCTAAAGTGGCTTTTGCTGACAAGAGAATTAGTGCAAGATGATTTTGGCAAGCTGCGTGTTGTGTTAGCTGCACAAACTTTTTCTTCCCTCTGATGTAGTCTCTTAACGGTTGGGTGGGATCCTTGCTCTACATTTCATGGACAGATTGATTCATACACTCATGAACAGATGGCTGATTTTTTAGCCATTACTTACTGGTATTTGTTGTTTGGGATATATATATATATATATAATTCATATTAATGGTTGATTTGAGTTTTGCCAAATACTCAAGGTCCTTTACATTTTTTCAGTAGGCAGACCTTTGCACCTTTGGTTCAACTCTCTGATTAATTCTTTGCATTGGACTCTCCTCACTTTTTTGTTCGCTTTTTATTACAAAACACAATACACAGATATATTTTATGTAAATGCCCTTTCTCCTGCATATGCCATCCTTTGAATGACAAGTTAAGTACAGGAGAAAACAGGAAAGGGAGGTGAACAGATGCTCCATGGAAAAATGAGGCATTATGCCTGCAAGCTGCCTGTTGATTCATGGCAATCCCATGGAAGCTGCCCTGAGTTGCTCTGGAGAGACAGGGTGGGTTATAAATAAAGCATTATTATTATTATTATTTTACTGACACAAAAACACAGTATGTCACAGCAAGCAAGATATATATGCTGGTTTTCATATCACAAAATCACAAGTCAAACACTTCCCAAGCATTTAATATTATTATTATTCCATGAATTTCATAGTTTCTTGGGTGAGGAATACTCAGGGATACTTTTGCCAAAACCTCCCTTTGAAATACACACTATAGTAGTGTCTATTTTGTTGGTGACCTCCCATTCAGGTATTAATCAGGCAGGGCTGACCTTGCTTAGTTTCCAAGATCAAATGGAATCTGGTGCTTTTAGAGCAGTAGTTCCCAATCTTTTTTTGACCAGGGACCACTGACCAGGGACCACTCTCCAACATTAATACCAAAAGGAATCAGTTTTTGGTCAACTCGTGTCTGACTCTGGGGTTGGTGCTCATCTCCATTTCTAAGCCGAAGAGCCGGCTTTGTCCATAGGCACCTCCAAGGTCATGTGGCCAGCATTTGGGGTGCTAATTCAGAAAATTGCATTGGATAGACCACATCAGTTTTAGTTTCTGATGCAGAACATATACCATCCAATAGTCGCCATCTGCTTGCCCACAGAAAACCATATTTAATAAGCCTCAGCACTATAATAATGTTTCGTGAGACCAGTCTCTCTTGTTACAACAATGTAGCAATAGTGAGGTCACGGACCACATTTTAGTTCTTGCAGACCACTAGTGCTCCACACACCACATATTGGGAACCACTGTTTTCGAGCAATTAAGCTAGCTTGTGTTTTTTGGAAATAGGTTTACTAAGCAGCTGAAATGTGTTCAGGCTCAATCAGTGAAGCTGTATTACTTGTTAACTAGTGCGAGCATTTCAAAAGTCAATATATTTATAAACCTGGAAGGCAGAACACACACGATTCTGTATTTTCCCCTAGTTGAGTCCAGCCATGAGATCAACAATGTGGTGGTAGAACCATGGCCTCACCATTTAAAAGGAAAAAAACTAAAATGTTTCTTTCTCATTGGGGCTTGGACTTCCTTTCTGCTTGAGTTCACCACCTTAGCCTTTCTCGCCAAGTCTGACCACTGCCTTTTCTGCCAAGCAACTGTTGGCAAAGCCGCTTGCTCTGAGGTCAAACACCCAAAGGCTTTAGATCAGCACTGAGGAGACAACCCAACTGACCTCCTCACTATTGATCTCATGGCTGGGCTCAGCTGGGAGCAGTATCCTCAAGGGGAAGGGGGAAAGTTGTGCTGATTTTGGGCAGACAAAGTGTGTGGCTATTCAAAGTGTTTGAAATGCCAAAGCAGCTGCTCTATTCCGAAATCAAGAACGGAAAATGGAATGTTGGAGGACAGGAAAAGAGATTTAAAGAGGGGCTCAAAGCCAACCTTAAAAGCTCTGGCATAGACACTGAGAACTGGGAAGCTTTGGTCCTTGAGCGCTCCAGTTGGAGGTCAGCTGTAACCAGCAGTGCTGTAGAATTTGAAGAGGCACAAATGGAGGACGAAAGAGAGAAACGTGCAAAGAGGAAGGTGCATTAAGCCAACCCCGACCATGACTGCCTTCCACCTGGAAACCGATGCCCTCACTGTGGGAGAAGATGCAGATCAAGAATAGGGCTCCACAGTTACCTACGGACCCACCGCCAGTGCAACAAACCTGGAAAACCATCATCTTCAGACAAGGAATTGCCTAAATTAAAATGATGTAATTTTATTTTTCTGTTTGACAGCTTTCCCAAATTCCTAAGGGAAGATGGGGTAGGGTACAAATAAAGTTTTATTATTTTATTATTATTTATTAGTGAATAGGTTCATATCTCTGCAGTCCGTGAAAGAAGAATATTGTTTAATATATCACAGTGCTGACTAGTGTCCGGAGTTTTTGCTATTTCTCTCTCCCAATAAAGGGAGGCATGGAGATTTGGATTTCTAAATCATTGTATAAATTCAGATCTGAATTAAATCATACAGATTCTCTGTCAGTTTGAGGCAGTGGCAGCTGATAGTTCCAATGTCAACGGAGTGGTGAATCCACTTGAGTTAGGAGTCTGAACTTTACAGGATCTATCCAAGATGATAAGCCATTGAGGGTGGAAAAGTTTCAGCACCTTTGCAAACTCTGATAAAGTCTAGAAAACCTGGATCCACCATCCAACCGGTTTTGAAGCCACTAGCCCTGGGAACTGTGTGAATTGAATCAGACTGTTTTCCAAATTAGACTCCAAATGAAATTCTTCTTGAGTGCTATACACCTTAGCAAACATTTATATTTTGCAGGCTATGGGTAGTAGAGCCCCCGCTGGCACAGTGGGTTAAACCACTGAGCTGCTGAACTTGCTGACTGAAAGGTTACAGGTTCAAATCCTGGGAGCGGCATGAGCTCCCCACTGTTAGCTCTAGCTTCTGCCAACCTAGCACTTCGAAAGCATGCAAATGTGAGTAGATCAATAGGTACCACTCCAATGGGAAGGTAACGGCACTCCATGCAGTCATGCTGGCCACATGACCTTGGAGGTGCCTATGGACAACGCTGGCTCTTCAGCTTAGAAATGGAGATGAGCACCAACCCCAGAGTCGGACACAACTGGACTTACTGTCAGGGGCAAACCTTTACTTTTACCTATGGGTAGTAAAGTGGGATAAAAGCATTTTTATTATAAAAGAATTTGGTCTCTATGGAGTGAATGTGGAGAAATCAAAATGTTTTGTTTGTTCAGTTTGGTACTCAATCTGACATAAATTACTTTGCGTGTGCGTGCGCGCGCGTGTGCATGCATGTATCAGTAAATATTTAACAGCTAACATTGTGTCTTTCCAATTTCACCACACTCAATATCGGTATGATTAAACATGACAGACAGTCCAATTGTTACATTTTTATTCTGCCCTGACAAGCCTCAGGGAGCTCATTGAAAGCATGATCCTTCAACAGCTGAATGACTCCAACCACCTGAGTACAAAGAGACTTCTCCTACAGTGAATTGCCCAAAGTCCAAAAAAGATAATAGCTGTGCTAGTTTACACTTACTGGGCTGCAGTTCAGAGAGAATCAGTAATGGCTTTTCTATTAGACTCAGACTCTGAGATTTTGTATGTCCTGGTTTAGCCCATCAGCCAGAAGGAAGCCCCACCCTGAACATCTGAATAATGAGGTCTTATATCCATACACATAATTTCCAGGTAGAAAACACATATGCAGTACAGCCCATGAAAAGCAACATGGAGGGTTGCCTAAATCGTACAGTCATATCAGGCAGCACTGTTCTACATATATCCATAATAAAACAATACATGTTATTTCTTTTTTCTTTTTTCTTTCATTTTACCAAAGAACACACCACAAATATTTACAAATACACACTAGATAATTGCCTTTCAACCCACTATGAATATGTAAGCACCAATAAATATAGGTATTATCATCATCATCATCATCATTTATACCCTGCTTTAATTTCGCCGAAGAGGACTCAAAAGCAGCTTAACATAAAAGCATCAGCATAACCATTTAAAATATACAAATATACGGACATTGAAACAAGATTAAATATAAACAGTATTAAAAAAATCCCAGTTAAAAAACATTACAATGAATTCCAAGTTAAAAACCACAGCACCCTCTGAATCGATCTTAAACACCTTCACTTAACAACTAAACTACCTCCACCACAAAAACCTATTTTAAAAAGCTACTTTATTTTCCACACTTGTACTCCACTCTTCTTACCCCGAAGGGGACTCAGGGCAGCCTCACTGAGGCAAAATTCAATGCCGTATACACATATAAATTTCGGTAAATAAACAAATACATTAAAATCAACCCAATTAAAAACAAAAACATTAAAACATCGGTTAAAATCACAACATCCAGATCATATTCCAGGGCCAATCAAAATAATCATTCTGTTATTTGTAGTCTCATATTACACTGTTTACTGACCAAAACCTTGGTCAAACAGCCATTGCTTTAGTTTTTTCCTGAAGGTCAGGAGGGAGGGGCTGATCTAATTTCACTAATGAGGGAGTTCCATAGACAGGGGGCCACCACTGAGAAGGCCCTGTTTCTCATCCCCACCAGTCACGTTTGCGAGGGGGGTGGGACAGAGAGCAGGGCCTCCCCCGATGATCTTCGCCTCCAGGATGGATCATAGAGTGAGATACATTCAGACAGGTAAGCTAGGCTGGAACTGTTTATGAACAGTCTTGGTTGAGTAATCTTGGCTTTTAGGGAGAGTTTGGGTTTGAATTTGCTCTAGGACCCCTTTATTTGTGCTTGTGGATTCCACACTATCATTATAACTCTTCTCCTAGTGTCCTTTCTCCATAATAGCCAGAGGGGTAAGAAAATGTACAGCTCTTTTTCTGCAGTTGGATGCATGATGATGACATCCTTCTTTGAACCTTTGGGTTACCCCTGGGAGGCCAAGGAGGATCCTCCTCCTTCATGCACCAAGTTCCAGAAAAAACATTTGGACTTTTCCTGACAGCCTCTCTTAGTCATGGGAGTGACACCCAGGTGCGTAGGAGGCATATACAGGGAGTCATTGCTGGCTGTACTCATTCACAACTACTATGAAAAGGCACACACAGAAACACATTCTGCAACACAGTTCTAAGCATTGCCGTTACTTCTAAATTATAATCGCTGCTTCTACGTTTTAAATCTACAGATATAAACTACATCTTTCTAAATGTACACCAATAATTATAAACAAAACATACGTTTATACATGAAATCAATATACACATTTTTGTGTATGTTTTCTTTAGGGGGTGGGTGCTGTATTTCATTTCAGGAAAAGTGTCTGTGTAATGTGGGCTATCTTTGAATGTAGTCTGCATTTTTTTTGCCAATTTTAAAGCTAAAACAGCTGAAAGGCACTCATTTGGAAGGATGCAAAGTCATTTGTGCCCTCAAAGAAACAGACTCAGAAATTATCAGTGATAAAAACCACCCCCTTTAATAGTTGGGAACCGGTTGGAGAGGTTTTGCTGTGAATATAAATGAGCCGAGGCCACCCCAGGATGGGATTGTCTGGCATATTTTGTTTTGAATTCTTTCCAGACATATTTCAGTTTACATAAATATTTGAAGGTTGGATCAGACAGGATTTGTAATACAATAGAATTAGGAATGCCTTGCAAAAACTTTGATAAGGTCTAATTTAGGTTCCAGGAAAGGGGGTGACAGAAAAAAAGGAGGGTCCTTTTCACCACCGAAGCTTTATGCAGTGCCAGCAGCTATCAGAACTGACTTACTTGTGGATTAAAATTACTCCAAATACCCTCCCCTCTTTTTTGGCACATTAATTAAAAAGTGAACTGTATTTTTCAAGATGACAGACAGTTTCTAAGCCTCTTTATATACAAGAAGATAATTGCCAAGTTCAACAGCGTGCAGATGATGTCACTTTACTAAGCCACCTTTTCCAACCCCTTTCCTGGAACCTAAATTAGATCCGGATTTAGAGTGTCACAAATTGTCTTTTGGCACTTGCAAATATCATGCATTCCAACATTTCAAAGGCAAAACTTGGACATGTGTAACCAAGCCACATCAAATTAGGAGAGGCTGCAGCAGTTTGCTTATGCCTCAGTCTACATGCGAGGGTAAGATTCTGCTCCCTCCTCTAACCCGGCTGAATTTTGTTACTGCTACTACCATCAAATTGAATCCAGGCTTTATCACACCAGACTGTTGTCTTATAGCAATCATGTTGGTTAAACAAATGAAAACGATCAATTTCACACCTTATTGCCAATAGCATTATGGTGCTTTTTCAGTGATGCATGCTCCTACAATCTATCCTTTGAATTTCTTGCCTTCCTACCCATATCCACTCTATGAGTGCCATTTAATTATTTTTCTGATGTTGTAATTGCACCATTTTGACATTTCTTGCCAATGGAGGGCACTGCCACCATTGCGTGATTGTCACCAGCCATGGCAGCACAACTGCACCATTTATTGTTGAAGGCTTTCATGGCTGGAATCACTGGGTTGTTGTTGGTTTTTCAGGCTATATGGCCATGTTCACTTCACAACCTCTGAGGATGCTTGCCATAAATGCTTGCCATAAATGCAAGTGAAACGTCAGGAGAGAATGTTTCTAGAACATGGCCATACAGCCCAAAAAACCTACAACAACCCAACTGCACAATTATCCTTTCAGGTCTTTCCTTCGTAGAGTCAGCAAAAGTCAAAGACAAAGTTCAAACAGCAAGCTTTATTTTGGCATTTTATATAAGGGATATCATGTTACTATGCCATTATATATATAGTGGGACTTGAACATCCAAGGATGGGGGATCCTGGAATGAAATTTCAGTGGATATCAAGGGCTCACAGTACTTTCGCTAATCATGCTGAGTAAAAATATCAACAATCTTGTAGCATTTTCAAGCATGCTTCTCTCCGAGTAGGAAAATAAAAATCCACAGGCATTTTGTGCAAGGTCCTTCTCTTCCTACTTTTTGGTGCAACTGGTTACTGTACAGGAAATGTGTGTCCTCTCCTGTTGTGCTCTCTGTCCCTGCTGCAGAAATCACAGTAGGATATGCTCTTCCTGTCTTTATGCACTTTCTCTACCAAAGTAGCCTGCTGGAGTAGGTGCTCCAGAAAACCCCAGTTTATTCCTCATTGCTCTCTCCCTGTGCCTTCCTCTGAAGAAGAACTAATGGCAAGCCAGTTCACCCCATAAAACTCCCTTGAGAACAACTGTTTCTCTTCCTTCTGGTCCCTTTGGAGAGTATCTCCTTATATCTCTAGCCTGGAAAAGGTGAGCTATGATATTTTATTCTTCAAACTTTGTGGCTCCTTCAGCTCTACCAAATGCACCTCTGGTCTCCAATTATTCCCAAATGGAATCCCACCCACTCCAAGTTTACATTGATCTATTTACAAAAAAGTACACTACCCCAATATAGTGTCCTTTTAAAATAAATTAGCCAATGTAAACTTGGGGGTGGGGGGGTACACTACCCTAATATAAGAGGTCCCTGTTGGCACAGCGGGTTAAACCACTGAGCTGCTGAACTTGCTGACCCAAAGGTTGGTGGTTTGAGTTTGGGTGAGCTCTTGCTGTTAGCCCCAGCTTTTGCCAACCTACCAGTTTGAAAATATGCAAATGTGAGTAGATAAATCGGTACCACTTTTGCAGGACGGTAATGGCACTCCATGCAGTCATGCTGGCCACATGACCTTAGCAGTGTTTACCGATAATGCTGGCTCTTAGGGTTAGAAATGGAGATGAGCACCACCCCCCAGAGTAGGACATGCCTAGACTTAATGTCAGGGGAAACCTTTCCCTTTCCCTTTTACCCTAACATAAATTGACACATACCTATTTTGTCATGAAATCTTCTATCATGGCATATCAACTTTATTGGGATATGGATTTACTTCTCTTCTCATCTTAGCATTTTTTTTCCTTATGGAGTTTTGCAACATACATCTAAGGGTTGGAAAGTCAGGCTACAATCCTGTTGGTGACACATGCAGGGGCAATCCCAGTTATGTCTGCATATGCTTATTTTTCTTATTTTGCAAAAGGGACACTCTGTGAACCCTTCACCCCAGGAGTGCAACATTAGCTGGCGTGCTTATATGTCTAAGCCACTGACTGGTTGTGTGTGTGTGTTGCAAGTGTCATTGAACATCCAGATAAAAAGTAGGAGCTTTATACTAAGATTGTGTGTGTGTGTGTGTGTGTGTGTGAGGAACGACTTGAGAAACTGCAAGTTGCTTCTGGTATGAGAGAATTGGCCATCTGCAAGGACGTTGCCCAGGGGATGCCCGGATGTTCGATGTTTTACCATCCTTGTGGAAGGCTTCTCTCATGTCACCGCATGGGGAGCTGGAGCTGATAGAGGGAGCTCATCCACACTCTCCCCAGATTCGAACCTGCGACTCGTTGGTCTTCAATCCCTGCTGGCATAAGGGTTTAACCTATTGCACCACTAGGGACTCCATTATACTAAGGTGACGTTGCTCCATCTTGTTACATCCCTGGAATAGATCAAACAGAATAGAGTTTTACTTTCAACCCCTTTAACTACAGTTGCAAATCCAGAGGAAAAAATGGGAGGAAAGGGAGCACCTCCACCCACACCCCACAAATGATTGTGTAACTAATACTAGCAAAGGCATTCTTATTGGTTCTCAGTCAAGAAAGACTGCTTTTAAAACTTAAATCTCTCTTTTGATTGAGGTGTGCATGTTACAACTGGAGCAAGTGAAATGTTAACGCAAACGGCTAAGAGAAGCAGGGAAGGGTTTCCCAGAGAGATGTATTGTTTACATTCAATGAAAGGAAAAGTCGAACTCAAAATACTTTGATTTAATCTTGGTGCTGATTAAAATGGTCCTATTGTGTTACGCCAGAGTTCTTTGGAAAGGTGAACCGAGGCTTTCAAGTCACTGCAGAATATTGACACGTCCCTGAGGTTTGCATGCAATCCGACCAGACAGTTAGTTTACGGGAGTGGGAGCTCTCCCCTAATAATGGCACAATAAGCACTTCTCCTGTTTAATCTTTACCTGCCTGTATAAACAACTCTCAAACATGCCTTTTATGCCAGCTCTTTACAAGCTGTTTGCAAAGGTACTTCTTACTCTGCATGCTTATTGATTTATCTTTGGCATTTTTATTTTACCTTTCTCCAAGGAGTTCAAGATAGCTAACAGGGTTCTCTTCTCCACTTTACATTTTACCCTCATGATTACCTTTTGAACAAAGGTGTAGTCAAAAAGGGGGGGGGGGGCAGACCAAGTAGTCTTTTCTCACCAGCTTCGCGTACCCTGACTACTTGCCTATTTTAAAACAGGTGGGGCATGTTTTGCTCTCTCTCTTTCCCTCCTTCCCTTTCCTCCCTTCTCTAAGCTCTGCTGATACCCCATCTGAAATTCTTTACTCCTCCATTGTAAAGCAGATAGACAGACAGGTCACATTTAGAAGCCCCCCCCCCCGACACACACACACACAACCAGCAAGGCCAGTGGCCATATTGGTTAGACCAGTGGTTCTCAACCTGTGGGTCTCCAGGTGTTTTGGCCTACAACTCCCAGAAATCCCAGCCAGTTTACCAGCTGTTAGGATTTCTGGGAGTTGAAGGCCAAAACATCTGGGGACCCACAGGTTGAGAACCACTGGGTTAGACGTTAGAGGATTCTAATAAATTTTTCAAGCTAGGAAAGTGTAGTCAGGCAGGTTTTGTACCGCAAAATTCCTTGCAACCATACCTGTGCACCCTTGCACTTAAAGATATTTATTGGAGGGACAGACCTAAGCCAATCAGATGCCACCTTTCTGGGTAGCACAGCCCATAATAGCACTAGAATATTACTGGAAATAGTGAATCCAAAACACTGGATTTAGTTACAATATGTGTGTGTGCCCAGGCCCGGATTAACACATTTTTGCGCCCTAGGCCACACTTTGGAATTACACCCCCTTTAAGCCAACCTCTACCGCTGCTTTTTTCTTCGGCTACTTTCTCTGATTTTTAAAAAAACATAAAAGCAAAAGCACCTCCCCCCCCTGATGAAAAAACACACAACCCAAATGCTCGTGGGCAAGGAATGAATGGCTGGCTGCGAGAGGAAAGCCGCAGGGAAGGATGCCCAGCAGGTCGGCACGCTCTGCCTTCCGAGGACCGCAGGGTTGGGGCTGGGCAAGGGGAAGGCAGGGGCAGGGAAAGAGCGCCCCAACTTCGGGAGGGCGGGAAACTCTGTGGGTCCGGGCGTGGGGAAAGGGAGGGGTCTGGGGGCCCAAGAGAGTGAGGGAGGGGCAGGAGGGAGCACAAGCGGCACCAGAACCCCCTCCTCTCGCCCCAAGCTCAATCCACGACCCTTTCGCCTCGAAACCTCCACCTTGAGAGCTGAGAAACCAAAACTGAGCCCTCTTTAGCAGCCTCCCGCCCTTCCAGGCGACCCACCCTCAAGACATGCTTCTCTCCCCTTCCTTCCCTCCCTCCCACCCAATCAGGCTCCGGCCTCCCCTCCCCTGCCCCGACCCCTGCCTTCCCCCTCCCTTTGCCTCGCGCCCTACGGGAGGGCCACAGTGTGAGTGAGGCCTTGTGTAGAGCCTGCTCTCAATCAACTGCAAATCCTAGGGTTCCGTAGGATCCAGGCATGTAGCCAGGGGGGGGGGGCTAAGGGGGCTTCAGCCCCCCCGAAATTCTCAGAGTGGTCCACGAGAAGGCCTTACTGGTACATTATTTAAACTGTTATGTGCATTTATATCATGATCTGATCACCATGCTCATTATATCCCACATTCATGGGGTTATTGGGATAACAATACAAAAGGTTTGCTAGGGTAGACCCTCTTCCACCCAGTCTCAGCCCCCCCCCCCCGAACCAAACTCAGCCCCCCCCCGAATCAAAATCCTGGCTACGGCCCTGGTAGGATCCCGCCTTCCCTGGTTCGAGGCCTCAAAAGTAGCACCAAGAGGGCCACAACACCGAGGGTGGCAGGACCCCAGGGCCCTTGCTTCTCCCTCCCTTCCTCACCCGCCAACATTGGCAGGCCCTTCAGAGGCTCGCTTGCTTACTTATCCTCGCACACCACGAACTCCTGCTTAAGCAAGCATCTTCCGCACGCGGGACTACTTCCGGCGTAGGCCTCGATGTCAGTGGAAGTGGGCAAGGGAGCTGGTTGTCATGGTGACGGGAAAGTGGCGTGGAGGGCGCTCCTTAGGCAGAAAGGAGGCAGCAGGCGGTCCCCTCTTGAGATTTGAAAATAACAATAAACTCTCACAAGACTGGGATGGGGATTAGGCAGCGTTTTTATTTGTTTTAACATTTAGGGGGGGGGTCCATGATCTGTGTGCCCCTCAGCTTGCGGCCCTAGGCCATGGCCTAGGTTGGCCTTATGGGTAATCCGGGCCTGTGTGTGCCTTCGGACCTTCTGCCAATGTATGGTAACCTCATGAATTTTATACAGGTGTCTTCAGGCTTGTCTGCAATTTCAAAATAACTCCTCTGTAATTCAACTTGAATAACTTATTCAGCCCCAAAGCTGCTAAATTCACTCTGTTAATGCCAAACCTACTTGTAATATGCCGTACTGAAACTGTATGTCTGCCCACACTCCAATCAGCACTTTTTTGGTTCTTTACTCGGGAGTAACAATGTTACTCTCCTTGCTTAGGTCAGCTGCTTTTTGCAATTCTAGCAACTGTGCAATGCCCCTCTTGTTCACCTCTTGGGCAACTGGAAAGCCTTTAGGGCTCCTCCGGCTGCCACCGCCAGCACTACAGGACACAACCACCATCAGACCTTAGGCCCACCATATCCGTCCTGTCACTCAAAAGCCATAGGAGAATGGTATTCTGGCATCACAGCAGGACAAACAGCCAGAACAGGAGTCCCAAGCAAGGGAGCTTTCGTGGCAAGGAGGGCATGGTGGTAGCAGATGGTGACATGGGAACCAACATAGGCAAAGGGTGGTGCCTTCAGGATATTTCGGTAGGGGACAAAGCCATTAGTATTTGAGGCTTAATAGTTTCAGCTCCAGCAATAAACCATCCAATAAAGCTTGGATTGGGAAGGAATGGGATTCTATTCTAGGTGAGCCTATTGTAGCTGTGTAAGCGTACCACAACAGGCAAGAGAAACAACCATCTCCAGAATAACATATGAAGCATGCATGAAAACCAGAACAAAAAGAAAAGGGGAAAGCAGATTAGGCTGGGTCACCAGCTACTTTGGCATGTTTAAAAAAGCATAGATCTGTAAGTTTCACTCTGGTACCAAAGTTTTTGTTATAAAAGTAAAGTTCAGGAGCACACCTACTTTTTAAAGTGAGACATACCTATATCAGCTTAGTGCTGCCATGTTATTACCATTAGCCCTTTAAACACACTTAGGGTGACAGTAAATGTATGTGGAATTGAAGCTCCATTTAATACTATAGCACTGGGAGCCTGGGGAACCATATTTTTATTTTATTTACAGTACCGTATTTATATTCCGCCTTCTCATCCTGCAGGTGACTCAGGGCAGATTACAACGCACATATATATGGCAAACATTTTCCAATTAGACATACAACACATATAGATAGACACAAAGGCAATTTTAACATTCCAGCTTTTTCCGGCTTCATGAAGGTATGCTTGGTTTCGACCACAGGGGGAGTTGCCGCTTCACCGTGCATTTGTCGCACCGAATCCTTTGAGTACTTCCTCATTCTTCTGCATGCTGCTGGAAGGTTTTATGGCATTGTAAATTAGTTAAATTAGCCATCCCGCATAAAGCGGTACTTAAATTTCCTACTTGACAGATGCAACTGTCTTTCGGGCTGCATAGGTGAATAGCAAGCTAGACTAATGGCCAGAAGCTCACTGTGATCCAGGATGGCTTTGAACTCATGACCTCTTAGTCAATAAGTCAGTAGTGATTTAATGCAGCTGGCTCCCAGCTAGCTGCACCAAAACGCATGGGTCCCACTTTGCCCGTGCTTAATAAGGGGGAGGTTTAGATTTTGAACCAGTATACTGTAGTGGTTTGAGTACAGAACTAGGACTCTAGGGGACCAGGGTTTGCATCTTTCTTCAGCCACTGGGTGATGTTGGGCAAGTCATGCTCTCCCAGCCTCATAGGAAGACAATACCAAGCCCACTCAGAAGAAATCGTGCCAAGAAGGCCCTATGATAGGGTTGCCCTATGATTATTATAAGTTAGAAATTATTTTAAGGCACACAATTACAACAACTTTAGATTTTTAGACAGTTCGGGCTTTTGTAGATCACTAAGTGAATGAATTAACTTATAAATAATTAACAACATTGGTTAGCCTACACAGTGGGCAGTACCCACTGTGGGCAGTACACAGTGGGCAGTACCGCTCCCTGGTGGGCGGTGGGATGATCCAAGGAGACGCTGGGAGGCTCAGGAGAATTTAGGGGTGCTGAACCCCTGTAAGGGGGCGGTGGCGTGAGCCAGGCTTGCCACTTGCAGGGTTGTGCGCTTGCGAGGACGTCCCCGTTGGAAGAAAGAGGCCAATACACAGGACTGCGCTGCGGACGGGGTTGACAAGAGGAAGGAGGCGCGCGCTGCAGTTTCCATGGAAACACCTGCCAAGTCGCAGGGACACAGTCGCAAGCGCGCGATCTCCAGGCAGGCATTGCCGTTTGATCCAGATCTGTCATTCATGGGGATCTTAGTGGTCTGTGGAAGTCAGAGCTGAATTGGCTGAAGGTACTGCAAATCCCATCATCCGTTGCTCATACTCCCCCAAACATATTGTTTTTGTAATTATTTCTGGAATTCAGTGTTTGTAATTTACACCTTTCTTTACTATATTTTACGAAAAATGTAGAAACATTAATACATATATATTTCTGTTTAATTGCTATTAAAATTTAAAAAATTAATTTGTAGGGGAGTGCTGAGTAAATTTTTTTCTGGAAAGGGGGCGGTAGGCCAAAAAAGTTTGGGAACCACTGGCCTACACCTTACTACACCATTTTAATTGATATTCCTATAAACATATGCCATGAATATAAACATATCCTATAAACATATGCCATCAGGACTTTCATTGCTGGTCAAGTTGTTCTTCATCAGCTTCAATTCTGTAACCTTAGAGTCATTTTCCCACCCACAGAAGTAAAAACAAACTTGTTAATGAGTGTAACCATGCCCTCGCTTTCCCTTGACAGGATCTAATCAACCTACAAGGTTCTGTTTTATCATAAGCAATTAAAGGAGGGAAATACCATCCATAATATTGCTTTTTCCCATGGTTTTTAAATTGTGTCTGTGGGTATTATGGGCGAGAAAGAGCTGAAATCTTCTTAGTCACCTAGCAACCCATTTCATAACTTTCATATAATTAGGCAGCTGGTTTGACCTTTACCAACAAAACTTTGCAAGAACAGTAACTGGCAAACGCCAGGGTTTTTCCTAAGTACATGCTGAAGTGTTTAGATATAAATCCAGGGATAATTGTGAAACCCAATTATCTTTTTTCCGGTAGCCCGTCAGCTAAGGGGGAACTTGGGATCCCTGTATGAAAGCTCATATTCCTGCAAATGTGAAACCTGCAAATTAGGAAGAGATTACACTTGATTGTCCCATCAATTGAATCAAAGAATTGGAGGAGACAGCAAGGACCATCCATTTCAAGCACCGCTATGCAGGAACACATGACCAGAGCACTCCCGACAGGTCTCTGCTTGAAATACTTCCATAGAAGGAGACTCCACTACACTCTGAGGCAGCATATTCCGCCATCAATAAGTTTTTCCTAAAGAGGTGGAATCTCTTTTCCTGCTATTTGAAACCATTGCTCTGTGTACTAGTCTTTAAAGCAGCAGAAAACAAGCTTGGCTTCTCCTGAATGCAATATCTTTTCAAATATTTTAGCATTAATATCATATATCCTGTCAGCCTTTTCTTCTCCAAGATAAACAGAACCAGGTGCCTAAACTGCTCCTCATAGAGCATGGCTTTTAGATCTTTGATTTGGTTGCCCTTCTCTGAAAACGGTCCAGTTTGTCAATATCTGTCTGGAACAGAGGTGTCCAGAAGTGAACACAATGTTATTCCAGGTGAGGCCTGACTAAAACAGAATGGAATGGGACTATGACTTTCCTGGATCTAGACACTAAACTCCGATTGATGCAGCTGTTGCATCACACTGATTATTCATTCTCAGCTTGTGATCTACTAAGGCTCCTGAATCCCTTTCACGTGTCTTGTTTTCAAGCCAGGTGTCACCTATCCTATATTTGTGCATTTCATCTTTTTGTGATAGTCATCTTCTTCTCCTTAGGTGATCCCTCGTGTCTGAGAATGATGACCCTCCAAGTGTAGTGTCTTGGCAATTGATATGTAGCTGACTTTGGAGTCCTATTCTTGACCCACATGTTCTTCCACAGGGAGGACATCGGTTTCCAGATGGAAGCGGTCCTAGTCAGGGTTGCCTTGATGTGCTTTCCTCTTGGCATGTTTCTCCCTTTTGCCCTCCATTCATGCCTCTTCAAATTTCACAGCACTGCTGATCACAGCTGACCTCCAGTTAGTGCACTCAAGGGCCAGGGCTTCCCAGTTCTCGGTGTCTATGCCACAGTTTTAAAGGTTAGCTTTAAGCCCATCTTTAAATCTCTTTTCCTGTCAACCAACATTCCGTTTTCTTGAGTTGGGAGTATTGTAACTGCTTTGGAAGATGGTGATCAGGCATTTGGACAACGTGGCCAGTCCAGCGGAGTTGATGGCGTAGGAGCATTGTTTCAATGCTGGTGGTCTTTGCTTCTTCCAGCATGCTAACATCTGTCATAGTACTGTATATAGTACTGTACATTTCTCCCCATTGACATTCATTTTGTTAGTTTTGTCCCATGTCATTTTGTATTCTCATCCTATCTTCTGAGGTATTAGCTATCCCTCCCCATTTTGGGTAATCTGCACGTCCTTTATTATATTGTCCAAGTCCTTGATAAAGATGTTGGGAACTGGGCCCTGTGGCACCTCACTGGTCACTTCTCTCCAGGATGCAGAGGAACCATTGGGAAGCAACATTTGAGTAACCAAGATACAATCTCTCTCTCTTTCTCTCGATCTGACCCACCTCACTACTCAGGTTTGTTATGGGAAAGAAGCTGTGAAGTATTGGTCTTTGTTGGGTGGGTAGGAGGCAGCCTGCCATTATGAGAGGCCCCCTTTGTACCGTTAGAATTTATTTGGAGAAATATAAATGCAACTCTTTTTGTACTTTTAAGGAATATTTTATTTGTTTAGAAATACTTTTAAAAAACATGAAGTAGCACCATTACTTAAGGTTTTTCCCCCTTTATAACTTTAACTGTCAGAAAAATAAAACTCTTGATACAATTTCAGATCTTGTCTCAGTAAATAAAATATTAGTATTTTGACCATGAGGTTAAAGGCCCTTTATCATAAAATAAAATATACTTCTTTTAAAACTTTGTTCAGTAAAGTATATTTAAGATCAGGTAATATCACCTACATATACATAAACAAGTGGTAAACAAATGTATTAAAACATAAATCCTAAACTATAGTGGTGCAACAGATTTTTTTTGTAATTTCCACTGAATCCTATTTATACAAATGTCAGAAAGCATCCACAGTTCATTTTAATGTATACTTCAATGCTTTAAATTTTTTTTGTAATAATATAGAATAAAATATGCTTCATATCACTGAATAGAAAATATACTGGGTGAAGCAGATTTAAAAGATTTCCCCCCCTTGAACCTATAATAAATCTCCATCCCAACGGAATACTATTCAAAAGTATTACACATTTATGGTTTTGTAATTCCGTTTCACAATATGTGTGATACTAAAAACAGTACAGTGTTCATACAAAAAAAAATTTTTTTTCACCGAACTTGAGTTAAAATACTTGTTAAACATCTTTGGAATATGAAATATACATTTTCAAGTCAAAAAAGAATAAAACACTTATATTTTATTTATTTATTTAGCCATTTATTTATTTATTTAAATATTTATTTATTTAAATTTATTTATTTAAATGCAACTATTATTTGACACAAACAATAACTAATAAATACTAAAAGGAAACTTTAAGTTGCTAGTCTAGTTAGAAGCCAGTATAAGAAAATATGAAATGTGTGTAACACCTTCCCTTCAGGGTCCAGTTGGTGCCAATAACAGGGCTGCTCTGGCACCATGTAAAACATGGCTTTTTTCTAATGACTTTGGGGCCTAATTGATATTTCCTCCAAATCTGCATATACTCATGGTTTTTAATGGTCTTGAAGCTATTTTAATTTGTTTAAAACAGTCTTGCTTTAACTTGTTTTATATGCTTTTAGTCTATTTAAATGACCGCTTTGAACGGTTTGAAACTGATTTTATTGTACATCAGCATTAGATCCCTCTTTTCAAACAACTTCCAGCATTCCTTCCACTCCAGCAAAAGCAAAAGGCTATAGCCTGTCCAAGCTTGTGTTATTTTCCTCATAAATAACCTTTGCCGTCTTGACCACACTCTGACGTTCCTTGGCCACATGTATCCTGGTTTTCATCTATGACATGCTGGAGGGCATACAAGGGGCAGGCTAAGCCCTTGAACCTATAATAAGCTGTGGATGAGTGTCATGAATACAGATCTCCCTTCAGCCTACATATTTCCTCCTGAAATTCCGACCTACTAAGGATGCTTGAGGATTTGATTCAGCTCAGTTTTAAATGAAACCAGTCTGATTCACACTTTCTGGATAATATGTGGGTTAGAATACATTTTAAATGACTATGTGCTGTGACACATTGGGTTGCAGTTCTGGGGGAGGTTAGAAATCAATCAATCACCCAATCAAATAAATCAATACTGTGAAGGTAGGGAAACTGAATAACAATAATAGTAATGGTATAAAACCTACCTATTTTAGGTATTCTAAGTGAGTATTTTAGTTATTTTTTTTAATACTTGAAAAAATTATAGAAATATCATCATAGAATCATAGAGTTGGAAAAGACCTTGTGGGCCATCCAGTCTAACTCCCTGCCACGAAGCAGGAAAATCGCATTCAAAGCACCCCCGACAGATGGCCATCCAGCCTCTGCTTAAAAGCCTCTAAAGAAGGAGCCTCCACCACAGTCCAGGGCAGAGAGTTCCACTGCTGAACAGCTCTCACAATTAGGAAGTTCTTCCTAATGTTCAAGTGGAATCTCATTTCCTGTAGTCTAAAGCCAGTGTTCCACATCCTAGTCTCCAGGGCAGCTGAAAACAAGCCTGTAGGGCTAAACATCCAAAGGGCCCAAGATTTCCCACATCTGTTTTGGAACCCTTAAACCAGGCTTCAAAGACATCAGACTGAGATGAAATGAACAATTCCAGCATAAGAAAGTGTCTGAAAAGCTGATTTAACATGAGCAAATCTTCCACATCAAATCAAAAGCCAATATCACCGTGGCCCATGCTCTTGTTGCATCTTGTATAGACTACTGCAATGTGCTCTACATGGGGCTGCCTTTGAAGACTGTTCGGAAGCTTCAAATAGTCCAACGGGCGGCAGCCAGGTTGCTCACTAGAGCGGATTACAGGGAGCACACAACCTCTCTGTTACGCCAGCTGCACTGGCTGCCAGTTTGCTGCCAAGCACAATTCAAAGTGCTGGCTTTAGCCTATAAAGCCCTAAATGGTTCAGGCCCAGCATACCTGTCTGAACATATCTTCCTCTACGAGCCACCTTGGACATTAAGATCTTATGGGGAAGCCCTGCTCTCAGTCCCATCTTCTTCACAGGTGTGACTGGTGGGGATGAGGGACAGGACATTCTCAGTGGTGGCCTCTTGGCTGTGGAACTCCCTTCCCAATGAAATTAGATCAGCTCCCTCACTCCTGACCTTCAGAAAGAAACTGAAAACCTGGCTATGGGAACAAGCTTTAGGAGAACAATCAGTGCAATAGGCAGCAATGAAGTAATTGTGATACGACTGAAATGGCTCCTGGATTGTGACTTCAGATTGGTATGGTCTTAATAGTTTATTTTGTGGTGAGAGAGAGGGGGGGGGGTATAGTAAATAAATAAATTACTATACTTTTCCAACTTGTTGTCCTTTGGATATTTCGAATCAGAGCCTCGATCATCTCCATCCATTGACTAGCTAGCTGGTGCTGATTGAAGATTCCAGGTTGGGAAAGGTTACAGTAATATAAATCACATGATGTTTATTTTCATTAACTTTATCAAAGTACAGGGTTTGTCTTCAGATGGGCCAGAGTTAGATCTATTTTTAACCTAGCTGCTCATTAATTACATGTAATGATTTATTAGTTAATATCAGTATTTGGCATGTTTCTACACACACTATACTGCAAGGGTGTGCTGCTTTCACACATGATGCAGCATGGCTTTATTTGTTCTAAACCTTCTGATAATTAAAACCTGAATATGTGTCTAATGAGACAAATTATATTTATAAATTTAAGTAACACAACATTATTATTCTCTTGCTCTCTTTTCAGCTAGTACAGTGGTTCTCAACCTTCCTAATGCTGCGACCCCTTCATACAATTCCTCATGTTGTGGTGATACCCAACCATAAAATTATTTTCGTTGCTACTTCACAACTGAAATTTTGCTACTGATATCAATCATAATGTAAATATCTGATATGTAGGATGTATTTTCATTCACTGGACCAAATTTGGCACAAATACCCAATATGCCCAAATTTGAATACTGGTGGAGTTGGGGGGGATTGATTTTGTTATTTGGGAGTTGTAGTTGCTGGGATTTATATTTCGCCTACAATCAAAGAGCACTCTGAACTCCACCAATGATGGAATTGAACCAAACTTGGCACACAGAGCTCACCTGACCAACAGAAAATACTGGAAGGGTTTGGTGGGTATTGACCTTGAGTTTGGGAGTTGTAGTTCACCTATATCCAGAGAGCACTGTGGACTCAAACAATGATGGATCTGGACTAGACTTGGCACGAATGCTCAATATGCCCAAATGTGAACACTTGTGGAGTTTGGGGAAAATAGACCTTGAAATTTGAGAGTTGTAATTGCTAGGATTTATAGTTCAGTTACAATCAAAGAACATTCTGAACCCCACCAACAAAAGAATTGGGCCAAATTTCCCACACAGAACCCCCATGAACAATGGAAAATGCTGTTTTCTGATGGTCTTTGGTGACCCCTCTGACACCCCCTTCGCGACCTTCCCAAGGGGTCCCAACCCCCAGGTTGAGAAACGCTGAGAAACGCTGAGCTATTGTGACATTTTAAACTGCTGTCATTGAAAGCAGAAAGATTTTTACATGAAATGTTTGGTTTATTTTAAAAGCCTCTCTATATTTACTCTCCTTTGTGTGTGATAGAAATATAATTACTTGTTGAGACTAGTAAGTTAAGAAAGCACACAAACAGCTCTTTTAAAAGAAAACAACCAAAAGGCCTCTCCCACTGAGGAATAAAGAGTGAAGCTTATTATGTTTTCATGATGCACAGGAAGGGATGTCAATCTGGACAACTTTCCCTCTTCTCGTGTCTCATCATGTCCTTCCAATGCATACATCAATGTCATTAAAATATAAATGTTTCCATATATAGGAAGAAGAGATATTACACATACACAAAGGTAAAGTTCATGACCTACTGTTGAACCTGATCTGGATGAACTTTAGCCTTATACGTGGAGATTCGTAGTTTGATCTTTAATCTCATGACAATTTATTCTCCAATAACCCCACTATATCTTTTTTTAATTGCACGTTCACATCAAGGAAAAAGAACTTCTATCAGTGTACAAGGTGTGGTGAGTATGCTTTGTGGACACAGACCTGTCATCTATTTATGCACCTGGATGAAGATCATAACTCAACCCTTAGTTATTAGTGCCATATTTAGCATTATAATCAATACATGAAGAGAGGGAGCACACTAGATTTTTCCCTTGTAGCATCATTTGGGTCACAGTCTGTAATATAAAGGATAGGGAAAACATGGCTGCAGGGAGAATCTGTATCTGCTTTCATGTCCCGGCAAACCTTCCTTTTTAAAATGTGTGTGTTTACACTGTTTTGGGTGAATTTTCATTCATAAACTATTTCAATATAGTTAGATCAGGGCTGTCCAACTGGCGGCCCAGGGGCCGTACACGGCCCCCCAGCCTGTTGGACACGGCCCCCGCTATGCCCCCGGCACCAATATGGCGGCCGGGGGGGAAGGGGAGGCGGGGCAGGGAGGAGGAAGTGAGCTGGCTCCTCCTCGCCCTTCCTCCTTCCCCTCCCTGCACCGCAGCGCGATTGGGCGCGGGCGTCCGGGGGAGGAGGAGGGGCGAAGGAGGAGGTAGTCAGCTGGCTGCCTTCTTCCTCCTTTGCCCTGACAACCTTCCGTGCTGGCGCTCGGGATCGGGGCAAGGGCGCGGGCGGGGGAAAGATGAGGGGACGAAGGAGAAGGCCGTCAGCTGACAACCTTCTCCTTTGTCCCTCTTTCCCCCCGCGCGCGCCGGCGCCCGGGATCCGGGCAAAGGCATGGGCGGGGGGAAAGAGGAGGAGGAGGAGGAGGGAGAGTTCTCCCTCCTCCTCCTCTGTCACGATGCACGGACTTGACCGGCCCCTTAATCACACACACAGAGACAGAATGAAGGCTAACTACTTTATTGAAGAATAATAACAGTATCAATGAATAATGTCCAATAGAAATATAAAAGCAATCCAAAAGCTTGAAGTAGCAATGTCCAAGGTAACGTAGCAAATAGGCAAAAAGCTTGGCAAGGCTCCGCAAGGCTATGCGGATCAGGAAACAGGGCAAGGCTCCGCAAGGCTATGCGGATCAGGAACAAGGCAAGGCAAGGCTTGATGACCACGGGCTGGCTAGCTTGTGGTCCCACTCCGCTTCACGCCTATTCAGGTAAGACGTGGCCGGAGCACTGAGGATTCGTTCCCACGGATCCTATACTTAATCCTTCGGCCGAGGTCCCCGACGCTCTAGGCTTCTGCGTCTCCAATCGCTGCTCACGGACCTCGGCCGGTCTATGCTCTTAGACCATTCCCTTCTGCTAGACTCCATGTTCCGTCTCCTATCAAAGGTTCGACCTTGTCTCTCCACAGCTGTGTTTCTATCTCCCTGAGAGCTCTCCTCCCTAGCCGTTTCCCATGCGCCTTCTTCCATATCTTCCTCAGGAGGCTCCTGAGAAGATATTCCTCCCGGATGTTCATAACTCCCAGAATCGCTATCTATCTGCACCTGGTTATCTGAATCTTCCCTAGGACCAAAACACATTTCTTCCCAGGCCAAGCTCTCTGTGGGCGAAAGAGGCCCCTGAGGGGAAAGCTGCCCTTCGCCCCAATCATCTAGCTCATCCTCTGAATCATGTTCTGGCACTGCTGGTTCTAATGCTAATGGGACCCCAGGTCCTGTCCCCTGCCCTCCAGGCACAAACGAGAACTGCTGTGCTACACTATCCCCCCCCTCAGGGCCCTCCTAGGCCGCCCCGAGGCTTGGGTTTGTCAGGGTACTTGCGATGGAACCGAGCGACAAGGTCCGGGGCATGGACGTCACGAGCCCGCGTCCAAGAACGCTCTTCCGGTCCAAAGCCTTTCCAGTCAATGAGATACTCCAGCTTCCGGTAGCGGATACGCGCATCCAGGATGTCCTGCACCTCCAACTCCTCCTCGCCATCACACATCACAGGGGGAGGAGGCAGCTGCGTCACATCAGGTCGCACCCCCTTCGCCGGGCAGAGCAAAGAACGGTGAAACACAGGGTGGATTTTCATGTCCACTGGGAGTTGCAGTTTGAACGAAACAGGCCCCACCTTCTCCAACATTGTGTAAGGCCCCAGAAATCGAGCATCCAACTTGCGGCTAGGTCTCTGTGTGGGCAGGTTCTTGGTAGACAGCCAAACTTTATCCCCCACCAGGATCGCAGGGCCCTCCTGGCGCCGCCGGTCAGCCATCCGCTTATAATCCGCTTTAGCCTGGTTCAATTGAGTGCGCAGCAAGTCTTGCAAGGCAGTGAGCTCCTGAAGCCAATCTTTCGCTTCCGACGCCCCTCCGGACGGGTCCACCGGAGGGTAGAAGCGAGGATGGTGTCCATAGTTGGCAAAGAAAGGAGTCTCCTTGATGGATTCGTGCGTCGATTTGTTGTAGGCGAACTCCGCCAGAGACAACAAGGACGCCCAGTTGGTTTGCTGATAGTTGACATAGCACCGTAGGTACTGTTCCAAGGTGGCATTAACCCTTTCGGTCTGGCCGTCAGACTGGGGGTGATGGGCCGTGGACATCCGCACATCAATCCCCAGCAACTTCTGGACAGCCTTCCAGAACTGGGAAGTGAACTGGGTGCCGCGGTCGGTCACCAAACTCTGAGGCAGGCCATGCAGCCGGAACACATGTTGCACAAACATATCAGCAGTCTCTTTGGCAGTAGGCACCCCCACACAGGGAATGAAGTGTCCCATCTTGGTGAAACAGTCCACCACGACCAAGATCGTGGTGAAGCCCTTGGACTTAGGCAAGTCTGTGATGAAGTCGGCCGAAATCATCTTCCAGGGAGCGGAGGGGGTCGGAAGCGGCTGAAGCAAACCGGCCGGCTTGCCCCCCGGGTTCTTGGCCCGCTGACACACAGGGCAAGAGCCCACATAGTCCTCCACATCCCTCCGCACCTTAAGCCACCAGAAATCCCGTAGGACCAATTGCAGGGTCTTGAACAGCCCGAAATGACCAGCGGCCCGACTATCGTGGCAAAGTTTGAGAATGTCCTCCCTCTCGGGCCGGGGGGAACATAAACAGAGTCACGGTGGTAGAGTACCCCGTTCTTTACCTGGAAAGGGCTTGCACCCCTTGGTCAGCTGTTCTTGCACCCAGGGATCAGTCCGTTGGCGCGCCTGGACCCGCTCACTCAGAGGCCTCTTGTCCTTAGGGGCCGGCGGAGCCAACGGAGGGTTCACAGGAGCCGCCCGGGCCGCAGCAAAGTTCTCCGCTTTCAGGAGACGGGCCTCAGAAAGCCCCTCACCGCCACGAACATACTGCGGCTTCCGAGACAGGGCATCAGCTTGCTTGGTCTGCTTGGGGGTCACATAGTGGATGCGGAAATTGAATCTCTCAAAGAACAGGGACCATCTCTGTTGCCTCTGGTTCAATTTGCGCTGGGACTTCAAGTGTTCCAAGTTCCGGTGGTCAGTGTGCACCTCCACCGGAAACTTGGCCCCTTCAAGCAGATGGCGCCACACTTCAAAAGCCACCTTGATGGCCAGGAGCTCCTTCTCCCAAATGGTATAGTTCTTTTCCGGGGCCGTGAGCTGCCTGGAGTAGTAGGCGCAGGGCAACAAGTCCGTCCCCTGCGGTTGTAGCAGGATCGCTCCCACCGCCACATCCGACGCATCGGCCTGCACAATGAAAGGGGTGCGGGGATTGGGGTGCTGCAGAAGCGGCTGTGTGGTGAACAGCTGCTTCAGCTTCCGGAACCCCACGTCCGCCTCCGGCGTCCACCGGAACGGCACCTTTCCCCGCAGGCACTGGGTGATAGGATCAGCCCAATTGGCAAAGTCGGGATGAACTTTCTGTAGTAGTTGGCAAAGCCCAGGAATCTTTGAATGTCCTTTTTGCTGGCTGGAGCTGCCCAGTCAGCCACAGCTTGGACCTTGGTGTCATCCATGGCAATGCCCGTTGGTGAGATACGGTAGCCCAGAAAGTCCACCTCACGCAGATCAAAAGCACATTTCTCCAGCTTAGCATAGAGCCCGTGGGCTCTCAGTCTCTGGAGCACTTCCTTGACATGGCGGTCATGGGTCGCCTGATCCGGAGAAAAAATGAGCAGGTCGTCTAGGTAGACCGCCAGATAACGATCCAGCAGGTCCCGGAAAATGTCATTCATGAAATGTTGGAAACAGGCTGGGGCATTGCACAAACCGAATCCCATCACCAGGTATTCGAAACTGCCCCACTTGGTCTGGAAGGCTGTCTTCCATTCGTCGCCCTGGCGAATCCGGACAAGGTTGTAAGCGCCCCTCAGGTCCAGTTTAGTGAACACCTTGGCTCCCCGCATCCGCTCCAAGAGCTCGGGGATCAGGGGAGGGGGTAGCGGTTCCGAACCGTGATCTTGTTGAGTTCTCGATAGTCATTGCAGAGCCGCAACTCCCCCGATTTCTTTTTGACGAAAAGAATGGGCGCCCCAGCCGGGGACTGGGAGGGCCGAATGAAGCCCTTCTGCAGGTTCTCATCCAGGAACTCCCGGAGAGCCTGTTGCTCTGGTTCCGAGAGCGGGTAGAGTCTCCCCCGCGGGATAGGGGCTCCGGGTTCAAGTTCAATGGCACAATCATAGGGCCGGTGGGGAGGCAACGCTCTGCCTCCTTCTCGCTGAAGACGTCCCAAAATCCGGCATATTTCTTGGGCAGTGTGGCCACCGTTTCGACTTCCTGAGCCTGGCAGGCCCGGGCCGTCAGACAGTGACTCTGGCAATGGTCGGAAGAAAAAACGAGCTGTCTCTTGGTCCAGGAAATCTGGGGGTCATGGAGAGCGAGCCACACAATGCCCAGGACAATGGGGAAATCGGGGAGCTTGGTCACAAGAAAAGAAATGTCCTCTTTATGGGAGCTGGTCCACATCTTGGTAGGGGCGGTATACTGGGTCACAGCCCCCGTCTTCAGGGTTCTCCCATCAATAGTCTGTACACCCTTTGGCTCTTGAAGATCAAGAAATTTTAATCCAGCAGACTTGGCATAGTCTGCATCAATGAAGTTGTTGGTGGCCCCCGAGTCGATCATGGCATGGACCATCATCGGCCCCTTCTCGGGCGACCACAGGCCAACCATTACAAGGAACAATTGTCCAGTCTTGGGTTCAGGGGGAAGAGTAGCGAGGCGGGCCGAGTCTGCGAACCCTCTTACACCCGGCCGGCTCCTTCCCCGTCGCCTGGATGGCTTCTTCGGCCTCGGGGCCCCTCCCAGGGCGGCAGAGGCTCTGGGAGTCTTTCCACGGGCTTTTGGGGCACTCCTGGAGAAATGTCCGCCCCCCGCAGTACCAACACAGATTCAGACGCTGTCGCCGTGCTTTTTCGGCCTGGTCTACCTTAGGCCGCACCGTGCCTAACTGCATGGGTTCCGGCTCATCCGAGCCCGCTGGTGGCGTAGCGAGCTGCCGGGGCAAAAACTGTCCAGCCCCTGCCTCCTTTCGCGCCACCGGCTTCTCCACCACACTTTTGTCCCATCGCCTCCGGGTTTGCAGCCCCGCTTCGACACGTAGACTCAAGGCAATCGCTGCCTCCAGATCCGCGGGTCGTGCATGCTTCAACAGCTCTTGTTGTAACTCCGTGGGCAGCCCCGCGATGTAGTGGTAACGCAATGCCGAAAGGTTCCACTGCACCTGGGCAGCCAGCACTCGAAAACGGGAAATGTATTGAGACAGGGACAAGTCCTTCATCGTCAGCCGGGCTAGATCACGCTCAGCCAGCTCTTCATTCACAGGTGGCCCCCAGGTCGCCCGGAT
Source organism: Anolis apletophallus (assembly GCA_030556195.1). Lineage (NCBI taxonomy): Eukaryota > Metazoa > Chordata > Lepidosauria > Squamata > Anolidae > Anolis > Anolis apletophallus. The sequence continues at coordinate 35,949,613 of JARBWK010000006.1, forward strand.
AGCGTCCATGAACGCCCTTGGCGTGTTCACATGGGGAGACTGGGCCCGGATCAACGAAGTAGCCCACGTCGCTGCCGTTCCCTCCATCAGGTTAAAAATAAACCCCACCTTGGCTCGGTCGGTGGCAAACTCTGTGGGTCGCAACTCCAAATATAGGTCCACTTGGCAGAGGAACACCTCGACTTGCGCGGGATTGCCCCCGAAGCGGGCAGGCGCGCTCACTCCCGGGTGGCGCCCGGCCCTGGTCCTCAGCTCTCCCACCTCCTGTTGTAACGCCGCCACTTGCGCGTCCGACAAGTTGGCCATGGCTGCTACCGCCGTGGGTCGCTTCCTTCGGCGTCCCGTGGTGTGATAAGGGGTTCAGGAGTGCTCCGGCCAACTGTCACGATGCACGGACTTGACCGGCCCCTTAATCACACACACAGAGACAGAATGAAGGCTAACTACTTTATTGAAGAATAATAACAGTATCAATGAATAATGTCCAATAGAATATAAAAGCAATCCAAAAAGCTTGAAGTAACAATGTCCAAGGTAACGTAGCAAATAGGCAAAAAGCTTGGCAAGGCTCCGCAAGGCTATGCGGATCAGGAAACAGGGCAAGGCTCCGCAAGGCTATGCGGATCAGGAACAAGGCAAGGCAAGGCTTGATGACCACGGGCTGGCTTAGCTTGTGGTCCCACTCCGCTTCACGCCTATTCAGGTAAGACGTGGCCGGAGCACTGAGGATTCGTTCCCACGGATCCTATACTTAATCCTTCGGCCGAGGTCCCCGACGCTCTAGGCTTCTGCGTCTCCAATCGCTGCTCACGGACCTCGGCCGGTCTATGCTCTTAGACCATTCCCTTCTGCTAGACTCTATGTTCCGTCTCCTATCAAAGGTTCGACCTTGTCTCTCCACAGCTGTGTTTCTATCTCCCTGAGAGCTCTCCTCCCTAGCCGTTTCCCATGCGCCTTCTTCCATATCTTCCTCAGGAGGCTCCTGAGAAGATCTTCCTCCCGGATGTTCATAACTCCCAGAATCGCTATCTATCTGCACCTGGTTATCTGAATCTTCCCTAGGACCAAAACACATTTCTTCCCAGGCCAAGCTCTCTGTGGGTGAAAAAGAGCCCCTGAGGGGAAAGCTGCCCTTCGCCCCAGTCATCTAGCTCATCCTCTGAATCATGTTCTGGCACCGCTGGTTCTAATGCTAATGGGACCCCAGGTCCTGTCCCCTGCCCTCCAGGCACAAACGAGAACTGCTGTGCTACACTCCTCCTCCTCCTCCTCCTCTTTCCCGGGCATCGCTGCTTTCCCCTGCGCCGCAGCGCCGGTGGAGGAGGAGGAGGAGGAGGAGGGAGAACTCTCCCTCCTCCTCCTTCTTTTTCCCCGGCGCCGCAGCGCACGGGACACCGGCTGCGCCGGGAAGGGTGGGAGGGTGCGAGGAGGTGGACCTCCTCCTCCTTCCCAGTGCCGCTGGTGTCCCATGCGCCGCGGTGCCGGAGAAAGAGGAGGAGGAGGGAGAATGACAGTTTAGGAGGGGGCTGGGGGCGGGGTGGGGGTGGGGCCGAACGGCCCCCCAGGTCATCAGTGACCTCAAGTCCGGCCCTTGGCCAGTTAGAAGTTGGACAGCACTGAGTTAGATCATATGAAAGTCATGAAGCCCCTTTCAGTGCCTCCCAGAATGCCCCCATCCTTCAAATATTTCCATATTTGGCCATATTCTACCCAAAATAACAGCTGTATCACGTTGTTTGTGATACAGCTTAAAGGTAAAGGTAAAGGTTTTCCTCTGACATTAAGTCCAGTCGTGTCCAACTCTGGGGGTTGGTGCTTATCTCAACCCACTGCACCACCGGGGGCTCAACAGCTTAAAACAGAGGGGTTTTTTTGTGTGCACTGTTGAATGGGCATAGCAAAATTTGTCAAAGAATAAATCTACATTTGATGCAATTTGATACCACTTAAGCTGGCATGGATGAATTATATGTTATAGAAGGTTTTTAGCCTAATCTGCCAAAAAAAAGCTGGTGCCTCTCACAGGGCCGTACCCAGGATTTTGACCGGGGCTGAGTTTGATGGGGGGCTGAGTCTGGGTGAGAGAGGGTCTACCCTAGCAAACCTTTCATATTATTATCCGAATACCCCCATGCATATGGGATATATTGAGCATGGTGATCAGACCATGATATTAATACACATAACAGTTTAAACAATGTACCAGTAAGGCCTTCTTGCGGACCACCCCGAGAATTTTGTGGAGGGGGGCCTTCAGTCCCCCGGGTACATGCCTGGTGCCTCATCAAATCTCTCTCTCTCTCTCTCTCTCTCTCTCTCTCTCTCTCTCTCTCACACACACACACACACACACACACACACACACAAACACACGCACCCCAAACACAGCAGAAAACCAAGGAATTCATCTAGGGAATCAGCAAAAAAAGTGATGGAAATGGCAGCATAAAATTAGGTTAGGGGCCACATAGGTATTCCATACCAGCCTTAAGTAACGCACCTACTTTGTAAAATGATCCAAGTGTGTTCATGTGCTTGAATTTAAGCAGGAGAAAACCTCTCTTCCAATCTCAATAAATAAGATGTTTCTTTGAATTAATCTGTCTAGGATTTCACATGAAATCAATGAAAGAGGGATTTAAATGTCTGAGATCTGAGCAATAAGCTGCTCAGTAATTGAGAGCTGGCAGCATGTAACTGTCATCGTAGTATACCTTGCAAATAAGGGTCCCTTAGAAATGACAGTGGCAAAGCCATATTTTAGAATAGAGTTGTGATTGAAAAGATTTAAATGGGACAGAGAAGGGAAATACTTTAATGGATAGAGGGTACACTGCCCACTTCCCGATCCATGCTTTTCCTATTGGAATGCTCCATTCTCCAACAGCTCTTCTCTCCCCTTTTACACTGCCATATAATGCAGTGTAGACTCACTCACCATCAGGGCCGTAGCCAGGATTTTGATTCGGGGGCTGAGTTTGGTTCGGGGCGGCTGAGACTGGGTGGAAGAGGGTCTACCCTAGCAAACCTTTTGTATTGTTATCCCAATAACCCCATTAATGTGGGATATAATGAGCATGGTGATCAGATCATGATTTAAATGCACATAACAGTTTAAATAATGTACCAGTAAGGCCTTTTCGCGGACCACCCTGGAAATTTGGGGGGGGGCTGAAGCCCCCTTAGCTCCCCCCCTGGCTACATGCCTGCTCACCATATATGCATTATTTGGTCTGTTGCACCCCAGGCCTGGAAACCCCTATGACCACAGCACCACACAAGAGTCCAGAGTATAAGCAAACAGGTTATTGTAAAAACACATAAAAATATATGAAAAGGCAAGAATAGGGACAGAAAGATTTATAATAAAAAAGGGGTTAGCAATAGATAATAACCAGACAGTAATCTAAATGTCTCATGCAAATACCAAGTAATATAGTCCAAGAGTAGCTAGAAACTCACTAGTATAGCATACGTCCACAAGCAAAGGTATATGTAGTAAAAACTTGAGCAAGAATACAGAAACGAGAACATAGAAAACTTCCAGGATACTTAAATCCAAAAACAAAGCTTGACTTGAAACAAGAACCAGAGAACACAGACCTAGCTTCTTCACTTGAATTCTGTGTTGCCTGAACTAACTCTTAGATAAACAAATTGTTAATTAATAGGCACCCACCCATGAAGTGATTTCTTTTACCACAAATTCTCCTCAACTTTTCCACGTAAGCACTCTGACCGGAGCTGCCTATTTTCTGCTCTAATCTGTAAACAAAGACTTTTGTTGAACTCCATAGCTCCAGGTGTTTTTCCTTGGGATCCCTCCACATCATTTGGCTCTTCACCCGACTCCTTATCTAACGTTGCAGTTTCTGGCTCCTGTGCCTGATCTTGGAGCCTTGCACTTTCTGAATCCGATTTTTCCCCAGACAGAGCCATCATTTCTTTGACTTAATTTTCATAAGTTTATGCTCCAGGAAATCTCACAGGAAATCCCACAATTCTTTCTAAACAATCAGTGAACCCATCAGCCTCAGACTTTTTTACAACATGGTAAATGTAGGGAAGAACCTGTTGTTATACTACTAGAGCATAAACTTCTTCCACTGCTCTTGGATACAAGAGCTTGTTTATGCATCTGCCAGTGTATCCAAGCAGCCAGATATTCATGGGCAGCTCTTTCAGGCTACAAATTGACCCAACCACCTTTGTGCATTAGGAGAAGAAGACAAGAGTAAGAGCTATCCCTGGGAAAAGGGGGTGGGTACAGAATACCTCCCTGCACAGTGTCAATGTCTTTAAAAATATGTAACCTGGCATCAAACATTTGGTATGCTGGCAAAAGCCACTAACAGGAATCTAGCCAATTGCCATAATCAAATGAAATCCATTTCACAGTTAGAAGAGACCATGAGGGTCATCCTACCCAACTATCTGTCATGCAGGAACCCCCAATCAAGCACTCCCAACAGATGGCCATCTAGCCTCTGTTGAAAAACCTCCAGAAAAGTAGAACCCCCTGCACTCCTATGTAGCATATTCAACTACAGGTATTGAACAGCTGCTAATGGTTGATGAGCAGCCTTAGATCCCTTAAGCCACTTCATTTTGAAACTTGGACTGTATAACTTGGACAAACAGTGGGCTTGCCCATGAATCAAGGCCATGTCGCCACTCTACTTTCCACCCATTGCTTCTCCACTTTAAACTCATCTTGATTCAGCTTAACCCAACTCCTAAAAAAGAGGTTTTGCTAGCATCACATCTAGTTTTAAAGCCTAACATTACACATTCTTTTTTTGTATTACAATTAAAATATGCAATCATTTTTTAAGATGAAGGATGTGTGCATGTGGAAGATTTCTACAGTGAAACTAACCAAGCAATGAAGTCACCAGAAGGTTAAGCATCTCCTTTTTAATAAAGCCACTACACATTTGGATTCAAGAAACTTGGCTTCCTATCAAGTACTTACCAAGGGTTCATTCTTGGGATACAAAATTCCTACACTTCACAGAAGGATTAGACTGAAATCTTCCTTAGTGCCAATTCCTTCCTTCCCTCCTCCCTTTCCTCCCTCTTAGACTTTAAGGGTAAAATTTTTAAAAATCATTTATATGTCAAATGAATACCTATAAATACTGCCAGCACTTCACTGATCTGAGAAGCGCTGTAAGTAAAAATGAAAAATTAACAGTGTGTGCAGCTGTGGTCATACGAACATGGTATTTCCTCTGACCCTGAGATATTATACTCCCCTTAAGCTGCAGATACTGACTTGCAGGCAGGGCCGTAGCCAGGATTTTGATTGGGGGGGGGGGCTGAGACTGGGTGGAAGAAGGTCTACCCTAGCAAACCTTTTGTATCGTTATCCCAATAACCCCATTAATGTGGGATATAATGAGCATGGTTATCAGATCATGATATGAATAAACATAACAGTTTAAATAATGTACCAGTAAGGCCTTTTCGCGGACCACCCTGACAATTTGGGGGGGGGGGCTGAAGCCCCCTTAGCCCCCCCCTGGCTACATGCCTGCTTGCAGATATTAACAAAACATCACAGATGAATCAAACAATTTTCATATCTTCTAGGGCTGGCTCAAAAACATACTGGTGCCAGTTTTTTCTTAAGGAAGATGGCAATAATTCTGTGTTATATAGATGGTGTTGTTTTGGTTAAGGTATACTGAAAACTGGGCGTGTTTTTGCAATGATCAACACCAAGGTTAAGGTAGATGTATGTGTAAAGAAAGAAAGGGTCCACATGCAGGTATGTTGCATGGGTTAATAGATGCAAGTAATTTATCTTGCTGCAATCAACAAGGTATTAACAGGGTATAACAGCGGTTCAAATCCATGAAATGGGGTGAGCTCCCATCTGACAGCCCCAGCTTCCCATGCAGGGACATGAAAGAAGCCTCCCACAGGATGGTAACACATCTGGGCATCCCCTGGGCAATGTCATTGCAGATGACCAATTCTCTCACACCAGAAGCGACTTGCAGTATATTCTCAAGTCGCTTTTGACACAATAAAAGAACTGCAGAGGTCTGAGTATGCCTTTTGGGGCTCTTTACAAACTGCTGTTGAGGGTGTTGAGCTCTGTTTTTTTTCTCCGGCAGATTGTTGATACAATGCTCTTTGGAAAGGATCCTTTATTTTGTAAGTAAGTCGCTGAATTAAGCTATATTTTATTTTGAATACTGAAGGACTATATTTTCTGCTACACCTGGATAAAGCTGTCTATTTTATTCTCTGCTAAAACTCTGCTGTAAAGAAATTTTCTTTTTGCACAACCCTGCTGCAACCATGGTGACATTTTATCTTCAAGGGCACTGCAGTTGGACTTTAAGTTTGGTGCTATAGACTATTAGACAGGTTGTTTTCTGGCACTAAACGCAACCGTTTTGTCTATTTGGTATGACCCCCATATCTGTGCAGGATATGTTCCTGGTCTTTGCACGGATATATGAAACTAAGTAATAGTCTTCTTAGGGAGATAGGGCAGGTTACAAATAAATTATTATTATTATTATCAGGACCTCAAAATTGAACTGCAAAGGTTCTGGCATAACCCAGTACAGGTGGTCCCAGTGGTGATCGGCACACTGGATGCTGTGCTAAAAGGTCTCAGCCAGCATTTGGAAACAATAAACATTGACAAAATCATGATCTGTCAGCTGCAAAAGGCCACCTTACTTGGATCTGCATGCATCCTGCAAAAATACATCACACAGTCCTAAATGCTTGGGAAGTGTTTGTCTTGTGATATGAAAACCAGCATATATGGTTTGGGGCCAGTGTACCTGTGGGACCGCCTCATCCCGTATTATCCCACCAGATCTGAGGAACAGAATCTTTTGGTCATTCCCTCCCCCAAAATGTATCGTCTGATGGCAACCTGTCGGTGGGCCTTCTCAATAGTGGCTCCAACGCTCTGGAACTTGCTGCCTGCAGACGTTCGCGCCTTGCAGGACATCCTTCCATTTCGGAAAGCATTGAAGACCTTGCTCTTCCAGCAGGCGTTTGGAGCCGGATGAACTGTAGCCCCCGTTTCGCGCTGCCATATTCGATTACCTGTTTTACCTTGTGTCACACTTTGTCCAGCTGTGGCGCTTATGTCGTTTTACTGTATTTTCAGATGTGTTTTATCGTGTTTTAATGCTTGTATGTTCAATTGTTTTTATGATCATGCTGTTAGCCGCCCCGAACCCTCGGGGAAGGGCGGCAGATAAGTATGAATTAATAAATAAATTATATCTATATATATATCATCTGCTATGTCAAACTGTGTTTTTGTGACATTAAAATAATAATAACATTTATTATTATTATTGTAAACATTATTAAAATACAGGACTTCTGGCCCAAAAGCTGGAGGACCAGGAAAATGTAGAAACAAAATACTTTGTCATACATGGATAAATGAAACAGTGGATGCTGGTACTGCAAATACAGGGGTGATAGTGTCTAAGTTTTGACACTTGAGACAACAATATTTGCTGTTATTAATATTTTCACACACATTTACAGGCTTACTTATATTTTATTAAAAAGAAAAACTCTAACTGATCTTTTATGGGCTTTAAAAATATTTACTTGAAGCTGGTTTTCTTTGGGCTTAATCCAGCATAAAACAAGCAGTACCTTCAATCATATGCTAAATATAGAAATCATATGTAGTAAAACATCATGACTCACCCGCAGAGTAATGAGTTCTAAAGGGGATACATATTCTCCCTTGGTGAATGAATTTGCCTTCTAGTATTGCCAATACTGTAATCTGATAAATTCCAAAGGGAGTTAGCAAAAAGGTTCATTGCCTTTGAAAATGTATAGACTGCTAAAGGGCTGGTTCTAAAACAGAAAATGAGAACCTGTTGATTGAAGCCCTGTTTGTAAATTTGGAAGAATAAAATGCTAATATGTTGGGGTGGCCGTAACACATACTTCCAAGGTTCTCATCCCTTCCTTGCATGTATTTGGGAGAAAAACACTTGGACTAGCTTGACATGTTTGGTGCATTTAGAGCAGGAATGGCACTCTGGCTTTCCTTGGACTATAACTTTCATCTGCTCCAATCAGTATAGCTAGTTGTGAGGAATTATTAGATCCCCAGTTCAAAATAAGAGCTACAGTCAACCACCCAACAATAGGCAAAATTATCTAAAGCAGTGTTTCCCAACCTTTATTTGACCAGGGACCATTTTGACCAGGGATCACTCTCCAACATTAGTGTCAAAAGGGTTACGAATCGGTTTTTGGCCAACTTTAGATTTGGTCTGGTTATTTGGGGTGCTGATTCAGAAAATTGCATTGGCTAGACCACATCAGCTCTAGTTTCTGATACGGAACATATGCCACCCAGTAATTGCAATCTGTTCATTCACAGAAAACCATATTTAGTAAGCCTCGGCACTATAAGAGGGTTTCCTGAGACCAGTCATTCTTGTTGTAATGGTGAGGGCGCGGATCAGATTTTAGTTCTTATGAACCACTGGTGGTCCATGAACCACAGGTTGGGAACCACTGATCTAAAGACAAGCTTGTACAAATGAGAAGCCTAGAATCTGGGAGCCCATCCAGACAGCACCTTTCTTTCAGAAACTCCCACGATAAAGGAGGGGCTCTCCAGGCAACTTTCTGGATAGTCCTGAATTAATTTGTTATAAACCAGAAAACCCCCAATTTGTAATGAATTAATTTGATAGTGGATTTATTCCGTGGCTTCTTGGAAGGCATGCGATAAATCCACTATTTCTAAATAAGCCCGGTAAACTGTGGAAATACCCACCCCTCCCCCAAGCCCAAAGACCCTTTTGAAAAGTAAAAAGAACTTACCAGGCCTGCAGCATACCCTTGAAGCAGCGCTTCTGGCATGTACAAATGACACACCAGGAGAGCGAGTGGGGGGGTAGACACCATTCCCACAGTTTACCAGGCTAAATACCCCTGTAAACTGTGGGAATACCCACCCCCTTCCCTCAAGCCCCCAGACCCTTTTGAAAAGCCAAAAGAACTTACCAGGCCTGCAGTATACCCTCGGAGAAGTTCTCCCAGCGCATGCAAATGATGTGCCAGGAGAGCGGGGGACGCTCCCCCCGCTCTCCTGGCACATCATTCGTATGCACTGGGAGAACTGCTCCAAGGGTATACTGCAGGCCTGGTAAGTCTGTGGACTTGGGGGAGGGGGGTCTCTGGACGTTCTCTTGGGCTAGTCGCAAGAAAACGTCTGGACATCCCCCCAGATGTGGGTGTGGACAGGCTCGAAGCCAGCCTGGGTCGGAGTGAGCTTCCGGCCAATTTTGTGTAGCTTGTTGATGACCTTTGCAACCCGAAAGACAGTTGCATCTGTCAATTAGGTACCACCTATGTGTGGAGAAGCTAACTTAACAAATGTATGAGGCTATAAAAAATCTCCAGCAAAAAGCATGTGGGGAATGCTGAAAGTACTTCATCAGTGTCACAGATGGACGGTGAAGCGACAGCTCCCCTGGTGGCCAGAAAAAAGTTTAAAAGCCTCCGACTGTCTGTCTATATGTGTTGTGTGTCTATGGCATTGAATGTTTACCATGTATGTGTACATTGTAATCTGCCATGACTCCCCTGCGGGGTGAGAAGGGTGGAATATAAATACTGTAAATAAATAAATAAATAAATAAATAAATAAATAAATAAATAAATAAATAAATAATATTTGGCTCACTTCAATTGCTGCAAATGGAATTAAAATGCAGAAGTACTTTGCATTCCATTAATTCAGTGGGTCAGAGGAGCGGATGGAATTTTGATTTTCCCAAACTGTTAGGTAAAAACTTCTGCTGCCTCTCTTAGCTTGTTTGCTCTTCTTCCCAACGTGAACCCAGTCTGATGTTGTTTGGCCATACATGTCCTAGTTTTAATCTGTGACATGTTGTGTGGTATTCTATCCATATCTGACGTGCCATAAGACTTAAACCTGTTTAGCAATGATGGCAGAAACATGTATTGCTTTAAATCAAATTTATTATTCAGCATCTGTAAAATATATTTCTCAAAATATACATTTCTATAGTATACACACATGAATATATACTCTAGGTACAATTATTCCCATACTGAAATTTGTAGAGAATTGTACTATCTCTTCCGTATTCAATTATTCATTGCTTATTATAACAAAGGAACTTGAAAAACCATATGATTGCTTCACTTTTATTGCCCCTATTCTTAACTACTGTTTAAATAATGCTAATGATTTGCCATTTTCGGAGACTGTAGTGTAAGGTGTTCCTTTATAAGTTATTAAAGTAGGTTTCTTTATTGGCTTTCTAGGTTTGCCTGGCTGGTGAATCATACCTGTCAAGTGAGTCATACATCTTGGTTAATTATTAATGGTAGTTACATGTGACATACTAAACTATATAACATATTTATTATGTTGGTGTTCTTTGTGCTGAAATGCCTTGTACTGATATCATTTGGAGAAAGAAATAAGTGACTCTAAGACTACAGGTCTAAAGGTGCATCTATAGTGTAGAATGAATGCAGTTTGACACCACTAAGTACAATGTCTCAATGCTTTGGAAGAATAGGAGTTGTAGCTGGTGCCTCACCGAACTCCAAATCAGAGGATTACATAGCATCTAACTGCACAAATTCTACAAGTACTATAAGGACGTCATCATGTGAAGGACTCCCTCCATGCTATTTCACCAGCTTCTATAGGGGGGTGGAGCCTCTGCCAGAAGTCCAGTGACATTATGTGATGGGCAATGTGCCCATCCATCGCTGGACTGGCAGGAAAGTGACTGCGATGGTGGTGGGACCAAGAGCAGGTTAAAACCAGCACTTTGAATTGTGCTCAGAAGCTAACATTGGATGAGTGAAGGTTGGATAAGGGAGACTCTACTGTATTGCACTAAAAAAGCTGCTATATTGCAGTAGAGGACTGCCTGATCCTTCCACAGTGTAACACCTTACTGGCACATGAAGGGCCCAAAACAAGCCAAATCGTTTCCAGTGATGGTTGTATTTTATCAATTAGCATGGTCATTTTAATTAAAAAGAAAGAAAATATCAGAGACAAATGATCAAGTCAATTTAAAGGGAAATGTATCCATTATATTTTCATATTTATAGATTATTGAAAAGTCTGTGACCTGTTATTTGCTTGAACTACTCTCTCAATTCACGCTGCCATCCTATACATATGAATTGTATTGGCTTTCAGTAACTGTATTGGCTTGCTTCTAAATAAACACACACAGGATTATCTTTCTAATTGGCAATATGGCTGAGGCTCATTGGATGAGATAAGCATTTTGATCATACATTTATGCCCATCTCAGTGTTGGTTCGCAATGAATACATCCTGAGAGAATGCCATGCTCACATGATTAGTTTAAACCTTGATTAATGTAGGAGCTTTCTTTTGCCTGAAGGAATAAAAGAAGCGTTACAGCTTGAGTTCGGATGTTGATTTCAAAACCTTTACTTTTCTGTAATTGGGGCTCATTAATACATTCCTGAGTGCACCAAAATTTAGGAGAAGCAAAACACGAGCCAAGGGGATCAGAGCAACAGGGGTCGGTAAGAATTCCAGACCACGGAGTTAATTCCACTTAAGCAGATTCAAGAGGCTCTGTAGTCAAAGGGGAAAATATGGTTCAGAAAAACACAACAGGCATTAGAGGCTTGGGAAACTCTCTTGCTTTGCCCTTCAGTGTTGGCTATTTCATTGGATTTCTTTTCCTTTCTTTTTCACAGCTGCAACTTCTTGCACTTTGTGGGACAGCCAGGGAAGTCTTATAGGTATTGACAATGAAGGCCAGTAAGTTCTTCCTCCAACTCTTTCTCCTTAATTGCATTTCGAAAAAAGACGATCCTGAGATAGATAGAATACACACACACACACACACACATACACCAAGCTTGGGTACCCGGTGGTGTCCGGGTTATTTGAAAAGGCATTGTTTGTTTTGGAGTTTTAGGTAATATCATTTAGTACAGTAGTAAAATTATTTATTAGGAAAAAGCCAGAATGTGATTTCATTTTTTATGAATGCTCCCATTAGAAAATACATAACAATGCGGGTGAACTACAATTCCCAGAATCGGGGGTAAATCTTCCACAAACCAGGCCTGTATGCACAGTTGGTCATGTTGCCTCTGTCCTCAAGGGTGAACTACAACTCTCAGATTCCCAGGGCAATCACCCCCAAACCCAGCCAGTATTTACAGTTGGGCATGTGTGGTCCAGATCCTCATCAGCTGAGTGCTCTTGGGATGCAGGTAAACTATACCTCCCAAAATCAAGGTCATTTCCCCCCAAACCCCTCCAGTATGTTCAGTTGGTCATGTGGCTTCTCTGTGCCAGGTTTAGTACCGGTCCATTGTTGGACTCCTTCAGGCTGTTCAGTTGCTGATAATTTCTCTGTGTTTGCTGTGTGCCATAGGAAAGGGTTGGAAAGGGTGAAGGGAGAGGCAGTGGGCGGGGTCATGCAAATTCCATGCAAGGAACCCTGGGATGCTTGCCTGTGGTGGAAGAAACACGTCAAATCTAGGATGAAATTCTCCCTGAATAAAAGCAATTCCTTGGGTGGTGAGTCATAGTGTTTGGGGATGACTGGCAGTGTTTGGGCTACATGTTCATGGCGCTTGCTATAACCTGCAATGTCAGTTGAGGGAGTGCCTTTGGAGGCTTCTCAGCACTTGAAACTATAGTCTGTTTGTGGAGGTGGGAAGCTGTCCGTAAGTAGACACCTCTGCCACAAACACACATTGTTCACTTTTATAATGTGTATAGATAGAAAATGTGTATAGATAGAAGATAGAAAATAGATAGATAGATGATAGAAAATATGTCTCTATCCCAATGAACTCCACAACTTGCCACTAATAGCAGTGAACATGGAATGGAAATGTTAGCTGGCAAATATGCGGAGAGTTAAATGCACCCCTGTTGGAATGATCTGATGTTCATGTCCGTCATAGGTTTAATAGTGCAAAAACAGGTGAAACAAAGTCCCAAGTGATGGAACTGTTGCTGGGCTGTGTCATTTCAGAGCCTGGGTAGGGGTTAAACAGCTTGTGGGGAGGTATTCACCACACACAGAAATTAGCATAGCATAGAAAAGGAACTAGGTTAGCTTTACTCTTGATTCTGGTTTTCAGCTGCTTCCATTGCATAGATACAATGTGTTCCCTATGCATCCCCCCTAACTACAGTTTGAAATGGGGCAACTCACCAAGAGATAACACCCTGGGGGTTGCTTTGGCTTGTTTGTTTTAGCTCTTAATACTTAGTATTGGATTAGAGTTGCAGAGAAACTTCATGCTGGCGGGCTGACAACTCAGGCTGTCAAAGCAATTAAGGGGTTTAACACCTTGATCCTATCAAGTTGCTTTCGGCTGCAGTGCTCCAAAAAAGGGGCTTCTGCCGGCATTGCTGCTAAAGAGAATCCTATGTCAGGCAAACAAAGTCAAATCAGAATAAGTAATAGGGGGATAATACCATACCTTTCAACTGTCCTGATTTGGCAGGGACAGTCCCTATAAATCCCACCATCCCACTCTTCCAGTTGCAATTAAAATCTTTCAGTTTCTCTCTTCTCTTTCCACTTTCTCTCTTCCTCCTCAGTTTACTTCAGTTGCTACAAACTGAGATTAAAGTACAGAAGTAGCTGCACTCAATTAACACAATGGAGAGAGAGATAGTGAGGAAGAGGCAGAATCTTATCCTTCCCAAAATGTTCAGGCAAAAGAAAACTTCTGCAGCCTCATTCACTTTGCATGTTCTTCCTCAGTAATATTTTTGTCACCTTTCCCAGACTCTGATATTGCTTGGGCAGACTTTTCCTCATTTTCAACTGTGCAATGTTGGTAGGTATATAAAACCTGTATTAGAAGGATCACCAAAAATGTCTTACATGCTTTGAGAAGTTCCAGAGTGTTTCCTCAGTCTTCATAGCAGAAATTTTAGGGGATAAGGAAAGAAAAAAGAAAGATCTAAATATCCCGTGCCAAAGAAAGATCCTGTGGGAGGTCTGCTATTATTAGACCATCTCCCAAGGTGGGGGGATGTTGTACTCCAGAGCAGGAAAACCTCTGTCCTTAAACACCACACCAGCTTGGTATAATCACCAAGCAGTTTATTGAAGAAGATATGAAAGCAAAGCAGTAAAAATGGTAACAACAATATAATCCAAAGATAAAAGATAGTCCACGAGCTTCAAGGCACAAAGGTAAAACACGAGATCCAAAGGTATAAAATCCATAGAACAAGGCAGCATGAAAATCCAATACAGAGACCAGGAGTCTGACAAAACTTGGAACATGAAACTAGGAACACTTGGAAACAAGACCATCATGAAATTCCAACATTGACAAGACTAAGCCAACTCTTTCCCTTGTATTTATATAAAGCTTTTCCTAACCCTAGAACTGAAAAGAAAGCATTTCTCTTGATCTTACAACCAGATAAGGATTTCTTATATTTCTTTTCCTGCAGACGAATTGACCTTCATTGCGCCTGATAACTTTGCCTCTGTTTACAAAAGTCTTGCTTTCTAATTTCACTCTCATTAAATTTTGCACCTGACTAATCATCCTCAGAAAATAGTTGTTTCTCAGAGAAAGACTGTTGAAGGCCTCTCCCAGAAATGTGACCTTGTGAATCTGCAGGAGAAACACTTTGTTCATAAGACACCTCAGGCCTCTTGCCTGGGCTTAACTCAGGCCCAGGAAAGCCCTCATCCCCAGTGCCAACAAACCCAGGCCCAGAAAAAAAAAAACCTCAACCCCATTACCATCATGAACATCAGACACAGTCACTGGATGAACTACAACAGGGGACTGTAGAATGAGTGGGGACAAAAGGATGAAGAATTCTAGACGTAGGTCCTTTTCTCATAACTTTATTGCAGAGTTATGATTCTGCTTTAATTAACACAGTTATGATTCCATTAACTGCTATGGCTGCATCCTAGGGAATCCTGTGGTTTGTAGTTTATGGCGAGATATTTAGAATTCCCATCGAGAGTGATCTAGGGCCTTGCCAGGCTACAAACCTCAGGATTCCATAGGATATGGCCATGACACTTAACGATGAATCTTTGTGCTACAATTGTATATTGTGAAAGGTCCCCAGGAGAGGCAATTTACTCTTTAGATGGGATACATGGGCTATTTGAACACATATAAGATGATAAAATCCAGTGTGGTCTAGTGGTTTAAATACTGGATGACAGCTAGGGAGAGTTTGCATCTCCACTCAGCCATGGAAACCTACTGAGTGACTTTGGGCCCATCATATTGCCTTAGCATTATAAATGTGCACATTTTAGGGAGCATTATCAGTTATTCTTAGAATGAATGAAATTATTTAATTATCTCCTATTTAGGACTCACTTAACAGCAAGCAGCCCTGATATGTTTCTGGCTAACTTTGATTATTCAGACCTTTGGACTCTCTGGATTACTAACCAATTATTAAATAAAGGCTCTTTAAAAGAGCCTGGTGCTGACACTGGCCACTAACCAAAGCAAAAACAGTGATGCTATTCAGCAACCACATTTGGTGGCTTCGGATGGAAGGGCCCTTCCTTCCTCTCTTAAGAATCAATGATTTATAAAACGAACAAGAACTAAGGAACTCCCCCAACATGGCTTGTATATGGAGGCAACAGCTGCAAGATTTCCTTGTCTTTGTAGCATCTCTCACAGTGGATTCTCTGTTCTGGCAGGTGATGCTGCTGGTTCGGAAAACATGAAGAGTTCAAGAACAGGAAAACACTAGGACACCATAGCAGCATTTAAACCACACACACAGATCCTAGTGGGGTGAGCATTACTATCATTGAAGACCCATCAGAAATGTGCTTTGTGAGATCTTTCTAATAAGAAAAGAATTAATTATGTGTTGGTCCTATCATCAGGGTCAGGCAAGGTCCAAACATGTCTTCATGGAAGTGATATGCTTACCTTCCATTAACAGAGCTGGAAGCTGAAACAGGGCTTCCCTATGTCCAGCTCAACTGAGAACTATTTTCTATTTCAAAGGTAGTGAATATGTGGCCCTCCAGATGTTTTATTGCAACTCCCAGCATCCCTCTCCATTGGGCATATTGGTGAGGGTGGATGGAATTGGTCCAAAGACAGTGAACACGTTTTCTCACCTCTGCTCTGGAGGCCCCTGTGACAATGGGTTAAACCCTTGTGCCAGCAGGACTGCTGGCCGAAATGTTGCCAGTTCAAATCCGGGAACCAGGGTGAGCTCCAGCCAATTCTCTCACACCAGAAGCGACTAGCAGTTTCTCAAGTTGCTCCTGACATGAAAAAAAACAACACCTCTGCTCTATTTCAAGGACTATTCAGCCCAAATGAATGACAGCTGACAAAATGCAGTGCTAGCACTCCATTCCCTGCCCTGTTTTGTGACATGATGGACTCAAATTCTTGGACCCACAATCTCTCTCTGCAGCTCCCTCCTCCTTACTGGTGCCTTTTTGGTGTGACACTGTAGTCCCACACACACACCATACCATCAGCTTCCTTCTGCACTGAGTATTTAAGAGTCTGGCATCAACTGGGAATAGGTAAAGATGACTGCGCTCAGCCTTTAAAGACAGCTCATACACAAGCATCAAAGTTTTTTCACCTGTGGGAACACCTGGGGAAGCATAGCAATGCCAACCTAGTAGGATCTTAAGGAGGTTTAATGAAAGATATATGTCCAATGTGTTTTAAATTGGATCTTCCTTGGAATATAGCAGATCAGAGTATTTTGATCTTTCTTAGGGGGGGAAGAATCAACTGATTAACTATGAAGATATGTCATGCTAATTGTTGATGATAGAAGGGGGCAGATGAGGCTGGTTGGGAGGTGACCAACAACACATTAAGGAGTAATGCAATTGTGATGTACAGGAAAAAAGTTAATTGGCACTGCTAGGAATAGCAGTTCTGGCCCCTCTTCTATATAGTCCTTAAGGGAAGGTGGAGGGCAATGCATTTAAAGTGTGTGGTGTGCATATATACATATTACTTTGGGTTGCAGGCTGAGTGTATTGTACACAATGTATCGTCGAAGGCTTTTCATGGCCATATAGTCCAAAAAACCTACAACAACCCAGTGTATTGTACATACTGTAGTTTTGGAATGGCTCATCCTCAGCTCAAAGAACAGTAGGGAACCATTTCTAAGTCTTCACCTGGCAAGCTCAAGCTGTGCTGGTTACTGCTTTTTCAATTCATAGATGGAGTATTGATGCAATCAGGTGTTGTTTCCGTCCATATCCAGTTTCTGGTATGGACAGTAGGCCTGTTTAGGTTTGGTTTGGAAAAACCTAAAATTCAGAAAAACCTACCAAATTTGGACTTTTGAACCAATTTCGAACCATGCAGGAAAAGTGGCAGGGGCAAATCCGAATTTGAACCACTTACCCATTGTTCAGAATTATTCTGTAATGTCCGGATGTCTCCCACGGTTATTTTGATTTTCAGAACCATTAAGAAACTTTTGTAAAGCCTAAACAAACAGTTTTAAAATCTTGCGGTTTCCCTTCCCTGGTGAGTGGCAATGCAAAGAGGGCGTGGCTAAGCAGAACAGCTATTCCTGAAGGCCACACCCCCAGTGGGAGAGGTTCAAATCATTTCAAAATCAAATCGTCAGCACCCCCAACATCCAAAACGAGTTTTGAACCTTTTTTGTGTGTCGATCAAACAAGCCTAATGGACAGCTGCATAGGCCCTTCTGCTTGAATGACTAGCTATTATAAAACTAGGTTTGGGGTATAGAAAACTTTCTCCTCTCATAACTGTTGGACTGTCTAAGGCTAATGCAAGTTTACTCCAACCTGAAGGGCTACATATGTGCCACTCTCTAGGTGCTGCCTGAGTGAAACTCTTGCCCTCCTCTCTTCTAAGCAAAAGGTCACATCTGCTACAATGAAATTTTAGCATACCCCGCCACCCTTTTCCCCCCAAAAGGGAAAAAATGCATAATACACAATATGGACATGTGAAAATGCCATGCAAACTCCACCAGTGTTCTTCTGCCATAAAGACAACCATGGATCGTAGACCCTCGGATGCAAATGGAGAGTGGGCTTTTCTTGGAGCCAGACACAATGCGAGTGTTTGTTCAAGGAAAGAGTGTGGGGGAAGCCAAGGGAGAGGGGTGGACGGGTGTTTTAAATGAAAGTGGGTTTCTTCATAATAAGACATTGTGGTGTATATTTTGAGAAAGAGGGGGCGAGGGGAAAATAGGGCTATGAAAGGACTTCCACAGTGATGTTGCCAAGAAAGTGAAATCTGGGCTTTGCATCATATGCCCTGAGATGTGGCAGATTTCATGCTTTGACCCCAATTCATGACTGGTTCCTTATTTTTCCCCAGAGGTCTGTGGTAGGATTTGGTGGCATATTTTCACTAGGTGAGCATATTCCTGTCTGTTTGTCTCCCTATGTGGAGATGCGATTTGACTAAGTCTAGAAAGAACTTCCACAGTGCCATTGCCAAGAATTTTTTTTAATTCAGTAAAGATCTAACCTCCTAGAATGTGTATATCAATATTGATGGGGGAGTGAGTGTTTGAGTTTATGCTTGTCTGAAAGGTGTGAAGATGTGAAGGTCCATGGGTGGGGGACATACATAATAGGAACCTCTCATCTCTTTAGAATAACACTTCAGGGTTTATCTCCTTCAATGGGAGTAGGGAAGGGGGAATGGCACCACTGTTCTGTCTGGACAGCAGGTCGATCTGAGCCAGGCCAAATCTGCTTGTCCACTACCCCCAAGCCATGTGATACTCTGGGGTTTCTTGCAAACTCTAGAGTATCCCCCTGACTTTGCCCAAAGAGTTTAACCCTGAAAAAGCCATGCTATTCACCAGAAATAGGAGAACTCATTGGGAATAGCCAGAAGTGAATTCAAAGTGAATCTGTGGTGTTTTGCCTCTGTAGACTTCTATTAAGAGGAGATGTCCCAAAGAAGTGTCTTGCCTATGGGAAATTGAATAAAGACAACAAACTGTACCACATGAGGTCCTAAATATGTGTTCTGTCATTGCAAACCTGCTTTTATGAAAGCTGGAACATGCCAGGGTAACTACTCTTGTTCAAAATGCTGAAAGCACTTTCAGCTTACTGCAGCAGCCCAGCTACTCCTTTCAACCCTTGCATTGGCCATCTCTGTCCATGCCCTTTTTCCCTCCCCCTCCTCCTAGAAGAATTGGGCAACTGAAATTTGGGTCGCTCTCACAAGACATAATAATAATAATAATAATAACACTTTATTTATATTCAGCCCTTCTCAACCCGAAGGGGACTCAGGGCGGATCACAAGTACACATATACAGCAAACATTCAATGCTGTTTGTATAGACATACACTGTACACAGACAGGACCGAAGGAGGTTTTTGTTTCGTGCCAGAGGGGGTGCTGCTGCTCCATCCTCTATGACAAAGAGCTATCAGGACTTCCTCATTCCAGCATTTTCTGATCTTCATTTTTCTTTTATGGCATTATAAAAACCTCCCCCGCTTTTTAGTGGTGCCTAATTTCTTTAATTACAGCTAAAGCTGTTTTTGGACTGCTTAGGTAAACAGTGGGCAGGGCTGACGGTTGGCTGCCCACGCCAACCCATGGTTCGAACTTGCAACCTTTCAGTTGATAGATCTTTTAGCTGCTGATGTTTTAACAGCTGTGCTAAACCTCTGGCTTCACCATAGTCTCTGAGTATGTTTGCCATTATGCAGTTAATGGCCTTCAATTAGTCCGGCTTGTTTAGCGTGTTTTTAACCTTGAATTTTACCTGTAACTGTTTTCGTGTTTTATATTTTATTGTATGGCTGCATGTTCTGTTATACGCAGCTTGTTTTATTGTATGCTGTGATCCGCCCCGAGCCTGCAGGGAGGAGCGGAATATAAGACTGAATAAATAAATAAATAAATAAATAAATAATCACTTCCACATTTTCCCAAAACACAGGCACTGCCCCTCCAAACACATAAAATATTAATTTAAAAATCTAGGGGCCAACCAGACAGGCCCTAAAATGCGCACCTTCCCGCATCTTTACCTGGGGCATCCAGACAACGCCTGAAGTAAATGTGACTGCATTAGGCACAAAACAGGAAATCCCTGCTTTCTGCCAAGGTAATTTGATTGTGGTTTAGATCTGTGCCTTCCTGAAAGGTGCGGGTCGAACCCACTATGGCGGCTGTCCCTTCAGAACATGTTTATCTAGGCGAAATCAGCCTGGAAAACTGAGAGAACTCACACACCCTCCCCAACCCCCTTCCAACCCTTTAAAAATAAAATAACTTATAGGCCTTGGAGCAAACTTCCTGGAATATACCATTATACATGAGGAAGGGGGGAATCCCCCTCGGACTCCTCATGTGTAATTGGTACATTCCAGGAAGTGTGCTTTGAGGCCTAATAGTGACCAGCTAAATTTCCAACATTTTAGGGCATTTCTGGGGGGATTTTCTTGGTGTCGGGTGCCCTGCTGGAAAGCCTGGCAGAGCATGTGCCCCCCCCCCCCAAAAACATGCGATTTCTGGGGCTTGTGCCGACATCAATGCAAGTCCAATTGCATTTTTAAAACTTGATTGCACTCACATAAAAGTACTGTGTGGAAACCCCTGCCTGCCCACCCCCACCCTTGACGCGTTTAGGAAATCTCAGCCTTTTCCTTATTTTGTGTATTCTGCAAGAGGGAGGTTCCTTTACAATTGCCAAACTTTGCAGTGGGTTGCAGAAGTATTTACAACCTGAAACTTTATAAAAGCAGACATCAGATGTTATAAACAGTAAGGAAATACTTGTTCAATAAGGGAAGTCCATTTAAGTGCCAGAAATGACCTGAAAAATTGCATAGCTATTTGGATTTTTTAAATAAAGGAAGTGAATTAGGCAAATGTAGGAAGTTGTGTTTTTTCAAATGGAAGTCCTTTCTGGGTTCTCGTTGGAAGTAGAATGCATAACAGCTTGGGGATGGGGAAGTGAAGTGGTGGAAAGTGATGCCCACAACAATCCATATTTCCTTAAATTTTCTGCAACAGCACTTTTGACTTATATCACTACAAAACAGTTTAATGGAAGTCAGATTGCTAGTGAAAACAACAGCTGAGTAATCTCTTGAAAACTGGTTTAAGAGTTCTCTGTCTAAGTGTGCTGGTGCCTCACTGAAATGCAAATCCCATAGTGCCCTAACATGAAGCCATTGCAGTTAAAAGTGGGAGCAAACTACATTCATTCTACAATGTAGATGCACCCTTTGGTTCATGTTACCTGCCATGGTTCTAGTCTGTGCAATCGTGGACTTGGTAGTAACATTAGGTATTTAGCAGGCAAAGACTGCTAGTATCGTCCCAAACTACACATTCCATGTTTCCACAGAATAGAATACAGTAGTTAAAGTGGAATCAAAATGTTATAACTGAGAAGTGTAAAAAAGAAAGATAATAAACAGCATGGGAGATACTCCAAAGCCTTCAACAATATTCTAATCTATTTTAAAAAGTGGATTGTTGTTCCAGGAGGCTTGCAGAAAAGGGAGTTAACTTTTAGGGAGGAGCAGGGAAGGGTTAATTGGGGCAATTGAATACAACGAGGGCTGCAAAAAAAATCAGTGCCTACATTGTGGCACTGCACTAGGAACATGTTTTGTCTACCTGTGTATTAGACAGACAAGTAAATAAACCCATTCCAAAAAATAAAACTGCTACCCTACCAAAATCATAAGCCCATAAATACCTTATTGTTAGCTGCCTTGAGTCACCATGGGGAGAAAGCAAATCATCATCATCATCATCATCATCATCATCATCATCATCTTCATTGGGCAGGGATAACAGAGACCTTGTTAAGATGTCCATGTTCAGTGGGCATTTTTGGGATTGCTTTTAAGGGAGGTTAATCTAATATTCACAGGGCTGCTAAAGGATCGTTTGTTGGGCAAAGCAATTTTGCCATTGGCATTTATGGCCTGTAGAAAAGTGGCTCTGTTTCATACCCACATTTTAGCATGTAATTAGCTTAATCAAGTCTAACCAATACCTCGGAGTGGTTGCTGCCAGTGTTATGAAATCATGGCAGTGGCTGTAAAAATATAAAGGGGGCATGACCCTTGCACATACGCGCCCACGCCCAGCCGATTGCAAATATCTTTGGTGGGAAAAAGCAGACCTTTCAACTTCTTCCACCAAACTCAGTGTATTCTGTATTAGATTTATTCTCGAAATTAATTTGCTTTAGAAGAATTCAAAGACTGCCTAGTAGAAGCATGGAAAAACAACATCAATTCTGGACTTCATTAGCCTTTGCATCTAGCTGGATTGAAGCCAAACAAAAGCCATTTCTATGGGCTATTTTTTATTATGCCTATTAAATACATAGGGTTCCCTTAAAGTCAAGAATGCATCAATTATAGCCAGCTTTGCTTGTTAGATGGAGCGGCCACTTCTCTAGGTGTGTCATTTCTGAGGGAAAGTATATATACTCCATCATGGAAAAGATGAAAACCAGGAGAAGCATAGCCAAGCAACACCAGAATATGGCCAATACCACAAAAGCTGTTAATGAAGAAAAACACACATGGTAGGAGAGGCTGCAGCACTTTGCTTTTCCTTGAGCCCACAGGGAAGGGCAAGATTCTGACCCTCTTCTTCCTCTCCAGTGAATTGAGTCCAAACTACATTTTTACTTTGAACTCAGCTTGCAGTAGCTGAAATAAACTAAGGACAAAAGGGAAAAGAAAAGCTGATGATGGGAGCTTATCCTGCTCCCTGGATTCGAACCGCCAACCTGTCGGTCAGCAAGTTCAGCCGGCACAAGGGGGCTCCATCTCCCTGGTGCAATGGGACCATTCAACACTGAAGTGATTTATTTATTTATTTATTTATTTATTTACTATGCTTCTATACCGCCTCTCTCAGCCCAGGTGGTGAACAAGCGGCAACAAGTGCCGACATACAAAACACATCATAATATGATAAAAACAGTCGTATAAAACCATACAAATTAACAGTTTAAAACTACAAAATACAAATCTCCATTTCATTTTAGATTTTTCCAGATATGTAATTATCGGAGACCAGTCCGTCTTTTTTTTATGTATCTCCTCTGATAAGGCAAACGAAAGTGAGTCCATGTTCATTATGTCCACCAGTTTCTTCCTCCAGTCAGCTAACCCCGGGGTATCATTGTCCTTCCACCTCTTCGCATATGTCATCCTCGCAGCTGTTATACAATATATAAAAAGTTTTTCTTTATTTTCTTCTAACTCAAAATTAATTAAGCCTAATAATATAAATTCAGGTTTAAACTCTATATCCAAATCCAAAATATTTTTTATCTCCCTATGGATCCCTTTCCAGAATGTCTTTGCTTTGTGGCAGTTCCACCACATGTGAAAAAAAACATCCTATTTCCTTTTTACATTTCCAGCATTTGTTGCTGGTACTGCCCTCATATTTAGCCATTGAATCATGCACCTCTTGATTCTTTCCTCCTCGGTCTGCCACTCAAGGAGTTTGTTATATAAAAATGTGATTCTCTTATTTTTTTTCTGCATAAGGTTGTTCCAGTCAGTGTTTACCTCTTGAACCCCTGACATTTATCTTTTTGAATATCTCATTTATTTGGAAATATTGAAGCCAAATCATCGAGCTATCTAACTCTTTCAGCTCGATCATGTCCTTTAAGATCCTGCCCTCTGGGGATCTTTTTAGCAGAGCCTTATATGTTAGCCAGGTTTTTTTTTTCTTGCTGTCTCCTATAGAAAGCTTCCTGGGGGGAGATCCAGAGAGGTATTTTTTCACAAAATCTTCCCTTATGCTTATTCCAGATTTTTAACAAAGCTTTTCTAACATAGTGGTTATTGAAATTTTTTTCAATGCTGGCCCTATTATACCACATATAGCCGTGCCACCCTACTCTTAAGTCATGTCCCTCCAGGTTGAGTAAGGCGGTGTTTTTTAATTTTGCCCATTCTAGCACCCATTCAAGGGCGCAGGCCTCATAGTATATTCTTAAATCCGGTACCCCGAACCCCCCTCTTTGTCTTTTGTCAATCATGACTGTCCATTTAATTCTAGATTTTTTTCCATTCCAGATGAACTTTCTTACCTCTTTATTCCAATTTAGAAAGAACTTTCCATTGAAAATGATAGGTATATTTTGGAAGAGAAAAATCATTTTCGGTAATAGATTCATTTTTATTAAGGAGATTCTTCCTAGTAATGACAGGTTTAGATGTTTCCACGCATTTAGTTTGCCTTTTAATTCCTGCCATGTCCTCTCATAATTGTTTTTAATTAGGTCCATGTTATTCGTAGTTATGAATATCCCTAGATACTTAACTTTGGCAACTACTTTTATTCCATGTCTCTTTTCTATTTCCTCTTTCTCTCTTTTTCCTATGTTTTTGGATAGTATTTTTGTTTTATCTTTATTTATTTTAAAACCCATCACCGGTCCGAATTCCTCTAATTTGTCTAACCATTTTTCCATACTTTCGAACGGCTCTTCTATTATGCAGACGAGATCGTCTGCAAAGGCTTTGACTTTTATAGTTTCTCTTTTAATTGAGATTCCTCTTAGGTTCGGGTCTTTCCTAATATTTTCTAGTAATGGTTCTTAGCAGAAGATGAATTAGAGGGGTGATAGGGGGCAACCTTGGCGTGTTCCTTTTGTTATATTTATCTGGTCTGAGTATTCCCCATTTATTAATAACTTCGCCTGCTGTTTTGAATAAATGGCATCTATCGCATTGAGAAAGTGATATCCTATGTCCAATTCTCTAAGCTGTATTTTAAAGAAGTCCCAATTTAATCGGTCAAATGCCTTTTCGGCGTCTATAAAATACAAATCTCAGCACCTCGTTCTTAAAATTGGTTTCCGTTGCATCGTCATAATCCGTCGGTCTCGATTAATTAAAGTTCGTCTGCAAATGTGATGACAGGGGACATGATTTTCCTGCTCTCCCACTTTTCCCCCTCCCCCATGCTATTATCAAAGCAGAAATTTGGGGGGTTTTAAAGTTTTATTTTAATTATAAAAGTATATTTTAAAATTACTTTTAATACTTACAGTGCAGTGGAAGCACGGGAAGATAAAATCACAAGGTTATGTGGTAGTATGGTTCCGGCCCAGCTTACCTGTCCCTAAACAGTTCCAGCCCAGCTAACCTGTCCGAACGTATCTCCCTCTATGAACCCCAAGGACCTTAAGATTGTCTGGTGAGGCCCTGCTCTTGGTCCCACCGCCATTGCAATCACGCTTGGTGGGAACAAGAGACAGAACCTTCTCGGTGGTGGCCCCTCAGTTGTGGAACTCCTTCCCTAATGAGATCAGATCTGCCCCCTCCCTCATGACCTTCTGGAAGAAGCTCAATCCCTGGTTATGGGGTCAAGCGTTCGCAGAATAGATGGTTTTAATGAACTTTTTAGCTGATGGCAATGGAAGACAATGTGAAACAGAGAACTGTTTTAATGTATCATAATTGTTTTTAATGTAGGTTAATTGTATATTATGCTTGTTTTATTGTTTGGCACCAAATGATGCCTCTTGGTAGCCATTCAGAGGCGAGAAGAACGGGATAGAAATGCTAATAAATAAATAAATAATATGGCTGCAGGACCATGGATCTGTAAATCAACACAGTCACATGAAAACAGAGATGTGGATGGCAAAAGCGATCATTCCAATAATTTGCTGCAATTTCTGTCAAACAGCAGCTTTGCGCAATAAAGTCCACAGTCAGTTAGAGGGGGGGGGGTCATTTCACTTCATTTGTTTTAAAATTTAATCAAAGCATATTTAAAATGGAAAGGAAAATGTATTCAAAATGGAAAGGAAACGATGAATGTAGAATAAAAGAAATCTTGTATTTTTACCATTCCTATTTGGGAACAGTATATTTTCAACAGCTGAACTGTTTAAAATCTTGAAAGATGATGCTGTCAAGGCGATGCATGCCATAGGCCAGAAAATATGGAAAACACAAGAATGGCCATCAGACTGGAAAATATCAACTTATAACCCCATACCAAAAAAGGGAAATGCTAAAGAATGCTCAAACTTTCGTACAGTGGCACTTATTTCTCATGCCAGTAAGGTAATGCTCAAGATCCTGCAAGGAAGACTCCAGCAATACATGGAGAGAGAGAGTTGCCAGATGTACAAGCTGCCTTTAGAAAGAGTAGAGGAATGAGAGACTAAATTGCCAATATCCGCTGGATAATGGAGAAAGGCAGGGAGTTTCAGAAAAACATCTATTTCTGTTTTATTGACTAATTTAAAGCCTTTCACTGTGTGGATCATAATAAATTGTGGCAAGTTCTTGGTGGTATGGGCATACCAAATCACCTTGTCTGTCTCCTGAGGAATCTGTATAACGACCAAGTAGCAACAGTAAGAACTGACCATGGAACAACAGACTGGTTCAAGATTGGGAAAGGCATATGGCAGGGTTGTATACTCTCACCCGACCTATTCAACTTGTATGCAGAACACATCATGCAATGTGCGGGGCTTGATGAATGCAAGGCTGGGGTTAAAATTGCTGGAAGAAACATTAACAACATTAGACGTGCAGATGATACCACTTTGATGGCCGAAAGCAATGAGGAGTTGAGGAGTCTTCTAATCAAGGTGAAAGAAGAAAGTGCAAAAGCTGGGCTGCAGTTAAACATAAAAAACAAGATGATGGAAACAAGAATGATTGATAACTAGCAAATAGAGGAAGAAAACATGGAGGCAGTGACAGGCTTTGAATTTCTAGGTGCAAAGATTACTGCAAATGCAGGACTGCAGTCAGGAAATCAGAAGACGTTTACTTCTTGGGAGGAGAGCAATGACCAATCTTGATGAAATAGTGAAGAGTAGAGACGTCACACTGGCAACAAAGATCCGCATAGTTAAAGCAATGACATTCCCTGTAGTAACCTATGGATGTGAGAGATGGACCATAGGTAAGGCTGAGTGAAGGAAGATATATGCTTTTGAATTGTGGTGTTGGAGGAAAGTTCTGAGAGTGCCTTGGACCATGAGAAGATCCAACCAGTCCATACTTCAGGAAATAAAGCCTGACTGATCACTGGAGGGAAGGATATTAGAGGCAAAGATGAAGTATTTTGGCCACATAATAAGACAGGAAAGCTTAGAGAAGACAATGATGCTGGGGAAAATGGAAGGAAAAAGGAAGAGGGGCCAACCAAGGGCAAGATGGATGGATGGCATCCTTGAAGTGACTGGCTTGACTCTGAAGGAGCTGGGGGTGGTGACGGCCGACAGGGAACTACAATATTTTGTGTTGGCTGGTCCATGAGGTCACAAAGAGTTGGAAGTGACTGAACGAATAAACAACAATATTTTCTAGAAGGCATAGGGTTTCTATGTTTGTACCAGTCTTAAACAGCAGAAGTCAAGGTTGGGGATTCAGGATACAATACCCTAAATAAATTGCTTGGGATACACACAACCTGGCAAGACCCACTCTTGCACTACTATTTGCTCTGGGCCCTCTGTGTAAGGCATTCAGTTCTGGGATTCCATATTTTAATTTGAAAATAATGCCTCTGATGTAGTGTTTTATGCTTTCTTTATACTTTGCCATCTTTCAATTTTACAGTGCATTTTTCTTGAGTTTTTGTTCTTTAGCCAACCTCTGATACCAGGGTAAATAATGCCTAATTCTAGACTATGGACAAAGGAGTAACCAAAACAGTTTCTCTGAAGTCAGAAATGTTTTCATCCTTTTGAGGCTGTTTCATCTTCAAAGAGGATCAAAGTGAAGTTTATATTTGCAAAACAAAGAAAGAAAACGGATTTTAAGGTAACTTTTAATAGATCAGGAAATGTTTCTGGGCATGATCAGATAGTGGAGTTCATCTCCCAGCACAAATAAATCCAGCAGATCTGGGAAATATACCTTTCTTTTGACTAACCCCCCCCCCCACACACACACACACAATATACCTCTAAACCAGTGTTTCTCAACCTTCCTAATGCTTTGACCCCTGATTACAGTTCCTCATGTTGTGGTAACCCCCAACCATAAAACTTGTTGCTACTTAATAACTGTAATTTTGCTATTGTTATGAATCATAATGTAAATATCTGATAAGCAGGATGTATTTTCATTCACTGAACCAAATTTGGCACAAATACCCAATATGCCCAAATTTGAATACTGGTGGGGTTGGGGGGATTGATTCTGTCATTTGGGAGCTATAATTGCTGGGATTTATAGTTAACTTACAATGAAAGAGCATTTTGAGCTCCACCAACAATGGAATTGAACCAAACTTGGCACAAAGAACTCCCATGGCCAACAAAACGTACTGGAAGGTTGTGGTGGGCATTGACCTTGAGTTTGGTAGTTGTAGTTCACCTACATCCAGAGAGCACTGTGGACTCAAGCAATGATGGATCTGGACCAAGCTTGGCACAAATACTCAATATGTCCAAATGGGAAAACTGAAGGGGTTTGGGGAAAATAGACCTTGAAATTTGGGGGTTGTAGTTGCATTCTGAACCCCACCAACAATAGAATTGGGCCAAACCTCCCACATGGAACCCCCGTGACCAACAGAAATTTTTCTGATGGTCTTTGGAAAACCCTTTGACACCCTCATGACCCCCCCCCTCAAGGGGTCCCAACCCCCAGGTTGAGAAACGCTGCTCTAAATTCATGTATTTTGGCTAGGAAATCCTCCTGAGCTGATTTCTAGGTGGCTTGGGAG
Organism: Anolis apletophallus; assembly: GCA_030556195.1. Classification (NCBI taxonomy): domain Eukaryota; kingdom Metazoa; phylum Chordata; class Lepidosauria; order Squamata; family Anolidae; genus Anolis; species Anolis apletophallus. The sequence continues at coordinate 35,978,353 of JARBWK010000006.1, forward strand.
GCTGCAAGGGAGTGGTAAAGAAAACTCCAAGAATTCTGCCAGCAGAGCATTAGATTTCACTTCTGAGCTTTAGGTTGCTGTAACAAAGAACACAGTCCCTGAAATCACTTCTAACTTCTAAAGACTCTTTGTTTGTTGGTACAGTATATTCCAGACATGAATTGAGAGGCGTTTGTAGATGCAGCCAGGGAGCAAACACAGGACATTGGGATAAATCCAGTGAGGCTAGTGTATTGTGTCTGATGGCCTCTTCCTGTCCTTATATTCTAAAAATGCAGAGGCAATTAAAGGCATACAGTGAAGACAGTTGAAAAGTACAACTCCCAGCGGGACCTTCAGTAAGCTGTATTGTAATGCCTTGTTTTCCTTTGCTGAAGAACCTGCAGGGCTAGTTGAAAATATTCTACTTGTCTGCCTTCTTCACGGCACTGGAAAGCAACACATAAGAGCAGTCACACTGGGGGAATCAAGTTAACAATGGGAAATATACAGACAATTGAAGGGTCGAGGTGGGTGGGCTGAAAAATGGAAACTAAGAATGGATAAAATTCATGGACGGTACTGAGGAAAATAGGGAAAGCAATAGAAATGGGATTTGGATGGCAGTATTGTAAAGGGGAAATATATTAATTTCACCCACAACACATCAGATGGAAAAAGGCTGTGGCAAGGTTCTGTTTCAATTACATTTGTCCAGATATCTAAGATTGCAGTGTCATCTTTGAAACTTATCTTTTAGAGATGGTCAATCAGCCTGGATGGGAACACACGTTAATGGTTTGAAATATAGTAGTCTGACCCCTGTATCCACCAATTCAGTTACTGCTGTTTTATTTATGCATGTCCAACAAAATGTATCATGTTTATTTGTTTTTTTCTACCGGTAGGCCCTCCAGTATAACTTTGTTCTTGGACCAGAAGTGCTTCATTTCAATAGAGTTATCTGTGGTTTTGCATACCAATTGATGATATGGGGGTTGTACTGTATGTATTGCACCCCTTCTGAGTCCAAGTGTATTTACACAGTAAAATTAACACAGTTTGACCTTCCTAATGCCATGACCAATTAATACAATTCCTCATGTTGTGGTGACCCCCAACCATAAAATTATATTTTTTTGCTACTTCCTCACTGTAATTTTGCCAGTGTTATGAATCATAATGTAAATATCTGATGTGCAGGATATATTTTCATTCCCTAGACCAAATTTGGCACAAATATCCAATCCATCCAAATTTGAATACTGGTGGGGTTGTGGGGCAGTGGGTTTTGTCATTTGGAAGTGGTAGTTGCTGGGATTTATAGTTCACCTACAATCAAAGAGCATTTGGAACTCCACCAACGATGGAATTGAACCAAACTTGGCACACAGAACTCCCATGACCAACAAAAAATACTGGAAGCATTTGGTGGGCATTGACCTTGAGTTTCTGTAAATTCAAACAATAATGGATCTGGACCAAACTTGGCACAAAAACTCAATATGCCCAAATGTGAACACTGGTGGAGTTTTGGGAAAATAGACCTTGAAATTTGGGAATTGTAGTTGCTGACATTTATAGTTCACCTATAATCAAATAGCATTCTACCAACGATAGAATTGGGCCAAACTTCCCACACAGAATCCCCATGACCAACAGAAAATACTGTTTTTACTGATGATCTTTGGCGACACTCTCTGACACTCCCTTGCATCCCCCCTGGCATCCCGACCCCCAGGTTGAGAACTGCTACCTCCTAGTATTTTGCATGTGTTAATCCACTAATTCTTAATATAGTCGTGCAAGGTAGACAGTAGATAGCCTTAAGTTCTGAGGTAGGCAACTCAGTGCCCACCAGCCCTGCTCATCACAACTAATAGAAATCATAGGAACCAAGGGATGGTAGGAATTTAGTCACCTCTCTGCTAAAGTGAGAGCTGTAGGGAAAACAAGATACATTGTCCAAGGAGGCCTCTGGAGAGCGAAGGGAAGGGAGCATGCATTGATTCTCCTTGGTCATCATTCAGGGCAATAGGGAGAACTGCTCTCACCTTTCCCCCCTTCTTTTTACTTTCACTTGGTTGGATTGACACAATGGCTAGTTCAAATGCCATTACCAAATGACAGCTGGGGTGGGAAAAGCTGCTTGTGCATTCATGGCTTACTCTTTTTTACTCACTGTAAGGAGTCAGCTGCCTAGTTCATGGAATCAACATTTTGCAGCTCAATCAATGCTGCAGGTATGGGTATTCTGTGACCCTTCATGGGTTGTTGGAATACAACTCCCAGCATTCCTCACTATGCTTTCTAGGGATGTTGAGTATTATAGTCCTATATGATTCCCTCTACTGCCTTACTGTGTGTCAATCTTATTTGGTATGAGGATGATGGGGATTGCGGTCAGGAGAATGCTGCTGGATATGTTATTCTCCCCATTGTTTGCAGCATCTATTTCCTGCAAACAGGCTCATCCTTGCTATAGCCACAAGCAGCAGCTTTAACTTGGTTTTTGATGGAGATTAGCTATAGTATTTATATCATTGACACCAGAAACTGACACGAACAAGAGAAACATGTTTGCAATGGGGAGGGAGTGCTAGTCATGGGAAACTGCTTAGGGTTACAAGACAGTAAACATTTTTCAAAGTGCATCTGTCTTGCAACTCTATAACCTTATCTGCAGTCTGCAAATGCTACAATAACAACAAAAAAGAACTCTGAAATAGCAAGTCCCCCCACTATAGCTCCCAGGCTTCATGCCAGGAGTAGATAAGGGGAAAACAGAGAGGTGATTATTCATTATTCTCCCTCTGAATGTCTGGTACAGGTGGATGTGATGGGCTTCAGCTGTCTGCTGTCTCTGCAAAAGTATCCATAGTTGCATGATCTCATTTTCTGCAAATTCTATCCAGTTTCAAAAGAAACCCAGAGATATGGACGGGCACTGGGACCTTAGCACTCCCCAAGCCAAAACATACGGACGGGTGCTCAGATATTGAGCAGACAAAATCAGAGGCCCTTCACATTTTAATCCATTTTCAGGAAGGTGTAGGAATAAATACTCAGAATGATCGCCAAAATACTATTGGCCAAAGAGGTTTCCTTAAGGTAGACAAACACCACTTTGGTTTTCAATTTTTCTTTTCTTCTACAAAAATAGTTTTCTTAAATGAGTTTTTTTTTTAAAAAAGTGAGACTGAATGCTCTACTTTTGTGATAAGATAGACACGTGTGGGGATAAACATTGAAAGACTACTGCCACCCAAGCATTTCAGATTGGGCAGAACAATAGCCCCAAAACCACTGCCTTCACGAGGATCCAGTTTAATAGCACTTACAATTGAAAACATTATTCCGAATTGGATGATCTAGGAAGGTCATGTCAAAAGCATAATCTTACATATGGTAATCCTGTATTTGAGAAGCAGTCACAGGATAGAGCCATAGGAATCTGAGATTTGTAGTTTGGTGAGGCACCAGCAATCAGAGAAGGCTAAAGATCCATAGCATTGAGCCAAAGTAGTTAAATTGGTATTTGTATTCAACTGCATTAATCCCATAATATAAATGAACCTTGTATTTAATATAGTCACAGGATTATCACAAAAAAAGAGCAGTGTACATTCCCTTAAAATTATTGGAGTAAAAGCAGAATATAAATTTAGTGAAAACTTATAGTCTGGTATCATCTATATTTGACTGGTTCAGCTCTGTCATCATCTGTATACATGAGCAGAGAATACCATCACCAAGGTCAGGCATGTAGCTCAGGGTGGTCCGTGAGAAGGCCTTACTGGTACATTATTTAAACTGTTGTGCTTATTCATATCATGATCTGATCACCATGCTCATTATATCCCACATTCATGGGGTTATTGGGATAACAATACAAAAGGTTTGGTAGGGTAGTCCCCTCTCAGACTCAGCCCCTCCCGAATCAAACTCAGCCCTCCCCGAATCAAAATCCTGGCTACGGCCCTGATCAAGGTCAAATATTCTGAATACAGTTACCAGATGTCAAACAGATAGATTGCCTACATGAAGTAGATATATATATATATATATATATAGATATATATATATATATATATATATATATATATATATTCCCTTGAGCATAGGCATGGAATATGCATCAGCAGATCTCAACGGCTTTAGTGTTATTGCCTGTGGCCATGTTCTATTTCCAGAGGATAATGATCAAACTTTGTCAGCAATGCCAATTGCCACTCATTTAGAGTCCTAGGTTAAGAACATAAGAACATAAGAAGAGCCATGCTGAATCGGGCCTCAGCCCATCTAGTCCAGCATTCTGTGTCACACAGTGGCCCACCAGTTGTACACAGGGATCTCTAGCAGAAAGGAGAGCAAAACCCTCACCTGCTCCCGACACCCCACAACCAGTACCCAGGTTATTATTTATAACAGGAAATGTCTACCACCAAGTTAAATAGAAATTGTTAATTCCTAATTATTATTATTCTGACACAAAAACACACTATGACACAGAAAATGAGATGTATATGCTGGATTTTCGTACCACAAAATTACAAGTCGAACACTTCACAAGTGTTTAAGACTGTGAAGTTATAATAATAATAATAATAATAATAATAATAACTTCTTACCCACCACTCTCCAGGGATCAAAGGAACAGTATATTATAATATAGCCTACATAATCAGTAAATAACACATATTTATTTATTTATTACATTGTTTATATTCCACCCTTCTCACCCCGCAGGGGACTCAGGGAGGATTACAATGTACATATACTGGTAAACATTCAATGCCATATATACACAACATATATAGACAGACACTTAGAGGCTATTTAACATTCCAACTTCTGGCCACCAGGGGAGCTGTCGCATTCTTCATTCTTTGCATACTTCCTAGAGATTTTATGGCCTCATAAATCAGTTAAATTAGCCTCCCCACAAACTGGTACCTAAATTTCCTACTTGACAGATGCAACTGTCTTTCGGGTTGCAAAGGTCAACAACAAGCTACACAAATTGATTGAGAGCTCACCCCGTGCCGGGCAGGCTTCAAACTCATGACCTTCTGGTCAGTAGAGATCTTATGCAGCTGACTCCTAGCCAGCTGCGCCACAGTCCCGGTGGGTTGTTGTGGGTTTTTCAGGCTGTAAAACATTAATTTAAAAGAACATATAAAATAAATACAAATTATTTCTAGGTATTGGGGGAAAGCCACTTATTGTGTAGAACTCTAGATGATGACACATATCTACAAGCTTCCTATCACATGCAAGCACCTCAGCTTCTAACCAATGCAAGGGTGCAAAATGTGTCCTGTGAACTACATGCAATCGGCAAAAGTGAATTTTTCAGTCATTATCTACCTAGCCTGACATTTGAATGAAAACTGCTCCCCCCCTCCGATAGTGTCCAAAACACCCAATAGATCTGTCTAATTCTGTAGTGACTTTCCTTTGAATTACATGCACACCCTAAAATATTTTACATGTGAACACACTTCTCTTAAGTACAGTGGCTGCTTTTGAACCTCTTCCATTGGGATCTGTGTCTGATACTGCTGCCATCTCCTCTCCCACTAAACTGTGCCCAAGTACAGGCTCTTGCTAATTGACCACCCAATGTCCTGGCAAGGGGAATGGCCCAGAGATAGACTTGGCAGGCTAAACTGAAGCAGAAACACCATCAGGTCAGGCTCTTCCTCCTGAATTATGATTGCTGAAAGCTTGGCTAGACCAGATTGAGGAAACGGCAAAACAAGGAGGAAGGGAAACGACTTGGTTCTTATCAATGTGGTGGTGGAGCACAGCAATGACCATGATGATGGGGGCTGTCGCTTCCACAGCTTCCTTCTCCTTTTGTGAGGCATGAGGTGAGGTTGGAGCAGCGTGTGATCTATTGCTAAACTTGCAGCTGTGGTTGCAGCCACTGCCATCACAGTTTTCCTTAGCTCAGTGCTAGTTCCATTCTGGAGAGAAGGAAGCATTCAGATATGTTTCTGGTGTGACACTTCCTTGGTTATTTTTGCAGGTCCTATCTCCCCTATCCTTCACAACTGCTTCATCAGGTTTGTGGAAAATAAATGGTTAGAAATGCTCCAACTGTCCAACATATTCACTATAAACACACTACAAGCAGCCTACAGGACATACAATGGTTTTGCAACAGAAATGCTGTTTGCTGCCTTTCATCTGGCATAATGCCAGATGGCATAAAGTTCCCCGGTGATGCAGTGGGTTAAACTCTTGTGCCGGCAGGACTGAAGACTGACAGTTTAGAGGTTCAAATTTGGGGAGAGCACGGATGTGCTCCCTCTGGCAGCTCCAGCTCATCATGCAGGGATATGAGAGAAGCCTCCCACAAGGATGATAAAACATCTGGGCAACATCCTTGCAGATGGCTAATTCTCTCTCTCTCTCTCACACACACACACAAACACACACACACACACACACACATACAAATCTGGCATAAGAAGAACCACAAGTTACTCCAGAGCTTCCAGAAAACTGTGGAGTGATCCTAGTGTTTTTGACTTGTGGACAGCTGGATCTTGTTGGATTCAGGACAACCCAATGCTCACCTGTCTAAAAGACCCACTGCTGTTTCTCCAGCCAGAATCAGCTCCAAGCATCTCCCTGGCAGAGACTTGCTGGTGATGTCACTTCTGGTGAACACATGGCTGGGCCCCTAATGGGACCTCACCAGATGCAATGTCACCAGCAAGACCCTGCTGGAGAGCAGCTTGGAACTGAAATGGTAGATGTTGACTCTTCATGTTGTATTTGGGACAGCTCCGGAGCAGACTACTCCTCCATATTTCACTTGATATAGATGCAGCCCAGGTTTGCAGAGACAGTCTCAGTTAATTCTCTCCTATCCCACTTTCTAAGCAGTTTTAACATGTTCCAGCTTCAGTCTCCTCCTTCAACTTTTTCTTTTTTCACAGGTTTACTTCAGTTGCCATGAGCTGAGATCAAAATGAAAAAGTTATTTGCATTCAGTCAACTCAACTGAATGCAATTGAGAGGCCACGATAGAGCTTTTCCCACTAGACTCAGGAAACAGCCAACTACTGCAACTACCCATTCCTTTTATATGTATCTTCTTCCTCATTAATAACTTTTTGTGATCTTGACCTCACTCTGATGTTGCTCGACTACATGTGTCCTACTTTTCATCTGCAAAACATTGAAGAGTATGAAATGTTGGCAAATGGAAGACATTTCATTCAGCATTTCCCCCCTTGAGATTTGGTGAACTTAAATTCAGGGAAGTTCTAATTGTTCATAGTGTAAAATCCATAAAGTAAAAGCCTGGAGGAAAATGCTCATGCAGGGCTAAGGAAGAGGGATATGGGCTCTTGGCGGGAATGAACAACAGTGGAAGAAACTGTGCAGACAAGCAGAATAATGAGGAAGAGGTGGCTCAAAGAAAAGCAGTCCTAAACACTGCTAATGGATTCATGCAATGGGACAGAATAAATTGTGGACTCAGAACAATCTATCAGGCTTGAAAAGCAGTGTCAGGATGAAGTAGAAACGTTGTGGAAGATTTATTTATTAGTTTATTATAGTCAGCCTCCCATATTCACCTGAGAGAATGCCTCTCTAAGAATTTCTAGGTCTTTTAGCTCAGCCATATGATCAAATCCAGCTGAAAGCTGAACAGAGAATCCCAGAGATTCCTACAGGGGCATTCTCTAGAAATCACTAGGTTCTCCAGCACAAATGGAGAAAGTTGATGATAGTCACACTGGAGAACCTAGAGATTCCCAGAGATAATATTTTATATCAAATCAGTGAATAATCAACTCTACAGAGTCAAAACTGCAAATGTGGAGGGATAACTTTACTTGCATTTATATCTTGCCCTTTTTTCAGCAGCCTCAAAAATGGTAGACCTGCCTCCCTTCCTCCCCACTTAATGCACAAAATAATATTGTGAAGTGGGACAGCTAAGGGATAGTAACTGGTCTAAAGTTGCTCACTGAATTTCATGGTTCAGTTCAGACTTGGAAGTTGACCTTCTATATCTTCCAAGTGTTGCTGTTTGTTGTTTATTCGTTCACTCACTTCCGACTCTCTGTGACCTCATGGACCAGCCCATGCCAGAGCTCCCTGTTGGCTGTCACCACTCTCAGCTCCTTCAGGGTCAAGCCAGTCACTTTGAGGATACCATCCATCTATCCATCTTGTCCTTGGTCAGCTCCTCTTCCTATTTCCTTCCATTTTCCCCAGCATTGTTATCTTCTCCAAGCTTTCCTGTCTTCTCATGATGTGGTCAAAGTACTTCATCTTTGCCTCTAATATCCTTCCCTCCAGTGAGCACTCGGGCTTTATTTCCTCAAGTATGGACTGGTTGGATCTTCTTGCAGTCCAAGGCACTCTCAGTATTTTCTTCCAACACCACAAATCAAAAGCATCTATTTTCCTTCGCTCAGTCTTCCTTATGGTCCAGCTCTCACATCCATAGATTATTACGGGGAATACCACTGCTTTGACTATGTGGATCTTTGTTGCCAGTGTGATGTCTCTACTCTTCACTATTTTATCAAGATTGGACATTGTTCTCCTTCCAAAAGGAAACGTCTTCTGATTTCCTGGTTGCAGTCTGTGCCTGCAGTAATCTTCGCACATAGAAATACAAAGTCTGTCACCGCCTCCATGTTTTCTCACTCTATTTGCCAGTTATCAATCTGTCGTTGCCATCATCTTGTTGTTTTTTAAATGTTTAACTGCAACCTAGCTTTTCTTTCACCTTGGTTATAAGGCTCCTCAGCTCCTCCTCACATTCAGCCATCAAAGTGGTATCATTTGCATTAAATCCAGGTTTTGGACTATAATTCAGGACCTCCAAATCAGCACAGACACAGTGTTTCTATGCTGTCTGAGGCCTTTCCTTCCAACTGATCTGATTTGGCAGAGATGGTCCCAATTAGTTATCGGTCATCCCAATTTTTCAGATGCATTTAAAATGTTTCAGTTTATTTCTCCTCTTCCCACTTCCCCCTTTTATCTCATCTTCCTTCAGTTGCTGCAGAGTACAGAGTGGTAGTCTGCATTCAATTTATTCATCAGGAAGAAGACACTGACAAATCTTTGCTTTCCCTGTAAATCTGGGCAAAGGCAAACTGCTGCAGCTTCTTCTAGGACCCCTTCCACACAACTGAATAAAATTCCACATTTTCTGCTTTGAACTGGAATACATGGCAGTGTGGACACAGATAACCCAGTTCAAAGCAGATATTGTGGGATTTTCTGCCTTGATATTCTGGGTAATATGGCTGTGTGGAAGGGCCTTAGCTTGTGTACTCATGCCTTGCCCCATATTGCCCACACTCTGACGTTCCTTGACCATAGGTGCCAGTTTTCATCTGTGAAATGTTGACAGGAAAGTGAGGGGGCTATGGGGAATAATTCCAAAATTAACAATCTCAGTAAATTCATCTATGGCTGTTTTTTCTCATTTTCAAAAGCTCCTTGTCAATTCCTAGCAACAATACATTTTCAATATCTACTTTGCTATTAGCAGCAAGATGCTCCACAGGAGTGTTCTGAGATTTTCCAGGTGTACTACCAACCATTTTGAAATTCACTACTCCCATTAAAAGAACAAAGTCCAACACAAAGATTACAATCCACCCTCCTATGTTTCATGTTTTCTGCTCTCTTAGATGTCTTGCCCTCTGTTTTGCACGATAATGACAAGGGCATGATAAGACAGGTCCACATACCATGGAGGCATGAAGATGCCAGTGTGACCTGAAAGTGACCTTCTCTGCATACAAGCTTTGCATAGCAGTTCTTGTACAGGAACTGAAAACAGCAAAGCTTAGCAAAACGAAACAATGCAGACAAGGAGAAATTGGTATGGAGAGCAAACAAGTGATCGTAATGTAATATTACAACAGGCCTTGTCCCAAAAAAATAAATAACATAAATAAATCCAAGGACCGGTCCTCTTCATAGCCAAGCAATAGAAAAAAATGATGTTAACTTCTTACTTTAGTATGCCAACAATTTTAAAACGTTAATAAATCTGATATTTAACTGTGCTTAACTAGTTAATAATAAATTAAATTGTGATTCAGTTGTATATTATCAAAAAGTCAGGAAAGATACCTTTTTGAGATGTCATGCCCTCCAGTGTTTCACAGATGAAGTCTAGGGACCTCATCAGATGGCCTTTTGTAAAGCAAGAGACAGCGGGGGAAATCACCACACTGTGCTCTCTACCATCAGAAGTCCATGGTATCCCTTCCCACAACATTTCCCCACTGTCCTCCATTTCCTCTTTGGATCCTCTGTGTTTTTTTCTATGAGGAGTCAGGTGTACATGCAACCCCTCTGGGCTCCGTTTCTCTCCGCTGCCACAACACTGCCGGAATGGAGTCCTGCTGGAAGTAGACATTTGTCATGCGATGGGATCCAGTGGACTCCATTGCTGGCAGTGCATAGATGTGGGGAGGAAACTCTTCTCAACTTTCATCTGATGAGGTTCTAGGACACATATGGTCAAGCAATATTCAAGGGTAATCAAGATGTCAAACAGTATTAACAAGAAACCTAGGAAAGGCTGTAGCAGTTTGCTTTTGCTCCTCTCTTTTCTTTCCACAGAGTGAATTGAGTACAAACTACATTTGCAATTTGAACTTATGGCCCTTCTGCACTGCCATATAAAATCCAGATTATCTGCTTTGAACTGAGTTATATAGCAGTGTAGAAGGGGCCTGAGACTGGATGCTCATGTTTCAGTTGTGGGCAAGGGTTCAGTTGTGGACATAGTGTGCCAGCTATGACCATTCCTGGAGAAATCAGATTTGGCCATGGTGACAACATGCCTTGATTATATCCCATTTTGGCTGCAGTAACACACTTAACGTAGGACTGTTCAAAAATTGCAGCAACTCCAAAATGCTGCAGCCTGGCTGTTGATCAGGAATGTATACAATTCCATTGTATACAATTAGAACAATGGTTTAAAAATTGGGTAAAAAATAATAATAACAGAAGTAAGCTTAATCAATTTGAACAAATAATACAAAATGGAAGGGCTGTAAAGGAGCACAAAAATTTGAAAGGGTTAACTAGTAAAATATATAAGATAATAATTGAAATAAAGGAGGGAAAAACAAAAAAAATAACATCCTCAAGGAGGTCTGGGAAGAAGATTTAGGGATAAAAATAAATGAAACAGAGTGGCAACAATTATGGAGACAAAGACGTTTAAAAATGTATCAATATGGGTTAAAGAAAATTATTATAAGTTAATAGGGAAATGGTACCTAACTCCAGTAAATATAGCAAATATAAATAAAACTTCTCAAAAAATTGCTGGAGAGGATGTCAAGAATTAGGATATCAATACATACATACATATATATATATATATATATATATATATGGTGGCAATGTAAATATGTAAATAATTTTGGGGGAAACTATTTAGAGAAATAGAAGATATAATGAACATTAAAATAGAAAGAAGTCCTAGTATAGCTTTATTATTTATTATTATTTATTAATTCATACTTGATTGGCCGCCCTTCCCGAAAGGCTCGGGGCGGCTCACAGCTTTATTATCATTATATAATAATAATCAATTTGAAAAAGGGGATAAAGACATGATAACAAACTTATTGACAATAGCAAGACTGCTTATAGCAAGGAATTGGAAAAGAGAAATAAATATACAAATAGAGGAGTGGTACAAGGAAGTATGAAAATTGGCAATAAATGATAAGCTGACATGTAAACTAAAAGTTAAAAGAGGTATATGGAAACAAAGTGATTTTGATGATATATGGAGAAAATTTATTGAAAAAGGATTAAAAAAGAAAGAAGGAAAGTTACCTCCACAAGAAGTATTGAAATTTTGGACAGATGATATGTAAAAGATTATCAACAGCTCCCTTGAGCAAGGAGTGTTCCCAGGGGGTTTGAAAGAGGCCATGGTAAGACCGCTGCTGAAGAAGCCGAATTTAGACCCTTCGGCTCCCTCCAATTACCGACCTGTGTCTAATTTGCCTTTTTTAGGCAAGGTAATTGAGAGGGCAGCAGCGGATCAGCTGCAGCAGTTCTTAGAAGACACAGCTGGACTTGATCCCTTCCAGTCCGGCTTCCGTATCGGGCATGGGACGGAGACCGTGCTTGTCGCCATTACAGACCAACTTCGCCGCCAGCTGGACCAGGGCGGATCAGCCCTGCTTGTTTTGTTAGATCTAACAGCAGCGTTTGATACAGCAGATCACGCATTGTTGACCCACTGTCTAGCCGTGACTGGAGTGAGGGGGACTGTCCTTAAATGGGTGGCCTCCTTCCTCCAGGACCGGGGACAACGTGTGGAGAGGGGAGCGGAGGTCTCTGGGAGGCTCCCATTAACTTGTGGGGTCCCCCAGGGGGCCATCCTCTCTCCTTTATTATTCAACATTTACATGCGCCCCCTGGCCCAGCTGGCCTGTGACTTTGGTCTGGAGTGTTATCAGTACGCTGATGACACCCAGCTTCTGCTGAGAATGGACGGCAGGCCGGACACCGTACCCGATTGTTTCCACCATTGCCTAGAAGCCGTGACTGGATGGCTGCGTTCCAGCCGGCTGAAGGTGAATCCGTCGAAGACGGAGATCTTGTGGCCTGGTCGCCCTGGGCTGGATGAGTGCCGGTTGCCTACCCTGGATGGCGAGCAACTTAGCCCATCATCCCTCGTCAAGAGTCTAGGTGTTCACCTGGACCCTTTGCTGTTCATGGAGACTCAGGTCCCCATGGTCAGCAAAGCGTCATTTTTCCATCTTCGACAAGCTAGGCGACTGGCACCCTACCTGTCCAGGGAAGACCTGGCCACGGTGATCCAAGCGACGGTCATCTCAAGGCTGGATTACTGTAACGCCCTCTACGTGGGTCTTCCTTTGTCGACAATTCGGAAACTCAAGCTAGTGCAGAATGCCGCTGCTCGCTTACTGGTGGGAGCACCAGTGAGAGAGCACATTACTCCCATCTTGCGGCAACTGCACTGGCTTCCTATTGAGTACCGAATTGCCTTCAAGGTGTTGGTTATGACCTTTAAGGCCTTATACGGTCTAGGGCCTGTGTACCTGAGGGACCGCCTTACCCCGTATATTCCCCCGAGATCACTGCGCTCAGAGGAGCAAAACTTGTTAGAAATACCATCAATCCGCTCCTGCCACCTGTCCACAACCAGGCAGTGTGCCTTTTCTGTCGCTGCCCCTACTTTGTGGAATTCTCTTCCTCCCGACACCCGTGCGACCCGAGAGCTTGCTCCTTTTAGGAGAGCGTGCAAGACTGCCCTCTTCGTACTCGCGTTTGGCTAATTCCCGGTAATTTCCAGACGACCATGTGTTGAGTTTTTAGAATTTGTAATCATGTAACCCTGGTTTTATTACTGTTGTATTCTGTTGTTTTTATTGAATGTTGTTGTGATCCGCCCCGAGCCTGCAGGGAGGAGCGGAATATAAAATTGAATAAATAAATAAATAAATAAATAAGCTGTGGCTTGGGAGGGGAGCGCAGTGCTGAGGGATAGATAATATGTACAAGCAGAAAAATAATATTAGATGTGAAAAGTTAAAGTATGGTAGGTTGTATTGAATAATATGTATCTGCTGCAAAATAAACAATGTATAACAAATGTAGTGAACCATAAAATAATAAAAATATGTTTTTAAAAGGAATGATACAATTCTCCCATTGAAATATTTATTCATTCATTCATTTATTTGCTGTATTTATATACTGCCTTTCTCACCCCTATCTCTACATTGGCCATTTTCAGGCAGAACTCAAAGTGCTGGTGTTGAACATCAAAGCCTGAAATGGCTTGGGTCCAGCCTATTTGAAAGATTATCTCTGTATATTTGAAAGACTATCTCATGTTAGCCACCCGAGTCCCCTTTGGGGAGCTGGAGGTGGGTTATAAATAAAGATTATTATTATTAGTATTAGTATTAGTATTATTAAAGCCACTTTTGAGTGTTAAGATCTGCAGGAGAGGGCTTTCTTCCAGTCTCACCACCTTTGTGGATGCAACAGATGATGATTTGGGAGAAAGCCTTCTCCTTGACCACGAGAAGTCCAGTTGGCTCCCTCCCTGCTCTTTTTCTGCCAGCAGGCGAATGACTGAACTGGACCAGTCTTGGCACACAGACCCACCATAGGCAACTGTGGATACTGGCAGGGTTTGGGGGTGACTGCCCTGGGAATCTGCTAGTTGTGGTTCACCCTTATCCAGAAAACACTGAACCCAGCCGACGACTGCTCTGGACCAAACTTGGCACAAAAAAACAATATGGCCAACTGTTAAATGCTGGCTGCGTTTGGGCGTGATTGCCCTGGGAATCTAGGAGTTGTAGTTCACCTTTATCCAGAGAACACTGAACCCTGGCAATGATGGATCTGGACCAAACTTGACAAACAGGACCAACATGGCCAACTGTAAATACCAACTGGGTTTTGGGGTGATTGCCCTGGGAATCTGAGAGTTGTAGTTCACCCTTATCCAGAGAGCACTGAACCTAGCTGATATCAGATCTGGACCAAATTTGGCACACAAACCCAACTTTGAATAATGGCAGGGTTTGGGAAGGACTGACCCATGATTCTGTGAATTGTCAATCACCTACATTCTTATGCATTTTCTAATGGGAGCATTCATTAAAAACAAAAGGAAATACTGGCTTTTTCCTAATAAATAGAATTATACATTATCAAACTGATATTACCAAACTTTGCAAAACAAACAATGCCTTTCTCAAATAACTCAGGCACCGCTGGGTCCCCAAGCTTGTACATAAATAAAATAAAAATGCTTATTTGGACATAAATCAGTTGATTTTAATGATACTCTATAGAAGTCAACATGTCAGCAAAGCTCTTTCCTCTTTAAAATCTACCACTTTAAATTATTCAAGCTTTCCAATATTGAAATCATTCTCACCATTTAAAATGTGCAAACAGTATGAGCAAAAGACAAAGAAAGATGGGTCTGAAAGGGAAAAATGGCCCAAAAAAGGACTACAAAATGTTTTGCTGTACTCTCACTGTACTCGGATCCCTGGAAAGCTAACAAAAACCCTTTATGGCAGGCTCAGAAATGAGCACCCAGCTGAAAGATAGACCTGTATGCTCTTTGTGTGTCCAAGCAATTTCCCAGAATGGTTTCAAGTTTTACAGCTAGCTTTTGTTACGCAATGAAAAGGGCAAGATAGTAACCTTTACATGAGAAATAGTCACACAGACACAGTGTGCTATGTGAAATCTTCTTACGGTATTAGATATACTGCATCATCCCTGTAGAGAAATGTATCGGACATTTATTACAATCTGTTGACACAGCTAATATTTTTGCTTTCCCAAGTTAAACCATTGGCAGTTTCATAATTACTAGGACATCTCCTCCTGTTTCTTGCTATAAACAGAAATATCATTTAAGCAAAAGGAGGGCAAATGGTGAATTGCACGATTTTTTCCTTGCCTTGTGTTTCCTTAACATACTAAAATGTTTTGGCATCTGAGAAGAGGCCATTAAGGTTTCTTGGTCTAATGGTGTGGCACAGAGTTTACCTATACCAGGGGTGCTCATTAGGTAGATCGTGATCTACTGGTAGATCGCGTAGGGCATCCTGGTAGATCGCAGGCAGGGCGGGAGGAAGGCTCAGTCCCGCCCCGCAGGCTCCCGATGCCACTCAGGTGCAGAAGGAGGTTGGACTGGATGGCCCTTGGAGGTCTCCTCCTATTCCAGGAACCCATTGTTATTATTATTATTATCAGAGGCTGAATGGCCATCTGTGAGGAATGCTTTGGTTGTGTTTTTCCCTTATGGCAGAAGGAGGTTGGATGGTAGATAGATCATTTTGACTTGGTTGTTTTATAAGTAGCTCACATGCTGAAAAGGTGTGAGCACCCCTGATATACTAGTTATAGCAGTTTGATACCATTTTAACTACTTTGATGCTCTCCAGCAGTTTCTCATCAAACTAGAAACCTCTTCAGATGCTTTCCTGGATGCATGCATGCTAAAACTGTGGAAAGGATGGTGAACATCCATATTTGCCCCTCCTGCTGACCTGCACATGGAAAAATTAGACCTTTATATGTTTAGCGGGAAGCTCTGAAGAGAGCTCCATAGCCATATTCAGGTGAACATATAGTCGACATTTTTGTTGTTTTACTGTTTTGGATTGCTCATATGTGTGTTAATGTTCTAAGGCAGGGCTGTCCAACTGGCGGCCCGCGGGCCGTATACACCCCCCCCAGCCCCTTCCCTACGGCCCCCTATCCTTTTAAAAAAGAAATCGGCTATTTAAAATAAAAAAATTTTTTTTTTATTTTTTTAATATATTTTTTCGCGGCAGGGAGGGGCGGGGCAGGGAGGAGGAGCAGTAATGAATGTATTAAATTTGTAAATAAGGGGGAGATGGGGATGGGAATATAGGGGGCAGAAATATAATAATAACAGTAATGAATGTATTTCATTTGTAAATAAGGGGGAGGTGGGGATGGGAATATATGGGGCAGAAATATAATAATAACAGAAATGAATGTATTTCATTTGTAAATAAGGGGGAGGTGGGGATGGGAATATAGGGGGCAGAAATATAATAATAACAGAAATGAATGTATTAAATTTGTAAATAAGGGGGAGAAATATAATAATAACAGTAATGGGATGGGAATATAGGGGCAGAAATATAATAATAACAGAAATGAATGCATTAAATTTGTAAATAATAGGGAGCAGAAATATAATAATAACAGGGAGATGGGGATGGGAATATAGGGGGCAGAAATATAATAATAACAGTAATGAATGTATTTAATTTGTAAATAAGGGGGAGGTGGGGATGGGAATATAGGGGGCAGAAATATAATAATAACAGAAATGAAGGATCTGAGGTGGCAGCCCCTCCCACTGGCTATATATGCTCGAGGGGATGTGGGCGGGGCTACAATTTAAAGTGATATTAACTTTTTAAAAGATTCCGAACTGTCTGCGCAGGGCGCAGGAAATACCATAGGTGCTATTCACGCTGACCACTCAAGAAACTACGGTTACAGGTAAGCAACCCATATTTGTTTATATTTATTTCCCTCCCATATATATTCCCTTCCTCAATCCATCTCTCTTTGTGTGTTTCTGATATTTATTTATATTTATTTCCCTCCCATATATATTCCCTTCCTCGATCCATCTCTCTTCTGATATTTATTTATATTTATATTTATTTCATTCAGTTCCATTTTTAAAATTTATTTTATAATTAATAATGCAACTAGTAATTGTAAGTAAATTGGAGTCCGGGGCGGGGGCGGAGCCGGTGGAGGGGGCAGGGCCAGAGTGGGGGCGGAGCTGGGGAGGGGCGGAGCCGGGGGCAGACCCTAAGGCCCCCCAGGTGATCAGTGACCGGAATTCTGGCCCCCGGTCCGGTAGAAGTTGGACAGCCCTGTTCTAAGGTGTGCCTACTGTAACTTTGTCTTTTTGAGTGTCTTCAAGTCATTTCTGATTTCCTAAAGTAAGTCTGTCATAGAACTTTCCTGACAAGATTTGTTCAGAGGGAGTTTGCCTATGTCTTTCTATGGGGCTGTGACTACCCAAGGTCAGCCCGTGAGTCTTCATGGCTGAGCAGGCATTCCAACCTTGGTCTCCAGAGTCACAGGCCAATGATCAAACCACTACACCACAATTACAATATCTTCCTTACTTACTTAGGTGATCCCTCATTGTCTGAGTAGGATGGTCTTCCAAATGTAGTGTCTTGGCGGTCAAGTATGCCTTCCATTCATGCCTCTTCAAATCCGCAGCACTGCTGGTCACAGCTGACCTCCAGTTAGAGTGCTCAAGGGCCAGGGCTTTCAAGTTCTCGGTGCTTATGCCACAGTTTTTAAGATTACCTTTTATCATACTATTCAGCTTCTGTATGAGGACTAGGAACAGAAGGCCATTGTGTCATTTCCTTCTGGCCACAAAACATCATGGGTATACTGTATATGCTGTAGAATTAATGCAGTTAACTGCCATGGCTCGCTGCTATGGAATCATGGGAGATGTGGTTTGATAAAGCACCAGCACTCTTTGGAAGAGAAGGCTGAGGACGTTATAAAACTGCACTTCCATGATTCCATAGCAGTGAGCCATGGTAGTGAAAGTGGTGTCAAACTGCATTAATTCTACGGTGTAGATGCACTCGTATTCCAGACCTTGGGAGAGGTACAATTAAGATAGTTCAGTCTTAATAGGTGTATGTGAGTGCACAATAGAAAGTGAAGCCTATCTTGAACCATTTTCAGAGCTAACTGCCCCCAGTACTATGCCTCTGAAAAGCTATTTTTTATTATTATTATTATATTATATTTCTTTATACCCTGCATTATCTCCCCCGAAGGGGACTCAAAGCGGCTTCGCATAAAAGCTTCAGCATGACCATTTAAAATATACAAATATATGAACATTAAAACAGGATTAAATATGAACAGTATTTTAAAAATCCCAGTGAAAAATAATTGAAACTTTGTCTGCATGCAGCCACAGGTTGACTGACCTCTTTTTCCATCCCCAACCACTCCTGCTTAAAGAATGACTCTTCACTTGCTCTCATTTCTGCTTCGTCTTTCATCATTTGAAACAGGGGTTACCCAGCCATGTTGTGGTTGAGCTAAAAGCAGCTGTGTTGAAATTTGTCTGTGTCAATAGATGAGAAAGGCACATGAAATGCCTTTTGAAACTTTGTAATATGAGTTCAGTATGTTTCATTTGTGAGCTGTAACTCAAGCTTTCCACAGCATATTTTCTGTTTCTTCTCTAGTTAAGAATTGTTGCGTTTTCTTTGCTTTGGTTTTGAAAGTTTGTCTTTTAAAGAGAGGTTACTGATTAATTACTAGCTTGAAAGTTGAAAACTTTCACAGAGAAGGAACCTTCCAGTTGTGCGTGTCCAGGCAGGAATCTGGTGTGAGATTTTTAAAATGCCAAACACAGAACTACAGGTCTATTTATTTATTGTATCAGTAGATGAGAAAGGAGAGAACTGTGGGAACAGTTGTGATATATTTAAAAACACAAAGTATAAAAAACTTGTCATTATTCTAAAGGTCATTTGACCAGTACCTGGCCACTTAGAGTACCTCTGGTGTTGCTAAAAGAAGGTCCTTCATTGTGCATGTGGCAGGGCTCAGGTTGCACTGTAATAGGTGGTCTGTGGTTTGCTCTTTTCCATGAATGAAGCTTCCCTGCAGAATTGCAACACATTCAGGTATCCCCTAGATCAGTGTTTCCTAACCGCTGTGATGCGGCACAGTAGTGTGCTGTGACGAACCTCCTGCTATGCCACGAGAAAAGCTCTTTGCTCCCTTTCCTTCCCCCTCCTCCTGCCTGCCTCCTGCTGCTTGGGGGAGGAGGAGGAAGGGCCGGGCGGTGGTGAAGAAAAAGAAGAAGGGGCCGGGGCGCCGCCTCCTTCGGCCATTTCCCCAGCCAGCCTCCAATCCGCCATGACTCCCACCATGACTCTCGCCCCTCGCTTGCTGAAGCCGCGCAGAGAAGGAAGCCGGGGGAGGGGATGGGACATGGCGTGGCCTGGCTCCGCCCCCTCCCTGCAGCTTCCATTCTCCCACAGCTTCTTCAGCCTTGAGGGGACAATGCCAAGCCAGCATTGTGCTGGCTCTGCCACCACTGGCTTGGCATTGCCCCCTCAAGGCTGGAGAAGCTGTGGGAGAGCAGAAGCTGGGGGGAGGGGGCAGGGCACGGCGCGGCCTGGCTCTGCCCTCTCCCCCCAGCTTCCGCTCTCCCACAGCTTATCCAGCCTTGAGGGGACAATGCCAAGCCAGCATTGTGCTGGCTCTGCCACCGCTGACTTGGCACTGCCCCCTCAAGGCTGGAGAAGCTGTGGGAGAGCTGAAGTCAGGAAGAGAGGAGGGGTATGGCCTGGCTCCTCCCCCAGCTTCAGCACTCCCACCAGCTGCTCCCAGCAGGCCACCATCCCCCAGCCGTTCTTTACTGTGTTAGAGTGTCATTTTGTGTCATTTTGGTTGGTGGTGTGCCCCCAGATTTTTTTAAATGTTAAAAGTGTGCCGTGGCTCAAAAAAGATTGGGAAACACTGCCCTAGATAACACCTTTGTAGACGGCTGATTCTCTCACACCAGAAGTGACCAGAAGAAACTTGCAGCATGAAACCAAACAAACTACGGTTCTAAATAAACAGTAGGCTGAGCTGGGTGTCTTGGATGAGAATAACACTTACTTAGATAGAGGCAACTTGATTTTAATCCCATCTACACTGTCATATAATGCAATTTGAAACTACATTATATAGTCAATATAGCCTCATATTATTTAACTGCCTTGAATTGAAACATATGAGTCTACTGACTATATAATGCACTTTCAAACTGCATTATATGGCAGTCTAGATGGGGCCTTCTTCTATGTGGTTCTCACTTTACCATTCTTAGTGGAAAGGGTTAATTTGTGGTTTCCTTGTCTAATAATGAAACACTGCTATTGCACACAATTTGGCATTGATTGTGAACTTTGCTTGAGAACTGGTGAGCTACATTTTGCAAGATGCACAATGTGTAGTTTCCCACTCAGCAGCTTCTTGTCATTCCCCTACTTTGTATTTATACTGAGAATTTTGTTTTTTCGTTTGCTTCATCTGTGGAAAAAAGGAAACCCTTGAGGATTACATGAATCCCTCTTTGGTTGTTTCATTCTTTCTTTCAAAAATGACACAATTTATCTTACAAAATATCCAAGTGAAAGGATAAACTTGGCCAAGGCATCCCCGCCAATCTGTCATCACTGTTGCAAATGGCTGGCACATGTCCTTACCATTTCTTTTTCAATATATTTTTAAGAGGCTCTTTCAGAGCAATTTGGACCCATCTGTGTTCAACCACCAATTTTGTTTGGGTAATCCTGACAAAATGCCTTCAGGACTTCAGCCACTTAATGGCTGACTGGGCTCTCCACAGAAAAAGCTCAGGGCAAAACCATCTCCCACAAAATTTTCTCACAGGATTTTCTTTCCTTTGTTGTATTCAGGATGGTTTCAGGCAATCCATTGCTGTTTCAAAGTCACTCAAATGCCATTGACTTTCCACAAAGCCTTTATAAATTAATACTTGCTGGGGATTTATTCTTAGTTCAAAATCCAAAAGATAAATCCTTGCAGAGAGATGGGCGTAACAAGTCAAAAAAATCTACAACCTTTTCTGATTTGATCTAGATTATTGTGCTTTTTTGGTTGGCTCCAATAAAGGTATTGTTACAGTAAGGAAGCTCACTGGAACATTGCAGCACACCAAAAGACCTGGAGTTACTCTGGACAGTGCTCTGATTTACAAGAAGCACTGCTTGAATATCAAGCAAAAATTGGATGCTAGAAATAATATCATATGAAAGCTGACTGGCACAATCTGGGGATCACCAGTACACACAGTGAAGACATCTGACCTTGCACTTTGCCACTCTGAGGCTGAATATGCATGCCCAGTGGATGTGGCTCTTAATGAGACATGCCACATTATCACAGGATGTTTATGCCCAACACTGCTGGAGTAATTATATTGCTTAGCCAGTATTGCACCACCTGACATTCGCTGGGAAGTAGCAGCCAATAATGAAAGGATCAAGGCAGTGACATCTCTGACTCATCCTCTGCTCGGATATCAGCCAGCAAGCCAACGCTTTAAATCAATAAATATCTTCCTAAGATCTACAGAGACACTCACAGGAACACCTCAGCAAGCAAGAGCCCAAAAGTGGCAGGTGAAAACCTGGAACCTCAATCAGTGACTGATACCAGATGAGAGGCTCTCTCCTGGGCACAGGCATGTAGCCAGGGGGGCTAGGGGGGCTTCAGCCCCCCCCCCCCCCATAAATTCTCAGGGTGGTCCGCGAAAAGACCTTACTGGTACATTATTTAAACTGTTATGTTTATTCATATCATGATCTGATCACCATGCTCATTATATCCCACATTAATGGGGTTATTGGGATAACAATACAAAAGGTTTGCTAGGGTAGACCCTCTTCCACCCAGTCTCAGCCCCGAACCAAACTCAGCCCCCGAATCAAAATCCTGGCTACGGCCCTGCCTGGGCACACAGAAGATTGGACAACTGAAAGGTGCTGAAAAGGCTGTGCTGTGGCACCACGAGATGCAGAGCCAACCTTAAGAAATGGAGCTACAAAGTGGAGTCCACGACATGTGAGTGTGGAGAAGAGCAAACCACGGACCACCAACTACAATGCAAATTGAGCCCTGCCACTTGCCTTTGTCTCTTTCTGAAGCTAAGTGAATGTGACTTATCCAAGATCACCTTTCCATGGGTAAGAGGGGAATCAAGTCCTGGTCTTCAAAATCGTAGTCCAAGATTCAAACCGCTACTACCCAATGGTGGCTCAGAATACTAGTGTGGATAATATTAATTATCTGTAGGCTGTGACTGCCAGACTGAAAACTGGAGAGTGCTCTGTATCTTTATAGGTTTTATAGAACACTGCTTCTTAGACTGTGGATCCCAACCCCAAATGGGATCCCCTTAGTTCAATGTTGATGTTACAAAAAATCTGGCAGCAGTAAAAAGTTTCTGAATGCTTCCTATTTACACAAATCTGTTAGCAACAACATGCAGTGTTTACCATGGACTCCACAGAAAATACTTCAGCTTTACTCCACAAATAGGAAAGTCAGCCTGTTTAGCAAGACTTGCAAATGTTGATTTATTATCAGTCAATATTTTATTTTTATACATATTTTATATTATTTATTTATTTACTGCATTTGTATACCACCCTTATCAGCCTATCGGCGACTCAAGACAGTTTACAACAAATCAGTACACATAATATCAAAATACAAATTAAAACATTAAAACAATATAAAACTACAACAGAACAAACTTCTATGTTTTATTACAAACTAGCTGTACCCGGCACGCGTTGCTGTGCCCTATTTTGGAGATGCAAGGAAGTCTGAGTATGTAAGGGTTGGAGTTGTTGTTAGTTATGGTGTTGTAGGGGTCATGGCTGTGTTGTTGTGGGTTGTTTTGGTGGGTGGGATGTTGGAGTCCTGTGGAGTTGTTGTTGTGTGGTGTTGCTGGCGTTCTGCATAGCTTGTGGATATACAATGTTTTTTGTCTTTCCGTCTGCTGTGTTGATGTAGAGGTTGATGCGTGTGTGTGTGGGGTACTTTGGAAGTGAGTGGAGGTACTTGAAATCCCATTATCCATGGTGTGTCCTCCTCTAATCTGCAGTTGGATGGAATGTGGGTCATGGGGTGCATTGTTTGCCAAGTTTGGTCTTTATCGGTCTTGGTTCTTGGGCACAGTGGTCTGTGGGGAATGATGGGTTTTGAAGTACTACAAATCCCATTATCCATGGAGGTACTTCAAGTCCCATAATCCATGGTCCACCCTCCTCCAAACTGTAGTAGAATGTAGCGTGGGTCATAGGGGCTCTGTGTGCCAAGGTAGGTTACTGTAAATTCAGGCCATACACAATGTCCCATGAGCTGAGGCCTGGTCAGGAACAGCAAGTTAATGAAGCCTTACTGTCAATTCAGAGCATAAACAGCATTCCATTAAGTGAGGCCTAGTCAGGGAAATTAAGTTAATGAAGCCTTACTGTCAATTTTGGGCATGGTCTGTGATTTGTAGGGGTGTAAATTTTCTGTGGGAAGTGAATTGGGTGTTTGTGTTTGTGCCTCAGCCCTTTGCCTTATCCTCCTCTGACAGTTTATTATGGGTCGGAATGTTCATGTTGGCTGGCCAGTACAGGAGTTATGCAAATCCGCCCTTATTGGCAGCCAATCATGTTGTCAGAATGTAGAGGCTGGGAGAGTCGTTGGCAGCCCGGAGGATGCTGGGAAATGTAGTTTTTACTCATTGTTTTGGGGGCCTTTTAGGTTTTGGGGAAGTTTCTTTGCTACAAACCTACCTTGTCTGATCATTTTTTATAATATAGTTTTTATTGTTTTTCAAAATAAACATGAACATCGACATCAACAGATTGTGAAGGGTAGGGGTGTAGGAGTGTGGGGGTTCAAGGTGTGGGAGGGGGTGGGGTAGATACACTGGGTAGGTATGCAACAGTATAAAATGACTTCCCAAAGACAGTCCAAGTGCGTCTTTGTTCGTGTTCGCACTGTTTGATTATGTTCCTTTCACAGTGGGTGTATAGCTGTCAGTCTTATAGTTCATTTATTTCCACTGTGAATTTGTGGCCTTTGTTTTGCATATATTTCTTTAGGCTGGTCCAGTCCGTTTTGTTTCTTTCCTTGTTTATATTGTGGGCTAGGGCATCCATCTGGATTACGTCTAAGGTCTTCAAGATCCATTCTTCTTTGCTGGGAAGTGTGTTTTGTTTCCACCATCTTGCCAATGTTATGCGTGCACAAGTGCTTAGTAAAAATAGCATTCTATCTTGGTTCTCAGAGAGTTGGTTGCCTGTCAGTCCCAGGAGGTAGATTTGGGGGTCTAACTCTATTTTTTTCCCTAGTATTTCTTGTGTTGCTTGGTGTATTTCTCTCCAGTATTTTTTGACCTTTTGGCACTCCCACCATTGATGAATGTATGTCCCTGTCTTCTGCTCACATTTCCAACATTTCCCGGAGCATTTCTTGTCAAATTTGGCTAATCTGGCGGGGTACAGGTGCCACCTGTACTGCATTTTAAGCCAGTTTTCCTCAATTTCCGTAGCTTTGTAATATTTTAATTTTTTTCCCCATATTTCCTCCCACTGGTGTAGGGAGACTGTATGTCCTAAATCTTTAGCCCATTTGATGTGACTATCTTTGATTAGGTCTTCTTCCATCGCCCATTCTAGTAGCAGTTTGTAGATGCAACTGATGTTTTTTTTCTTTTTTCTCACTAGTGGCTCCCAGATTGTATCTTCCGTGAATCCGATCTTTTTATCTGTATTATAATGTTCGTTTATCTGAAAATACTGGAACCACGTTAAGTTTGGGTGGCTTTGTCGTAGTTCTTCTATTGTTTTTATCTCCCACTTATTTTGTGTATTTTTTTTCAAAATCTGCTTGTACGTTAGCCATGTTTTGTCTGCTAACTCTTTCTTATAGAAAGCCTCCATGGGGGAGATCCATAACGGTGTTTGTCTATATAGTCTTATTTTATATTTTTCCCAAGTCCGGGACAGGGCCGCCCTTATATAGTGATGTTCAAAGTTCTTTTCCACCCTTTTTCTATTATACCACATGTATGCGTGCCATCCGGCACGGAGGTCATGTCCTTCCAGTGTTGTCTGTCTTTTGTTTTGCAGTAGCGCCCAATCCTTAATAGCTACTAGGTTACAGGCCTCGTAGTACAATTTGATGTCTGGTAGCCCAAACCCTCCCCGTCTCTTTTCATCTGTCATACTTTTTAGATTTATCCTCGCCTTTTTATTCTTCCAAATGAATTTTCTTAGGTCTGTGTTCCATTTTTTGAATAGTGTATCATTCCTAATTACCGGTATTGTTTGATATAGGAACAACAGCCTTGGTAATACCGTCATTTTAATAGTGGCAATTCTGCCTAATAAAGAAATATTTTGCTTGTTCCATCTATTTAGGTCCATTTGTATTTGTTTCCATAATTGTTCGTAATTGTTTTTGATCAGATCTATGTTTTTAGCAGTCAGTGTTATTCCTAAATATCTGATTTTCTTCTCTATTTTCAATCCTGTTTTGTCTTGTAGAATATCTTTTTCCTTTTCATCTAGGTGTTTGACTAATAATTTTGTTTTCTGTTTATTCAAATTGAAACCGGCAATATGTCCAAACTTCTCGAATTTCTTGAGCCATTTATCTATATTAGGAACGGGTTTTCTATACTGCAGACGATGTCGTCCGCATAGACTCTGATTTTGTATTCCTCTTTCCCTACTCTAGTTCCCTTTAGTTCCTTATCCTGATTTATTTCTCTTACTATAGTCTCTGTTGCCAAGATGAAGAGTAATGGGGATAAGGGGCATCCCTGTCTTACTCCCTTTTTATTTGGATTTTATTTTTTTCTCTTGCCCGTTGATTATTAGGGTAGCCTCTTGGTTGTTATATAACGCCTCTATGATATTTTGGAAGTGAAACCCCATATCCATTTCCCTCATCAATAATTTCATATAATTCCAATTAATTTTATCGAACGCCTTTTCGGCGTCGATAAAAAGCAAAGCTAATTTTTTTTCATTATGCCTTTCGTAGTATTCTAGTGTGTTTATTATACTTCTTGTATTTTCCTTTAATTGGCGTTCTGGCAGAAACCCCGTCTGATCATTAGAGGTCCAGTCTTTTAAAAATAGTTTTAATCTGTTCGCTATGATGGAGGTGAAGACTTTGTAGTCTGTGTTTAGCAAGGATATCGGTCTATAATTTTTCATATTTGTTTTTCAGAGTTTTCTTTATGAATGAGTGTGATGTTTGCCGTCTCCCATGTTTTGGGAATTTCTTTACTTGTTCTGATACTGTTAAATATTTCTAGTAGTATGCCTGAAAGCTCATTTTTATAGGTCTTATAATATATGGCTGTTAGACCATCTGGTCCGGGCGACTTATTATTTTTAAGTCCTTCAATACTCGTCATTACCTCTGCCATTGTTATTGGGTCATTTAGGACTGCTCTCTGCTTTTCCGAAATTTTATGTATTCCCAGGCTGGAGAGGTATTCTGTTATATCTTCTGCTGATGTTTCTTCTTTTTTATACAGCTTCTGGTAGAAATTGGCAAAGGCTTTCGTTATCTCGTCTTCTTTGGTATGGTACTTGCCCTCGTGTTCTATTTTGGTAATATGTGTTTCATTTTTGTTGTCCCTTAGTTTCTTAGATAGCCATTTGCCAATTTTATTAGCATTTTGGAAATAATTAGCCCTGGCGTATTTCAGTTGTCTGCCCAGTCTCTCATTTTGTAGCATCTGATACTGTTTTTTGAGTACATTTATCTCTTTTAGAAGGCTTAGTTTGCCCGGTTGTCTCTTCAGCTTTTCCTCCTTTTTCCTTACCTCCTCTGTGATCTCAATCTCCTTTTTATTAAGTTGTTTGTTCTTTCTGTTATTCAACTGAATGAAATTCCCACGCATGACTGCCTTCATTGCCTCCCACTGGGTAATCTTGCTCGTCTCCTCGCCTTTGTTGATGTCAAAATATTCTATCAGCAAGTTTCTTGCCCATTCTATGTCCCCGGGGTTTTTGAGTAAACTATCTTTAAGTCTCCATCTGAAATTGGGTTTACTTCCCTTGAGTTGAAGCTCCAGTGAGTTATGGTCTGACAGGGTATTTGTCTTAATGTCTATTTTGTGTATTTTTGTGGATATGGTCTTGGTCACCCAAGCCATATCTATACGGCTCCAGACTTTATGTCTTCCCGAGTAGAAAGAGTAATCTCTCATGGTGCCATTGTGGAGTCTCCATGCATCTACTAGATTTAAGTTCTCTAATGTTTTCAGGAATTGATGGGGGAGTTGGCTACCTTTATTTTTCTTTTTTTGACTTCCTGTGCTTTTGTGTGTTTTATCAATTTCTGCATTAACCACCCCGTTGAAATCTCCTAATATCATTAGTTCATCATACTCTTGTTTGTCTATCTGATTTTTGAGGTCCCTGATGAATTTTATCTTAGGTCCGTTTGGACAATAAACATTACACAGGAGTAATCTTTGACTGTTTATTTCAATGCCGATTCCTAAATATCTCCCTTCCATGTCTTTAAAAGCCAAACTCGGGTTAAGTTTGGGGTTGGCGTATATGGCTACTCCACATTTTTTCTTTTCGCCTACAGAATAGAAGTGTTTCCCCAATTTTGGTTGTTCCAAGATTCTAGTATGTCTGCTGGACACGTGTGTCTCTTGTAATGCTATTATTTCGTACTTCTTACTTTTAAGGTTGTCCACGATTCGTTTCCGTTTCTGTGGCGAATTTAGCCCATTCACATTAACTGAGTATACTTTCAGCGATGTCATCTTGGGGGTCTGGTTGTTCTATTGAGTCGTCAGTCTGTGCTTTATCCTGCATGGTCACCAGTTGGTAGTTTTCCGGCGAGAATTCTCTTAATCTCTTTAGGTTCCTACTTAGAGATGTTCCTGGCGAGTCAATTTCTTCATAATCAATGTTATCTTCTCCATCTCCTATCTCGCCTTCTTCCTCCTCCATTCCCCTGTCCATTTTTCCCGTCAGTTCTTTTTGGTGCCCTTTCTTCTGAGGTGTTCTTTGTTCCAGCCTTCTCCCTTCTTCTTTCCATTGTTTGGTTGGGTGTCTTCTCTGTGACCTTCCTTGTTCTGGTGGTTTCCCCCGGCGGATGTGCTCTTCATAGAATGCTCTCGCCTTCTCAACCGTGTTCAACCAATATCTGATTTCATTGTATGTTACTGTGAGTCCTTCACTTCTTTCCCATCTGTAGCGTATTTTTCTAGTCTTGAGTTCTTCTGTTAGAAAGTAGTACTTTCTTCGATTTGCTATTGTTTGTTGGGAAACCTCCTTCATGAAGATGACTCTCTTGTCTTTGTAGTAAACAGTTTGTTTTGCACATCTTTGTAGAATCTCATCTCTGAAACATTTGCGTGCAAACGAGACGATAGTATCTCTGGGTGTTTGGTTCCTTTTTGAGTATTCCGTGTTAATTCTATAGGTTCTATCCACATCATTCCCTACGATCGCTGGTTCAGTCTCCGTAAGGTCTGCGATGACATCTATTATGATCATTTTCAAATTCTCATTTTGCGTTTCTGCCAGGTTTCTAATTCGCAACTGGTACTCTAGTGCCCTGTTCTCTAGGGTTTCCACCTGCTGCTGTAGTCTTTGTGTGGTAGAGTCTATTTTGTCCACTTTATTTTCTAGTTTTATCTGTGTTTTGGCTAATTTCTGGTTGTCTTGTTTAACCCTGTCTATATCCTCCTGTAGTTTCTGGAAGTTTTGTTGCATATCTCTCTTCATGTCTTGCAATTCTGACTGTATCTCTTGGTGTTGTTTGTCCTGTTTGTTAGATATGTTCCTGATCTCTTGAAACATCTCTCTAAAACTGGGTTCCTCTGGGAGTGAGCTTCTTCTGTTAACTATCCTGGTGGCAGATGTGTTAACTTTATGTCTGGGATTCTGCATGGCTGCCTCCTTTATGCTTGTCTTAGATTGTCTTAGGTTTGTACTCGTTAGCTGTGAGCTACGGCTCTAAGTAGGTGCCTCTTTGTCTCCTGCTTACCTTCCCTTTGGTCTTGTGGGTCCTCCCCCCGCGCTCGACCGTTCGTGTCTGGGCCTGGTCTTCTCCTGTGTCTTTTGCCTGATTCTCTTATTGCCTCCTTTCCTGAGGGGGGCAGTCTAACTTGTATTTCTTGTTTTCCCAGATTCAGGGTCTCTGTCTCTTTTACTTTGCTCTCACGTTGTTTGTGGCTCTAGCGAGCTCTCGCGAGATTACGCGGAGTTTGCGAGGTTTCCCACGGGATTTCAGGTTTGGGCCCTCCTCTTCCTGTTTCTTCCTCAAATGCAACTTACTTGTGGGGGGGCTAAGATGGCGACCAGCTCGGCGTGTTCAAGGTCAGGGCTCCACTCCTCCACTCCTCACCTTCCTCCTCCCTTTCTTTCCTCCCTCCTCGGGCTTCCTCGAGCCTCTGCTCCACCCGGCTCCTTCCAGACGTCTTTCACTCACCCTGCTGGACACCCGGCCGGCTAAACACCCAGCCTCGCTTCAGTGCATGCCCCTTCTCGCTCCCGGTAAGGATGCCGTCCCACGGGGTCTCCCCTCTTCCTGGGGGTCTCTCCCTGCCGCTTACTTTCCTCCAAACTGGCCGGCTTTCTACGAGGGCGGGCTCTCGCTCTTCGCTGGTCTGCTTACCGGTGTTTCTTGGCTCCTCTCTTAGCCCGGTCCTCTTTGTTTCCCTTGGCGAGGTTTTCGGCGTGATTTTCCTTCTAATTGGCACTGGGTTCTTTGCCCTGTATTGGCTTCTCTTCTTCTCTTCTTTGAATTTGTGCTGGCGACGGTGGATGATAGGGAGGTCTGTCGACCTCCGTCCTGGGATGTCAGGCCTGTCTATCGAGCCGTTGCCGGGTGTTCTAAGTGATCTCACCTTGAGGGTAAGACCCCTTTTGACACCATCGGCCGGCTGTCGATAGATTGTCACCCAGTGAGTCCAATCTGCCTCTTCTGGGAAGGAGCGAGCCCTCCTTGGCCTGGATTATCCCGGATTGCCACCTGGAGCCCCAGATGGCACAGCCTCCACCTTGTGTCACCAACCGGAAGTCCTCGGCACACCTTGCCCAGCCATCTTGCCATGTAAGAAAAACAGCCTTTCGTCTCGCATGTAGTAAACTCCAACAAAAACTCCGACACATTCAGAACAAGTGGTGGATCAATTTAGCAGAAAAGACACAACGTTGTGCAGATCTGGATGATCACATTTTACGAAGCTCTCAAAGCAATGTTTTGACCTACTTATCAGGTCAAAGCCCCTTATAAAGTATAATAATAATAATAATAATAATAATACTTTATTACTTGTGAGTCGCCCTCCACCAATGGTGCTCCGGGCGACTTACATCCTTTAAAAACACAGATACATCAATTAAAACAGCAGATATGAGCCGTAAAAGGCTCTGCCATCCATCCAGTTCAGTCCCCGAAAGCCTGGCGGAAGAGCCAGGTTTTCAGGCCAGCCAGAAATCTGGCCGGGGCCAGTGTGGCCCTGAGCGCAGGCGGGAGCGAGTTCCAGATTGTAGGGGCCGCCACCGAGAAGGCTCTTCTACGGGTCTCTGTCAGCCGGGCCTCTCACCCCAGGGACAGCTAACCGGACGCCCGTTTATTACGCGTGCGGGTCTTTCGCAGCGTTGGTCCGTCAGCTGATCGCCCAGGTAGGCTGGTCCCATTTTTGCCGAGCTTTGAAGGTTATCACCATGAGTTTGTAGATCGCTCTAAGCTCAATGGGTAACCAGTGAAGATCTGTTAAAATTGGTGAAATATGGCTCCTGGCCGATACCCCGGAGATTAGTCTGGCCGCTGCAGTCTTGAGGAGTCTCAACCTCCAGTCGTGGCCAACGGTAGGCCCACATACAAGGCGTTGCAGTAGTCAAGACGGGGAGACCACAGTGGCGTGAATCACCGTCCTCAGCGCCTCTGGTGGTAGATAGGGGGCCAACCGTTGGGCCCTACGGAGGTGGAAGAAGGCACCCTTAGCAGCGGCCTGGATCTGAGCCTCCATCGTCAGTTTCTCGTCCAAGAGTACTCCTAAGCTCTTTACCGCCGGGGCTACGGACAGGGCTCGCCCTCAAAGGGTGGTAGTGGAGAGTGGGGGTCGGGTCGGCCGGGCCAGAGGATCTCCGTTGTCGCTGGGGGGATCTTTCGCCGGTGTGCTCTGAGCCAGCTTTTGACCGCCTTCAGCCCCGGCTAAAGCTTTTGGTACCGACAGCACCCCTGGGTCGAGATTCAGCAGCAGCTGAGTGTCATCGGCATATTGATAACTGTTGAACCCGTAGCTTCTAGCGATACCGGCCAGGGGCTGGACGTAGATGTTAAAAGGGTGGGGACAGGATGGCACCCTGCGGAACCCACACTCCAGCCCACATTTCCTGGAGACCTGGCCCTGCCACTCGACCCGCTGCGAGCGACCCGCAGAAACGATCCTAGCCAGGTCAGGGCCTTGTCTTGGATCCCAGAGGCCGCCAAGCGCGAAGTAGCAAATCATGATCAACGGTGTCGAAGGCCGCGGTTAGGTCAAGGAGGACTAGGACTGCCGAGCCCCCTCCGTCCAACTGGCGGCGGATGTCATCTGTGATTGCTACTAGGGACGGATTCGACGCCGTGGCCCGCTCGGAAGCCTGACTGAAACGGGTCTAGGCCCCAGATCGGTCCAAGAAGTCCCGCAGCTGGTTTTCCACTGCTCGCTCCAATAGCTTCCCCAGAAAGGGCAGATTAGCGACAGGGCGGTAGTTCGCGGATCATTGGGGTCGAGGTTCGCCTTTTCAGAAGAGGGCTAACTCTAGCCTCCTTCAGGGACTCGGGAAGGAGCCTGTGTCCAATGAGAGGTTCACCAGGTCCACCAGGGCGTCCAGTATGGTGTCTATGCAAGACTTGACTAAGTGCGAAGGACACGGGTCCATGGGGCAGGTCGTAGCCCTTGCCCCGGCCACCAGCTTTTTCACCTCTTCCGATGTTAGGGGTTTGAATTCGGTGAAGTAGAGCCCGTTTGTCTGGGTTGGATGTCGAGTCCACTCATTTCCTTCCTCTGGAATGGGCGGCAGGTCGCGCCCGAAGTGCCGTGATTTTCCCGATGAAGTGCTCTTGGAGATCCTCTGCCGTCACCGTAGAGCTGTTGGAATCACTCTGTGGAGACCCCAGAAGGCTCCGGACCACTTTAAAGATCTGGGCTGTGCGGGAGCCGGCGGCTGTAATCTGGGCGGCATTATAGGATTTCTTAGCCTCCTTGATCTCACGTTCGTACAGCCTATGCAGTTCTCTGTAGGTTGCTCTATTTGCCGTGCTGGGTTTCCGTCTCCAAACACTCTCCAATTGTCTCCTCCGGCGTTTCAGCTGCTTTGAGTTCGTTGTGAACCACCGTGAGCAGGTTTTCCGGGGACGAAGGGGCGCCTCGGTGCCACCTGGTCGATGGCCTTCGAGAGGACGCTGTTCCACCTGGCAGCTAAGTCCGCTAGTGATCCTCCGGGGACCTCCAGGGATCCAAAGCAGCTATGAATGCCCTCGGGGTCATCGAACTCCTTTGGCGGACTAGGATGGTCTTTTGTTCCAACCTTTCTGTAAGAGGGTGTCAATGTCTGCCCTCACGGTCAGGTGGTCCGACCAAGGCACTGCTCTGGATTCACGATGTTTTAAGGTTAGGCCGTGGCTGAAGATCAGGTCTAACGCGGCGTGGCCAGCCTGATGTGTAGGGCCAGTTTTGGTCCTGGGGAGATCCAAAGCCTCCATATGTTGGAGGAGCTCCCTTGCACTGGATGTAAGAGGGTCTGAGTCCGGGTGGATGTTAAAGTCACCCAGCACGATGAGCCGGGGGAATCTCAGCGCCCAATCCGCAATCAGGTCGAGCAGTGCAGACATGGCCTCCTTTTGGGCCCCAGGGGCTCGGTAGACCACCAGAATCCCCGTCTTTCCCCGGTTCCTAGAATTGCTCCCAGGCACTCTATGCCGGTCATCGCTGATGTCTGGAGGACCGAGGTAGCGACAGTGTCTTTTACGACCCGGCCCACTCCCCCGCCCGGCCAGTGGATCTTGGCTGGTGGGACGCTCGAACGCCGGGGGGCTAGCTCCTGAAGAAGGACACAGTCGCTGTCCTGGGTCCAGGTCTCTGTGATGCATATGACATCTGCGTCCTGCTCTGTGATGAAATCTCGCAGCGTGGCCAGCTTGTTACAAATTGACCTCGCATTGAGGAGCAGGAATGAAGACCAAGGAGTGGTTGCTGTTTGAGGGCGGTCATGGCAGGTAATAGGTCGCAGCTGGGTTGAAGAGGGTTTCGGCCCTGTTTGTTGGTGGGTAGGTTTCTGGACCTCCCCCTCCCCAGTCCACTAATTACTGGGATGGGACGTGCGGGAGCGCTCGGGTGTTGACGTTGGGCGCCGGGGCGCTGAGTTTGCGGCACGTTCCCCGAAAGGGGGACGTTGGGGGGGTCAGTTTTTGGCCGCAGTCCGGAGGGGCCGTAGCAATGATGGATTGGGGGCCCTGCAGTAGCTGTGCCGCGGGGAACTGGGGGGGCCCTGGACTTTCTGGCCCAGAAAATTCTGGTCCCTAAAGGGACCGGGATTTCTGGCCGGCGGTTCCCTGGGGTTTTTTGTCCCCTCTGGATGATGGTATTTTGTTTGGGCCGCCTGATTGTCTCCTTTTGTGAGCCGCTGGTCTTTTCGGATGATGCTCCTCTTTCAACGGGATCCGATGACTCAGATTCTCCCGTAGGCTCTGGGGGGCACTCTGTTCGGATATTACTGGGTTGATCAATAAGAGGGGGACAGGAGGCACAGGGATCTGTCAGCTGGGGCGCTGCTGTCATCTCGGCACTTGCTCTGATGGCGGCTCTCTTTCGCTGGCGCCTCAAGGCCTTCCCTGCCCTCCTCTTGGCCCGCCTATTCTCTCGACTCTTGTTGGTGTCAGACCCACCCGCAGGAACAGGGGGGCGGTGCGGTTGGGGTTTCCAGTTTGGGTGTGCCCCTTAGCTTGTCTTCTCCTCCATCTTCGCCCCCGCCTTACTCCATCAACCGGTGGGGGAGGGGAGGGTGGTTGGGATGCCGGTCCTATGCTGGAGGGGGGGAGTTGACCCTGTGTGCTTGATTCTGTCAGCTGGGGGGCGGGTTCGGGGTCCATCCAGCCCCCCGGCTCGTCCAGCCTATTCTCACCTCGATCATAGAAAACCTCAGTTGCTCTCTGGTTTTGGGGGGAGGGCTGGGCTGCTTCCCTGGCTTCCTCCAGACTGTCACTCCCGTCTCGAGGCTGGCTCCGCCCACAGCTCCACTCAGAGTGACGTGTAACGGCCTCCCACTCTGCTGACGGAGGAAGGGGAGGCGTAGACGGAGGCGGGGCTACGGGCGCCATTACGGCGTCCTGGGTAGCCGGCGCCATCTTGGCCTGGCCGGCCCACGCCCCCAACGATGAGAATCGGGAAGCCCTGCGCCGAGGCCGCTCGCCCGGCGCTCTAGCCAGGATGGTCGCGATGTCAGGCGGCTCCTCTGGCTCCCTTTGCTCCAGGCGAGGTTCGAGAGCGGTCCGGGGAGCCTGGGGCTTCTCCGGCTCCGGCGGCTCCCGGCGCTCTAGGGGCGACCCAACCACTTCACAAGTCTTTTGAGCTTTTGCTGCTGTTGCTTCTGGCCGCAGCTGTTGCCCGTGGCCTCCGCGGGACCATAAACAGCCACCCCGACCCAGGGACGCCAACGGGCAGTCATCGCCCAGAATGCAGTCCGTTGCCGAGTGGGTCTCTGGCCCTCGGGAAGGCTGGCCCGTTGGCCTCGAAGGTAGGTGAGTCGGAGTGGGAAGGACTGGGCAGGCCGAAGGCATCTTCCCCAGTTTGGCGAGCTGTGTGGTTGCCAGGCAGTACTGGGCTTGAATGGCCTGGATAGCTAGGCGATACTGGGCCTGGATAGCCTGGATGGCGAGGCTCTCCTTCGTGAGAAGGTGGACGTCTGTCTTACTAGGAACTCCGATGGTCCATCTCCTCCTGTCACTGGGGGGACCTTCCACGACCTTCCCAGGTCGGAGGTCCGGACCCCCAGGGGCCAAAGACAGCGAGGGCCCGGTGGGCTGACTTGCCTGGCTGGGCAGGAGCACCGGTCCCGTGGAATTCGGCAGGAGCTGGCTCTCCCTGCGTCCGACCGCTGCCGCCATCTTACCAGAATTTAATATTGTCTCTTAGTGCTCTAAGCTGCAGCCACAAAGCCAGAAATATAAGCAGAGAGGAGAACACAGCTATCTATAGCAACAACAGCGGCAGAGCAGTGCTTTGCCAAACGGTCGACTTGTTTCCTCACCCTTCTTCTTTATTTCTCTTATTTCTCTTCTGGTTGATTAATAGGGTGTTGCTGGTTAAGTCCAAAACTCCCTCCAAGATAAGAGTGTTTTTGGCAGTGGCTTATCAGTGACTTATCAGTCTGTTGTCACTATTTCTTCTAATTATGCTGGGAGTGAAGGAGACGAGGCTCCGGCTCCGGCGCCATCATCATAGATGGTCAAACACTAATTGCAGATAAAGCCTCAATTCTGAACCGGTGGGCTGAACATTTTCAGAGTCTCTTCAATTTCAACCGTCCTGGAATGTCGCAGGATGGTCTAACAAGATGCAGGATGAGGATTTTTTAAAATTTCTACAATCATCTGATATTATCCTTCTCCAGGAAACATGGGTATCTGAGGAAGGTGGCATAAACCTACCATGTTTCCCCGATAGTAAGACACCCCCGATTGTAAGACATATCGGGGGTTTCAGGAGGGTCGGCTAATATAAGCCGTACCCCGAAAGTAAGACGTACTCCGCCAACAACAACCTTTGATGATGCAGAGGCCAGATGGCCACGCCCACACCGCCGCCACCACGGCCACGCTGCCACCACGCCGCCGTAACCGGCCCCATCGGCCGCAACACACCTCCGCGGCGCACCTTTCTGGTTTACAGAGAATAGAAAGTGCATTAATAAAAGCTAGTTCTTAACCCCCCCCCCAAGAAAGAAAATATATTATCCATTCAAAATATCTTACAGTTGAATGATGTAATGATGATTTATACCTGGGGTCTGGAGACCATTGACAAGCAGGTTCTTAATTTGCTTAACTTGCGCATATGTACAGGAAATATCTTAAAACAAGATTATTTTTACCTGTACATGTTTTCAGAAGCTGGAAATATATTATATTAGTGAGATATCAATGCAGCAGCTATTAAAGAGGGATCAGTATTCAATCTTATATCAATAAGAAGTATGTCTTGAGATAAGTAGTTTTGCATAGAAGCTACTACCTTTTACAACTTATTGGCCATTGCAGAGGAGTAGCATATCTCATAGTGCACAATATGAATCCTTGTTTGACAAATACTAATCAATCTGGTTGCCCAATGAACATTTTTCTGTGAATGTAAGCCTAAGATTTCAATGCAGTGTGTAATTTTGCTAATGTTGTTGGTCCAATTATAGCAGGAGTTATAATTTCATTAAGGTTTTAATTTAGTAATAAGTCAGTTGTTAGTGATTAGATACACAGTGCTGCAAATGGTGCCAAAATCCAACTATTTGCACACTTTGTTCCCTTTATTTGATACGACGAGGATAGATGGAGGTTGGCAGCAGAAAACCAAGAACTCGCCTCTTTTGATATAACCACTTCTTTAAATTGCTGATGCATTGTGACGTTGTGTCACCCTGCATCAGAGAACTCTCTGCAATCTAGCTTTTCAGGCCTTTTAGGCCTTGTTCACTCTCAGCTTGGAAATTAAGTAATTTACTTACAAAATGGTATTCACCAAAATTCATTTATTGCAGACTGCTCAGTATCTGCCAATAAATACCCAATGTCCAAAAACAGATGCCATCTTGTGACGGAGAGGTGAGCGCCACCTGCATGGAAGGTCTTGAGTTCTTAAAGGTTTGTATTGTTAAAGTGTGTTTTTGCAGCCTGCACAGTTTGCAAGAAGTTTAGCTGCACTGATTGGTCCTTAGCACCTGCAAATCATCATTAGCAGAGCCCAGTTGAGTTTGTTCCGCCCCTTTTTCCAGGGATCTGGAGAACAAGCTATTTTTACATTCTATAGACTAACAGAACTCCTCCTGTAAGGACGTGTTTAAAGATTCGCCAGACCAGGCCCTTGGTCAGGCCATCCGTCAATACCAGTCTGATTTCCTTGGAATTCAAGCAGAAGGCTCAGCATATCAGAAAGCTGAGTAACTCTTGGGGGTTCCAAGTGCCTCCAAACCAGTCATTTGGCCTCAAGAGGAAGACTTTGTGACTTCAAGTTCGGCCATCTGATTGGGGCTGTGAGTGTTCCTACCTCAAAGCCATTGGAAGAGAAAGGACTCAGAGAGCCTTTCGGCTAAAGCTTCATGAACCAAAAACAGTAAAGGAACTTTAAGAACTTTTCTACCTTATTTTGGAGACTACGTCACCAGTTATTATTTTGGGGAAATTAAGCAAAGTGCTTAAGTGAAGTTAACTCATGTAATGGACAATAAAGCATTTGAGTTAACCGAAGTGTTCAGTTTAGTCCTTGGAGCCATGGGCCTTTAAATGGAGGCAATCCCCCAGGATAGACCACGTCCTTGTCCTTTCACAAGACATTGATAGCCCGGGAGCGACGGCACACATGTCATAACTAGAAACGTATGTGTATGTTGACCTCTTGGTGTAATGACTGGTGTCCGGTCATGACATTCCTAGAAAACTCTTATCTTAACATAGTTTGTTAAACTAGATTCTCTATCTATTAATTATATGATGTAGTGGATCTTGTACATTATTTACTTTTTCTCCAGTCACTTAATCGTTTACTGCATACATATTTCTAGTGTTTCTTTTAATTTGAAAACTGAATTTCTGTTAAATAATAAATACAAACTGGCAACTGAGAAAGCTCCCCCTTTCCAACAGTTGCAATAGGAACAACAATGTTGAAATTTATATTGATTCCATTATAAGTTGGCATCTTGTTTTGTTTTTTTCTTGAATTTGCACATGTTGCTATTCAGTTTTACAACCATGGCACCATTGCTACAATTAGAAATACCTCTATAACAGGCATGGGCAAACTTTGGCCTTCCAAGTGTTTTAGACTTCAACTCCCACAGTTTTTAACAGCTGGTAGGCTGTTAGGAATTGTGGGAGTTGAAGCCCAAAACATCTGGAGGGACTAAGTTTGCCCATGCCTGCTCTCTAACCAACTTTGAAAGCCTAGCAGCTGCACAACTGAAAGAGTTCTGAGGCACTGCTGAGTGGAGTGCTGGGTGATGATGTGTCCAGGCCCCTCTTTTTGTGAGTGATAGCTCTTGTGAGTGACACAATCTGCCAGGCTGAACCCAGTTCAATCCTACTGGACAGCCACCTTTACTTTTGTCATTCTGTTGACATCACTGATGCAGCCATGAAGGTCCAAAGAGTTCCTAGCCATCTCTGGGCACCTTTGCAGATGTTAGCAGGGCACCTTTGCTAATGTCAACAAAGGCTCCTCAAAGGCCAGAAGCTACAGTGGTGACAGGCCAGTCAAGGTAAGCCAGGGAAGAGCAGGATGGCTGTGTGAACAGTGGGATCAGTTCTGATTCAAAAGCATACTGCTGGAACCTGTCTTAGTTTATGTAGTTTTCCTCATAACTTCAGGCATCTCGGACATACCCTAATTGTCTTACCCACATGTCTCCTGATTTTCATCTATGAAATGTTGGAAGATGTAAGTGCCATGTCCCCCAAGCAGTAGGGTCATCCCTGCCAACCATTTTCAGTGTTCCACAAGTGAATCTAAAATCTTATATTTTGCACTAGCCCTGGGGGGAGGGCAGGGCTGTCTGTGTAGGCCCTTTTTTTTATCTTACATTAAGGTGTTGTTTAAAGTCAGTGTAGAACAGTGGTTATGTGTTTTAGGTCATGCCTGTATGTATGATGTCTTTTGTTTGTCTATGCTCTTGAATAAAAATTAAGTTCTAAAAAAAAAAGATTAAATAAAATATCATCCCCTGGTGGCGCAGTTGGTTAAACCATTGTGCCGACAGGCCTGGAGACCGACAGGTCGGAGGTTCGAATCCGGGGAGAGTGTAGATTAGCTTCCTCTGTCAGCTCCAGCTCCCCAGGTGGGGACATGAGAGAAGCCTCCCACAAGGATGGTAAAACATTTTTTAAAAACCAATATCCAGGTGTCCCCTGGGCAATGTCTTTGCAGACAGCCAATTCTATCACACCTGAAGCAACTTGCAGTTTCTCAAGTCACTCCTGACACACAAAAAAAATCTCCCTTCTAGTTGGTGTTATGAGTTAACTTTATTAAGAGCAGGTTCCCCCCC
Source organism: Anolis apletophallus (assembly GCA_030556195.1). NCBI lineage: Eukaryota > Metazoa > Chordata > Lepidosauria > Squamata > Anolidae > Anolis > Anolis apletophallus. The sequence goes on from JARBWK010000006.1 coordinate 36,017,784, forward strand.
CCCCCCTTTTCTACATTAATACAAAAAAGGAAAGAAGTGTAATTATACGGTTTAGCTTAAATCCTTTTTGCTCACAGAAGAGCTGGGAAAAGGTCAGAGAGTTACAAAACCACTTGATTATCTCCAAAAGGGGGGTTGCCAAATTGGTGGTTCCTTCTTGCCAAAGATAATAAGTTTGGCAATGGTACTATCAATTGCATTTTTCCCACTTTCAGGTATAGATAAGAGTTATGGGAATGGAAGGGGAAATGTCATGTTCATCCCTCATAGAAAGGAATGTGTGCTTTTCTTTCCAAAAAATTATGTCTATCACAAATTATAAACGGTCAGGGCAGATTCACATGACCCTTTCACATTTACTAGCTGCTTCTTTTCCAGACCTTGAAAACGAGACTCCTCCAGCCAGGTAATCTTCTAAAGGTAACTTTTCAATGTACGGTCCCTTTCTAGTTGGCCCTTCATAAGCACAAACTATGAACCAAAATAGATGTGAATTAGCAGGATTCTTTGTTACTGCATCAGTAATTATTTTTTCTTTAAAAGACTGGAGTAGGGACAAAGAGGGTGTGTTGGATCAGAACAAAGATAAGAAAATATAAAAACTATACTGGGTGAAATAAAAAGCCTCTCTAATAATATATTCGGTTTACATAAAGACCACCTAATTGTTCATGGGAAGCCCACAATCAGGTTAGGACTGCCAAACTAGCCTCTCATTCATATTCCCCATCCACTCATATATTCAGATGATTTATGACCACCATAAATAGTTGTGATGGTTAGTCCTATCTCCTATTAATCAGTCTCATTGCTTTTTAAGTTATTATGATCACTACATCTGCAGTAACAAATTCAGGTTGTGTGAAATAAATACTACTTTCTTTCTCTCCTGAATCCTCCACTATTCATCTTCAGTTCTGGTATATAGAACAACAAGACAAAATTTCTCCCTAATCACTTTCATTACACCATGCAGAACTTGGCAGTTCTACTATGTGTAAATTACTCAACTCTTTTTTTCTAAGCTCAAGAACTACAAACAATGTAATTTTTTATCCTATTCCAGGCCACTTCATCATTTGGGTTGATCTAGTGTACAACGTGGACAACCCAACAATTGTATCTCTTTTTTGATGTGCTGTCTAGAAGAATACAGGGTACCATGTATGCACATTTTTGAGGCAAGTACAGAGAACTGGACCATAAGGAAGGCTGAGTGAAGAAAGATAAATGCTTTTGAACTGTGGTGCTGGAGGAAAGTTCTGAGAGTGCCTTGGACCGCAAGAAGATCCAGCCAGTCCATACTCCAGGAAATAAAGCCCGACTGCTGACTGGAGGGAAGGATATTAGAGGCATAGATGAAGTACTTTGGCCACATAATGAGAAGACAAGAAAGTTTGGAGAAGATAATGATGCTGGGGAAAATGGAAGGAAAAGGGGTCAACCAAGGGCAAGATGGATGGATGGTATCCTTAAAGTCAATAGCTTGACCTTGAAAGAGCTGGGGGTGGCCATAGCCGACAGGGAGCTCTCTCATGGGCTGGTCCATGAGGTCATGAAAAGTCAGAAGCAACTGAATGAATACAACAACACCCCTGTGGTCATGAGCAGAATTGTTGAAGAAACCATCACTGGACTCCACTCAATTTGTCAACTATCGGCTTGTTTCTAATCTCCCCTTTTTGGGCAAAGTCCTGGAACGTGTGATTGCCTTAAAACTCCAGTTATTCTTGGAAGACACAGATTATCTGGACCTGGCACAGTCTGGCCTTAGGCTGGAACATGGAACCGAGACAGCCTTGATCGCCTTACTGGATGATCTACGCCGGGAGCTAGACGGGGGGGGGGGGGGGTCCTGCTGGACCTCTCATTGGCCTTCGATACTGTCGACCACAGTATCCTTCTGGAACGCCTTGTGAAAATGGGCCTTGGACGTACTGCTTTGCAGTGGTTCCAGTCCTTCCTAGAGGGCCAATCTCAGACGGTGTTATTGGGAGACACCTGCTCAACTCCACAACCATTGTCTTGTGGGGTTCCTCAGGGTTCTATATTGTCTCCTATGTTGTTTAACATCTACATGAAGCCACTGGGGGAGATCATCCAGAGTTTCGAGGTGCAGGGTCATCTGTACGCAGATGATGTCCAACTCTGTCACTCCTTTCCACCTGCTACTAAGGAGGCTGTTCAGGTCCTGAACCGGTGCTTGGCTGCTGTGATGGTCTGGATGAGAGTGAACAAATTGAAAATGAATCCAGACAAGACAGAGGTACTCCTTGTCAGTCGTAAGGCCGAACAGGGCATAGGGTTAAGGCCTATGTTGGATGGAGTTACGCTCCCCCTCAAGACACAGGTTCACAGCTTGGGTGTGATCCTGGATTCATCGCTGAGCTTGGAGCCCCAGGTTTTGGCGGTGACCAGGGGAGCATTTGTACAGTTAAAACTTGTGCGCCAGCTGCGCCCATACCTTGGGAAGTCTGACTTGGCCATGGTAGTCCATGCTCTGGTTACATCCCATATAGATTACTGCAACACGCTCTACGTGGGGTTGCCTCTGAAGACTGTTCGGAAGCTGCAAATGGTCCAACGGGTGGGAGCCAGACTACTAACAGGAGCGGCGCTCAGGGAGCACACAACTCCTCTGCTGCGCCAGTTCCACTGGCTGCCAGTCAGCTTTCGGGGACAATTCAAAGTGCTGGCTTTAGCCTATAAAGCCCTAAACGGTTTCGGTCCAACTTACCTATCTGAACGTATCTCTCCTTATGAACTATTTAGGACATTAAGATCTTCTAGGGAGGCCCTGCTCTCGCTTCTGCCTTCCTCGCATATATGTTTGGTGGGGACAAGAGACAGGGCCTTCTCAGTGGTGGCCCTTCGACTGTGGAACACCCTGCCTATGGATATAAGATGGTCCCCCTCCCTCCTGACTTTTCAAAGGAAGGTGAAAATCTAGCTTTTTGAACAGGCTTTTCCAAGTACAGCATAGCTATACGAATTCACGGAACATCTCGACAATGTGCTCACAATGTTTTAAGGCTTGTACAGTTTTAAATATTTTTTTAAAAAAATTAAAATTTTATATTGTATGTTAAATGTTTTAATGCTATTTTATGGTTGTTTTAACTGTTATAATGGTTGTGGCATTGAATTGTTGCCAATTGTGAACCGCACTGAGTCGCCCTCGCACTGAGAATGGTGGTATATAAATGTCGTAAATAAATAAATAAATAAATAAAAATTGTCATCATAACACTTGTTTGCACTGGTAAAGTAGTTCTGATAGTTATCTTTTCCTACCATTACAAATATCTGCTCCTACAGGTAAGCCATTGCCAATTGAAATAGCAGGAGCGAAGGGATAAAATTTGGTCTCCCTTTTGCCACATTTCTAATGTGTCAACTGAAACACTTCATGTGAAGAAGGGGTGCCTCCAAATACATTTGCCCATCCAACACCCCCTTTCCCCAATTCTCTACTCATGTCCCAGGCGGTATGGAAAGCACATGGGCAGCAGGAGGCTCACGGAGAGAAGAGGAGAACAGAGAAGGGTGGGGAACACACTTTGTCACACTGAAGAAGTCTTGGGGAGGAGGAAGAAAAGACCGACCTGTCCCACTTCTTCTCAACACAAGATGACCAGGCTGTCTCTTGTAGATGCTGCCATGTTGCCACCCACCAGGGCCTGGCCCACCAAGCAGGAGGAGAGAGGGATGTAGCAGGAATTCCAGATCCCTGAATCTGATCGACAGATGCTTGAGACACTCGTTGCTTCTGCCCCTTCCCTTGTGATTTTTCTGGGCTGTATGGCCATGTTCCAGAAGCATTCTTTCCTGACGTTTCACCCCCATCTATGGCAGGGATCCTCAGTGGTTGTGAGGTCAGTTGGAAACTAAGCAAGTAGGGTTTATATATCTGTGGAATGTCCATGTCGAGAGAAAGAACTCTTGTCTGCTGGAGGCAAGTGTGAATATTGCAATTGGCCACCTTGATTAGCATTTAATGGCCATGTAGCTTCAAAGCCTGGTTGGTTGCTGCCTAGGGGACTCCTTTTTTGGGAGGTGTTAGCTGGCCCTTCCTGACTGATTCTTGTGTGGAAGAGCTATTTTGGTGTCACCTTCTGTGATGGTGTGACTCAGTATGGTTTGCACTAACTCCCTCCGTGATACCAATGTCTCAAGTAAAAGAAGAAAGTGTTGGGTAGGGCTAAAGGAAGAGACTAATTGGAAGGAAATTAAGTATCTAATATAATGGAAATTTGCTGAGTAATCTATAATTATATTATCTGATAATATGCTAATTCATGGATGCAGGATAGATAGATAGATATTTCAAAAATATAGTGCATCCTTTTAGAGACCCCAGACTGTGTACTTTTTGTATTTTAGATGTTCTGCATTAATCCCTCAGAAGCAAAAGCGGCTCTTTGCTTGAAATATTGTAGAAGTTCATTAGCTGGAAATGCTAAGGAAGAGGAGGAGTTTCTACCAGTGTCTCCAGATTCTTCATAATGAGCATCATTGTGTAAATTGCTTGGCCAGAGTTTTAATAGCATCCCTTGAAGGAAGAGCAGTTCTGTAGCATTCATAGACACTTCCTTGTGCATCTGCACAGAAATATCCTATTCTTTCTTGTGTGAACTGGAGCATTTGTTGAAATCTGTTTCAGCTGTGCATTTTGAGGCAGGGTGGTCTGCGAGAATGCCTTACTGGTACATTATTAAAACTGTTATGTTTATTCATATCATGATTTGATCACCATGCTCATTATATCCTATATGCATAGGGGTATTGGGATAATGATACAAAAGATTTGCTAGGGTAGACCCTCTCTCACCCAGACTCAGCCCCCCCCCCCCCCCAATCAAGCTCAGTCCCTCTCGAATCAAAATCCTGGCTACAGCCATGTTTTGAGGCATTAAATATTCAATTCCAACTCAGCAACAAACAATTGAAAATTAATTCCACAGGCTTGCTCTTCATAAGGACAACAGGGTTGCATATTGACATAGAAAGTGCTGGGGAAAAACAAATCACCTTGGTGGCAATACTTCATATTGCCAAGTCGATAAAATATATTTTTAGTTACTGGAGGCCGAAGCTACCATTATAGCATGCTATCCCAATTTGCTCTATTTGTATGTGATAGATAATTGCATCCATAATCTACATCACAGTGATCATGTGGTAGCTTGGTCATATGACAACCGTGCTCCAATTTTATCTTCTTGATGATTCCTTCAGTACAGTATGAAAGCAGAACCCATTGGTGGTGTCACTAGGGAGCTACGAGGTTTAATAATCACACTGAGTGACACCATCAATGGGGGAGATACCTCGGAATGTTCAGTCTTTTTTTGCTTCAGATTCTTAAAATCTATTTTCATGTTCCTCTTGTCCATTTATAAAAGTTTTGTGCAGTACTTGAGCAGAAATGTATTATTTTTCTTTTTTCTGATGCTATGTCAAGCCACAACAGCCTTCCTTCTTGTTCTTTCCCTACTAAAACATTAAGGATCTCTTCACACTGTCCACCGGAATTGCAACACATTGTGGCAAATCCGGCAACCACCATTGGAGGGTGTGGGAACCCATCACTCCACATCGCCTGGTTTACTAGAAGGGTGATTCCAAATTTGGTGGGGGGGGGGAGTAATGACCATCCAACTTCTCCCATTAATCCAAGGCAGCATGGAAAGCCTCTCATGTTGCCATGTTGGCGACATGCTCCACTTCCCCACCCCTTTAAGCATGGAGGCCCGCAGGTGTCACTTGGTCATTTTGGTGTCACTCATTGGGTTGGTGTCACCTAGTGTTGTTTATACCCTCCTAGTGATGCCACTGCTAAAATAATGAGAACTATGGGAGTGTCTGTACTTCTATCTGATAATTGCCCTTTTTAAATGCCCAGGCTCTGTTCATTAATAGAACGCATGCTTTACATGCAAAGGGTTTTAGATGTGGTAGATTAAGGAGGGAGTGCAACCTTCTCAAATCTAAAAGGAACATGTGAGACTCCCAGACTAATAGAAGCTGCCCATCTTATATAAAATATAATGCAATGTTAATAGATGTTTTGCACTTATGGTTAGATGTATAGAGCAAAATCAGTTCTTCGATGTATGTCTTGAGCAAGAGAGCTATCTATTTAAAAGACTTTCTTACCATTTGCCATTTTGCATTTGGTCCACTCTAGCACTAGGAAGACACCCATTTAAATTATTCATACTCAAGCCATTCTAATTTTAAGCTGCCTGTTTTTTTGACTCAGAAATGTCAGAATCACTTGTGATCACTGTCAGACTTAAGCTGATTCTCTCTCAAATGGGTCCCCATGCATAATGTTATGAAAGAACTCTTGCCAACATAATTTAACATTCTAGAACATGCAACCCTCCATGTCCTTTGGACTGCAGCTCTCATTACACCTTATCATTGACTATAGTACAAAAATGTTTGGGATGTGCTTGACTGAAGATGACTATTTTACAATAAATAGTAAACCCATGTATGTTGACTTAGAAATAAATCCTACCATATCTAATGGTTCTTGCTTTCTCATAGGACCATGAGTGGGCAACCTACTGTATGACCCTTAGTCTGACTTCATTCTACCTTTCAGCTCATTTTAAAAGCTTTTTGAAATCTGTTCAGGCACTTGTCTTTTCTCCAATCAGTGGCTATATAGTGAGAAAGTGAGGGGATGAGAAAGGATATTAGAGAGAGAAAAGAGGGTAGTTAAAGAGAAAGTGAGTGGGTGGGTTTAATTCTGTAGTGGTGCCCATGGTTAATCTGTTCTAGAGTTTAGTCAGAAGTTTTCAGGAACTGTTCAAGAAGTTGAACCTATTTTGGGTTCAGCTGCCTTAAACTCAGCTTTACGAAACCCTTGACATGGACACCATCCTCCACCAGTAGCTCACCTCCTTTAGTCCCATTCATCAATGGTATGTGGCTCCCAAATTTTTAAAAAGCTTGCCCATCTATTGGATTGCACTGAAAACTGGGATCCTATATCTCTTTATCTGGGACAAAGTAACCTATAGTGAGCTATTTTGTATGTAGGTGATTAAAGAGGAAACAACACACCATTACAATTCAAAAGTATCAGAAGTCACTTTATTTATTGTAATTAATAATGATTTCAAGTAACTTTCTAAAGTTACATTTTAAAGGTGTGGTAAATGCATCTTGGAGAGGGCCTAGCAACTGCACTGGGGAATAGTGCCCATGACCCCTGCGCCTGGTGGGCCACAACATGAAGCCCATTTGGGGGCTGTTTTTTCTGGAGTTGGGGATGTTGCAATTACAGTGGAAGGAACAAAACCACTGGAGTTTTTTTTTTCAGCAACTAGGGCTCTTTTTGATGTTGGGAGGCAGTAATGGCCTATGGAAAAAAATTAGGGAACACTAAGCAATTTTTAAAAGGTGCAGATTTAGGGGTTGTATGCGGTTCTTTGGCCTCACCTTCCTCACTCCTGTTTTAGAGGCATTTTGATTAAATAATTTATCAAATGTATGCCATTTTTGAAGCCCAGGTTATTGTTGTTTTTTTATTTTTAAAAAATAACAAAAAGCAATGAGGAATACAGCACTGTAAGGGATGCTGAAGTAAGGAAAAGAAATTGCTTTCAAAAACTAAAAGTCCAAGCTCTGTTTAAAAGTATGTTTCTTAGAAGGGGGTGGGGATTGAAAGCCAAGACTATAAGATAAAAATCTACTCAGCACTGCTCTCCTGCAATTCCTGTTCATTTCAGTTAGGCTTGTGGAAAAGAAATGGCAGTTGGTGGGCTGTGCCTGAAGACAGAAAAATGACACTTCAGAGCAGTGCCCTGAAGGAAACTGAGAGCATGTCACAGTGGGAACGCAGCCGCTTCAAAGGCTCTGCATTGTTAAGGCTGGAAGAAAAATAATCACATGAATAACTAGCATAGAAAACTACTTACAGGAGGAGGGGAAAGTACTTTTTAAAAAAATATTAGCCCACTCAGGGCTTCCTCGTCAGAGGGGGAAGACTTCCAATATACTAGATTAAAAAAACAAAGCAAAACCCACAAACAGAAAGAGACCTCTCTTTTTTCAAAAACAGTAATTTTTCTTTTTTCTATGTGTATATGTGGAACAATGCAAAGGGTTCCTGAAATCTATTTAAAAGGTTATTTATCGTATCAGAAGCAATATATTTACAGATGTAATATATTTAAAAACCACAAAGTTTAAAAAACTTGGCATGATACTAAATGTCCTTTGACCAGTAGCTGGCCACTTGGAGTGCTTCTGGTGTTGCGATAAGAAGGTCCTCCATTGTGCAAGTGGCAGGGCTCAGGCTGCATTGTACTAGGTGGTCTGTGGTTTGCTCTTCTCTACACTCACCCATCATGGACTCCACTTCGTAGCTCCATTTCTTAATGTTGGCTCTGCATCTCGTGGTGCCAGAGCGCAGCCTGTTCAGCACCTTCCAAGTCGCCCATTCCTCTGTGTGCCCAGGGCAAGTCTCTCATTTAGTATCAGCATAGCTTGAAGTTCTGGGTTTTAGCGTGCCACTTTTTGACTCTCACATGCTTAGGTGTTCCTGCAGTATCTCTATAGATCTTAGAAAACTATTTCTTGATCTAGATGTTTGCGTGCTGGCTGATATCCGAACAAGGGATGTGCCGGAGATTATAGTTTCTAGTACCCACCTTTTGCTTGATATACAAGCAGCACCAGAAACAACGAGAAAATTTTAAAAAGAAAAAGTGCAAAATCACTTTTTTTGCTGCAGAAAGGAAAGTCCAAGACATTTGTTGACTTCTCTGTTATTGTCTTTATGAACTAAAATAAAGGAAAGGTGAACATTATTTCCTTGCAGACCCAAACCTGCGGAGTTGTTCATATGACAAACTTGCTCCTAGAATGCTTGCTCCTTAAATTCAGAAGGATATATTTACTTAATATGCTGCATGAGATCTTTATAGCTCTTTTATGAATGCCTTCAATGATGACACCACTGTGAAATGTATTCTAATGTAAGGTAATTTCTCTGACAAAGCCTAACAACACTGACTGACCTAACTAGCCAGCTAGACAGAAAAACAGAGAGAGAAAACACACACACACACACACACAGAGTGCACCTTGGTTCTCCATTAGCCTTTCAGAAATATTTGTGACTTTTATTGGCAAACTCAAAGAAACAAAAAAACCCCCAAAATCTTCACAATATCATCTTAAGGAAACATGAACATATGAAAACTGGAGAATATTATGGTCACATTGGAAACATCTAAACCTAGTTGGCTATGAACTGAGGTGGAATTCATTTACGTCTCAGCCAACTGGCTCCCTTTCAGAACAGTAGCTATCAATAATTCCATGCTGAGGGCCATCTGATAGGAAATCAGCCATCAGTGTCCGGAATGCTAGCATTCCCCACCGCTCTGTTTTCCCAGTTGTCAGCTCTGTTTATAAAATGTCCATTTATAGCCAATCCAACACCTGCCATCAACACCTCATCCTGTCAAGTGGATGAGCCTCAGCTCAGAAAGTGATTCAGTATGACAGTCAGTCTCTAGTTACTCCTATATCCATTCACCAATACATGAACTGAAATACCTCCTCTGGATTTCTGAAGATATATGAGGGAGCATGAAGAAGATACTTGGCATGGGCAACTTGCAGTCTTCTTCATACCACACCAATAATAGATTTTTCCTGGTGTAAGCCAATGATAGATAGCTTGTTGTAATGTACTTACCATGTGCATGCCAAAGTGTATAAAGGTGTACTGTTTGTTGTATGTTTGTTGTATAGAAAACCACAGCAAGGAACTTGAAATGCATGGCTTAGACTCCAATCCAGAGGAACATTCCTGCTTACAGAACTTTGCCAATTTCCTCTCCTGTCTCTGCAGTTCCTTATCCATGAAAACACCCTGTTTCCAAGGGTTGAGAGACTCCCTGGAATAGTGCAGAAGGTAGCTCTTGGGGCTGCAGCACAAAAGGGAATTGACAAAATAATCTTCTAGCTCCATTTTAGAAAATAGTAGTTTTAGTTTACATCTTATGCCAACACAACGTGACCACAATATGACAAAAAGACTACATCAAAAACATAGAATCAATTTTTCATCACAGTATGAAATATATATAATTTTAGAAAGAAAACACACTACAAATACATACAAAAAGTCTACCGACTATTACTAATCAATGAAGACAAACATTAACATAATATCCAAACTGAAAATAAGTAACATTGGATACGAACAACAAACTACTTCACTATACATTTTACAAAATGTTGATTTCCCACCCACCAACACCCTCCTGTCGACTCCAAGATCTAATCTACAGACTTTTCTTTGATATTGTAAACTACTCTTTAATAACAAGCAAACTACTTTCCTTTCACTAAAACAAAAAAAATCTTCCCATGTGTATCAGTCTTGAAATCCCAAGAACAGTCTTCTTTCTTCCATGTATAAACAAAAACAGCACCCAGTCCTTCAGAAAGAGGTCAATCTATTCTTCTCTGATCATTTGCCCATTGCAACCATTTCAATGATTTTCAAAGTCCATTCTTCTTTTGTGGAGAGAATAGAGGATTTCAATTTTTGAGCATACAACATTCTTGCAATTTATATAATATAATGAAATACCCTAAACTTCGCAGCCTTATATTGTTAATTTAAAACCACCTTGAGTCGCCTTCAGGCTGAGAGGGGCGGTATAGAAATATAGTAAATAAATAAATAAATCCCCAGAGTGTGTAGGCTTCCCAAGTGTAACTCTGCTCAAAGAATATTCTACACCAGCAGAAAAGATGGTGAATCCAACCTAAGGTAGAATCTTGCCCAAACACATAAATGCATGGAATGTGGAAAGAGCTTCTGTCAGAGTGGAAGTCTGTGTTCGCATCAAAGGACCCACACGGGAGAAGCCACATAAATGCATGGTTATTAAGCAGTGCAGGAATTGAACAGGGATTATGTGAAATTGACATTTGGAATAGCCTCTGATTACAGTTTTTGGATTATGTGATTTTAATGTTTATATTAATATGTTTTAATTCTATGTTTTAATGTCTAAATGTGGCTTGTGTTTTATGGAGTAATAGTTTTAATTCATAGTTTATATTATGGTTTGATTTTATGTTTTGGTTTTTCACATGTATGTTTGGTATTAAATTTTTGCCATGACTGTATTGCAACTCCCAGAAACACTACCCACCTCAAGGTTTGGAACAATCCTAAACTAGCAACTACAGTTTTTAGTGTCCCTGATAAATTATTATGTTCAATTAAACAGCTTGCATAGGACCTCATCCCATGAGGGGAAGAAAGCATCATATTGCTATAGTGTTATGTCCTGCTGCATTAGAAAGCAAATCATATAGTTTCTCAGATCCAATCACACATTTTTTTCACATAAACAGGTGCAGTGCCTGCCCACCCTTTTTTTAAAAAAAAACTTTGGAAAAAAGTTTGGGAATACTAGAGTTTCTCCTCCAATTCCTCTACATCTGAGTAGACCTGAGCACTATTCTTAAGATAGACTCCACTTTCTGAAGGAGAATAGCCCAGAGAAGGTGGGTCTACCTTAAGGACAAAAGCTTCTGTCTCCTTGGGAGTAGCGGGATTGGAGAGGAAAGACAAGTATTGAAATTTTGGTATTTCTGCAAGGCTCACAAAACAGGATTTTGGGAGAGAAATGTTAATACTTGGTAGAAGACAGCCCATTATCCATGTAACTGAAATAATTCAACACGGACAAATCTGACAGATCCCATCCCATGTGTTTTGGCTTCTTTCTCCGACTTCCACTCAAATCATGAGATCAGAAGATGATTTCTGCCCATCTCCCCCTCCCCCCCATTTCTTCACACTTTTCAAACCACTTACAAAGCATGATGGATGCAGGGTGAAAGTCTCCTTTCATTGTGTGATAGGCTATGTTGAACTTTGTCTCCTTTTTGAAGGTTTGGGGAAAAGGGGCTGCATGGCATAATGTCCAAAATCTTTTAACTATTATTTGTTTGTTTGTTTGTTTGTTTGTTTGGACTTGTCTGTCACCATTCCCGTCCGGCTCGGGGCGACTTACAGCACTAAAAACACAGTTAAAAATAAAGTATATAAAAGCACAGCATATACACACAATAGCACAGTTAAAATAGCATATAAAAAGCAGAGCATATACACACAGTAAAACTCGTCGCATTAGCAGCCTATATTGCAAGATTGTACATAGAATTGAGATTGCAAATATAGTTTTCGGACACCCTGTATATCCTAATATAAAGCAAGGCAAAGGTTTGTCTTTAATGGTGAAGTTAAAGTACTGTAATAATTTGAAATTCTGTCTTTTGAAATACAATTAACAAATGTCTTTCCTGTGCATTTTTTAAAGGAATGGGATAGAAATGCATCTTGGAAACCAGTAAGGCAGCGTGTCGTCTTTGCCTTTCTAATTTGCCTTTTATCAAATCCCTTTCAAGCTAATCCTCGTGGCACACAATTAATCATTGAGCTCCAACTTCAAATCTTCCTTGTGTATTCTGCTGAAGTAAGTAATATAACAAGCTGATTGTTAAATGGATCTGTCACGTGCATATAATTTTTAAAATCACATTCACAAGCACAGCAAGAAAGTGTAGCTTCTTTAAAAAGGCCATAATTTATTTCAGAGAGTGGATTAATGACGAAGAGGGATAATACACAGACAAGTTCATATTTTGCTACCAAATATAGAAAAGAAGGAAACCTTTGAAGTTAGCTAAGAATAATTGTCAGAGGTTTTTTTAATGGAGCCAAATGAAGAGGAAGAAGTACTCAAGCTGAATCTGTCTGTTTTTCTGTTTCCTTCCTTCCTCTCCGCTCTGCCTAGCATCATTATAATCACAAGTCTGTGCTTTCCACCTACGGAACTGTGAAGCCAACAGGAAATTGAAAGTTACCTGGGAAGGTCAAGAGCTTGAACATTGTTTCCATCCTAAATACCTTGGTGTCACCTTAGACTGAACATGAACATATAGAAAACACTGCATGAACACCAAGCACAAAGTAGCTGCATGCAATAACATCCTGTGGAAACTTACTGGCAGCGCATGGGGTGCAGACCCAAAATTAATAAGAACATCAGCCTTGGCCTTGTCTTATTCAACTGCCAAGTATGCCTGCCCTGTTTGGCACAAGTCTGCCCATGTGAAGCAGGTGAACATATCAATGAATGAAACATGCAGAATAATCATGGCCTCCTCCCAGTAGGCTCAAATCAAGGAAAAGCTTCATGAGAACCACGACTCCTTTTAAGATTTCCCCAGGAACAGCAAGGGTATGCCTCTGGGCAGCTAAACCAGGGGATCCCAATTAGATGCCCCCCCTCCACATGAGGGTCTGCCTCAAGCAGGCATCTAGTCGGGGGGGGGGTAGGGGCTTCATTCCCCCCCCCCCCAAATTTTCAGGGTGGTCCGTGACAAGGCCTTACTGGTACATTATTTAAGCTGTTATGTTTATTCATATCATGATCTGATCACCATGCTCAATACTCCTATATGCATGGGAGTATTGGAATAATGATACAAAAAGTTTGCTAGGGTAGATCCTCTCTCACTCAGACTCACCCCCAATCAAACTCAGCCCCTGCCCCCGAATCAAAATCCTGGCTATGGGCCTGGCCTCAAGGGACAAACCAAGAATGAACAGACTCAGAAATGCAGTGGGCAGATCAAAAGACAACCTGGCAAAATGGCACTACCTAAAAGAATCCTCCACCTTGTGTGACTGTGGAGCAGAACAGACAACTCCGCATCCATATGCTTGTCTGCAATGTCCTGTCTCATGCACAGAGGAAGAATTGTTGGAGGCTACAGTCAATAATGGTCTCTGTTGCTCGTTTTTGGTCAAAAGATATTTAGCGGCTTGTGCTCCCTCTATTTTTATCAGTCTTATACTAATTTATGCAATGCTTTTGATGCAAAATAAATAAATCATAAAATTAATGGAGGATGGACCCTATACTATTTACATTTCTGGGGAACCTATTTAAAACACCTATTTTAAAAAGAATATCCAAGAAGATCTGTGTACTACAAACTTCTTGCAGTTAATAGTTATTTTCTGGATGAAGTACAGACACAACTTGATCCTTACTTTTCAATAAAAGTATTACTTACTGCTGTCATAGATAGCATGACTACTATACATATCAAGAAGGGACAATTCTTCACCACAAAGAGAAGAAAATCAGTATGTGCTCACTTAGGGTACATCTGCAATGTATAATTAATGCAGCACTTTATAACTAATGACACCACTTGAACTGCCATGGCTAAATATTATGGAATTCTGGGAGTTGTAGTATGTTGGGACACCAGCACTCTTTGGCAGCGAAGGCTAAAGATTTTGTAAAACTACAGTTCTCTTAATTCCATAGCATTGAGCTATATCAGATAAAGTGGTCTCAAGCTGCATTAATTATACAGTGTTGATTAACTCTTAGATTTATTCACATGACACTTGTTTTTAGATATTCATATTAAATTATTTGTTTATTAATAGTACTTCCATATTGCCTCCTAGCTCACTAGGGCACCCAAAGTGATGAATAAAAAACAGTTAAAACAGTACTGTAGGTGCGCCATATTTATTGGATTTAAGGGCACAGGATCTCATAAAACCGGAAAACCTGCAAAAATGTACACACCCATTAATATTTGTCATGTCTATAAGGATGTTCGATCTGTTTTTATTACTCCTATTGTACAGGAGATCCCTGGCAGAAGTGAATAATATTATCTAAAACATCTTATAGAGGAATCCATTGTTCTCTTATAGAGTGGTTAAGTTTTGTGCGGCGCCTATAAAATTTGAAAGCAGTTTGTGGATGATTCAGTCATTCGTTTACTGTGTACTTGTGTGCTGCAGCTGGTTTTGCCTTGTGGAGATGTGTTGGAAATATGCTGCATGTTTGTACACATAATAAAACAGACATAAACATTTTTGTCACAAGAGACAGAATGCACTCCCCCTTTCTGTCCACCCATGAAAGTAAAGCACGTCACGAGTAACATGACCACGAGAAGGTCAAACAGTATGCTTTTCTAACTGAAAACAATGAAACACTTGTGTGCTTATGACCACAGTTCAGCTGCAGCACACATGGTGTTGCAAACAGAGTATCTCAGGTTCATTACCCTGCATCCCTAGTTAAAAGGATCAGGAAGCAGGTGATGGGAAAGACATCTGGCTGAAACTCTGAAGAGCTGAGGACATTCCTGATGTGATACTTTTCCTCTTACGGGAAGGGGCAGTTTGGGGGCAAATTCAAAACTGCAGTACTGTCTGAGTACCCCTTATGCAAATGCTTGGGACCAGACATGTTTTAAATATCTTCTTTATTTTGGAATACCTGTATTGCATGCACGTACATTATGAGATATCTTAGAGATGGGACCCAAGTCTGAACATGAAATTCATTTCTGTTTCATATATGCATTATACACATATCTATTGTATAATATTTGTAATAGTTTTGTGCATGAAACAACATTTGTGTACATTGAACCACCAGAAAGCAAAGATGTAAATATCTCAGTCACTGATGTGGGCGATTTTGGATTTTGGAGTATTTTGGATTTTGGGTCTTCCGAATAATGGAAGCTCAGTCTGGATTAACTCCCTTTTCAGGTTAAAACACATGTAGCTATTTGAGAAAATGCATTACAAAGTGGATGAATGGCTCTTTTTGTGGTGGAGAAACTTTGTCCTATTCTTTGGTACCAAATTTTCTGTAAAAGAAGCAATCTTGAGGAGCATAACTACTTTGTTAACTAAAGTACTGCTGAATATATAGCTAGTAATTTACAATATAGCACAGGAGTGGGCAATTACTAGCCCTCCAGGTGTTTTGGACTTCAACTCCCAGAAATCCTAGACCAGTTTACCAGTTGTTAGGATTTCTGGGAGTTGAAGTCCAAAACACCTGGAGGGCCAGTAATTGCCCACCCCTGATATAGCGGGTTCTTGCTATCCACTGGGGTTCCAGAATACCAAAATTAATGGATGCTCAAGTCCCAATTATATATAATGGCATAGTAAAATGGTATCTCTTATATAAAATAGAAAAATCAAGATTTGCTTTTGGGATTTAATATTTTTTTTCAAGCTATGAATGGTTGCATCAATGAATAGAGAATCTGTCGATACGGAGGGTTGGCTGTAGATCAGTGGTTCTCCGTTTTTGAACATGAACTCCCCAAAGCTCTGACAATAGTTTTGCTGGCTGGATCTTTGGAGAACTGAGGTCCAACGTTTGATTAGTACTGCATTAGAACAACATGGATTTATTTCTAATTCCCTGTTGTTTAGCAAGAACAACAACAAAATATCTCCGAACCCATCTTAAATTATACTGTTGGAATGATTAAAGATTTGAGCAATCAGGAATGGCTTCATATATAGACGGTGTTTTGTCCCTATGCTTTCTTAACTACTTGGAAAGTGAGCTGGCAGTGCAGGGAACAGATTGGAGACTGTATAGTTGGATCAAACAAGAATTTATTAACTGACAAGAATTTTAGACTTTCTCTCCTTTTGAGCCTCACTACAAAGACTTTATGAAGAGAGGTAACGTCTTTGAGAGACAGACACAGTTCTGGCCAAACTGAGGCTCTTACATTTGTATTTCTTCTTATTGTCTCTTTCTTGTATGGTGTTCTACTATCTCTAAGATGGTCTCAATATTTAACTCTCACTGGACTTGAATACAGCTCATACAGCTCCAACTGGACTTGCTATTTTGTAGATCTTCCAGCCTTCCTCTCTCTTTACCTTCTAGTCACAAAAAACCCTGACTCTTCCAAGAACAGGAAGTGCCTTGCCAGAGGCTCCGCCCCTGAGGGGCAGGGCGATGGAGGCTTCAAATGCAAAGAGGCTGTCTAGACTGATTCAGCAGAAACTACATACAATATTTATCCCTCTAGCTAAGAAGGGCTTAACTAGGAGTAAACAGTGAGGGTCTTCATGGTGCTCGACAGAAGGAGTGAAGTTACATTCACGTCAGTCATTTTTACAAAACTTATTGTTTTTTTCTATTGGCAATGAGGTTGGCTGGATACAGAGTCCAAAAAAGGAACATTTCCAAGCTTAAGTACTAAAAACAAAATGATGGACTCCAGGACAACTCTTTGGTTTTCCATATACCTTTTCCATCAAGGTCTAGCTGGTGTTCCCTGATTTCTATTTAAGAACAAAATGGGCGCCATAATCTTAAAACCTGCCCGTTCCCGGAGTAGACAGTACAAGGCTAGAAGGTCAAAGCATTTGACCTGAAATAAGGCAGTTGTCCTGGACAACTAGAATGTTGTTAGCACTGTTCAAATGGCACAAATCAGTGACACAGTGACTGACTGGAAGCCAACTGAAATCGAAAAGGGAGGTTGTGGGGTTAATTGGCACAGTAAATCTAGGGCACTCTTTCCTTGCCCTGTTCTGTTGACATGGCACAATAGCTACTGTAAGACCTGTTCAATTCTCATCAGACTGGGATTTCTTTAATGAAGCTGCTCTTAGTTTCAGCTGCAAATATGTGGATTTTGAAGCAAGCCTGTTGCCTCTGGCATTGGCCATGAGCCCAACATCTTGGGTCATGAAGAACGAATTAACCAGAAAAGGCCTTCTTTAAATTGGAGGAGGGGGAGGCTTTCTTTGCTCTGAAGAATATGCTTTAAATTCACTGTAATCCAGTTTGAGTATTCATTTTCATGCTGAAACATAAACATGAAATGCAGCTGGTTTCTCCTATGTCAGAAGGGCAGTAAATCTTCTCAAAGTTTTAGTTCAAATTTTAAAGTTTCAAAGTTCGGACTAAACTTGAGGGTGGATTTCCTGCTGAACTGACATAGGACACCCCATTTGCCACCAATCAACTGTGGAATCGGTGTAGGTTTTAGTGTGATCTATGTGTCAACATGCAATTTGTGTCATTACTTCTCAGTCTTTACTCAAACTAGTTTGCTCATAATAAATTGCTACTGTCTTACTTTGGGATAACTTTTTAAAAACTCTTGCAATACAAAAATGATGAAACACGTATCCTCCAATATGGCACTCACATTATATTTTAAGAGTAACATGAAAATTATATTCATTTTGCAAACAAAATTAATAACCATCATGAAATTGCTTTTTATAAAGTAACAGCATTAACATGTCACCCTAAAAGTAAATCAGGATGTTAATGTTTTTTTTAAAAAATGTATTAACTACATGGAGAACCTAATACAATGGAAACTGGCACTGAACATGGAATATGGCCGTATAGCCTGAAAAACTTACAGCAACCCAGTGCCATTGAAGTGTTTACAGCAGCAGTCACTCTGGATCAGTCTAGAGGTGAATCTACACTGTAGAGTTAATGCATTTGACACCACTTTAACTGTGATACCTCAATGCTAAGGATTCTTGGGATTTGTAGTTTGGTGAGGCACCAGTGCTCTTTGACAGAGAAGGCTAAAGATCTTGTAAAGCTCGACTCTCATTGAGCCATGGTGTCAAACAGCATTAATAATGCACCATAAGCAATCTAGACATCTTGTTCAAAATAATTAGATATTAAGCTTCACAAGTGGTAGTTGTGTGGTGACATGAAATCAAACTGGGTGCGTAGTATAAGGTCCAGGACAAAAAGAGAGTGCCTTTGTACAGGAAATCTTGCAAAATAGTTGAAATTTTCCCTCCCCACCATTCTGCATGGTCACTAACCGAATAGTTCTCTATTTGCATAGATTAAAGATATCATAGAGATATGAGCAAATCTCTAAATAATCCCAGATTGTCTTTCAATTTGGAGAATCAATACATTGGTTAGAAGTGCTGGAGTTTGTGGAGTGAGATTGAAACTAGGGGAAAGTTATTGCTATGCTTTTATTTGAATTGTTGACATGCAACATAGAAATTGCAACATTAAAAGTTTGTTTATAGAGAACACACAAACAGTAACAGTACCCTGTTGTCTGAGATGCCCCTTTCTTAGTCCAAAACACACTGTTGCCCTCGCTGTGGAAGAACATGCAGTTTAAGAATAGGGCTCCACAGTCGCCTATGTATCCATCACCAAGTAAGTAAGTGCCTAAATTTTCCTGCAATTTAACTGCAGCTGGGTGGGAGATTGTATGATGTGAAAGAATGTAACAGCAGGGAGGCCATGATGGGATCCTCAGATCACAAGCCACAGGTCTCCAATACCTTCTCCAACAATGCTGAATGAATCAAAATTGAGCTCCCTGAAGCTGCCTTAAAAGTTTTTTTTAAAGAAAGCTTAGGTCAGTGGTCTCTCACATCACATCTGTGCTGACTCTTAAGCAGCAAACCTATAAGCATGTCAGATTATTTCTAATGCTTTTAAAGCCATGCAGGAAATGGGAAATGACTGTTCTGCCAAGTTAAACAGGTGCCTGTATTATTCATGTACATATACAGAAGGATGTAATGCTGGTTTCTGGAGCGTATGAAAGGAATAGCATATGCTGACACACTTAAGAAATGGGTTGCTTCTAATTCTGGTCACGCAATGGTGTTATCATGAGTGGTAAGGATAAATTGAAGAAAGAAGAAACAAGCATGCATAAACCATCCTGTGTCATAGGAAGAACCGAAAATGAAGAGAATGCTCCTTCTATGGTTGAAGACTTAACAGTGGGTGTTGACATCGTACAATTGTGTAACTAGAGCAAAGCGGCTAAAAAAAGGATGTAGTATGTCAAAATAATTAAATTAGGTGTGGTTAGAAGAGGTTATTAAATCACAGTCCTTAGAATCCAATGAAATCGAATGGTGGGAGATGAACAAGAAGGAATGATGACAGTTGATCTGAATTGCAGATGGAATTGCATAAATATGTGGATGATAAGGCGGTCAATGGCTATTTGAAGAAATTACATTTATGTAAGCATTGACTTAAGTTCTCATTCATTCTATGGGTCTATTAAAACTAACAATTGGATTAATCTATAGATTGTGTAGCTAATCATTAAGATAAAATATAATTGTTTAACAAGTATATTATTTATTTACTTATTTATTCATGAAATTTGTACCCCGCCTTTCCCCAATTAAGAGTTCAAGGTGGCTTACAGCCAAAAATAGCATACAATATAAAAATTAAAAACAAGTTAAAATCACAACTATTAGCAAGTGCTGTTAAACTCTTATTTAAACCCCAATAAGATAGATAAAAACCACCTTGATAAAACCTAACAGAGTCAAATGGCCATCTTAACCTTTGGATATCATTATTATTAGTTTCCCCGAAAAGGTTCCTTAAAAAGGAAGGTTTTTAGGTTCTTCCTGAAAGCAATCAGGGAGGGTGCAGATCTAATCTCCCCTGGGAGGGTATTCCAAAGACAGGGAGCCACTCTTGAGAAGGACCCGTCTGTAGCAGTTTTAGGTGAAGAGTGTCCCGAATGCCAGAGGACACCAGCAATTCTCCACTGGACCTTAACACTCTCCCGCTGTATATACAGGAACACAATGTATCAGGTAATCTGGACCAATGCTGTGAAGGGTTTTAAAGGGCCTGGAAACTACACTAGAGTCTCACTAATTCAAACTTTGCTCATCCAACGTTCTCTATTATCCAACACAGTCTGCCACTCGCCTAGACCCACTGCTGTTTCAATACATTGCAATGTTTTGGTGCTAAATTTGTAAATACAGTAATTACTACATAATTTTACTGAGTATTGAACTGCTTTTTCTGTCAATTTATTGTAAAACACAATGTTTCGATGCTTAATTTGTACAATCATAATGTAATATGATATTTAATAGGCTTTTCCTTAATCCCTCCTTATTATCCACATTTTTGCTTATCCAACATTTGGCCGGCCCGTTTATGTTGGATAAGCGAGATTCCACTGTAATTGGAAGCCAGTTTAACTGCTGCAGGAGCTGGGTAGCATGTTCCCTTATATCCACTCCCATTAACAGCCTTGCTGCCAATATTTGGACAAATTGAAGCTTTTGAAACGGTTTTCAAAAGCAACAACACCTAGAGCATATTACAGTTGTCCAGGAGGGATGTAATCAAGGCATGTACAACAGTGGCCAAATCAGATTTTTCCAGTAATGATCACAGTTGACATATCAGTTTAGGTTGTGCCAAGATGATCCTGGTAACCTCCGCCACCTAGGCTTCCAGGTTTAGAGAGGAATCCAGAATCACCCCCAATGTGCGAACCTGCACTTTCAGGGGGAGTGTAACCCCATCCAGCTCTGGTGGTAACCCTATTCCCAGATCCATCCTAGGTGATACCAGTAGTACCTCCGTCTTATCTGGATGCAGTTTCAATTTGTTTGCCCTCATCCAGCCCATTACAGCCTCCAGGCATTGGTTCAGGCGCAGCATGGCTTCCTTGGCATTACCTGGTGAAAAGGAGTAGTAGAGTTGGACATTATCTGCGTACATACCGAATGCCAAAACTCCGGATTATCTCTCCTAGCAGTTCCATGGAGATCTTAAAATAACATCAAGGAAAGTGATGAGCCCTGGAGGATCTCACAGTCTAACAGCCATTTCTATGTGTGTGTTTGTCCAGATCATCATCTGACTTATGGTGAGCCCATGATTTCCTAAGGTTTTCGTAGAGATTGTTTGCCCAGCTCCTGGTCTTCATTGGTGGTCTCTCATCCAAGTACAAACCAAAACCAAATCTAGTATTGAGTTTTACTTTTAGAATTCCATAGCATACAGTGAGACCTTGGAGACCTACTGGTCTGTTCAGAACCATATTACATAACCCCCGTTTGCTTAAACAAGAAAATTCTCCTTTTTCAATGGCTGAAAGAAAACAAAGATACATTACTATTTTTCTCAGCTGTGCTGTTAATTGTTTACCAGCAAGGGATGTGAATCTGGATTTGTGACAGTGGATGTAAATAGACAATAAGGAAGTTGGTATTCTTATCAGTGATCAAGAATGACCCAGTCTTGCTGTTGCAAAACTCTCTTTATATGCATTTTAGCTCCTCTGTTGTTGTTTTTTTTAAAAAAAATCTCTCTCTTCCTACCCAGAAACTGTCATTCTTTCAAAGTAGTGAACTGGGTTATTAACAGCTCATCTTGCTAAAGGCCCCGGGGCAAGTTATTATCTGGAGACCTGATTAGATACGGGATAGTGTTATCTCCAGCATATACCACATGATCATTCTGCTTAAGGATCTATCTACTTAAGGCATTTTAAGGACTGTTTTGAATGGTTTTTACATCTTGGTGCAGTTTAGTTTTGATGATTGTTTTACTTTTATGCTCCATTTAAAAATAATATATTGTTCTTTTTATTATATACTATTTAGATTCTAGAAACAGTGCTTCGCTGCTTTTATTTTACATTTTTGAAGAATTTTTACATTATGGACAATATACTACATGGATAATATTGGACTGTCTGAAAGTACAATTAATTAGTCAATGCTGGGTGTTGGTTGATGGAGCTGTTGCAATTGCTCTTTTGATAAATATGAAGAAACAAAAATGAAGCAAGTGCTGACTATATATATATATATATATATATATATATATATATATATATATAGAGCATCATAGTCCTGGCTAATGAGGATGATGGGGTGATTTGGCTTAGGCACATCTGCTGCAAAACCCTATATTTCCTGATTAAATTAATCAGCAATTTACATGCCCTCCAGAAACACAGAATGCAAGAGCTAGAAATTACAACTGTGACCTGACCTGACTTCTTCAAATATGTCCTTAGACCCGTAAAGATAATCTATTCTGCTTCTGTACGTAGGCCGATTTGCATTTCTCATGTATATGGTATCTTCCAGACGTACAGAAATAATTTTGAGTGGGAAAATAATCTGCTGTGTAGGCTTTAGATCTAAAGAGGAGGAAAGCGCAAGAAGAAATCCAGGAACCAGGAGCTGAAGAAAGAAGTTGGAAATTGGAGCCAAGGAACACAGAGAAACACACACAGTCAGGAAGGCCATAATCCCTTTGGCAAAAATTGAGCTCAAACAGGAACAATTTCATAATTGTTCTAATCTGAGGAACCCCAAGGACAAACCTGGGTGGGCACGAGTTACCAAGAGGCTCAGACCTTAAGGACTTGTCTACACTGGTGATACAATTCTGTTTAGCACATTTTTCTGGTCTGTATTGACCCTGTATTGACCTTATTAATACTAAACATGTTCTAGTAAGATTGCCATAACAGGCCACACATTTCTCCCAGCCGGATTCACCTTACTGTTGTTGGGGAGCCCATATTTCCAATCCTTTGTATTATTTTCAGCCACATTACTGAAAATATTGTGGCTGCTTGGCTCTCCACCCCCACCCCCAAATGTATGTGAATATACATATTTTTCTGTTAATTGGGGGTTCACTAATGCCGATAATTCCTACTTGGAGAAATACACTTCCTGGTGGGAATCATCATCTCCCATCAACCTGTTCCATCCACCACTAACTCCCCCCCCCCCCCACACACCCAGCTTCTCAGCAAAGCAATGTCATCTGGCGGTCTGACCACACACCAAAAATAGAGATTTTATGTAAAATTGCAAGGTAAAAGGCAATATCTTTGAACTAGATTAATTCCCAAGCATTGCAAGCTAATTATCAAGAATATCATGTGTCAGGATTGCAGCACCTATGAGGTGAGTACAATTTCTTTTAGTTCATTTAGCCAGGACTTGAGATATTCCCAGATGAAGAGCACTATCAAACACATTGGCCACCATGCATCCCTGAGGGTTCCTATAATCATTTCTGCCAGTTCACAACTCTGCTGTGGATCATATGGTCCATTCAAATGTGTATCTTGCACAGATTACAAGGTCTTTGACACTAGCATTTGGTCAAATGCTAACGGTAAATCTTAAATTGTAATCAAAGTGCAGTTTTATTGCACTCTGCTTATTTTTACCATTGTTTTGATTTGCTTGTTTGTTAATTTAGCAGGGATATAAGATTTCAGTGTCAAAACCTAAGAAGTAGGGATGATCACTTCTGATGTTGCAGGTGGATCCTGATGATGTTGCAAAAATTATGTCACAAAAGTCATCCCGTAGTAATGACCCTAAGCATCCATCACAATTGCATAGAGTATAGCATTCAAGTAAAATAACAAATCTAACAAATGATGTAAAAGTAAATGTGCACACTTTTCATGGTAGCCTCTTTTCCTTGAGATTCTTCCTCCTTGTCATGAGAACTGGAAGAAAGAGGCCAGGCTCTGCTATCTGTGGAGCTTAATGACATTATTGGCCACTCTCATGTATGCCTGCAACAATCTTGGTTCCTAGCCAGGCCTGCGAGCCAAGAACAGAAAATGGCTTTTATAAAGGCTTTGAATTACTTCTATGTCATGCACATACCCTTGCTTGTTCACAAGAACAGCCCAGAATGTTCTTAAAAATATAACTTCCATCCACATACCCACTACCATTTAGTAGATATTTAGCTGTATCTGTAATATTGTAAAATTTAAGAAAATAATGTCAACATTATATAGCTTCCCTTATAATAATTTGCGCTACTGGAGACTGGCTGTACCTTTAACTCTACAAAGGATAAGAGGAATGCAGTAGACATGCCCCTGTTAGGATATTCTAAATGTTAACTCAACAAAGGCATGTGGAAGAGCTGTATACTAGCTTTTCTGCTTTGCACATTTCTATCACTTTCCTCTGTTGGAAGAGGAAAGTCTCCTCATTGACAATCCCACTGCTCCAAAATAACAATTTCCTATGTTCTGAATTGCATAGTACACCTCTGTGGGCATCGCAATTGAAGGGAGATGTGGACAAGCTGGAATGTGTCCAGAGGAGGGTGACTAAAATGATCAAGGGCCTGGAGAACAAGCCCTATGTGGAGCAGCTTAAAGAGCTGAGCATGTTTAGCCTGAAGAAGAGAAGGTTGAGAGGAGACATAATAGCCATGTATAAATATGTGAGGGAAGTTATAGGGAGGAGGGAGCAAGCTTGTTTTCTGATGTCCTGGAGACTAGGACACAGGAAAGGAGATTCCATCTGAACATGAGGAAGAACTTCCTGACTATGAGAGCTGTTCAGCAGTGGAACTCTCTGCCCTGGAGTGTGGTAGAGGCTGTTGGAGGTTGTAAATATAAAATAAACAGAAGCTTTACTACAGTTTCTGAACCAAAATATACCTTACAGTATCATAACGTGCCACTCAGATTTGTGTAACGAGTAACAGTAACTTTACTTCAGTTCAAAAGGTCAAACAGCGTAACACAATATATACAGCAGTCTCTCTGAATTCTTACAGAGAACAGAGGGAATAAACAGCCCTTTTAAACAGTCCTTAAAATAGTCTTTTAAACAATCTTTAGACATGATCAGACTTCAGAGAGTTGGCAGCCATTTCCTTCCTGGCTGTTTTCAGTCAGTGCTCTCTTCACTCTCCGAGGTGAAAGTGGCAGTTAAAACCGTTTGTCTCAGCAGCAAGCCAGAGACAGTAGCCAATCAGAATTCTAGCTTCTGGCATGCTCAGCCAATCAGCTGCCGACACATGCCTTTCCAGTCAACACATTTCATCATGGTGTTTTTTACAAATCCTCACAGAGGCTCCTTCTTTGGAGGCTTTTAAACACAGGCTGGATGGACATCTGTCAGGGGTGCTTTGAATGTGATTTTCCTGCTTCTTAGCAGGGGGTTGGACTGGACAGCCCCAAGGTCTCTTCTAAGTCATGATTCTGTGATTCTATGAGTGGGCATTATTTGACTGGGATAGAGATAACTAGACCTGTGAATGCACTACTAAACCTATACCTGATTCATCCCCGCCAATATGGGCCCTTCGCAGAGAAGTGTTTTTTGCTAGCTCTAGAACTGATTTATTACAGCAGTCCCAATATATATTTACATGCTCTCAGTTTCTGTCAAATTAGCATGAATGTAGCAGGTTCTTTCTTACCTTTAACCTCAACTCCTAGGAGTCAGCAGGGCTGAGAATAAAGTGGTAGATCCATCTTATCATTCCGCACTAGTCCAACTTGATCAATAATTTCCCTCTCCATTGGCTTGTTAAGTGATTCAGTCAGCAAATTGGGTTTTATTTGACACTTATCCCTTGCAGCTACAATCAACAGGAAACAATACAATAAGCAGGACCTGTAAACAGGAGCATTTTAATTAACACTGGAAATGATGTTCATTGAATGTGACATGACTGAAGAAGAATTCTGGGTACAAGTAAAACACTGTTGAAAATTACACTACTGTTTGTGGAGACAGCTCAAGTTTTTATGGTTTTAAAAAAATGTCATTCTGAAAATCCTTTTGCAATTCATGACGAGGGGTGCATTGGGATACACATTTTAGAAGTACCTTGGTTTCCATTTACATATCTAGGATCCAGATTGAAATGTTGGCTGTTGTCATGCAGAAACGTCCTAGGTTTAGAACATGCAGATCATTACCAATGTCCATAGGTAGTTCAAAATGCACCACACTGACAACCTATGCAAGGGGTAGGCCTCAATACCTTCAAATGGTTGGGACCTTGATTAGCTTTGTTACCACAGCCTGTTAGATAAAGAAAAAGATGGGTATCTCTCGTTTAAAAAATCCAGTTGAACAGACATACCATTTAGATTTTTCAAAAATACAGATGATAGTTCAGTACCTAATTGACTTTGAAAGCCAGTAAAAGGCAAATGCCCAAGCACCAGCTGTGCCCTGAAAAACTTCAGTTCCATATATTGCACTTTGCAAGACTCTTTGATGCATTCCATTAACCAGAACGTATAGAAACCCAGCATTCACATTAGCTATGCCCTACATAGCATATATAGTGGCTCCGAGCTTTCACAATGTCAGCTTTCTTTCATACCATATATATGCATAAGTGTTTTGTCAGATCTAACAGGGAACTATTAATATGTCAAGCCAACTTCTTCCTGCCTCCCACTACCCATGTTAATTTCCACAAGAAAAGTATTGCATAAAACCAGGATTAATCTTTAGTTCTTCTGTTTTCTCAAAAACCAATTGTCTATTAATATTTTCTGTTTGAGTTCAAGCAAGCAATCTGTCTGAAACACATGTAATGAACAATTGCAAGTGTGAATACTTTCCACATCCCATTGTGACTTCTTCAGGACCTAAGGACACTTTTCCAATCATTTTGAGACATTTAATCCTTCCTGAACTGACATGTTAATGCCCAAAACAGATAGTATTTTGCTTGTAGAGATCATTATAAAATGATTCTTACAAGAGATCCTCTGGCATTGACTTTCTCTGTCTGTGGTGTCAGTGAAATTGCATTAGATTTCCCTCGCTCTTCATACCATTATCTTGGAAAGACAATGATCCAAACAGCTACTGGCCTTAGGCCAAGCCAGCAGGATTTTTGATAAAATGATTGCAAACTGATTTTGAAAGCTCTTCCTGTTCCAAAACTAATGTGTCACATCAACCCCAATATATTTTTAGCAATAAAAATATTGCTAAATATATTATATATTTTTCTTTTGTTTCTTTCAGTACTTCGGGAGCACAAAACGGGAAGGTCCCTCCTGGTACGGAAATCAGCTTGGCACGAAAGTAAGTGGGAGCGGGTCCTAGCTCCTGGCCTGCGTTTTGGCATCACAGTTTATTATTGTTTGTTAATTCCCCCTGCAAACAGAAAGTAAACCCTAATTCCCTGAAAACTACTGTCCTCTTCCAAGAGGTCATCACTCTTCCTTACCTGGAAGTGGGAAGCCTCCTTTAAATACCTTGGAGAGTACATGGCTGGCTGGCTGGTGTAGCTCATGAGAGAAAGCACTAGCGCCAGCAACCAAGTGCCTCTCAGAACCTGCCTTGGAAAGAGAGTGCATGTGTGGTGCACAGGCTCAGAAAGCGTGTGTGCCTGCCAAGACCTGCAGCTGAGTGCATCCTCTAGAGTAAGAAACTGAACTAGCCTCCTTGCTTTGGAAAAAAGAGTGTGTGTGTGGCCCACTCTCTTTCCAGAAAGCACACGTCTGTTAGTGCCTCTAGAGTAGAAACAGCAGGTAAGAAGGAATCTCCTTAAAGCACGCACTGGGGGAAGAGGTGCCTGTATGGACCATTGTCTTGTGGAGTCCCACAGGACTCAATACTGTCTCCCATGCTGTTTAACATCTACATGAAGCCAATGGAGCAGATCATCTGGAGTTTCGGAGTGCTGTGTCACCTGTACGCAGATGATGTCCAACTCTGTCACTCCTTCCCACCTTCTACTAAGAAGGTTGTTCAGGTCCTGAACCGGTGCTTGGTCACTGTGACGGTCTGGATGAGGCAAACAATTGAAATTAAATCCAGACAAGACAGAGGTACTCCTGGTTAGTTGAAAGACTGAACAGGGCATAGGGTTACAGTCTGTGTTGGAGAGGGTTACACTCCCCCTGAAGACGCAGGTTCGCAGCTTGACTTATTCATAGGTCATATCAAAATCCATAATTTTGGCCCCAAAAATCTATCCTCAACATATGTGAGATCAACTTATACATGAGTATATACAGTATAGTAAGAGTTAGTGGAGATTAACTAGACGTTCTTATAAAAGGCAAGAACTCTGTACTCTCGATGGGATTGTTCAAACAGAAAATGCCTGGAAGACAAGGAGTATTTTTAGATGTCATAAAGTGACTGGTTTCAGGTCATGGTGCGGTCAGCATTCAACAAAAAAAAAAAACCAAAGCAAAATGTTGCTGCACAACCCAGTCCTCAACTTGGGCATAAGTACAATCCGTTATAACAAACCTTGCTCTCAAAATATTGATTATCCCCATATGGTTGAGTAAGTATCAATTCAATCTGAGTTTCTCTCATGTAATATGCATTGAATTGGTTAAGGGTTTGGAAAAGTTACATTTTCAAGTACAACTTCCAGAATTTTCCACCTAGCTTGATAACATTTTGGAAAGATTCTGAGAGTTGTAATCAAAAACAGTAGTTTTTCCAGGCACCGGTGGGAGTGATGTTAGGGTGATTGCTTTTGGAATAATGGTGCTGAGGGCTGTCCTGTCAGTCATCAGAATCATAGTCACAGGATAATTACCTTAGACATGTTCATCAGGAATACTTTCTCAGGAGTCGCCTTTTTCTATCTGAAGGTGACTGCCACCTGAGTTTGATTTTTAAGGCTCATCCTCCTCATCACACATTTGCTAGTAGGAATAGCATAACCTCATACATTTCACAGATGAAAACTGGAATATGTGTAGCTGAACAATATTGAGACGGCAAAAGTTATGAGGGAGGAAAGGCACACAGGTTATGAAACAGTTTGCTTTTCACTTGCGAGTACTGGGAAAGGTAAAATTGTCTCTTTCTCTCCACTCTCCTCCTGTTGAGTTAATTGAGTGCAAACTACATTTGTACTTTGAAAGTACTCAATTTGCAATAAATGCTTTTGGTGAGGACAAAGAGGAAAGAAGAGAGAAAAACTGTGACATTTTAAAATCAACTGAAAAGTGGGATGACAGAGAATTAATAGGGAATTTTCCAGTCAAATAGGAACAGTTGGAGGGTATGAAATAGAATTGATCTGTTGTTTGGTTCCAGCTAAAAACTAATACTAATTGTTTAATAATTGGTCATAAGATTGCCAAAATTAAAGGTGGAAAGGATTTCTGTACATTTAATGGTTTGGTAAAAGAATTTCAACATATGTTCCTTGTTACACAAACAGTTAATGAGAAACATCTGCTGAAATTATTTTTTCTACCCTTTTTACTTTTCATTCTGGAAATACTAGGGAGTCAACATGTAGAGAAATCACACTGATAATTAACAGTAACACCAGGCCAGTTTTAGTGGCTACCTAATCTCTGGAACAATTTTTAAAGACATGGCTGTGCTGTTGTCGTATTTAAAAAGTGGCATATTCTTTTTGGCACCTTTGAGCAGAACACATTTATTGAAAGTGAGTTTTTAAGTCTTACAATCCATTTCCTCAAGAACATTGATGGAGAACAATATTCAGGCCTCAGGCATACGTCACACAGCTCTGGGTTTACATAGCACTGTTTTACTTTGTTTGGCATTACTTTATTTGAGGTAATGCCTTTAGAGCTTGGAATAATTTCTTTTATTTGCTGTCAGCAAATGCTTCTTCAAAAGCTAGTTTATCATCTTGCCCTACAGTCTGTGTTTTTCACAAGTTGTTGCCCTGCCCTCTTGAATCTGATCATGCCCACCATTTCCTGGTTACTGTTGTTCATGTTGATTGATGCATTTTTATGATGCTTTCTCTCTGCTGGTTTTAATTGATTTAATAAGATTGTTTATATGTTATTACAGTACAGTCTCTCTTATCCAACATAAATGGGCCGGCAGAATGTTGGCTAAGCAAAAATGTTGGATAATAACGAGGGATTTAGGAAAAGCCTATTAAACGTCAAATTGCACCTGCCGGGAGGGGTGAAATGCAGCCGGTGCAGGCCGGGCACTGTGCCCGACGCGAAAAGTCTGCGTCGGCCGCATCTTGCCCCTCCTGGCGGGCGCCCGCACAGAGAGGCCTGCTGAGTGCTGCTGTCTAGAGAAACTGTTGTGGATCTCGGCAGGAGGCAGATTGCGCTGGATAATACACAACATTGGATGAGCGAAGGTTAGATAAGCGAGACTCTACTGTATGTTTTAATTGGGTTTTAGCTTGTACTCTGTGTTTATACTGGGCTTGGTCCCCATGTAAGCCACCCCAAGTCCCTTTGGGGAGATGATGGCAGGATATAAAAATAAAGTTGTCATCATCATCATGTCCTTCCAATTGTGTTTTAACTCATTCTGTTTTACATTTGAGTGTCATAAAATGTTAGGACATGAATTAAGAAATACATCCCAAGGAAAGCCATCTATTATTAAACTAGGGCAAAAAAGATACTCAGCATCCTATTTAAGATATGAACCAGATGTATAACGCAGCAGAATTTAATGGTTAAAAGAAATGCAAAGATGGCTAAATGGACTAAAGAGAGGGGAATCTTATTTTAATACTTTCTGAAATCTGCATTACCAGACTTAGTTTATCAAATATACATTAATGTTAAGAAAGTTTGAGGTTTGTGTGGCAATGGATGAATGTTTTCCTTTCTATAGCATTTGCATATTTTCAAACACAAGGTTGTTTTAGCCTATTTCTGCAGCAATCTTTTTTTAAAACACAAATATGTGTATATACGTTTACAACTATATACCATCATCGAATTTCATTTCTATGGGAATGAATGTTCCTATGAGGCTCGTCAGATTTTGTCATAGGTTTTTGCTCCTCAAAGTGTTTTTGCATTACTTAGCATTAACTAGCTGAATGAACTAGTGCTGAAAAATATCAATAAATTGTACTGTCTATTAAACAACCAAGAACAATTTGAATTAGGCCTTAATTTTGTGGAAAGGTGGTTATAGTGTGTAAGTGATTCCACAAAGGGCCTTTGGCGTTGATCTATTTAAAAAGCCTGCTGATTCAGTTTCCATAACCTTCACAGGCAGTGAATTACTAGCGCAGTGGAGCAGGAGAGAACTGGATGGTCTTGGCATGAAAGCATTCCATGATGGACGAGGCACTAACATCACTGTTGGGTTTGCTTATTCTCCTTGACAGTTTTGTAGACCCTACAAATACATATTTCAATGGAAGGAGAGAGAAATCATGCTGTCATTCTGGCTAGCACGTATGAAAGGAAGCAGTGGTCTGCACTGTCAGGTATCGATTTGAAGCCAGAATCTCAGTTAGGACAATCTGGTGGGTCTGTTTTTAATTTTAATTTTTTTAAAACACTGTGTCTAAAGAAGCAGTGTGTTATAGAATGAGCCAGAACAGGGAGGCACAGCAACATTAGCATCTAGCACACAGAACTCCCATGACCAACAGAATATACTGGAAGGGTTTGGTGGGCATTGACTTTGAGTTTTGGAGCTGTAGTTCACATCCAGAGAGCACTGTGGACTCAAACAATGATGAATCTGGACCAAGCTTGGCACAAATACTCAATCTGCCCAAATATGAAAACTGGTGGAATTTGGGGAAAATACACCTTGACATTTGGGAGTTGTAGTTGCTGGGATTTATAGTTCACCTAGAATCAAAGAACATTCTGAACCCCACCAATTACAGAATTGGCCCAAACTTCCCCACACAGAACCCCCATGACCAACAGAAAATACAGTGTTTTCTGATGGTCTTTGGTGACCCCCCTGACACCCCCTTTCGACCAGAATGTCAAACTTCCACTTTATACAAGAAGCTGAAGTTAGAGAGAATCTATGTGATTCCTACAGCATCTACGCATGCTGAACACAGCCATGTTAATTAGCTCATTGTCCTAGATGCCTTCTGCTAGTATATAGTGTACACTTCTGAAAAACCTAAATAATTATTTAATTGTTTAAATTGTTTAAATGAATCTTTTTCAGTGTGCTCTATCTGCTATCTCCCCGAGCCAGTCAGAAAGTTAATTGTATACTAATGTAATTCAGCTTTCAAAACATGGAAGAAATTATGGGTGTAGACCTGCCAAGGCTTTGGATTGACTATTATAGCTAGTGATGATGGAAGTTATAAACGAATATCAATGAAGGCAGAGGTGGTTTATGGTTGGATGTTGAGGTGTTCTCACCTTGTCTTTGTAAGGTGAGTTACTCTCGCTCTCTGTTGGACCACAGTGTCTTGAAAGATATTAATTGATCATTCCTGTTCCAAAAGTTTCCACGCTACAAAAATAGGACAATCATTCTTAAATCCCGTGATCTTATTTATTTGTTTATTTTGCATCTTCCAATAAATGTAAGACAGTGCTTTGTTGTGGTGAACAGAGGGTGAAGTAACATCATTCTGTGAGGCTGTGAGCTTCATACAATGGCTTGTTCCTGCTTGTGATCCTAGGAAGTGGGTTCAACGCATCCCATTAGAAATTTATCAGCCAGTCTCATAAATTCCATTTTCGGGCAAACAAATATCAAAATTCAGCTCTTAGATGGAATAAGGCAGTGGTGTAAACTATAATTGTCCAGGTAATTGGGACTACTGAGTACAGAAAGTATGCAAATTTATTGATACAGGATGAAAAGGCTAATATTAATTAACTGGTCTATGATTGATTTTTCAAAAATCATGTGGGTGAATTTTGAATTTCTGAAACCTGACTGGAGAGGATCTTAGAAACTTATTTGGGCCATATGCATGATATGTACAGTGAATAAATCTTCAGATCTGCTGAATTGTATAGCTGGTTTTTAGTCCACAACCATAGTGTGGCTTACCACTGAGACTTGGCCTAATTTTTTTGTTTACTGCCGCTCGGGTGTTTCTTTGCTTTCCCTGCCTTGTTGCCCTGTGGTTACTGCAGCTGTTCTTTGTGGCTGTTAGTTTGCTGGGCTCTATTTTTGCCAGTGTGAGCAGCAGGAGAAAGGGGGACCAGCAGGAGGAAAAGAGAATATTTTAGTCGCCTTTTCTATATTGCTGGGATTGTGAACTATTCCCAAGTAGTTTCCGAAAACCCAAGCACCAAAGATCTTAAAAGGGCCACTTCATCTAGGTGTAACTTTTCTCAAGGCCAGACTCACAAGTGAAACATGTTTTAGTGCCTGATGACCTGCAGTTACTACTTCCCATACTTGACACGAGAAAACATTTTATCTTGCAGTCATTCCACAATCAACATGTATTTTGCTAGGTTATCACTTCATTAACTCTGTGGAATAGGGTAGGACACTTTTGCCACACAGTCTTTATATTCATGGTCTCTTGCTGTTCTGAATCAACCTCATGGATCCAATAAACCGATCATCTAAATTGAATGCATTGTAAAAATATTACAAAAAATAGATGCATTTATATATTATTGGATATATAATGGGTGGCAGATTTGAATGCTAATGCTAAGTAGCATGAAAGGTATTAGGAAAAGTGAAAGACAGTGGACGAACTCAATCAAGAAAGCTACGGTCTTAAATTGCAAGACCTTAGTGGAACCGTTAATATCCTAATCGGGGGAATGAAAAGTTGAATGTGGTAACAAGCATTTGGGTAGTTCATTAGTGCAATATCTGAACATGGAATGATGCAATGATAACTGCACTGGCCTGGACTAGGATATTGGATTATGTGATTTTAATAATTTTAATGTTGATACTTTTTAGCGGGTGTTTTAATGTATTTGCTGCATATGCATTATAATATGGTACATTTCACAACAGATTGAGAAGCCACTGTTGGTTGGGACCCTTACTCTATGAAGACTGTGTGTTGATCGGCTGTGCACCAATCGCCACACATTTTGAAAAAACTCTCACACAGGCATCATCCAAGAACTTGGAAGGCCATCATACTCGGACAACGAGGAATCGCCGAAGTAAATAAGTATTGTACATAATGTATGGCATCGAATTGTGCCTTTGTGTGCTGCTCTGAGTCTCTGAGAAGGGCGGGGTATAAATATGGCAAATAAATAAATAAATAAACAAACAAATAAATAAATAAATAAGGTGCCTTAAGGAATTTAATTCTTAGCATTGCCATAAGTCAGTGCTGACTTGATGGCAATTAACAACAGTGCATTGCTGTTTTATATATACAACTATTTGTGTATTTTTAAAAAATGTAAAACCAAAAGACTATTATTTTTATTATCTTTTTGTTAATAGTTGCTTAGATATGCTAGGGGAAAAGGCAGGGCATAACATGTATAAATTATGCAATTAATTTACTCCCCATATATTTTGAGCAATAGCATTCTAACCTGCAGTCCAATTTCTTCCTGCCCAACTTCTTTGGAAACTGTTGTGGAAACCCGTGGGATGTGCTACCCAATAAATGTATGTCAGAGACTGCATGCTTCTGAGTGCCTGTCTGCAACTGCTTCTACATTCCGAATGTTGCATGACACCAAGCTGAGGGTGCAGGACAGAGGCTTATGTTACCCAAACAGCCCTGGGTGTCGCCACTTCTAATTCAGAGGGAAGTTACATGCTGGAAACTGCTTAAAGCTTCATGTTACACCAAGGTACTATATTTGAAATTTAAAACAACCAGCTGAAGATCCAGGAACTAAGATCCTCTTGTGACTACATTGTTTAGGAATACAGCGTTTAAGGTCTTTTTGACTCCATTAATACATTATGGATGTGGACCAAGTGCGGCTTATACTTTAGGTTCATTAAAAACTATAATTAAGCAGGCCAGTCTTCAGAACTGTGCAACATGCTAAGGAATGTCACACAGTTCATGATCAAGGGTCTGGAGAGCAAGCCCTATGAGGAGTGACTTAAAGAGCTGGGCATGCTTAGCCTGAAGAACAGCCATGTATAAATATGTGAGGGGAAGTCATAGGGAGGAGGGTGCAAGCTTGTTTTCTGCTGCCCTGGAGACTAGGATGCGGAACAGCGGCTTCAAACTACAAGAAATGAGATTCCACCTGAAAATGAGGAAGAACTTCCTAACTGTGAGAGCTGTTCAGCAGTGGAACTCTCTGGTCCCAGAGTGTGGTGGAGGCTCCTTCTTTGGAGGCTTTTAGACAGAGACTGAATGGCCATATGTCGGGGGTGCTTTGAATGCAATTTTCCTGCTTCTTGGCAGGGGGTTGGACTAGATAGCCCATGAAGTCTCTTCCAACACTACGATTCTATGATTCTATGATTCTATGACATACTTAAACCACCTAACTGTCTACTTACTTATGACAAACTTAACTGCCCTTAACTGACTTCTATTTGTTTTGTTGCTCATTTTGCTTTTGATTATATTTGTTTCCTTATATTGATTGTATTGCATTTTATTAGATCCACTTGGTGATTTTAAGGAAGTTTTTACAGTAGAGTCTCACTTATTCACCATAAACAGTCTGGTAGAACGTTGGATAAGCAAAAATGTTGGATAATAAGGAATTCAGGAAAAGCCTGTTAAACATCAATTTATGTTATGATTTTACAAATTAAGCACCAAAACATTATGTTTTACAACAAATCAATGTAAAAAGCAGTTCAATACAAAATAACATTATTACTGTATTTATGAATTTAGCACCAAAACATCACAATGTATTGAAACAGTTGTGGATACGGGCATGAGGCAGACTGCATTGGATAATACAGAACATTGGATGAGCAAAGGTTGGATAAGTGAGACTCTACTGTGTGCAGATTGAGCTTCGGTGAGGACAGGCACTATATAATCAAAGAAAGAAATGGGTGAAAAAAACAAACCATTATGGATAATTTTCCTGGCCATTTGAAAGGTGTCAAGGTATAGAATCTAGTTTGTATTTCACCTGCAAAAAGAAGCCATTCCACATCTAAACAAAAAGAGACTGCTAAAAGAGTTTTGTAATGCACGATGTGTGCTTGTATGAGAGTTTCTTATCTCTATTTCACTCAGCAGCCAACCATTCAGGTTGTGCAGAGGTGTGGTCAGCTGAGTGGTAATTCTAGTGAATAGTCCAGACAGGATATATATTCCAGACAATTAATAGCATGGTTTCTGTTTTACTGAGGGTGTTGATGGACACAACTGAAGGTCTACTGAGGGCCTGTGGAGACAAGCTGTGGTGCAGCAGTACCATTTTTGGAGCCCCTCAAAAAAGGGTTCTATGGTGTATGAAAATCTACTAATCTTACCTTCATTCATATTTATTTTATTTATTATTTATTTATTTATTTTAAAACTCCAACCTAGATAAAAGCAGGTTACATAAAACAGTGTGTTACACAAGACTTCTTAGCTAGATAGCAGGTTTTCTTTCTGTATATACTTAGACCGGCAGATAAGAGCCACACAATTCTGGAGTGAAATTACCTGAAGACAAAGTAGCCTGTCATGTTAAATCGCAAAGAAATATCTTCCCTTACAAATAATAAAAAGATGATATGCAAGATGGTTATTTACTAGAGCAGTTGTTCTCAACCTGGGGTCTCCAGATGTTTTTGGCCTTCAACTCCCAGAAATCCTAACAGCTGGTAAACTGGCTGGGATTTCTGAGAGTTGTAGGCCAAAAACAGATGTTTTTTGGCCTTCAACTCCCAGAAATCCTAACAGCTGGTAAACTGACTGGGATTTCTGGGAGTTGTAGGCCAAAAACATCTGGGGACCCCAGGTTGAGAACCACTGTGAATTCCAGATGTTTAGCAGATGTATGCTGCAATTCTCAGGACATTAGCTCAACACTAAGTTACACTAGAATTAGCAGGTCTTAAAAACATGATGCTCCCATCAAAGAAGCAGTACCTTGTCAAGTTATTGCAGCATGTAGTGCAATGTATCCCATTTACTGACATCTGTGTTATTCATTTCCCTGCCCCCCTCCCCCACCTTTTTAGTTGCTGCTGTTAGAGAAGAGAAACATGCCGCATGAAGGCAACAGTTAGAATCATAGAGTGGAAGAGACCGCAAGGTCCATCTAGTCCAAATCCTTGCCATGCAGAAAGACACAATCAAAGTACTCCCAGCGGATGGCCATCCGGACTCTTTTTAAAAACCTCCAGAGGAGACTCAGTTCACACTTGAACAGGTCTGACCATCAAAAGTTCTTCCTAATGTTTAGGTGGATCCTTTTCCCTGCAATTTGAATCCTTTCAAATATTTAAACATGGCTATCATAGGCATGATCAAGCTTCAGCTCTCCAGGTGTTTTGAACTTCAACTCCTCACCATTCCTAACAGCTTCTTCCTTTTTCCTCTTCAGCTGCTTAAGCTGAGGAAAGGTGGGAGTTGAAGTCCAAAACACCTGGAGGGCCCAAGTTTGCCCATGCCTGGACTATCATGTCCCCTCTCAAGTGTCTTTTCTCCAAGCTAAACACACCCAGCTCACTCAGCCATTCCCCATAAGGCTTAGCTATACTTCATAGCTGATCCACTGATGACAAAACATATTGAACTGAATGGTGATTATGTGGAAAAATAATGTAATACCTAAGCTACAATCCATGTAAGTTTTATTAAAATATATTCATTCTTTGTATTTTAAAAAAATCTTGTAACCTTACTTTACAGATAACCCTTGTATATTAAGTCTGTCTTGATCTAAGAGATATTAGTTTTATGTTGTAACTGTCCATGATTTTTTTTTCTTCATTTCAGGAGTGACTTTAGAAATTGCAAGTCACTTCTGGTGTGAGAGAATTGGCCGTTGGCAAGAACATTGCTCAGGGGACGCCCAGATGACTGATGTTTGACCATCCTTGGCGGAGGCTTCTCTCATGTCCCCGCATGGGGAGCTGGAGCTGACAGAGAGAGCTCATCCGTGATCTCCCCAGATCTGAATCTCCAACCTGTCGGTCTTCAGTTCTGCTGGCACAAGGGTTTGACCCATTGCACCACCAGTGTCCATGATAAAAATCCTTTTCAAAAACTTATTTAAGATAAACATTCACTATGCTGCTGGATTGATTAAACCATTAACAGTGACCACCATGTTAATCAGGAAAGCAAGTATTTCATTTGTTAGATGTACAAATATACTGAACACATTGGCTGGAGATGATATGGCCCCTGTTTTCCCAAAGGACAAATGGGACACACCTCATCACTATTCCCTAAGCAGATGGGAGGAAAGGGCAGAGGGGACTATCAAATGACATTCCAGAGAAACTAGGAATGAGATTGGCATGCACAACACTCTAATGTTGCATTACATGATTGCTGAGTTGCAATGTCAGGATGCCACTCTGCCTATTCATGGATCTGCACAGGCCTTGTCAATGACAGTGGCTCAGAAAAAGCTCAAGGGTGCAAATCTAATCATTAAGAGGAGGGCAAGTCCTTTGATGTGTGAGGATGGCTGAAAAACCATAAAGCTGTTGAAACTTTGTATCTGAAGCCTTTTTTCGCCTTTGATAAACATTGAAGTGTCTTTCAGAGCATAAGAATAACAATGACTCATTTCTTTTTTATTATTTATTCTGAAGTACTACTTGAATTAATGAACGTATTGTCTAGGAATGATGAGCAGGATTGCAACTTTGTACTACAGCCCTATTCATGCCTACTGGAAAGAAAACCAACCTTACTTTTTAAAGTCAACGTGATCTCGCTGGATATTTTCCATCTGCACACCTCCAATTATAAGTCAGTAAAATAATATGGTACAATGCAGAAATATGGGAGAAATCTTTACAGAGTAAAACAGCTGTGCAGAAAAGGCAAATATTGAATATGACAGGTAGGAAAACAGCCAGGTTAATTTTCTATTTTCAGAAAACTTTTACTGCTTACTATAAAAAAGGATTTTAAAAATAGACATGTCCTACTCAGGGCTAATCTATGCTAGAGAAAATAAATGGTATCCATCTTGTATCCAGTGCTGACATAACACACAGTGTTTTTGAGGATTTGAATCTAATTCAGTTTTCACCCTGAGGGTTTAAATCCAAGTTTAAATTATCAGACTTTTATCCCTCACTTTTTGAGAAACCTGGGTATTTTACATGTGTCTGTTGTCTGGGTTGGCATT
The DNA here is from genome assembly GCA_030556195.1 of Anolis apletophallus. NCBI lineage: Eukaryota > Metazoa > Chordata > Lepidosauria > Squamata > Anolidae > Anolis > Anolis apletophallus. The sequence continues at coordinate 36,057,207 of JARBWK010000006.1, forward strand.
TATTTATTTATTAGCTTGGGGACCCGGCGGTGCCCGGGTTATTTGAGGAAGGCATTGTGTGCCAAGGTTGGTTCCTATTAGATGTTTATGTGGTTTGCAGTGGTCTCAGGAACTTATTGAAGGTACTGCAAGTCCCATTGGCCATGGTCCATCCCCCTCCAAACAGCACCAGGATGTAGAGTGGGTCATGGGGGCTCTGTGTGTCACATTTGGTCTTGATCATTCTTTGGATGAGGATTGCAGCAGTCTCAGAAGGTGAGTGAAGGTATTTCAAGTCCCATCATCTGTGGTCCATCCTCCTTGAAATAGCACCAGGGTGTTGAGTGGGTCAAGGGGGCCCTGTGTGCTAATATTGGTCTGTATTGGTCATTGGGTGAGGGTCGCGTTGTGAAGTGGGCCATTGGGCCCGTGTGCCAAGTTTGGTCCTGATCCGTCACTGCTGTGGGCCGCAGTGTCTGCCTGCCTGAGGCCTTTCCTTTTCCCTCTGAGTCGCCTTAGAATGTTGGAATGTGGATGGCCAATCTGAGTCCTTTATGCAAATACCATTTCAGTGGCAACCAATCCCCTCTGCCTGGGGCCGTAGAATGTTGGAGTTCTGAGGCTGGCCAATCAGTGTCCTTTATGCAAATTATCCCACAGTGGCAACCAATCAAAACGCTGCCACATATTCCTCTGCATGCACCGCCGCACATCCGCCCGCAAACACTGACTTTTATTATATACATAGATAGACAGACAGACAGATAGACAGACAGATAGATTTGTAGATCACCCTATCTCCCTGAAGGGACTCAAAGCAGTTTCTAACATACACGGCAATTAAAAAAGGGAAAGCATACAAACCCATTACATCAAAACAAACCACATCAAGCAATATGAAAATAACCCAAGATGAATACTTAAATGACCCATACGAACATATGAGATTCTCAGTGGGTGAGTGGCACACAAAAATAGGCTGTTCCCAGATCTTTCCCACAAAGAAACACTACTTGTTTCTGTTGTGTTGGTAAACAATTGCTTTTATGTTTTGAAAGTGCATTTGTAATAATAATAATCATCATCATCTTTTTTGGTATGTGTCAGGAGCTACTTGAAAAACTGCAAGTCGCTTCTGCTGTGAGAGAATTGGCCATCTGCAAGGACGTTGCTCAGGAGACGCACAGATGTTTTGATGTTTTACCATTCTGGGGGGGGGGCTTCTCTCATGGAAAGCTGGAGCTGACAGAGGGAGCTCATCCGTGCTCTTCCTGGATTCGAACCTCCAACCTATTGGTCTTCAGTCCTGCTGGCACAAGGGTTTAACCCATTGCGCCGCCAGTGGCTCCACTGTCCATGATAAAAATCCCTTTCAAAAACTTATTTAAGATAAACATTCATTAAGAATTAAGAGAAATCCCACAATGTAAAAGAGCTGGTGTGGTGTAGTGGTTTGAGCATTGGACAAGGACTCTAGAGACAAGGGTTCAAATCGCTACTCAGTGTGGAAACCCATTGGGTGACCTTGGACAAGTCACACGCTCTCAGCCTCAGAGGAATGTCAAGGCAACCCCCTTCTGACCAATGCTTGCCAAGAAAACTCTAAATGAGGTTCCTTTAGGGCAGGGGTGCTCAGAATGGTGATCGGGATCACCAGGGTGATCTTTGGGCCTCATCCTGGTGATCTTCAGGCCCCTGACCAGGTTTTTTGCTGTTGGTCCTCTTCACGCACCCCTGCATGCTGCAAAGAAGTCCTCCGTCGTTGCTCCTCCCCGCTCCCTGCTCGCGCGCTGCCTCCAAAAGCTCCAGAGTCCAAGAGGCAGAATGCTCCCCCTCTTTTGGATTCCTCCTCCCCCCTCCGTCCTTCTCCAGCCACTCAGAGTCGTAAGAGACCAAAGGGGGTGGGCCTGGGTGACGCGATGCATGGCTGGCCCCGCGCGCATGCGCAGAAGCGCCCATTCTGCCTCTCGGACTTCTCGTGAGCTCTTGGAGGCGGCATGCATGCTGGTGTGGAAATAGGAGCAACGATGGAGGAGGAGGAGAAGGACGCGTTGGGGTCATTTCCTTCCCGCATCTCAAAGGTGGGTCTTTTTACTTTGGGGTGGGTGCTTGATTGTTCTGTGGCATGCCCTTTTTATTTTTAATGTTTAAAATGGCCTTTTAGTTCCAAAGCCTCTCTGCTTGCTTTGTTCCTTGAGAAATATATGTTGGGGAATATGGAAATGTGGGAGAAATGGGGTGGTTGGATGTATTTTTGCATGCCCCTTTGTTTACCTTGCTGAGTATGAAATGGCCTTGCAGTTCAAAAGCCTCTCTTCTTACTTTCTGGCTGATAATAGGTGTGGTAATATGGCAGTGTGGGAGAAATGGGGTGGTTGGGTGTATTTTTATACTCTGTTTTATATTGTTGTTATTAAATTGAAATGTTGATGTTTTATAACTTCATTTTACGTAAACTGCCCCGAGCCTGCTGGAAGGAGCGGTACATAAAAATGAATAATAAATATAAATAAATAAATAAATAAGAAAATAGTTATACGTTTTACATTTCTGGGCAGGTGATCTTTGGGACTTGGTTTTTTAATCAGTAGCTCCCATGCTGAAAAAGTGTGAGCACCCCTGCTTTAGGGTCACCGTAGGTTTGAAATGACTTGAAGGCACTGAAAGACCAAGAACCATAATGTAAAACAATTCATTCTCACAAACATTTGCGCCTCAGGCAGCAGTTTGGGGATGTTATGAAGGTCAGAAAATTGTTTCTACTGTGCTGTCATATTTCTACTGCTGGAGAGAACACATGCAATTTTCTGCCTTCAGGGCCAAAACAAGAGATTGAGTACTTTCCTCTTTTATTTGATGTTACCCCTAAGGCAGCAAGATAACTCCAATTGCCCTGAATGTCCTTCCTTCCCTTCTTCCCTCTTTTGTTTTCCTTCCTTCCTTCCTTCCTCCCACCTTCCTTCCTTCCTTCCTACCTTCTTCTCTTCCTTCCTTCCTTCCTTCCTTCCTTCCTTCCTTCCTTCCTTCCTTCCTCCCCTTTGAGGCAGGTAATGCACCATTCTTTCCTCCCTTCTCTCCCTGCCTCTTTCTTTCCCTTCCTTTCTTTCATTCCTGTCCTCTCCTTTCCTTCTTTCCCTTCCTTCCCTCTTTTCCTCTTCCTTCCTTTTCCTCCCTTTTTATCCTTCCTTCTCTCCTTGCTTCTTTCCCTTCCACCCTTCCTTCTTTTTTCCTTCATTTCTCCCTCTTTATCCTTCCTTCTTTCCCTTACTTCCCTTTTCCTACCTTTCCTTCCTTCTTTCTTATCCTTCCTTCTCTCCTTCCTTCCCTCTTCCTTCCTTCTTTTCCTCCCTTCTTTCTTTCCTTCTTTCCCTTCCTTTCCTCTTTTTCCTCCCTTTCCTCCCTTCTTTCTTATCCTTCCGTCCCTCTTTTTTCCTTCTTTCCTTCCTTTCCTCCCTTCTTTCCTTCCTTCCTTCTCTTCCTTCTTTACTTCTCTCCTTCCTTCCTTCTTTCCCTTCCTTTCCTTTTTTCCTTCCCTCCCTCCCTCCTTTCCTTCCTTCATTCCTTCCTTCTTTCCTTCCTTCCCCTTTTCCTTCCTTTCCTCCCTTCTTTCTCATCCTTCCCTCTCTCCTTCCTTCTTTCACTTTTTCCTTCCTTTCCTCCCTTTTCTTATCCTTCCTTCTTTCTTCCCTTCCTTTTTATCCGTCCTTCCCTTCCTTCCCTCTTCCTTTTCCTTCCTTTCCTCCATCCTTCTTTCTTTTCCTTCCTTTCTCTCCACTGAGCTAGGTGATGCACCTTTCTTTCCTCCCTCCTTCTTCTTCCTTCTTTTCCTTCCATCCCTCCCTTCCTTTCTCTCCTTTGAGACGGGGGATACACTTTCCTTCCTTTGTTCCCTCCTTTACCTTCCCTCCTTCCTTCCCTCTTTCTCCCTCCCTCTTTTTCTTTCTCCCCCCCTCCCTCTCTCCTTTGAGGCGGGTGATGCACTTTCCTTCCTTTCCTCTCCCCCTCTCTTTCTCTCCTTTGAGGCGGGTGATGCACTTTCCTTCCTTTCCTCTTTCCTTCCCTCTTTCTCTCTCCCTCTCTTTCTCTCCTTTGGGGCGGGCGATGCACTTTCCTTCCTTTCCTCTTTGCTTCCCTCCTTCCTTCTTTTCCTTCCCTCTTTCTCTCCCCCCCTCTCTTTCTCTCCTTTGAGGCGGGTGATGCTCTCTTTCCTTCCTTTCCTCTTTCCTTCCCTCTTTCTCTCTCTCTTTCTCTCCTTTGGGGCGGGCGATGCACTTTCCTTCCTTTCCTCTTTGCTTCCTCCTTCCTTCTTTTCCTTCCCTCTTTCTCTCCCCCTCTCTTTCTCTCCTTTGAGGCGGGTGATGCACTTTCCTTCCTTTCCTCTTTCCTTCCCTCTTTCTCTCTCCTTCCTTTCTGCACTTTCCTTCCCTCTTTCTCTCCCTTCTCTCTTTTTTCTCTCCTTTTTAGGGCGGGTGATGCACTTTCCTTCCTTTCCTCTTTGCTTCCCTCCTTCCTTCTTTTCCTTCCCTCTTTCTCTCTCCCTCTTTCTCTCCTTTGAGGCGGGTGATGCACTTTCCTTCCTTTCCTCTTTCCTTCCCTCTTTCTCTCTCCCTCTTTCTCTCTTTGGGGTGGGCGATGCACTTTCCTTCCTTTCCTCTTTCCTTCCCTCCTTCCTTCTTTTCCTTCCCTCTTTCTCTCTCCCCCCCTCTTTCTCTCCTTTGAGGCGGGTGATGCACTTTCCTTCCTTTCCTCTTTCCTTCCCTCTTTCTCTCTCCCTCTCTTTCTCTCCTTTGGGGCGGGCGATGCACTTTCCTTCCTTTCCTCTTTGCTTCCCTCCTTCCTTCTTTTCCTTCCCTCTTTCTCTCCCCCTCTCTTTCTCTCCTTTGAGGCGGGTGATGCACTTTCCTTCCTTTCCTCTTTCCTTCCCTCTTTCTCTCTCCCTCTCTTTCTCTCCTTTGGGGCGGGCGATGCACTTTCCTTCCTTTCCTCTTTGCTTCCCTCCTTCCTTCTTTTCCTTCCCTCTTTCTCTCCCCCTCTCTTTCTCTCCTTTGAGGCGGGTGATGCACTTTCCTTCCTTTCCTCTTTCCTTCCCTCTTTCTCTCTCCCTCTCTTTCTCTCCTTTGGGGCGCGTGATGCACTTTCCTTCCTTTCTCTCCTTTGTGATGCACTTTCCTTCCCTCCTTCCTTCTTTCCTTCCCTCTTTCTCTCCCCCTCTCTTTCTCTCCTTTGAGGCGGGTGATGCACTTTCCTTCCTTTCCTCTTTCCTTCCCTCTTTCTCTCTCCCTCTCTTTCTCTCCTTTGGGGCATTGCACTTTCCTTTCCTTTCCTCTCCCTTCCCTCTTTCTCTCCTTGCACTTTCCCTTCCCTCTTTCTTCTCCCCTCTCTTTCTCTCCTTTGGGGCGGGTGATGCACTTTCCTTCCTTTCCTCTTTCCTTCCCTCTTTCTCTCTCCCTCTCTCCTTTCCTCTTTGCTTCCCTCCTTCCTTCTTTTCCTTCCCTCTTTCTCTCCCCCTCTCTTTCTCTCCTTTTTCCTTCCTTTCCCTTTCTTTCTCTCCCTCTCTTTCTCTCCTTTGGGGCGGCGTGATGCACTTTCCTTCCTTTCCTCTTTCCTCCTCCTTCCTTCTTTTCCTTCCCTCTTTCTCTCCCTCTCTCTTTCTCTCCTTTGGGGCGCGTGATGCACTTTCCTTCCTTTCCTCTTTCCTTCCCTCCTTCCTTCTTTTCCTTCCCTCTTTCTCTCCCTCTCTCTTTCTCTCCTTTGGGGCGGGTGATGCACTTTCCTTCCTTTCCTCTTTCCTTCCTTTCCTTTCCTCTTTCCTTTTCCCTCCTTTCTCTCTCCTCTTTCTCTCCTTTGAGGCTTTGGCGGTGATGCACTTTCCTTTCTTTCTTTCTTTCCTTTTTTCCTTTCCTCTTTTTCCTCTTTCTCTCCTTTCCTTCTTTCCTTCCTTTCCTCCCTTCTTCCCTCTTTCTCTCCCTCTCTTTCTCTCCTTTGAGGCGGGTGATGCACTTTCCTTCCTTCCCTCTCTCTTTCTCTCCTTTGGGGCGGGTGATGCACTTTCCTTCCTTTCCTCTTTCCTTCCCTCCTTCCTTCTTTTCCTTCCCTCTTTCTCTCCCCCTCTCTTTCTCTCCTTTGGGGCGGGTGATGCACTTTCCTTCCTTTCCTTTCTTCCCTCCTTCCTCTTTCATTCCCTTTTTTCCTTCCCTCTTTCCCTCTTTCTCTCTCTCTTTCTCTCCTTTGGGGCGGGTGATGCACTTTCCTTCCTTTCCTCTTTCCTTCCCTCCTTCCTTCTTTTCCTTCCCTCTTTCTCTCCCTCTCTCTTTCTCTCCTTTGGGGCGGGTGATGCACTTTCCTTCCTTTCCTCTTTCCTTCCTTCTTTTCCTTCCCTCTTTCTCTCCCTCTCTTTCTCTCCTTTGGGGCGGGCGATGCACTTTCCTTCCTTTCCTCTTTCTTTCCCTCCTTCCTTCTTTTCCTTTTCCTTCCCTCCTTCCCTCTTTTTCTCCCTCTCTTTCTCTCCTTGGGGCGGGTGATGCACTTTCCTTCCTTTCCTCTTTCCTTCCCTCCTTCCTTCTTTTCCTTCCCTCTTTCTCTCCCTCTCTCTTTCTCTCCTTTGGGGCGGGTGATGCACCTGTCCGGCCAGAGGAGGCGCTGAGTCCGCCACTTGTCCCTTTCCCCTCCCTTTCCCCCCTTCCTTGCTCCGGGGGGGGGGGCTCAGGTGACCTCTGTCCCCGCCCCCTTCAACCTGGGCCCGCCCCCTTCGCTCCGCCACTAGCGCAGCCCACGCTCTTTCCGCTGTGGGGAATCCTCCTCCTCCTCCTCCTTCTTCCGGAGTCCGAGTCCAGTGAGTGAGCGACTGCCTTGACGGAGGAGCGAGCCAGAGAGCGAGCGCGCGCGAGCGTGGGATGTGATGTGACCCGCGGCCAGAGAAAATGGCGGCAGCAGCAGCAGCGGGAGGAGGACCAGGACCAGGACCAGGGATGGCTTCGAACCGCCTCTCCGCCTCTTTGGTGGGGAACGAAGCCCTCGCTGCTGCCGCCGCCGCCGCTGCTGCTCGGAGCCCGAAGCTGGCGAGGAGCGGAGGAGGCGGCAAAAGCGTCGGAGGAGAAGTCGTGCTGGCCAGGGAGCCGCGCGCCTCGGACTGGCGGCAGAAGCAGCTGCGCAAAGTGGAGCGTGGAGCTGGACGGGCTGCCCGAGCCGGCCTGCGAGGGCCCCGCCGCTGCCGCCGCCGAAGGGGACGCGGCCTGCCCCCTCCTCCTCCTCCCCGCTCAAGACCCTCCGGCGACGGCGGAGGAACCCGGGACGGAGAGCGGGTGAGGACTGGAAGGAGCCCATTCCTTTGGACTGAGGCCTCCTCTCCTTCTCCCTTGTTTCCAGAGGAGGGCAGGGCTGTGCGTGGAGGAGAGTCACGACACACACACAGAGAGAGAGCCCTGCTTCCTGAACTGAGGTTCCAAAGTCTCCTGTGTGTGCATGGAGACTTAGACCAGGTCTGGGCCAAGTTGGGGCCTCAAAATGTTTTGGACTCCAACTCCCACCATTCCTAACAGCCTCAGGCCCCTTTCAAAAGGGTCCTGAGGCTGTTAGGAATGGTGGGAGTTGGAGTCCAAAACACCTCGAGGGCCCCACTTGGCCCAGGCCTGTCTAGATACATAACTATCTCAGGTAATGAGGACTGGAAACTTTATTTCAGTATGGAGAGAATAAGCTTTGTCTCTGAGATTCAAAACACAGAGGCATACCCACACTGAATGTGTGGTGTCTACAGCATTTATATTCCGCCCTTCTCACCCCGAAGGGGACTTAGAGCAGATTACTATATATATATATATATATACACACACACACACACACACACACACACACACAAACAGGGGCATACCCACACTGAGTGTGTGGTGTCTACAGCATTTATATTCCACCCTTCTCACCCCGAAGGGGACTTAGGGCAGATTACTATATATATATATATATACACACACACATGGGCATACCCACACTGAGTGTGTGGTGTCTACAGCATTTATATTCCGCCCTTCTCAGTCCGAAGGGGACTTAGAGCGGCTTACTATACACACACACACACACACACACACAGGGGCATACCCACACTGAGTGTGTGGTGTCTACAGCATTTATATTTCGCCCTTCTCACCCCGAAGGGGAGTTAGAGCGGCTTACGAGAGAGAGAGATATATATATATACACACACACAGAGGCATACCCACACTTTCTGCGTCTCTCTATTCATATGTGTGTCTCAAAAGTGTTGAGATAAGTCTCCAGTGCATGTCTGTTGTATGTACTGTATGTATGTATTTATTTACAACATTTATATGCTGCCCTTCTCACCCCGAAGGGGACTTAGAGCGGCTTACGAGATACACTCTCTCTCACACACACACAGAGGCATACTCACACTGAGTGTGTGTCTATCTATCTATCTATCTATCTGCGTCTCTCTATTCATATGTGTGTCTCAAAAGTGTTGAGATAAGTCTCCAGTACATGCCTGTTGTATTTATTTATTTATTTACAACATTTTTATGCCACCCTTTTCACCCCAAAGGGGACTTAGAGCAGCTTACTATATATATTAGAGCAGCTAACGATATATATATATATACACACACACACACACACACACACACAATACATTATTTTATTATACATGTGTATCTCTCTCTCTATAGAAGGCAAATGGAGAACTCATAGCAACCCAGTGATTCCAGCTACATTAGGAATTGTAGGAGTTGAAAGTTCAACCAAACACCTGGAGGGCCCAAGTTGGCCCATGCCTGCTCTCTCTATCTCTCGCTGTCTTAGATAATGAGGGCTTGAAGCTTTGTCTCTGTGAGAATAAAAACACAGAGACATACCTCTTCTTTCCACATTGAGTGTGTGATTATCTGCGTCTCTCTATTCATGTGTGTGTGTCTCAAAAGTGTTGAGATAAGTCTCCAGTTCATGCCTGTTGTATTTATTTATGTATTTATTTATTTACAATATTTATATGCTGCCCTTTTCACCCCGAAGGGGATTTAGAGCGGCTTACGAGAGAGAGAGAGAGAGACAGAGAGAATATATTATTTTATTATATATGTGTATCTCTCTCTATAGAAGGCATGGGCAAATTGAGAACTCATAGCAACCCAGTGATTCCAGCTACGGAGGCTGTTAGGAATTGTAGGAGTTGGGAGTCCAACCAAACACATGGAAGGCCCAAGTTGGCCCATGTCTGCTCTCTCTATCTATCTCTATCTCTATCTTAGGTAATGAGGGCTAGAAGCTTTGTCTCTGTGAGAATCAAAACACAGAGACATACCTCTTCTTTCCACATTGAGTGTGTGATGATCTGTGTCTCTCTATATTCATGTGTGTGTGTCAAAAGTGTGGAGATAAGTCTCCAGTGTGTGGCAAAGGGAAAACTCAACCGCAACCCAGTAATTGACTGGTCTACATACCTATATGCCTCGGGAAATGAGGACTGGAAAATACAGTTGTTGGCAGCAATATTAGAATTTTACTTCTGTTTTATTGTTAGTTCAAGTTTGTGTGCATTAGCTAAATTTGAAGGTTGATTTCAAGAGTATTTTTGTATGATTTTTCAAAGGATTGATGAGATCCTTTATATAGCAAATTATGTGTAGAACTATAATGGCAGGTATAATGCAGGGTGTTTCAACACGATGGGCCTGATTTGAAGTTACTATATCTCTGACACCACAAACCACGCTTGAATAAAGCTTTTACTGTTTGAAAGGGTGGGGGATAGAGTTTCAAATGATAAACTGGCAAGTTTATTTCATTATGGAGAGAAAAAAGCTTTGTCTCTGTGAGAATCAAAACACAGAGACATACCTCTTCTTTTCCACATGGTCTGTGTGATTATCTGTGTCTGTCTATTAATATTTGTGTCTCAAAAGTGTTAAGACAAGTGTGGCAGAGGGAAAACTCAACCTCAGCCCAGTGATTGACTGGTCTACATACCTATATGTCTCTGGAAATAAGGACTGGAAAATACAGAGGACTTGCAAGTCTATTTCATTATGGAGAGACAAAGCTTTGTCTCTGAGAATCAAAACACAGAGACATGCCTTTTCTTTCCACATTGAGTGTGTGATTGTCTGTGTCTCTATATGGATGTGTGTGTCTCAAAAGTATTCAGATAAGTCTCCAGTGCATACCTGTGTATATACAGAAGCATATATGTGTATCTCTCTATAGCAGGCAAGGGCAAACTGGCTGTTAGGTAGGAATTATGGGAGTTAGAGTCCAAAACACCTGGAGGGTCCAAGTTGATCCTTTTTTAGTTGAGATACATATGTATGTCTCAGGTAATGAGGACTACAAACTATATTTCAATATGGAGAGAATAGGTTTGTCTCTGTGAGAATCAAAACACCCTTCTTTCCACATTGAGTGTATGACTATCTGTGGCTCTATCTGTGTCTCAAAAATATTGAGATACGTCTCCAATGTGTTTCTGTGTATATACAGATAGATACATATACGTGTATTTTTCTCTCTATAGCAGACTTGGGCAAATGGAAAACTCATAGCAACCCAGTGATTTTGGCCATGAAAGCCTTCAACAACCAGTTTAGATAGATGGATGGATTGATTATTGATTGATTGATCCCAGGAAATGAGGACTGGAAGCTTTATTTCAGTATGGAGAGAAAAAGCTTTGCTTCTGTGAGAATCAAAACACAGAGACATACCCCTTCTTTCCACATTGAGTGTGTGACTGTCTTCGTCCTTCATATGTGTGTTTCAAAAGTGTTGAGAAAAGTCTCCAGTGTGTGTCTGTGTGTGTGTGTGTGCCTGGGTTTCCATAGGCATGGGCAAAAGGAAAACTCAGCAACAACCCAGTGGTTGACTGGTCTATATATATATATGTCTCTGGAAATGAGGACTGGACAATATGGAGGAGTGGAAAGTTTATTTCAGTATGGAGAGAAAAAGCTTTTTTTTCCTGCACAGAGTGGGTTTGTTTATTTATTTATGACATTTACATGCCGCCCTTCCCCCCCCAAGGGACTCAGAGCGGTGTCTGATGCCCCATGTGGTCTCTTCCAACTCTATTATTTTATGGATTCTTTTGTGTGTAGTATACATCCACCTATCTATTTATCTACCTGCCTTCCTGTTTATGTATTAACATGTGTGTGTGTGTGTGTGTGTGTGTGTGTGTATACACACACACACACAGAGACACATAAACACAGGGTGTCTCGAAACTATTGTGGTTTCCTGCATGGCAGGGGGGTTGGACTAGAATGATGGCCCTTCCAACTCTATTGTTCTATGAGTCTATTGTGTGTAGTATGCATCCACCTATCTAGTTATCTACCTGCCTTCCTCTGTGTGTGTGTGTGTGTGTGTGTTCACACACACACATAAACACAGGGTGTCTTAAAACTATTGTGCTTTTCCTGCACGGCAGGGGGTTGTACTAGATGGTCTCTTCCAACTCTATTATTCTATTGTGTGTAGTATACATCCACCTATCTATTTATCTACCTGCCTTCCTGTGTGTGTGTGTTTACATGTGTGTGTGTACACACACAACACACACAGGGGTGTTTCAAAACTGTATACACTTTCCACAAGTTGTAATTTTGAAAAAGAGATCTCGCTGCCTCCCCTAAATGCACACACCCCTGAACCGAATTTCAGATCCCAAAACTGTAATGACAAAAGAAACTTTCAAGTCTGCCCAGAAGCTCATTGGACCTTTTGAACACTTGGCTTTCGGTTGTAATTTCAGATGGAATGTGAGACTCTTGATACAATCATTACTGTAATATTTATTCTTCAAGATCGATGTATTTACTTTGCCTTCCAGTGATTACTGTGGAAGGGTGTATGGGGGGGTTGGAAGGGACGAGGACGAAATCCTAATACATGTTTTGCAAATGCAGATTTTTGACTGGGTTGGAAGGCGTTTTGTGAGGGATGCGTTCTTTCCCGGCGATGCATTGTTTTGGCTCCCAAATCGCAGCCGCCTTCTTCCTCCTCTAGTTTCTCCAGCCCCTTCCCACCCTCTTTGATTTATTTATGGGGTTTCGTTTGCCCCCCCCCCCTCTCTCTCTCTCTCGCCCTGGGAGAGTCGCAGTGCTGCAAATGTGGGAGGAATGCGCGCTCGCGCGTGCGTGCGTATGTGTGTGCTTAATGGACGCTCAGGGGCTTGAAAGCTGCTTGAGATTTGCCCGGAGACTGCAAAGGAGCTTTTGAAGTTTGAATTTGTCGTGCTGGTGGAGGAGGAGGAGGACTCAGGACCGGATGTATCAGCCATTCAGTTGCGCTGCTGTGAGACCCGCTAATTCTCCAGGCAGGCCTTTTCGCGGTGGGTATAGATATTTATAGAACAAGCCTGGGCAAAGTTGGGCCCTTCCAGGTGTTTTGGATTTCAACTCCCATCATTCCTTACAGCCTCAGGCTCCTTCCTTTTCGCTTAAGCGGCTGAGAGGGGGGGGGAGAGGAAGGGGCCTGAGGCTGTTAGGAATAGTGGGAGTTGGAGTCCAAAACACCTGGAAGGACCCAACTTGGCCCAAGTCTGGCCCAGATCTGCGCGTGACAGAGAGAGAGAGAGAGAGAGAGAGAGAGAGAGAGAGAGAGAGCTCTGCTTCCCGAAATGAGGTTCAAAAGTCTCCTGTGTGTGCATGGATCAATCTAGACTAGGTGTGGGCCAAGTTGGGCCCTCAAAGTGTTTTGGACTCCAACTCCCACCATTCCTAACAGCCTCAGGCCCTTTCCTTTCCCCCCTCAGCCGCTTGCTTTAAAAGGAAGGAGCCTGAGGGGGAAATGATGGGAGTTGGCCTTTGAGGCTTGTTCTATAGGAATGGTGAGGGGAAAGGAAAGGGGAGTTAGGAATGGTGGGAAGTCCAAAAACACCTTGAGGGCCCAACTTGGCCCAGACCTGGTCTAGATACATATCCATCTCAGGTAATGAGGACTGGAAACTTTATTTCAGTATGGATAGAAAAAGTTTTGTCTCTGTGAGATTCAAAACACAGAGGCATACCCTTTCTTTCCACACTGAGTGTGTGTCTATCTATCTGCGTCTCTATATTGAGATTGGAGGCTCTCACAGGTGAGAGTTGCTTAGTATGTGTGTCTGTGTGCAAATAATACTTTTGGATCGATCAGATATGCATGTTTTAACAATCTATTTGGGATTTAGATGTCTCTCACGTTGGTAATCTTAATTGTTGAGACTATTGATTGTGTTTTCATCCCTGCCCCCTTCCTTTGGCTCTTGTTCTGCCTCATTGCGAGCTTGAAAATGCAGAAAAGAAAGAACATAATGCCTCCTAAGCGTGGATGTACACTGTAGAATGAATGCAGTTTGACAACACTTCAATCTGCCAAGGAGCCATGCCAGTTTTTAGTTTTACAAGGTCTGTATCTTTCTCTGCCAAAGAGTACCGGTGTCTCAAACTACAACTCCCACAATAGTCATGGCAGTTGAAGTGCTGTCAGACTGCATTAAATCTATAGTGCATCCTGTGTTTTTATTTTTAAAGCAGACCCTGGTGATAGGGTCTGGAGAACAAGACCCATGAGGAGCAGCTTAAAGAATTGGGCATGTTTAGCGTCAGAAGAGAAGGCTGAGAGGAGACATGATGATGGCCATTGTATAAATATGTGAGGGGAAATCATAGGGAGGAGGGTGAAGGCTTGTTTTCAAAGGACAACGAACAAAGGAGATTCCAGTTGAACATTAGGAAGAACTTCCCGATTATGAGAGCTGTTCAGCAGTGGAACTCTCTGACCTGGAGTGTGGTGGAAGCTCCTTCTTTGGAGGCTTTTAAACAAAGGCTGCATGACCATCTGTCGGGAGTGCATTGAATGCAATTTTCTTACTTCTTGGCAAGGGGTTGGACTGGATGGCCCACGAGGTCTCTTCCAACGCTATCATTCTATGATACCATTCCAGAGGGCTCGCCTTGTTGAAGATAAGTGTGGTGTACTATGTACAGCACTTTAACTTACTGCCGGGGAAACTTGTCCCTGTTCTTATTATTGAAACAGGGCACATTGATTTGAGTTTGGAGTGTAAAAACGAAATAAACAACTTTAAACTGTCAGTTGGTTCAAATGTAGAGCAATACATAGCTGAAACCATCTGGAGTTTCTGTTTCCGTTTTCAAGTAGCTTTGCTGTTTTTGGATTTGTGCATTTCCTCTCTGCAAGTTTCTGCTGTGTTTGGGTGGTGCTCATCTTCCAGTCCTTGTACACTGAAGCAGAGCATCACGCCAGATTGCAGTGCTTCAACAACAATAAACTTGGATCTCAATCCTAAACTCACTTCCTCAGAAGTACACTGCTGTCGTATTAATGACGATGCTATTTTTGAAATATCAATATTTCAATAAACTCCGGTTCTAGTGAGTGTACTGAGTAATGGTGGTAATACTATCCATATTGCTGTTGTGTACTTTGTTAGATATAAAAGGTACATCTTCATACGTTATCAGTGAGCTTTGATTGAAATACTTTCATTGTAGAAATAGGCTCATTTGAGATAATTCTTGCTGAAATAAATGAAAAAGTATTTTATAGAAAATATATGTCATTTATTGTACAATATTGTATCACTGTTGGCTGCCTTATTGGTAGATCTTTGCTGCAATAGAGCGATATCTGTAGAATTAGGCATTGGCAAACCACAGACCACCTATTACCGTGCAGTTCTGAGCCCTGCCACATACACAATGGAGGACCTTCTTATAGCAACATCAGAGGCACTCCCAAGTGGCCAAGTTTTTAATTTTGTTTGTGTTTTAAAATATATTACAACTACTCTCAGTTTGCTTCTGACACAATAAATAAATAGACATTGGCAAAAACATGTCTTTCAAATGGGACTTTCAGATTTTTAGTGGTGTGTTCTATGAGCTTATGAAGGTCAACAATTGCACCTGGCAGTTCTACCTTTACAAACATATTCACTGTTCATTCATCACAAGACTTTCTTGGAATCTCTTTTGTTACCTTTTTTTGGCATAAATATTTGAATTTTACTTATGTTTTCTTGTTAGTTCAAGTTTGTGTGCATTAGCTAAATTTGAAGGCTGATTTCAAGAGTATTTCTTGTATGATTTTTCAAAGGATTGACGAGATAGCAATATGTGTAGAACTATAATGGCAGATATAATGCAGGCTGTTTCAAAACGATGGACCTGATTTGAAGTTGCTATATCTTTGTCACCACAAACCATGCTTGAATAAAGCTTTAACTGTTTGAAAGGGTGGGGGATAGAGTTTCAAATGATTACCGCTAGATGACTCTCCCAGTGCACAAATAGCCCTTAGCGTCAGTCATTTACAATATTATGACATCACAACACAAAGCCTAATGGGAATTATATTTTAGATTTGTTTCTGACTCAAAATGGTGGGTAAAATGTGGTAACTCATTAAACCATTTGTAACTTATTATGTAATTGTAACATGTTGCCATCATGAAATATACTTTGAAATTGATTCATCATTTTGAAACACCCTGCACTTTGTGCAGGAAAACACTCAATGGGTTATACCAAAGTTATTAGTTTTTTTAAAAAAAATCTTGAGTTGATGTAAAAACAGATTACTGTATATATGAATACATATTTCCTTTGTGTGCGAGAGCAGGCAGCATAATTTGTCCCAGTGGGCTGGTAACTTGAAATTAACTACCACAAGACTAGTTTTTAATATTGAAGAAATATGTTAGCTCAAACATTTTGCCTCTGCAAATGTATAGTAACTGTGTCCTGTCAACAGCTGACACAGTTCTACTGGAATAAGTTTAACTTTACAATAAGTTATAGTTAAATAGGCAATGTTGTATATTATGCAATTTCAATATACAATTCTTAACATTTTAATGTAGTAATGTTCCACTCTGAGAGAAAGGTGACAGATACATCTACCTAAAAACAAAATGTAAATGTCCGTTTGTGAATGACCCCAAATCTCCCAAAATACTTTACCGGTTGCTTCAAATTTTTGACACAATGTAGCATTCAAACTGGTGAATGTTTTTATGTTTTCACATACCTATTGTTTTACAGGAGTCACACTTGTGACAGGTTAAAAACATGTTTTGCTTCAAAAACAGCGCCATCTAATGGACGTCCAAGCAACACATGCTATACTACATATTTTAAGATTGTTAAGCTTCTAAAACTTAAATCTCCTGTACTCTGCGCTTGGCTCTCCTTAAAGCCATCCATGGTCAGCGCTTGGCTCTCTTCTTCGCGGCCTTCATCCTTGCAAGGTTCCCTCCACCCTGGCCCTGCCTCTGGGTCCAAGATATCTCTCTTGCCGGCCTCCCTTCTTCCAAGAGAAGAGCCCCCCCCCCAAGTGCCAGTGCCTTCTTGCCCAGCTGCAGTGCAGTGTGAAGCAACCCCGTCAGGACTGGAGCCACCATTTGGGATCCGTGGCCTGGTCACACACACCGCCCCCCCAATCCTGCCTGCCTCTTTCCCGCTGTCCAGGTAGAGGGGCAGGACATGGGCCCAGGGGAAGGAGGCAGTCCCAACTCAAGCCCTGGGCTCCCATAGCCTCACACTTCCCATTGCTCCTGCCTCCCTCCGGAGCAGAACCTGGAGAAGAAGAGCAGAAAAAGGGTGGTGGAGCAGGTAGGGAAATCCAGACTGGGGAGAAGGGCAGGCATGGGCCCAGGGGAGGGAGGGAAGGAGGCAGGCAAGGAGGTAGGCCCAGCTCAAGCCCCAGGCTCCCATAGCCTCACAGCCTGCCTGCCCTTGCCCGGTACCACCTCACGCCCATGCCTACAGGAAGACGAGACTCGGAAGGAAGGATTGAATGATATCAAGGGAAAGATAGAAACCAGCTCTTTCTCTTTTCTTTCTTTTCCATTTCACCAGACTGGGCCACAGCAATACATGGCTTGGTATAATTAGTTAACTAAAAAATGTTATTTGGGTAAGGCTGGTTGTGCAGTGGGTCAGGTTTATTCATATCAGCCTGTTTGAAACAAGCCAGCAGTATATCAATTTCAAAAAGGCCAGGGTGGAGTTTTGAGTGTTGAAATATGACCCTAGAGGCTAGGGTTTGAATTCAGACCATGGAAACCCACTGGGTAACTTTGAGTAAGTCACATTCCTAGCCTCAGGGGAAGGCTAAGGCAAAACTGCCTCTGAACATATCTTGCCAAGAAAACCATGTGATAGAGATGCCTTCGGGTCACTATAAGTCATAAAATGACTTGAAAGCACACAATAGCAACAACATAGAAGTTTCAAAGTAATTGATGTTGGTGTGATGAATTTCCACGATGTCATTTGATTTAAATATTAATCATTCACCATATGATTGAAATGTGAATGTAGATTGAATATTCCCTATCTGAAGGGCTTGGGACCAGAAATGTTCTGCATAGCACTTTTTATGGATTTTGGAATACAGTGCCTTTTTGGAGTACTTCATATCTTTTTGGTTTACTATTTGTGTTGTATAGGGCAAGCAAGTCTGGAGGGAGATTGAGAATCTGTGAAATGGTGGGAAAATGAAACTGGAAGGTAGGCGACTGGCACCCTACCTGTCCAGGGATGATCTGGCCACGGTGATCCAGGCGACGGTCATCTCGAGGCTGGACTACTGTAACGCCCTCTATGTTGGCCTCCCCTTGTCGACAGTCCGGAAACTCAAGCTGGTGCAGAATGCTGCTGCTCGCTTGCTGGTGGGAGCACAGGTGAGAGAGCATATCACTCCCATCCTCCGGCAACTGCACTGGCTGCCTATTGAGTACTGGATTGCCTTCAAGGTGTTGGTTTTAACCTTTAGGGCCTTGCATGGTCTAGGGCCTGAGTACCTAAGGGACCGCCTTACCCCGTACATTCCCTCAAGATCACTGCGCTCGGAAGAGCAGAACCTGTTGGTTATTCCATCACCCCGCTCCTGCCACCTGTCCAGCACTAGACAGCGGGCCTTTTCTGTCGTGGCTCCCATGACTTGGAACTCACTGCCTAGCCACGATCCACGAACTTGGCCCTTTTCGAAGGGCCTGCAAGACTGCTCTCTTCAGACTAGCGTTTGGCTAGCCTGAATGTAGATGCATATCATCGTCCGAGTTAAGATCTGTAATTTTACTGGCTACTGGCTATGTACTATGCGTTTTACTGAATTTTACTGTATGTTTTATTGTGTATTTTTAATGCTATTGTGATCCGCCCCGAGCCTGCAGGGAGGAGCGGAATATTTATTTATTTATTTATTTATTTATTTGTTCCATCTTGTATTCCACCCCTCCCTGCAGGCTCGGGGCGGATAACATCATAAAATTCGGCAGGCATGTACATCCATGTCGCCATACAGTAAAATGCAACATAAAACATACAATAAAACAAAATACAATAGATCCCGAGATTAAAATTATGTGCATGCCATGGCATTCCCTGAACCAGGGTGCTGATTAGGAAGATGAGTACATTCGGCTTACTCGCCTAGCCGAAGGCCAGTCTGAACAGGGCGGTCTTACAAGCCCTGCGGAACGGGATGAGCTCCGTGGCAGCTCGGACGTCGTCCGGGAGAGAGTTCCAGAGTACCGGAGCCGCCACAGAGAAAGCCCTTTGCCTGGTAGCAGACAGGTGACAGGCGCAGACCGATGGAATCAGGAGCAAATTCGACTCCTCAGAATGTAGTGATCTCGGGGAATGTATGGGCAAGGCGGTCCCTCAGGTACGCAGGCTAGGGCCGTGTAGAGCCTAAAGGTTAACACCAACACCTTGAAGGCAATTCGGTACTCAATAGGCAGCCAGTGCAGCTGCCGAAGGATGGGCGTGATGTGCTCCCTTATCGACGTTCCCGTCAGCAAGCGAGCAGCGGCATTCTGCACTAGCTTGAGTTTCTGAACTGTCGCCAAGGGAAGGCCAACGTAGAGGGCGTTACAGTAGTCTAATCTCGAGATGACCGTCGCTTGGATCACCGTGGCCAGGTCGCCCCTGGAAAGGTAGGGTGCCAGTCGCCTAGCCTGTCGTAGGTGGAAAAATGACGCCCTGCTGGCCGCGGAGACCTGGGTCTCCATGGTCAGCAGGGGGTCCAGGTGGACACCTAGGCTCTTAACAACAGGCGACGGGCTAAGCCGTTCGCCGTCCAGGGTAGGCAACCGGCACTCATCCCGCCCAGGTCGACCAGGCCACAAGATCTCCGTCTTCGACGGGTTCACCTTCAGCCGGCTAGCCCGCAGCCAACCAGTCACGGCCTCTAGGCACTGATGGAAACAATCGGGTACGGTGTCCGGCCTGCCGTCCATTCTCAGCAGAAGCTGGGTGTCATCAGCGTACTGATAACACTCCAGACCAAAGTCGCGGGCCAGCTGGGCCAGGGGGGGCGCATGTACATGTTAAATAATAAGGGTGAGGATGGCCCCTGGGGGACCCTACAGTCAAGTGGGAATCTCCCAGAGACCTCCCTGCCCCTCCACACGTTGTCCCCGGTCCCGGAGGAAGGAGGCCACCCATTTAAGGGCGGTCCCCGACCCCGGAGCCGGCTAAACGGTGGGTTAACAGTGTGTGATCTACAGTGTCGAAAGCTGCCGTCAGATCTAACAAGACGAGCAGTGCCGATCCACCCTGGTCCAGCTGGCGCTAAGTTGGTCTGTAATGGCGACAAGCACGGTCTCCGTCCCGTGCCCAATACGGAAGCCGGACTGGAAGGGATCAAGTCCAGCTGTGTCTTCCAAGAACTGCTGCAGCTGATCCGCTGCTGCCCTCTCAATCACCTTGCCTAAGAAAGGCAGGTTGGAAACTGGCCGGTAATTGGAGGGAGCCAAGGATCTAAATTCGGCTTCTTCAGCAGCGGTCTCACCATTGCCTCTTTCAGTCCCCCGGGAAGACTCCTTGCTCAAGGGAGCTATTTATGATCGTGCCCAGGGGGCTCGTAGCCCCTCCCGACACGCCTAACAAGCCAGGAGGGGCACGGGTCGAGGAGCATGTAGTTGGTCTAGCTGCAGCTAGTAACTTGTCGACAGCTGCTGCATCCAGCAATTGGAAACGGGTGAAGGTGGGCCGCCAAGTGGGCGGCGGAGTCTTGAGTTCACTAACTGTATCAAACGTGGCCGGAATGTCCCGGCGGAGAGTTGAAATCTTGTCAGCGAAATAGCTCTGGAAAACCTCAGCTGTTGGTGCCAAACCCCTATCATTTGGGACAGTTGGGATTGCTGTCAAAGACCGAATTATCCTAAACAATTGCGCTGGGCGTGAGCTAGCCGACTCTATCAAGGAAGAGTAGTAGACCTTTTAGCTTCCTTGATAGCTTGCTCATAAACCTCTTTGAACTGTTTATAAGCCGATTTCGACGCCGTCACGGAGATTCCGCCACACGTCCTCTAACTGTCTCCTCCTCCGCTTCATCGCCCGCAACTCCTCGGTAAACCAAGGCGAGCGATTTCTGCGGGGGAGGAGAGAGCGCCTGGGGGCGATCTCGTCCAGGGCCGCAGAGAGACTGGTATTCCAGTGTTCCACCTGCCCATCGACTGAGTCGCTGGGAAGTTCCCATTCCCTTAGAGCATTCAGGAACCTAGTGGGTTCCATAAGTCTCTTCGGGCGAACCAGAATAGGTTCGGCACCCTTACCGAGAGGGGATGCCACCCCCCAGCCGAACTTCCAGGACTCTGTGATCCGACCATGGAACCTCCATTATGGAGGCTAGGGTCACGCTAATTCCGGCGGCGAAGATCAAATCCAGGGTGTGCCCGGCCTGATGCGTGGGACCGGTCTTACAGAGTGAGAGTCCTAGTGCCTCCATGGTAGACACCAGGTCCACGGCTGCCGTTGAGGGGGTATCGGCGTGGACATTGAAATCCCCCAAGACAATAAGCTTAGGGAACCTCAATGCCCACTCCGCGACCACCTCCAGCAGCTTAGGTAGACTCCCGCCGGTGCGTTGGGTGCCCGGTACACCAGCAGGAAGGCTACGCTCTCACTAAGATCCCACACCAGGCCCGCGCACTCCATCCCCGGAATGTTCACCGTCGGAATCGTCCTGGAATTAAAAGTGTCTCGGCTGAGGATAGCGACCCCTCCCCCCCGCCTCTCTGTCCGAATAATAAATAAATAAATAATATTTAATAAATAAATAAATAAATAAATATAAAACCGAATAATAAATAAATAAAATAAATAAATTATACTTTTCAGGCAGTGATTATGGTGCTTGCAATACAACAGCTAAGTGGGTGACAGGCAGCTAGGGCTTCAGGTGGGTGGTGGACCACTTATGGTCCATCCTAGAGCTCATTAAGTGCCACAGTGTCTACTGGAGTTCCCCCTGCAGAATGTACTTCAGTGTTTTGGAGGTTCTGGATAATGTATATAGCCAACTCCTTTATGGACCATGAATGAAAGAAAACAAATTCGACTCTCTTCATAATGTTACAGTTTGAATATTGTTAATATCGCAAGCATAAATACTCATGAATCTAGATGTAAGATAGTTCTTTGTAAAATCCATTATTCTGAGTTGTGAGTCATGCACAAAATAAAGTTTGTTTAAAAAGATGGACCCCATTTGAAATCACTATAGCTCAGCAACCACTAACTATCAATTAATAACTTACCACTTTAAAGGGTGAGGCATAGAGTTTCAAAGGATTGCAGCTAGATGCCTCTCCCAGTGCACAAACAGCCCCTAGTTCCAGTTATTCACAATATGGTGACCTCACAACATAAGGCCTAATAAGATATTTTCTATTTGTGGAGTTTTTAGCTTTGATTCTGACTGAAAATAGTTAGTAAATCATGATAACTCATCAAACTGAGCCCTCAACAGACTACAATTGAATAGCACTGGCCGTTCTGATTTTGTGTATTATGTATGTCTTTATTGTGCTGTCTATTGCTGTACTTGTTTGCTTTTAGTTGTGTATTTATATTTTGTAAACCGCTCCGAGCCTTCGGGGGGTGGCGGTCTATAAATGTGAAGTATAAATAAATAAATAAATAAAAACTAACTTTTTGTGTAATTGTAACATGTTGCCAAGGTGAAATTTAGGGCCTTGATGTTGGCTCCATCATTTTGAAACAGTGTAATTTCTGCCATTCAGACTAGAACTACCTTCTTGTGTCTTGCAATGTTAATTATGTATGCATGTTTAGGTTTTCAAATTTTTGCTTTGGTTGCATACTATCAGATGAGCTGCTCATTTGAAGACACAATAGCCTAGTCCTTTGACCTGTAAATCTTTGTGCTTAATTCGAGTAGCCTAAATCAGATCAGATCCTGGGCCTCTTTAAAGCAAAAGAGAAAAGGTGATGAGATGTAGGCTGCAGATCTAGACACACGTGAGACTAAGGTCCAGTAAACAGATTTCTTCTGAGCAGATACGTATAGGAACATAGTGTTCTTAATGATAAAAATACACCTAGTTCAGCTCAACCATTGACTTTTTTTCAACCAGCCAATCTAAGCCCACATGCTCTTTAATATTTGTACAGCTTCTACAGATTGTAACTTGGTGGAGTTACATTATGAGTGTTCCTGCAAAACTATGATGCAGCTTGACTTCCGGTAATAGTGGTGCATTATAACCACTACTAAGGATTCTATTTTATATTAATTATTTTATTAATTTAAGTGGTGGTAGAAACAGAAGTTGCACTAGAAGGAAAAGGTTCTACATAAGCATCAGCAATAGAATAAGGCAGTGTATATTTACATTATGTATACAAATCTTTACTGCCAAATAGTAGTAAAATAGTATCAGTGTGTTTCAGAGCCTCTTATAGCTATGCATGTCATCGGTTACAATTTCAAAGCCAGACCATAGAATATAGAATAGAAGATCTAATAAAACTTTGTGCATCAGTGGACTGAGAAAAGAGATATCACATTAAAAAACTAATTCAGTGTAATCCATGAGTTGTCACGTCAGCCTGGGTGGATAAAAAATATTTTATGAGTTGAAATGATACAAAAACTAACCTGACTTTAAAGAAAATTGGAATAGTATATAGAGCACATTGGTCTGTATTTATAAACACAACACCATTATCTTCCAGATGGATTTAATTGGTTCAGATATAATGCCAGATCAAAGTTTAAATCCTGGTCTTAAGTAATCCAGGCTCTTCTTTACCCACATGTGCTCTGTTTTAATGCTGCCTGGATGGAAAACCATGGTTAGCTCTTGCATCTGAATTGTACTTTGTGTGACCCTCTGTAACTGTGGTTACAATACTGATTTGGAGAGGTTATGTACACTGCAATTTCCTGCTTTAGATGTAAGAATTATTTTCCGTGAAAGCAGAATAACTTACAACTGTGCATGGGTGTAGATGGGGGAACACAGGGCTCATTTAATATGACACCAGATCACATGTAAAGTGGTACTTTGAGTTGCAGGTTGTTTTTCCAGGCTTGTGAGAGAATCATGGCGGAAACATTACATCAACAGAAGGTTTATAAAGGAGTAGCATCTCATGTTATTATGGGCTATATTCCTGAAGCCAGAATCAAGCTTAGCTTGAGAGACATATCCAGGAAACAAATACAGAAACAGCAGGATAATTTATTGAACCTATATGGATTAACTTGTTCAATTTTATGTCCCCCAGATACCTTGATTCTGACATTCTTTTTGCATTACACTTTGAGGACATTTATCTGATAAAGAGTATTATTTTACCTAGTAGTGTCCATATCTATTTTGAAGGCAGCCATGGACATTTTCTACAGCCTGATATTTTACAGGTTTAGTTGGAGATGTATCCCCATTTGCTCAATGGAGCTTATTTTTTAAGAAGCATGAACTATGTTTAACCTGCAGAAGAGAAGGTTGAGATGAGACATGGTAGCCATGTATAAATATGTGAAAGAATGTCATAAAGAAGAAGGAGCATGCTTGTTTTCTGGACTCGGAGCAATGGGAAAGGAGGAATGGAGATTCCATCTGAATGTTAGGAAGAACTTCCTGACTGTGAGAGCTGTTCAGCAATCTAACTCTCTGCCTTGGCGTGTTGTGGAAGCTCCTTCCTTGGATGCTTTTAAACAGAGACTGGATGGCCATCTGTTGAGGGTGCTTTGATTGTGCTTTTCCTGCATGTCAGGGTGTTGGACTAGATAGCCTATGTGGTCTCTTACAACTCTATGATTCTATGAGCAGTACTGCTACTTTATCTTTCTGATGAACAACCTTATTTAATATCCTGATGCTCATTGTTGGACTCAAGTTGTGGGAAACTACAATTAGTTACAGAACCCCACTGGATTGCTTTAACCAAATCACATGTTCCAAGCCTTAGAGCAAAGTTTCTCAAACTGTGCTCCTCCAGATGCTTTGGACATCAGCACCCACAATTACTAACAGCTGGTAAACTGGCTGGGATATCTGGGAGCAAAATTCCTAAACACTTGGAGGAGCACAGTTTGAGAAACACTGTTAGAAGAAGTCGGCAGCAAACTCCTCTCAAGTAACTAGCCACTGATAGGGTAATTTTAGTATTTATTACTTAAGTCGAAGTTGTCTTGAAATACATAACATAATTTTATACTTTAAAGTGTTTAGGTACAATGACTTGGCTTCAAGGTGGTATACCCTGTTTTGTTGCAAACCAGTTTGGTGTAGTTATATCAACCATTTAGTAACCATGTGTCTTCAGGTATGAGACCTTGGTAGTAGGTTCATGCTTTAAATACAAATCTTATCAAGCGTTGTTCCTAACATGTTGAATTAGAAGGATCAGGGAATCTGACAGACCTTTATATCCGAATATATCTGAAGATCCACTGATAGTAGTTTTTATTTTCCCATGGAAACAAGACACGTAAGTTGTATTTGACATTTTGTCACATTTAACTTTGCAAGTCCTTATCCATTTAGTTGAGGTTTACAAACAACCTCACATGATCAAGTTCTGTTTTTGTTAATTTGAAATGTTAAAAAGTGAATTTCTCCATATATATTGGAAGACAAGAGTTCATTTTATGTTCAACTCTGAAGAAACAATGCATCTGGTGTTTTATTACTTCTACAATATTTATTGGTCCTTCTAAGATACACTTATTATGAGAAAAGGGAAAAATGCAGTTGGGTAGCATTTCGGCCCATGAAGAAAGACCTCCATTGATACTGAAAACATAAAAATAATCACCAGCAAATATGAGTTATACAAGAGGGATTGGGAAGGCTATTGATTTTAAACACATATTTTGAGATTGATGGAAAGCTTTGCTTACCTTCTGTTGGAGACAGGGTGCCAGACATTATTTACACCTAGTCTGATCTCATAGGACTACTTTTAAGCTTTTAAGCTTGCTCTGCTTTCATGAAAGTCTTTTTGAGATACACCTAATATCTGTCATTCATTGTGATATGGCAGGAAGGAAGAACATGCGGTCTTCTGGGTGTTACTGGACTACACCTTGTGTGATCTTATACAACATAGTCTGGAGAACTATACATTCCCCATCCTTCCCCTCCCAATTCTGCGGAATCATTTGAAGCTGGGGACTGTTAATAGGGATAGAGCAGACATGGATCAAATTTTGGTGTACCAGCTTGTTTACCACAAAAGAGTGAGAATGACATGTGTGTATTCCTGGCCATTTTTGTTTCCCCTCTCATTGAATTTGCCATGGTGCTGTCAAAAGTAAATTAGAAAGTAGAAAAAGCCTTCTAGTAGTTTTTCTTTTTAGTGGAGTCTAGGCTCATGGGGCTGGCATACCCCCTTTCAAGGAAAGTAGTGCTTCCAAAAGTGCAATTGACCTTCAGAATAAGCTGTACTCATCTTTCCCCTCCAAAGAATGAATCATTGTTTTGCTGTCCACATTGTATCAAATTGTGATATCCACTAGTTTCTGGTCTATTGCTGCAGTAGTATATTGTTTGGAATATACACATTAAGCTTTATTTATCTTTTCTACCCTTTGAGATAGCTGGTTTACATTAGCAAGTAGACTAATACAAGGATGGCAGATTTACACTTTACAACCTGCTTATTCCCCCTTGCATCTATTTATTACAATCTTTTACTCTCACCTCCTTTAGCTAACTTAGATACTAAAAATAAGTAGAATGGGGCAGTCAGCAAATGGAAAGGGAGAAGTATTGCCCTTCTCATCTGCTTATTTTCAATTGCAAATGGTTCTTCTCTGCCTTTTTCACTCCTTTCCTTTGGCAGACATTGATCTAATATGTATTTGCTTAAACCTAAGCTTTAGCATAGTGTTCAGTTTTCTTTTGGAAAGATTGACATAATATTTGATACGCCCTTAATATTTTGGCTGCTTTTGTGGTGATTGCACATGTAAGGCCTCACCTTCATTTCTAGCCCTCTGAAAAGCAGGCAGACACTCTTTGAAAGAAGCTCTCATATGCAGAGTTTGCAGCACTTTGCATAATTCTCTAAATATCTGGCTTTTGGAGCTTGACTTCTGGAAGGCACTTGCTATTTCCCACAAATCAAATATTGATAGGATCTTTTCAGTGTATATATGTTTTAAACAAAACCTTGTGCCCTTTGATTGGAACTGATGTACAAGATATGCACTTAAATTGAAGAAGTCTGGAATGTAAAATAATGTAATTTTGAGTATGAGAACTGAAGTGAGCTCCTCCCAAAACATTTGCCATTTCATTGACAGGATCTCAATCTAATTACTGTATTGTTCTTAATTTGTTAAACATTTATTTTATTAGTTCAATTTGAAAGTTGAGGTTTGCTGATGTGCTTCAAATCTCCAGAAGATCAAGCAGTAGATCCTCATCTACCTTCTGCCCCCAGTGCCATAGGCCATTCAATGACTTACATTTCTGGAATTGTTAAGCTGATGAACAGCGGGAGTCTGTTGCCAAGTGCTCATGCAGACTGCTCTGTATCTCCTTTTTGTGTTGTGTAGGCATACATACCAAGGATATATCCCTATAGCAAGCCTCCTTCCCTTCTTGTGGAGTCTTTCACTTCCCCTTCCCTGCCAAGTTTTGCTTCAAAGGAGTATCTGCCAAAGGCTTCATGCAACTGGGACAATTTTCTCTTGGGAAAATCCTACCATTACAGTCTTTTACATATGATTGAATTAGTAGTTAAGCTAATAGAAGTAAAACTGGGAATCATTATGTTCTTGGGAAAATGTGCTGCAGGGGCACAAAAACAGTTCCATTAATGGATGGTGCTGTGTAGTAACAACTAATGTGAAATGATTAAGCCAAATATTGACGAAGAGGATGTAGTAATTAGGAAATGAGGGAAATATTTGTAGAGACTGGAGAACAGAAATTAGGATGAAAAGTAGGGCAACATGGTTTAAAACCGTTTATGCCTTTAGCTGATGGGTGAGTAGATGTATTGGAATGCATATTGTCTTCCTTTTGTCTAAGATGAAAAGATTAGTTTTCCATGCATGTGTTGAGACATGTTGTTGGGTGTGATTATTTAAATCAAGATATATCTTACTTTTGAAAAGGTCATTGAGTAAATTCTTCCACTGTAGCTGTTCACTCTTATGAAGGACTGTATGGAAAGATCCCAATCTTAAAAGTAGTTATGCAAACAGTTAAGATTCCTAGAATTATATGCAATGTTTTTGGTTTAACTATTGGTAACTCTTGATAAGTTTACAAATGCATTGTGCCATGTTGAGTGTTACTGGCTTGAATAAAATCCTGTATCTGCAAACAGATTTAACTTTTTATCTGTAGAGTTATAAATGCATTTGTTGCTAAGACATCATCCTATCAATGGCAGATTTATTTCATAACCAATGGGAATTTGAAACATTTTACTATACTTAGAGTATAAATGGTGGGAAAGCTGAATTTTTCTAATTCTGTATCTTGCTTTTCATCCTCACCCCCCCCTAAACATTACTTGATTATAGGACTATATGATCCATCATACCTTGAGTGTTGAAAACTAATGTGGTATTATTTTATTTATTTATTTATTAGTTCAACTTAATATACCGCTCTCTCTGGAGCCCAGAGCGGTTCACAGAATTAAAATAGCAATAAAACACAATAAAACCAATTTAAAACCCCCCAGTTAAAATCCCATTCCCAACCATAACTGCAATGAGGCAGCAGAAATGCGGTGGTGGTGACGTAACAGGGTGCTGGTGATAACGGGCATTGGTTATGGGCCAAATGCCTGTCTAAATAGCCAGGTCTTAACTGCTCTGCGGAACGGGAACAAGTCCTGGATGACTCGTATCTCCTCAGGGAGGGTGTTCCACAAGGTTGGCGCGGCCACAGCAAATGCCCTCTGCTGCGTACTAGAGAGCCTGTAGACCTTAATGCCAGGCACCTCCAGTAAGTTGAGCCCCTCTGAGCGCAGCGATCTCCTGGGCACATAAGGGGTAAGCCGCTCCCTCATTTCTTACTATCTGCAATAGTAAGAAATGACAAATGGAACTGAGAATCTTCAAAGATAAACTTCGACTCTATAACTTGTTCAAGGATTTAAATTAAAAAAATTATCCCTCTTGTTAATTTCATTTGTAACCAAGACCCATTTTGTAGAACAGTTATTTATTGTGCCAGGCAGACTACTTACAAGAAGAATTCTGCCTTTCGAAAAAGTTGTTGGGCAAGTTTTTGTCTCTTTGTGGATTGTCTCATGCATTGCTTTAATGAAAATAGTTCAAAACTATTTTTACCTCCACAATGGAGGTATGCAGATCCATGTCCAAAACACATCATATTTTTATGTCTTCCTAATCAGAGAAAGCCCTGTGTGTACTCCCATCGTACATATGGCAAAATACTGGCTGATTAATATATGGAAATAAATCCTCATGGTTTGGCCTATATTTAGAAACAATTGAGTTTATAGGGTTCATTTGAGCACAAAATAAATTATGTGTATTTTTCCTTGATATATTAAATATTATGTGGATATAATATATTTTTGGATCAGACTTTCTATTCATAGCTTTTCTTGTCTGATAGAATAAAATCTACTACCCTATTCTTGTCAAGTAGTGGTGATGGATTCAGTTATGTATGAAGTGCAATATAAAATGGCTCTGTTTTGACCTCTTCTACATTTTCTTCAGTGCATTGCTATTTTTATCCTTATTATAGTTTATTGAAACAAACCTTTGAAAAATATACTTTGATTTGAATTTGACTTATTCCAATAAACTGTCATTACAATTAACCGCAGTTTGTATGTGTTCATAGCCATCTGCATTAAACCTAAATGGAAACAAAAGCTTCTCCTCCATAGTGATGCTGGAGAGGAAGGGGAGTGTTATCCAGAATGTGCAGCTTACTTTATAGTCATTACATTTTTTTTAGTACCCTACCATCCACCAGATAAGCATCATTGTTATCAAAAGTGCAAGTTAGTTCAAAAATTGTATATGCATATAATACACAGATTTCAAACAAATGTTCAATGAAACCCTGATACCTGGTGGAAGTCAGCCAATTCCTTAGTGTTTGGTTTACATGTTGCTGTTAAGAGTGCCTCATTTGAATTACTCATAATAAATCAATTGCACATATAGTTGGCTCTCAGTATACATTGTGATGGCACTCCCGAGCCTTTGGGAAAACTATAGTGTCTGGCTTTACTCAGGGGCTATCTGTATACCCTCGGTTAAGATTCAGACCCTTTACACACAGAGGCACTTTAGGCAAGGTGAAAAGATAACAAAATGAGTTTACTGAAAACAAGATGAATAAAGGTTAACTCTACCGGGGACTATTATAAAGTAACTTAAAACAATACATTACAAAAGGAGATTTTTCTGGCTGCAGACATCTCTCTGGAGTCTTCTGCCTCTGGTGCAAAGCAATAGTTTACAAGCTGTTGCTTATAAGCGGTCTCAATATTCTTTCTTGTGAACCTTAAGCTGGTCAAAAGCTTCTGTTGTCTCTGGGACTGATGGTATAAGAATACTGCTGAATGCAGGTGCTAAAGATGCCCGTTTTTTGGATTGCTTGGGCCTAGGATTACCAGACAATGCCCAAGCCTCTATTCACTGTAACTCTGCTGCAGAAAATGGGAGGAGTCCAGCAAAAGAGCTCTATATAGGCAAATGAAATTTTGCTCCACCCAAAAACTAATACAAAGAAGGTATATACACTATTGGGGAAACCTATAAACAGGGGAAACAAAACAGAGGAGAGGAAAAGGCAGAGCCAAGACTTCACAATACATGGATTCTCAACCCTTGGATTTAACTATCAATGGCTTGAATCTCCCCCCAAAAAAGCAGTACTTGATTTTGCTATTAAATGTAAGGGGCACCATTTTACTATGCCATTGCATATAATGGGATTTGAGCATCCATGGATTTTGGTCCCCACAAGTGGGGTGGGGTTGCCTTAGAATCAAATTCCAGCAGATATCAAGTGTCCATTGTAGTCACTCATTTATCAATGAGGAATATTGCTTTATGATCAACTGTTTATTTAATGTTTTGTTTTAATGTATTTGTTGAATGCTTTTATGATTGTGATGTCACCAAAAGGTGCTTGCTGTGAAGCCGGCCTAAGGCCCCCCCCCTCAGGGGTGAGAAGGGCAGGGTACAAGTGCATGAAATAAATAAATAAATAATGATCCAAGTAAGGAAAGCACATTCCTGTATGAATCTCCTTTGTTTTATCATTTTTATCCTCAGAGAATCGTCCTTATTTAGTGGTTGGAAGCTATTGTAAGAGATGAAAAATAGCTTCTTACAATCCACTCTACCTCCATTTGCTTACCCAAATTGGTTCAAGAGGATGAATCAAGATTTGTAGATCAGTTCCTGGAAACAGGCATTCTTAATGGTTATTCAGCATAATTCAAATACAAACTGATGTTAGGATTAGACCACTGTGTGAACTGGGAATTCATTTTCATGTTAGAAGCAGTAGTTGTTGAACATTATGGATCAGATGCTGATTTGAATGCATGAGCTTTGTATTTCTCATGGCAGTTGGGAGGGGGTCAGTGGGATTTGAGAGGCCCTTATTTGGCAGGGCCCTTATTTGGCAGGGTGGATGGGTCTTGCTTATTAAGTTAAGCATGATAGGGAGATTGAATTTTGGAGCCAGTGGAAGTCTCTGCTTGCTAAAAAGCTTATTATGTTATGAGAGATCTTAAAAGTGTTTTGCATTCAGGACATCTCTCTGAAGCTGGACATTTTTGCCAGTCAGCCCACAAACTTGTCAATCCTATGGAGTTGGGAGAATGGGACAGTGTTGATTCTAAAATATGTAGGAATTTTGGTGATCGACAAATGCTCTCACCTGTAGAAGTTTACTTTCCAACACAAAGAGAGCAATATGGGTGCTTATTGAGAGAATTTGGGATGAAGATATTCCAAATAGGGCTGTTGGAAAAAGAAATACAATTTGCATTCCTTTTTCCTGTTGATCTTTTATAGGCATTGTTGCCAGTTAACTAAGAGCACCTGTCTTTAAATTACATGACCCTTTATTCCAGATAAACTCTTGCTGGTGCTTTTTACTAAGTATTCTCATGGATTAATTGGTTTTCAATAATCTCAGGTTATTAGTTTTGTTTCTGTTTATTTTGAACATTCCTAATTGTGAAGATTTTATGACCTAAAACAACTTAATATTGATATTTGGTCTTATTCCCTCCCTTCCTCAACATTACTAAAAATGCTGCTAGAAAATTAATTTTCATAATGAAATAGCAATTTATCTTGTTGGGAAAAAAAGCCAAACTTTTAAAATTGTGATTTTTGTAAATATTAGTTAAGTTTCAGTTACCAGTGTTGAGTGCTTGTGAATGGTGATTAACATTTTGGAATTTCAGAACTGAGCTGCAAGTTGTAAGATGAATAAATTGGTTTTTTAAAAAAAAATTATCCATGGGATTCACCCATAAAACAAATATAGTGGTTTCCTGTTCTTTCCCCACATAGGCCCCATGCTACAATACTTTTTATGGTTGTTGTTGGGGATCCCAATTTACCTATCACAGGGTGGGTTTGGGAAGGGGTTATTTGACAAAATTTGTTCAAAGCCTTTGCCCAAGACAGAGATAATATGACTTGTCCAAAGTCCTGAGTGGGTTTCCATGGCTGAATGAGAATTCAAACCCAGGCCTTCGGACTAATAGCTTGGGAGAAGCCGTTAAGAAGTCTCCATCTCATGTCCTCACCAGATAATTCTGTTTTTGATAGTGGTGAGACTGGGAAAGGGAGCTCCTCTCAGAACTGAAATACTGGGCAGCCCTGTATAGGACTTAACACATTGTGTGCATTGATTGGACATAGCTAATACCTTTGAGTTATGCCTGATAACAGATTGCAACTGTTGTAGCTATGGAGTCCAATAGTGACATAAGAATATAGGCAAAATTAGTAGAGATATAGTAAAATTTAGAATGGGCATTTCATTCTTTTTTTTTTAAAAAAATACTTTATTAAATTTTCCAACAAACATAAAATAACAGTCATTTACCCCCCTCCCCCCATCCCTACCCACACAGAGGCATCTTCTGTCAATTCCGACTTCCTCTTCCACCCTCCACCCACGTTATCTAATACAACTTAGATCATTATCCACCTTCAAACAATCTCCGAACTCAAAATATATCCAGCCGTAATTATTCCCATTATTTGTATACAACTTAATTATATCGCTTCCACTTTTTGAAATTCTTTTAAGTGATTTGTTATCGGAGTCCAGTCTGTAGCTTCCTTCTGTTTTGTCATTGCATTTGTGAGACAGTCCATATTTCTGACTTCCAATAGTTTTTCTATCCAGTCATCGGTTTTCGGGGGCAGCGCCTCCTTCCAGCGTCTGGCTATCACCATTCTCGCTGCAGTAATGCAGTAAATAAAAAGTTTTTCTTTATTTTTCTCTATTTCGAAGTCCACCAATCCCAATAACATATATCTAGCTTTGAAAGCAAAATCCACTCCCAAGGCTTCTTTTATTACTTCATAAATCTTCCCCCAAAACTTTTTGATTTTTCTGCACCCCCACCACATGTGGAAAAAATATCCAATCTCTTTCTGGCATTTCCAGCACTTATTGCTGGCCTTGTCATTAAATTTGGCTATACTATACATTCTTGCTTACCCTAATCAGTGTAAATACTGTATTGAGCTGATATTGGGTAAAGTATTAATTCCTCAAATTCTATCTCCCTCAGATGTGTCATATTAAAGACTTGCTTAAGGAAACCAAGCCTAATGTCAAAGAAAATGGACTATAAGTAGTTATGGCCAAAACTTCATGCTCATCCTTTTCCAATAATATACAGCTAAAAAGCAAGAAGATCTATAGTTGTACTACACACCACCACAATGCATACATCTTGTCTTAATTCTGTCTGAAATGGACCTCAGTTCTTAACAGCATTTTCATAATTTATTGATTGTCAGAATTTAAGCAAAAACTTTGGCTTTCTATGTCTAATCTTCATAATCTGCACCGGGAATGTGGCACAGCTGGCTGGGAGTCAGCTGCATAAGATCTCTACTGACCAGAAGGTCATGAGTTTGAGGCCTGCCCAGGTTGGGGTGAGCGCTCGACCATTTGTGTAGCTCGTTGTCGACCTTTGCAACCCGAAAGACAGTTGCATCTGTCAAGTAGGAAATTTACGTACCATGTTGTGGAGAGGCTAATTTAACTAATTTATGAGGCCATATATCTCCAGGAAGTGTGTAAAAGGAGTGAAGAAGTGTGACAGCTTCCCCTGGTGGCCAGAAGCTGAAATGTTAAATTGCCTCTGAGTGTCTTGTCTTACATATTTGTATGTCAAAGGGCATTGAATGTTTGTCTGTATATGTGCATTGTGATCCGCCCTGAGTCCACTGCGGGGTGAAAAGGGCAGAATATAAATGATGTAAATAATAAATATTAATAATAAAGAAAAAGCATGATTTATTGTCAAATATCAGTAACACTTTGTTGTTACTATTAAGCCAGTGGTTCTCAACCTGTGGGTCCCCAGATGTTTTGGCCTTCAACTCCCAGAAATCCTAACAACTGGTAAACTAGCATAGATTTCTGGGAGTTGTAGGCCAAAACACCTGGGGACCAACAGGTTGAAAACCACTGTGTTAAGCAGTGTGGAAGTGGAAAACAGGATCTGTAAGGAAGAAGTAGCGTGTTCTGTAACACTAGTATTGCTGTAGTCATGAACTTTACCAAGTTAACTGTAATGAAAAACTGCCTAGATTTATTTAGTGATGGTTACACTTAAAACAACTTGATCGTCTTTAGTACTGTTTAGACCACACGTGTCAAATGCAAGACCCGTTGGCCAAATCCAGCCCACTACATTGTTTTGTGTGGCCCTCAAGGCTTTCAATGCCAGGGCAACATAGTTACATTTATACAGTCATACAATTACAACTGGTCTGTTGAAGTCAACCATAAGGCTGATATAACCCTTGGTGAAAATGAGTATGATACTCCTGGTTTAGAGCCTCAGAAATATAGTTTGTCAGTTTGTAACTTTTTATATTATGGAGAACCAATGCATGGTAAAATCTTCTGATGTATTTGCACAGCAGCTATATTAGTATTGTAGTAGATTTCTATTAATAGTCCTCATTAACATCATTAAAATAAACAGTGAGAAAGCTTAAAATGTTAACCTGTTACTTGTTTTTAACTGTGACTTATTATAAACAATATTTTGAGTTCGGTTTCCTAAATTCTCCTACAAAACATTGACACAAGTGTCTTACAATTTTTTTCTGTTTCAATCAGACCATTGGGTCTATGGTCTGATGAGCCTCAAAACAGTATGTACTTGTAGATTGACTAACATACAGTAGTTACTTCTTTCCTTGTCTGTTTTTAAAAAAAATTGTTTTGCCTAATTAAGATTTGCACATTTTTTTTAGTAGTGATAAAAGTGCTGTGTCAAAACAAGCCTAACCTAATATCCCCTGTGAGAGTAGACTTTATGGCAATTTACATGTAGGACATAATGTTTCAATCAGCACAACATATAAGAGAATGTCTTGTAGGGAGATTATTAGCTTACTCTCAGAGGATGCATTCCAAACTAGTTTACATTTTGAATGTTTGTGTTTTAAGCTTGGGCTTTGCTTAATTGCAAAACTAGGTTTACAGGATGGTATAAAATAGTGATTACAGGATAATTTAAAGGCACACACACAGAGAGAGCCATAAAAGTATTGGTTGGATGGGTTTATATTTACCATGATTTAAAGAAAATCACAGTCACCTTTTGTTCATGCATTCTTTGTATTGCAGTTAAGTTTCTTAAATAAATATTAATAACTTCTTTTAGAATTAAATAAAAATTTTGTGTTCAGAATGTGTACAGTACTGATGTAGCACTTCCCTTTGATCTGTGAGTAACTTATCCCCATGTCACTATAAAGAATAAGTAGACTCAGTCTACTACCATGAATCAGCTGCTGTGAGGGTTACTGTGGAGTATGTTTAAAAAGCTGTGAACATTTCAAAGTCAGAACAAATAACAGTAGCAAAATTGATTGTAAATTAAGTGTAGCCATACCATTACAGCTGCTTGACTTGCTTGGAAGTATTTATTGTATTTATAAATTCTAGAGTTTGTAGTTACAGGTATTGGTGGCTGTTTTTCTGACGTATTGTCATGTCAATCTGCATTGGAGGCCACATCTCATATCTGGGATATGATTGTGTATAGGCTGTAAAAAAGGTTAGGCATGGATTGCATTGCCACACGTGTATCATTTCCTGCTGGAAACGTGTCAACAAGCCACGTAGTGATTGGGTAATAGTAGACTTACCAGGAACATTCTGGGAGTATTTATGTGTATTACTATATGAATGCCTTTTTCTGTGACACTCCTTTTGCTCCTCTGTTCACTTGTAGTTGGCTCATAGGATCACATCTGCTTAGAGAGCAGGCAGATTAAAAGGTTGAAAACCACCACCTAAATAATAGTGCAAATTATTTATGGTGTGCTGAACTTATTCTTCTCTGCAGTAAAGGCTGCAAAGTTTTGGTCAACAGTAAGTCCAGGCATATAGGACTCTTATACCCAAACCTGAAGGAAGGAAATTCAGTTACTAGTTTTCGTAGCCATTTTTGACAATTTTGATTTGCAGTAATGAACTGTGTCACTGAATGTTATGGTTGTATTTTCATTTTAAAATTCTTAATGATATGTATATATACTTATATTGTAGCCTTTTCCATAATTGTAGTGATGTAACAAGCACTTTGAACATGTGTAATTTTTTTCAGATTTTGGAAACTAAGACTGATCAGGTCTTTTAAATATTTTGATGGGAATAAAGGGATGCACTAGGTCGACTGCCCTATCTGGAATGTGGAGACCCACTGCTAG
Organism: Anolis apletophallus; assembly: GCA_030556195.1. NCBI lineage: Eukaryota > Metazoa > Chordata > Lepidosauria > Squamata > Anolidae > Anolis > Anolis apletophallus. The sequence continues at coordinate 36,093,420 of JARBWK010000006.1, forward strand.
TCACAGTTAAACAATATTGACTATATGATCAGTCATCTCACTCAGTATGAAGAAACTTGGTTAGGAATTACATTCATTTCTAAATTGCATAGGCAACATATTTTATAGATGCATTCTCCTATATACACTAGCTGGTCAAATCTCCGCAGTCAACAGAACAGCATTTTTCCATCTGTGACAGGCTAGGCGGCTGGCCCTGTATTTGTCCCGTAATGACCTGGCTACGGTGATCCAAGCTACGGTCCTCTCGAGACTTGATTACTGTAACGCCCTCTACATTGGCCTGCCTATGACGGTGATCCGGAGGCTCAAGCTAGTGCAGAGCGCTGCGGCCCGGCTGATCGCAGAAGAGCCTGCGAGCTGCCGTATTACTCCGGTCCTTCAGGGAGTGCACTGGCTACCGATTGAGCACCGGATCACTTTCAAAGTACTAGTTCTTACTTTTAAGGCCTTATATGGTGTGGGGCCATTGTACTCAAGGGATCGCCTTATCCCATATAAACCCCAGAGATCACTGCGCTCTGAAGATCAAAACCTCTTAGAAACTCCTGGCCTGAAGAGTTATTGCCTGATGGCAACCAGACGAAGGGTCTTTTCGATCATTGCCCCATCACTATGGAATGCCCTACCTCCAGAGACTCGGGCACTGCGAAATCTGGGAGCCTTTCGTAAGGCTTGCAAAACCTTCTTGTTTAGGCAAGCTTTTGAGTTTTAGAATATATTTTAAGTTTAAATTTGCTACCTGTTTGTATTGTGCTATATTAATTGTTTCTGTGAACCGCCCCAAGCCTATGGGAGTGACGGTGTAGAAATCGAATAAATAAATAAATAAATGAATAATAAAACTTCTCTAATGGGGCACATTGTAAGCTCCAGAAGAAAATCTATGACTAGCATCTTAATCGTATTTTGGTTTCTGCTTACTAAATTCTAGTATATGTCAATGCAGTTTTCATTAGGGAAATAGTATAAGGAGTGTTCAGTCCTCTCCCCATCACTTTCCCAGATTGATGCTTGCCACCCTAAGTCTATTTGCACCTGGGTAGTGCCTTTAATAAAATATGGTAGAGAAAAATGTTCCTAAAAATAGTTGGCGTTAATTGGAGAACAGTCAGAAATTAAGACTATATTTAGTAGTTTTAATTTAGACAACAATAAAAATTACTGCAGTAACTTCCAGATGATTGCCTAATTTGTACCTTGATTTTAACATGTGTTGGCAGCTCTTCATGCATTGTCTAGGGTTGCATGCTGTGTTTGCATTTTTGTTGCTTTTAGATTGGATTAGAATTCATGCACAAGAACACTTTATTTCTTGAGTTATTACATCAGTTAGTTCTGTGATAGGATTAGTTTTTGCTGTAGATGCAAACAACAGATATTAATATCTGTACTTTACTAAAGATTCTGCACTGAAATATGACTGTTGGCAACTTGTTTTCCTGCTTGAATCAAATAGTTGTTGTGTTCTTGGTTCACATGCACTCCATTCTATTTATATGATTTGATAAGATATAATTTTGACAATAGTTAGATAAAATAAAATACAGTATTCAATATAAAATATTTATAATACAAGAAGATAAAACAGTATAAAACAATAATAATTTAAATATTATGTCAACATCTCACACTCACATGCAATTATTGCTGCACAGAAATGGGCTACCTTGGCTGCAGTCTTGAGAACCGATCAACCAGAAGCTAATTGGTATGCAATGGATGAAATCTTCCAAATATACTTTGTAAAAGAGGATTGATAAAATGGACCCATTTATTCTGTCTTCCCATCTGACTTTGGGTCTGAAAGACTTGCAAAGTTGTGAATAGATGGATGAAAAGTTGTAAACACAGCTGAGGGCATGGCACATAATTTCGGATCATCGGCCATGTCTGTTAAGGCATCAGATTTAGCTTTCAGTTTATTGGTTCTGTTGAGTATCTGCTCTTTATAGATTTCAAAGTAGAAATGAAATTCACCATCACAAGTTTCATTGGCATTTAAAATCAGTTATCTGCACTCTGACAATCTCCATATGTAGATTATTGTTACAATTCCAAGTCTTTAGCTATCTTCACCCAAGTGATCAACACGCAGAATTGTAATAATAATAATAATTTTATTTCTTACACACCTCTTCTCATGGCATAGTTAAAACATATAAATACCACAATGATTCTATAAATACAAATATTAAAGTGTATTTCTACAAAAGATACACACCAAAATATACTTCTATAAAATACATATAAAATACACAGAACAGAAATTAAAACACAGGACAAAAGTGTGAAATTCATGATTAAAACTGGCTAGGTAGTTTTAGATCTGTCTATAACTTGCTTTGGAATAACCTTGAAACTGCTTCAAATGCTATTACTTTACCAATTCCATTATTTTATTGGATAGTTTTTTTAAATGTAAGCTTGTTAAGCCTGGTGTAATATGTTATGTAAGGAACTTGTAGCAACTGGAATGTGGAAATATTGTTGTTCTCTAGGCAGATACTGGTATATATGAAACAGAGGGTAGGGATGGGTGTTGACAGGTAATACATAAATGTCTTAAATAAATAACAAATAACCATAAATGTGTAGCCTTTTTCATCTTCAAGATATTTTAATACTCTGATAAATATAAAGAAACCTTGAGAGAGCTGTTTGCTTGTATCCATATATTCTGCATCTTGCAGCATCAAAATATTGTGAATTACATTATTTAACAAATAGTCATAGCTATGTTTTAAAATTAAAAACTCATGTGTCTTATTTTGAAACATATAAAAAGATAAATAGGGAACAATTTCTACTATCAACTTGTAGTTAAATACCCCCTCCCTTCCTCAAAAGCCACACTGGCAGGATTCCAGGAAACCAGTAGCTTCTAGGGTCTCTGAAATTAGAGTGACCATCTGTTCCACAACCTCTATCCAAAAGTAAATATTGGAGACAAAAGAAACACTAGCATTAATACATAGTATCAGATCAAGCCATGTAATGAATGGGCTACTCTACAAAATAAAAATATTACTAGTTAGTTACATTTAGCTACAGAGAACCTAGATTCTTCTTCATGGCCTCAGTGGCTCACATAAATGGGTTATCTGCACATACACAGAGGTATTAACTTTCATTTCAAAGCCTTCAACCCTCAGTGCAGATGAGGCTCGTAAGAGTGGACGATATTACCACTAAACCCCTTGTGCAATAACCAAAGTTTCTGAAAGATATACTGCACAAGTGCAGACAATTCATTTGTGATCACAGATGGCTACTTAAAGAACTATAGTTAGTTATGCAATTGTCTTTTCCTTAACTATTGTATATGTTGATGTTTAAGTTGACCTTATGGATAAGGTGAGGGCAGGTTTTGGGACAAAAGAAATGTGGATTTTGAGATGACCCATGGATAACTTGAGAGTCATTACACCGAGAGGGGAAAGCACCAGTGCTTCCTCATGCGGCCAGCTCTCCCTTATGTCACCACTGCTATGCTCCTACTGAAGTATTCAAAAAGGCTAGAAGCAGCACTATGGTGGAGAGTAGAGGGGGTTGGTGCTTCTTTTAGCTTCTCTCAGGTTAGACTAAACTCTTGCTTTTTGCCACTTTACACAGAGAAGGGGATAGTTCCTTTTTTGACAAGTGTTAATGTACAGGACTCAAAACCGACCCATCGATAAGTCAGCCTAGTTTTTGGGGGGTTGATTTTATGACTAAAATTTCTAATTTATGCATGGTATATAGGTTAATTAAAATCAGTTTGGCTTGGCATGGGCTCATCTGTCAAATGGGCAGTTGCATATTTGCATCATTGAAAAGCATTGTCATTAGGAAGTCCAGATGGATACAACTAAACTAAGTCTGATTCTTCAGATTATGATTTTGCAGATTATAGATTACCCGTTCATGTGGTAAAGTTTGCTATGGCCTGTTAAGTATTGAAAGCAGGTTTGGTTGCTGTTTTGTGTGTGTGTGTGTGTGTGAGAGAGAGAGAGAGAGAGAGCATGAGTGTGTATAAAGCAATGTACTTGAGTACAACTTTAGATAGAAACGAGAACAGGATTCACCTGGAGATCTTTGGGTAATCAGCAAGGATATCCATGTTACAGTAGCTTAAAAACAAAAGCCCAATTCTTTCAAAATTAAGCAAATAACACTAAGAAAACTAAGATTAAGAGGTGGTATATAAGCAGATATCACTGGTAGAAGAGTGAAATGCAATGGGATGGTAAGGCAAGATGCTATTTTTTCAGTGTTCTGCCCCCTTTCACCCCAAAACCTGTTTTGGAGGAATACAAAACCTTCTGTACTTTAGTGGCTCTAGATCTCTGGAGATTGAAAGGAGGGAAGGGAAGGAAGCTGTATCATGTCATTGCTGCAATCCCAATATGGGGTGTAATTTAGACTCTTAATGTCTAAATACTAAAGGCACTAGATACCATCTGATCTTGGAAGGTAAGTAGGTTCAGCCTTGGTTAGTATCTGGGTTTAGCCCTCTTTAGTATTTGGATGGGAGTCTGCCTCAATATGGGCTCAGAGTGGGTCTTGACCTACTTTCAGAGTGTCTGTGATAAAATAATAGTAAAACTTTGGATAGACTTGCTCAGAAGAATGATGGATTAAAATGTGTTGGGTGATTAATCCAGATTCAGTGCAATATAATTAGAAAAAATGACTTCATTACAAAATAATTGGTCAAGTACATGTATATATTGCAAGAAGGTAAATGCTATACATACCATAGACTTGTTTCTGTATTCCATTTTCAAAGGTGGAAATACTGAGGCATATTTAAGAATGACATAATATATCAAATGTGTTAAATACTTTCTCTTAAATGATTAATCTGAAGACATTTATAGGGTTCTTGAAGATAGATATTTCTTCTTTGTATACAGCTTAAAATAGATAGAAGAGTTATTGTGGCCACCCTGAGTCCCCTTTGTGGGGAGAAGGGTGGGGTAGAAATGAAATGAAATAAATATATATATAAAATACATTGGGCTAAAGGGAAAATATGTTCAGATATCTGCTTCTGACTGATTGTTCATGGAGGCTGTTGAAAAGAAATAGGAGTTCATGCCACATGGCCTACATTCATAAAGTAGTTTGAGAGTGCCATGAATCCTCTGTAATTAAACCAGATAACTTTTCCCTGTTGGAAATAATGGAGCAACTTCTATATCAGGGTGGGCAACCTTTTTGGGATGGACAACCACTGTGCATTTTAGTGGTCAGCCATGTGCCAGAAATGAGCAGACATAGATCCAGATGTTTCCCCCTCTCGGTTTTCATTGAAATTATACTTCTTCCCGCTCTCTAGGAATACCCCTTTACCTTTTTCATGTGCTGAAAAGCAAGCAGCATATTTAAAACTGCTTTTTCCATTCTATTCATAATTCCACTGAAAGAAATAATGTTATGTATTTGTAAAACTTTTGTTCTGGCGCCACCTGAAGGTAAAGCAGCAGCAACACCTTTGAATTTGTACAATGACTCCTAGAAGAGTCCTGTTCTCTGAACCATTGGTTGTTAGTTCCTGGTGAGTTTCCAGGAAAGAAAAAAAAGCAGTTATGGTCACTGGACACAAATATGTTGTCTGTCCTTGGCACATGCTCGCGCGCACACACACACACACACACACACAAATACACACATAAATAATAATTGCCAGTCCTCGGCATCAGATGGTTTGAGAATATCAGCCCTAAAGTATGTTATGGCTTCCACATCTGGGGGATATGAATAATGAATGGCAATATTTTTGCTTTTTTATAGAAGCATTTTAGCATCAGCACTAATAATCTCTGCTGCTGTAATAATGATAAACTGGAAACTGATGGGAAGCTGCAATGGTTGTAACAGTAGTTAAGCAGAGAGAGAGGGAGCTAGGATACTGATGGTAGCACTAGATTGTAGTTTGGTAAATTAGAGATGTTCTAGTTTAGTTTTTAACCCTGTTTTAGTTATAAGTAGAACAAGTAATAAAACATTGCAGTGTAAAGTACTTCTCCAATGAGCTATCCCAACATGCTTTTAAAGAATGCACTTCATTCAGTTCTATACCCTAGTTTTCTATATGTCCTCAGAATAGGCACTTGCTTTTTGAGGCCACTGAACATGTTCAATTAAGGGTTTCTTTCCTCCATTTTTTGAAAAACCAGTTTAACTATTTGAAGTCCCTTAAGCATGCTGCTATCTATTTTTCCTCAGTGTCCCCATTTTGTCTATTATCCTGTTAGCATTGACTGGTTGAGTTTACTATTAGAACTGACAATTGGGACCTTGCAATAGTGACACCAAGAGGATTGAACACAAAAAGTTCAATTAATCTGTGCCCATGTCAGTTCAGATGTAATCCAAGCAGTGCAAATTGGTTCTTGATTTGTCTTTGCGGGGTCAATTTATCTTCGCTAAACTGAGAGGTATTGGCAGGGGAAGGGCTGACTTGAAATTTAAAACAACTTTAGCTTCACCTCCCATCTACTATAATAACAGTGGGCTACACTGCCGGGATACTAAAATCTACTGTGTTAGTATTGCTATCCAGTCGACAATAGGAGTATAAAGTTGCACTGTACTGTAGGGGTTTCATACTAAAGGCAGTTCAACTTTCAATGGTGGGGATTGGAACAATGGGAAATATTGTAAGGTTGCTGTATGCTCAACTTCAGATCACTCTGCAAGTCACTCTGTACTCTTAAATCTGGACAATGTCATAGTGTCAACAACACAAAGCCAGATCTGTTGCTTTCAATGAGAACTGCACCACTTACACTACACCACTTACAACCTGGTACAGTGAACCTCATGTACTTCTTTGTCTGCATTGCCGGGTTTGTTTTGTTCTTTGTTTTTGCAAAGTTTCACCTTTAATTAAGTATGTTAAATGTTTTTGTCTTTTGAGGTGGCACTGAGCCCAGTGGTGCCCAATCTTGGCTTCATCTAAAGCCTGCATTTTCCCATTGACTCCTGTGGACGGCTTTCATTTTCATGCCTGGGAACATTTAACAATAGCGTCTTGATGGGAAGCAGGAAATTGCCTATCCAAACAATGAAGTGGTTCTCTCTGCATCTTTCCTTTATTCTTTTCTGGCCACTCTGTTTCACCTCTCATCTGGTTTTCTGGGTCTTTTCCCCAACAGTCAGCATTTTGTGTAAGTTTCTTATGTCTACCAGTACCTCTGTTTCCCCTTTCAGTCATTTTTGCTGCACTTTCCTGTGAAAGTTGCAAATTAAGATATTGAGAGGAGGTAATTTGTCAAGTCCAAGGCTTTTAAGACATCGTGTGTAAACTGCTGAGGGCTGCAAGCACTATTGCAGAGACAAGCTTCCCTTCGGGCAGGAAAACTTTCACTTCCTGTCCTTTCCCAGTGGTTCCCTCTGAGTGTATGTGTGTGTCCATGTCCACATGCACATGCACGTGGGTGTGAGTTCTTCTCTAAAGAAAATTTTAGTGAAGGATTTCCATTGATAGCAAATTTGCAGAAGTGGCAAGCGCATTGAGGATAATTATAAATTATAGTAAATGACAGTAGGAAAAAGCTATTAAAGACACTAAGTCAATACTAATGTCCAGGTTCTGGTTTCTGTTCAAACCACTCAAGTTAAAAAGTTGGTTACTTGGGCTTCAAATGTGTAGTACTTCTGTTTAATGTCTTATTGATGAGTTGTTGGAGAAAATACAGGATCAGAGATAGAAGGTGTTTGACCTGCAGCCATATTTTTTTCTTTACATCCACTTGCCCTTGTCAGGAAGAATTATATTGGGGGAAATCTGTTGGTCTGAAAGGGATCACGAGGTCTAGATTAAAATGGCAAGAGCATCATGCTTTTAAATTTTAGCTTTTTAAGACTGACAATGTCTTACATGTTTTATAATCTGAAAATGCTCAGCTTCTGGATCCAAATGATGTCTTAACATTATGGAAGAAAGTAGGGCAAATCCCTGGATTTTTTTTGTACTTGACTATCACAGGGGAAAACCTTTACCTTTACCTACCACAGTTGTACAAGGTGCTTTAGTTCAAAGGCAGATTGCAGTACAGCATGTAGGGCTGCTGTGTTAAAAATAACAAGTCAAAAGCAGCCTCAGGCTCATGGTTACTGGCCAGTCATTAGATTATGGTGTAATTTTTAGTACTGTTTAAACTCAAGAATTAAGATATGTGAAATTCTTGATGAAATATTTGTAGCAGTCATTTCTACATGTATGCTCAAACCAGGAAGTTCCCACAGCTACCATAAAGGGCCCCTACTTGTATTGCTAAATGTTATGTTAGCTTTAATGCCTCCATGACACATGCATTATTTGAAAATATAATTATGCAGGTTGACTGAACTATTGCTATGGGAAGTGTAACTTTGGAGTTGCAGGCATGTGTGAAAAATCTCTAACATAACATCACTATTATAATTACTTGCATTTAGATTAACAACTTTGTAAAGATGGCTTATGGGTTTCAGTAGCCCTGCATTTTTTCTCTCTTGACCTTATAGTTGCATGCTAATACTTTTATCATGCAAAATTAAAAATCAGTCATACTGACTTTCAAATGTAACTTTAACGTTGTTCAATCAAGTGGTTGCCTGTATATTTTTCTCTTTCTGTGGTAATAGTAATGTACTCCAGGAATTTCAGTCTCATCTTGGTTCAGTCGACCATGTTTTACATAGTTTATTGTTACAATTATCTGCCTTAAAAAAAATCCTCCTAGAGCTTGAATACGTTGCTTGAATAGATATGTTTTTTAGTTATCTACATTTATATTGTTGAATATTCTGGTATTTATAGTTAATGTTAAACTTTTCACTAAGTTGTTGTGAAAAAGATTGAGCTATAGAATATTTTTTATTATTATTCATACCCCACCTTTTCTCTCCACAAAGGAGACTCAAAACAGTTTACATTAAAAGAATTTCAATACAATTTAAAATCTACAAATATACAAACATTTAAACAAAATTAAACGTCAATTGAATTTTTTAAAATCACAGTTAAAATCCATACAAACACATACAAAGCTAAAAGCCACAGCACCCCTAACTTGATCTTAAAATGCTTATTCAAAAGTCTGGATAACAAGGTTTTAGCCTCCTGATGGAAGGACAACAGGGAGGGGACCATTCTGGCTACCCTTGGCAAGGAGTTCCAGAGTTGAGGGGCAGCCACCAAAAAGGCACTGTCTCTCGTTCCCAGCAACCAAGCTTGAGTTGAAGGTGGGACTGAGAGTAATCTTAGTGTGTGTGTGCGTTACTGTATAGTTTTAATTATGGATGTTAATCTTGATGTTTTATTGTGTTTTTATGGTGTTTTTAGCATATGTAAGTCGCCCCAAGCCTAACGGGAGTGGCGACTAATAAGCCGAAAATAAATAAATAAATAAATGAGAGAAAGGCCGCTGCTCTCAGGTCCCAGGCTGACTTGTACAAGGAGATGCAGATGGATCAAAATGGATGAATGATACTTTTAGGAAATAGGTATAAAAGTCCCATAAACAGCTTTCCCTGAGGTTGTATTAATTAAAGAGGAATTGTGATTTAAATGAAAAACAGGATGAAAATTAAAGTTGGTCATATGACTGCTTCTAAGTTCTGAGCAGCTTCTCTGCTTTTACCTCATATACATACTGTATGTCCTTTCTGTTTCTGGCTATTTACATTTGAAGTGGAAGCGCCACAGACAGCCTAACAAGTAACATTGTATGGAACAATGCCAGAAGTATTAGTGGAGTGAACATGTATTATCCAATGGAGTTCCGATGCAGAAAGGATGTTTGGAATGACTAGTGGAATTTTATAGTAGGAAAGGCTAAGTGAAGTGTTTGGCAATGTATAAGTCTCATTAAGTTACATTTGAAGAACATATACATGTATTTTAGTATTTCGAATCACAATTATTTCATTTTTATTACAGTTTTTGAAAAGTTTTACATAAACATAACCAGTAACCAAATTCAAATCAGATACAGTGATGTATATTGATTTTGTGATTTTGTATTATTTGATTATCCATAGCCATTGTTTTTTAAAAAATCTTTCCAATCTAAGATTTCACAGGGTAGGTTGGGTGGATGTGATGGAGGGTTTCCCTATCAAATGATGGTTGAAATGTGAAATTCATCATATTCTACATTTTGACCTAACAAACACATATCCCATGAAGCTTTGGGTTTTGGGGGGGGGGATGGCATAATGGTGACAAGAACATTACTATTTGCATAATTTTAGATTCAATGATATGTTTCTGAATTTTTTCTTCAGTTAATGCAAACAAGTGGTATAGTAACCATCATATGAGATGCAATTGAATCAGGTGTCAGTTTTGATTATGGGACAGAGACCACTTTGGTCGCCTTGGTGGATGACTTAAACTGGAAACTAGAAAGAGTGTGTGCGTGCCCCTATTGGTTTTGCTTGACATCTCAATGACTTTCCTTTGGGTCACCTTTCTGGGATGGTACTTGAGGGGATTGGCGTTGGTCTGTAGTGTCTCTCAGGGTTCAGTTAATGTGTTGGTAATCTGGTGGAATTGAGAGAGAGGGCCATCTCTGTGGTCGCCCCCTCCCCACCTCTGGAACTCCCCCTAAAGAAATAAAGCTGCCCCCCTCCTCTCCTTCAAAAAATAACTGAAAACTTACTTTTGTTTATTAGCATACGGAGAGGAGGATGAATAGATGATGAGATACCACCACTAGACCTCTGATTGAGCACTATTCTATTTAGGTTTTGTCAGATCGTGTTTGCCCAGTTAACATCACTGGCCACACATATCTTTGTGAATCTTCGTTGGTTCTTGTAGAAAATTGCAGTTGTTTTATATTTATATTTTATGTTAGATAATTTTTATACGTTATATTTTATTTAATGTGTATGTTATAAGTTTTATACACAGAGTAAGGCTCTAATGCTAACAGCATTCAAACACGCTATGAAGGCTAGCAAAGAATAAAGAGTATGCAAAATTGTGTCTTTCACTTTTTTATATATAAAAGTATCAAAGTATACCATTCAGGTATGGTGCAAGGTGTAGGTATATTTCACTGTGAAATTATATAGTGAAATATACCTACACCTTGCACCATACCTGAATGGTATACTTTGATACTTTTATATATAAAAAAAGTGAAAGACACAATTTTGCATACTCTTTATTCTTTGCTAGCCTTCATAGTATGTTATAAGTTGTCGTAAGTTTATTTTGGGTTATTATGTTTGTATCTGTTGTTTCACTGAGGCATTGAATGTTTGCCCTTTTTTGTTTGTTGGAATCTCCCTGAGTCCCCTCGGGGACATAGAGCGGAATATAAATACATTTGTTGTTATTGTTGTTACAACATGATACTTCAAGGAGAGGTTTGGAGTTTGGTGTCACCAGTACACTGATTCTATATGTCCTTTCTATCTAACTCTTTTGGGGAAATCATACTTCCCTAAATAAATATTGCCAAGAAGGCCTACTGATAGTTATCATAAATTGGAGCTGATTGCCAAGGACATGTGACAACAACAAACTGAGGGCAGGACTGCAGGAACTTTTTATCTGCTTAAAATTTTCTTTGATTTCCTCTTTATATACCATATTTTTTGGTGTATAAGACGACTGGGCATATAAGATGACCCCAACTTTTCCAGTTAAAATATAGAGTTTGGGATATACTCTCCGTATAAGACTATCCCTCTTCCAACGCACACCAAATAAAAATTTTAAAAGCATCAGATTTGATTTAAATATGGTAATTTTCCTATTACTGTACCTCTTTCTCTGCCTCTCAGATCTCGCACATGCACCGCTTCACTGCAGTCTTCAGGAGCGAGATCTGAGAGGCAGTGGAGAAAGTACGGTAATAGGATACAAGGGTTGGCCAGACAGGTAAAAGAGGTGTGTTTTTCTGGACCCAGAGCCACTCTATCTCTTTTTTCCATACCCCGGGCGCCTGCAGCTTCCTCCACCCTTCACTTACACCTTCCAGGTGAGGTGCCCCTTCACTTCACCATCGGGACCGCATAAAGTCCACAAATCCTGATGAATGGATTTTCTTCTACCGTACTTGTACAGCGTAGCCCTTAATGCTTTCATACAGTCACTGCATACAGCAGAGACACGGCCACTGCCATTTTTGAGCTCCCACCACCATATGCAGCAACCATAGATTCTCTAATACGGATTGGAAATTTTCAGCACCTGCTCTATAAAACGACCGCCGGTGTATAAGACAACTCCTGGTGAATAAGTCTACTCTGCATAAGACGACTCCTGCATATAAGACAATCACTGACTTTTTGAGAATAATTTATTGGGTTAAAAAGTAGTCTTATATGCCAGAAAATACGATACTCTTAAAATTGAACCTGTGATTTCATGGTTTGTGAACACATTCCAACCTGGAAAGTGACTTCTTAATGGAATTGGGGAAATGTGCTAAATGTTTGCCTGAGAGTTGGTCTGTTTTAAATATTAATTTATTTTGCTTTATAGAAAAAAAACGTATATGCCACTATCTACCAAAATCACAAAATGATAGAACACCAACACATCCAGTAATACTGTATGAAAAAAATTATACAGATAAACATTGGTGAATTCCCTTTCTTTTTGTTAGGCAAGACTCAGACTGGGGGATGCAAGGGAAAGTGTTCCACAAACTAGGCACAACTGGTGAATTCCCTTTTCTTTCTTGTTATTCTACAAATAAGAAAACACAGAAAACAGACTGGGGGGATGCAAGTTCTTGTAGGATGAAGTGGTTATTTAGAGGGCAATAGAACAGATGATCTTTAGTCTTGTTTCAAAATGGGACACACTAACTAAACCAGATCTAAGCAAACTTACAACATGACATCTTCTCAATACCTTTTGTATTTAACTTGTGCAGGAATACCAATTTTAGCAATATTTACTGTGTAGCAGACTTGCTTCACAAAAGAGTCTGGAGTAACAAACACCTGAGGCAAAGCACAAAAATCACTGTGTACAGAGCTATTGTACTGTCTATTCTCCTATATGGGTCTGAAACATGGGTCACCTATTGCCAACACCTACGACTCCTCGAACGCTTTCATTAGCACTGTCTTCACACAATCCTAAATATACACTGGACTGACTATGCGAGAAATGTTGCTTTCTTTGAACAAGCAGGGATCATCAGCATTGAGGCCACACTATTGAGAACACAGCTGCGCTGGGCAGGGCACATCTCTAGGATGGAGGACCACCGCCTCCCAAAGATACTACTCTATGGTGAACACGCCACGGGTCAGCTCAAGAGAGGCGCCCCAAAAAAGAGATATAAGGATTCCCTGAAACAACATCTCAGGCTTGGTCAGATTGATCACCAACAATGGTCCACCCTGGCCTCACATCGGGAGGCATGGAGACACACTATCCACAATGCTGCGTCCTCTTTCGAGAAGTCACGCCGAATGGGTCTCGAAGAGAAACGACAATGCAGAAAGAACCACAACTTGGAAACAGCATCACCCAAGGAGACTTTCTGTTGTGCTTTCTGCAACCGGACTTGCCTATCTCGGATTGGCCTTTTTAGTCATCAACACGCTTGTAGAAAGTGTGGGATGAGTCCTTCCTGAATCTTCGTTCGCGAACAAAAGCCAAGGATAGGCTTCTCTCAATATTCCCAGATGCTATATAAACATTCTATTAGGGATACTGTTTTAATCAAAACAGTTGAGTTGAAAGAAACCATTTTAATCACAGATAAGTTTTTGTTAATCTTTGATAGACTTGCACTTTGAATCAGAACCTATTCAAGGTACAACACTCAATTTTACATTAATCTTTAGTTCCAAACAATTGGAAATATTTTGCAGCTTTTTCTTTATCTGAGATAGAATACATTTCACTCTCGGCTGATTATTCCAATCTGCATGTAAATGATTATTCTTTGTTGGAAGCAAGAACAGATTGCTTTTACTGTCACATGACAGGAAGCTACTTTCTTCTCCTTTTAAGAGAACAAATGAAGGTTGTGAGGTTTTAATTGCTGGAGTACATCACTAATTAATTCCTGCCTACATGTTACAGAAATGTTATTTAAACAAAAAAAAAATCACCTGGGAAGCTAACAATAAATACAATAATTAACCAATGAACATATTTGATTCATAGAATCTTAGAGTTGGAAGAGATCTTGTGGGCCATCCAGTCCAACCCCCTGCCAAGAATAAGAAAAATTGCATTCAAAGCACCCCTGACAGATGGCCATCCAGTCTCTGTTTTTAAAAGCCTCCACCACAGTCTGGGGCAGAGAGTTCCACTGCTGAACAGCTCTCACAGGGTGGTTTCGGAGAGCACTTTATCACGGGCTTTAGTGAGGGGCAAAAAATCTCGGCACTGTAGGAGAGGTCCACATACACACCTGTTGGTCCTGGGATTTCTGCCTCTGTTGTCCAGACATCATACTTTCTTCCGATATTTAGAAGCTCCGAAGATGGCTGCCGGAGGCAGGACTTCTGCCAGAAACCGCAGGATGTGCATATGCGGATGTTCAGATATATGGCGAACCACAAAAGTTCTATTCTTTGTCCTGGCCAGAAAAACTGTTCTCTCCCACATTTACAAACCTCATAGGAAAAACCACTACAGCCCAAGTCAGCAGTACACAAACAGAAACACATAGTTTAAAGCCAGGAACAGAACTTTGTCATTATCTACTATTTTTAGAGCCTGGCTGCCTGGCCATCAGTGTAGACATATTTGGTTGTGTACTCGTGGCATCAAACAACCCGGAGGTGTTCCTGGGTTACATGCGATTTTTCCTATTAGCCACCTGCATGACCTTGACTCTCAGTATTTACATTCCTCTCCAGAACATCCATGTCCCAACAGCCAGTAGTAAGTTTTTGCCGTCAACTGTACTCATGTTAACATATACCCAATGAGAAACCAACATGTATAACCTGGCAACATCATCCTGTTGTTCCCTGGCACAAGTACACCATGAGACCTGTCTGCACAGATGGCCACAGGTCTGAGTAATTATAGTAATGATGACATTCTGTTCCTGGTTTGAAAGTGTTTGTTCCTGTTTCACTGTGTACTAATAACTGTGAAAGAACTTGTTACACCCCAGGAACTTCGTTTTTCTGCCTCAAACTTCATTAAACAGGTGAAAGATGAAGTTCCTTTTCCCAGGACAAAGTTTTTGCCTTTTACTCAAGTGTCATCTTTTTAGGAACTGACCAATTAGGAACAAGCATCAAAAACCCAGGAACAAACCAAGCTCAAAAAATCCTGTGATAGCTGATTGCAGGGACATACAGACATGTGAATATCCGGATATTCGGCTAAAACCCTCGCTATTCCCGAATCTGGAAATTCGCGTTTTTTGCCTTTTGTTGCGATTACTTCTGGGTTTACTTCTGAGAACGGCATCTGGCCACCCTTCTCATTGCTCCGGGAGTTCCTGGGATAAAGGTACTGTCTGGATGGGCCCACAGTTAGGAAGTTCTTCCTAATGTTCAAGTGGAATCTCCTTTCCTGTAGTTTGAAGCCATTGTTCCATGTCCTAGTGTCTTCCCCTCATATATTTATACATGGCTATCATGTCTCCTCTCAGCCTTCTCTTCTGCAGGCTAAACATTCCCAGCTCTTTAAGCTGTTCTTCATATGGCTTGTTTTCCAGACCCTTGATCATTTTAGTCACCCTTCTCTGGACACATTCCAGCCTGTCAACATTTCCCTTCAATTTTGGTGCCCAGAATTGGACACAGTATTCCAAGTGTGGTCTGACCAAGGCAGAATAGAAGGGTAGCATGACTTCCCTAGATCTAGACACTATACTCCTATTTATGCAGCCCAAAATCCCATTCTTTATTTGCTTGGTGTTTTTTGTGCAAAGGAGATTCACACCAGACTATTTTGGTCCCATGGAAATACATCTGCACTTTGTGTTTCCACCTGTGGGACTGATCCATTCTGGGGTGATTGAAAGATAGGGCTAGAGGATAGATTTTCCTGAAAAAAGGGGATTAGTTCCCATGCCATGAGCTGCAATTAACCTTTTTTAACCTAGACTTTTGGAATGAAATTGATATTCATTATGTCATGATTATGCTCCTGGAGATACATAATGGTAGAAGCAGTATAGTTGAGCCTCACAGTATTCATATTAAGGTAGCATTTGAGCTCACAGCTCTTTTATACCAATGGTTTCTTGTCCTTGTTTACATACGATAAATGAAGCTTCCATGCATGGATCTCTTTATTCAGTCAGGGTAATGAATCATTTATCAGGGTCAAGAGACAAGATAAAAAGAGGAGTAAAATTCTTGTTTCCTGTCTGTGGATATATATTTTTGGTCATTATATAATAATTTAAAATCAAGAGTACTGTCCATTAATGTAAAAAGTAAATCACTTATACAGGTTAGTGGGGAAAAGGAAAATATACAGTACATATGCAGAACAGTAATATCCTGAATCTATTGGTTAGACAAAGGGTGATCTATTTTTTAAAAAATATGCTAAAGTAACCTAAGACTTTTTATCAGCCACTTAATACCTACGAAATCTTTAAAGTAGTGTGTTGTTCCCTTGGCAGAAACTCAAAATAATGGAGTTTCAGAGTTGTTAAATAACAACAATAATGCCACTTCTGTATTCTTGCCACTGAGGTAGAAGTAAGTGTATGTTCACATATTTAATGAAATGTATATATTAATGATAATGGAAAGGTTCAAGCCTGTTTTATGGGCAGCCCCGTGTAGAGTTCTTATGGAAGTCATTAATAGCAAAGCTATGGAGCATCAGTGATTATAATGAATGTTGACAGTAATGATTGCTGTTGTGGTTTATTATTGGCATTCGTAATTTACTTTAGCTGATGTTGTAGGCTACACAGAGGGCAATTTCCATCATGATTATGGCAGTGTATAATAGTAGTGCAGATAAACAATGTGGAATATGAATTGATAATATAATGGGCAAAGAAGTGACTTGCTCTTTGGAAAAAATAATTTGTTGCATACAACTATTTCATTATAAATTAAAGATGATGCATACATCTGTTAACTAATTAGTATGACTTTATAGCTCACATTCTGTTTTCAGTGTGGCGGAAAACAATAGGTTTGTGAATATGTCCAGTTGTTGTATTTATTAGTCTTAGAAATGCTTTCTTTGGTTTGTATTGAATAGTTACAACTAACAATTTGCAGTTCTAGCTTTCTAGAAATTGTCATAAATCTATAGCATTGAAAGTCAGCCCTTTTCATACAAGATCCTCTTTCCATGCTTTTCTTTCTAATTTCCTAATCATGAAAACTTAAAGAAATTACTTTTGGAAAGATCAAACACATATCACTGCAATATTCCTAATCTCTTATTTGAGAAAATGTGGTTATATTTCTTTCAAGTGCATCTCATGTTGAGTCTGTTCAGAAAGTCCCTGTGACCACAGGGCCCCGTCTTATGAATTATGTGTAAAGGCTATGGTAGATTAGCCATTTGAAGAGTTTATTTTTAAATATAGTTTTTACACACACACACACTCACACCAGTGTTCTGTTTTTTTAATAGTAGGGTAACATGTTGTTAATTTAAAGTCCTAAGTGTTTTGCCCATGTTACTGGAATCAGTCTTTATTAAGTATTGCAGAATATTCAAATATAACACAAGCCAACAAAATCAAAGTTTTTATAATCATCAGAAATGAGAGTAGCACAGTTTAAATCAATTTTTGTGCTAATTTTAAATATATCTTTGTTTTTCCCCATCATGTCGGCTTTTTAAAATGTGATGGCTGGTACATTACAGCGGACTACTGTAAAGCATGCACATTTCATATCATACTTGTGTAACACAAGCCAACAAATATTTTTCAGCAGATACCATTCTTACAGAGTTTCTTGTACTGGATTCAGATCTGTGTTTATTTTATCTCTATCATGTGTAATTTTTTTTTTTTTGCAATTAGGGTAATGAATAATCATTTACGCACTGATATCAATAGAATCTAATTGACCACAAGCCAACAAGTATTTTTCATTAGATATAATTTTAGGACATTCTTATAAAGTTTTTTTTGCACTGAATTCAGATCTGTGTAATTTTTTCTCTATCACATGTAGGCCTACTTTTTGCTATTAGGCTTATTGAATAATTAATGCATTTGCGCACTGATATCAATTAGATTCTGTTGATATCAGTGCGTAAATGCATTAATTATTTGATTAGCCTCATCTAAAAGCTACATGTGATTGCGGAAAAAATAAACACAGATCTGAATTCAGCGCAAAAAATTATAAGAATGACCTAAAATTATATCTGATGCAAATTACTTGTTGGGCTTGTGTAATCATTCAAATGTTAAGCATGCCACTGTGTGTATTGGCAGTGACATTTATGACTTTTTGCTTATTTTTTACTGTAGCCGTGACATGGAGAATAAAGAAACGCTTAGGGGATTGCAGAAAATGGACGACCGCCCAGAAGAGCGCATGATCAGGGAGAAGCTCAAAGCAACATGTATGCCTGCCTGGAAGCATGAGTGGCTTGAAAGAAGAAGTAGGAGAGGCCCTGTGGTAAGTAACTCAGGGAAAGATAGTAAAATTGGGATTTGCAAAGAAAAGTTGGTCAAATAACATATTTTCCATTCTTAAATTACATGACCTTAAGGTTTATATGTACATTGTCTCATTGTTTTATGAATTTTCTTTCCTTATTTCTGTGAGCTCCTTATTGTGAAGCTTCACATTCTAAATAAAGTATAGATTTATAGTGTGGAATTAAAACCAAACTTAAATTTCTATTACTCAGAATGTTACAACACTGCCCTCTATAGTTAGCATTTTAAATTTAATTTGTCCTAAGAGAAACATATTTATATTCATAGCTCAAAGGAAATAATAAAAGGTCAAATACAATGTCAGACAACACAATTTTAATACTTAGTGGATTGTGCAACTAGAAAAGCAAATATATAATCCTGTCTGCAAGATTTATGACAGAAATGCAACACAATCAGGCCACTTCTTACATGGCAGGGAGTTGGACTGTATAGTCCTTGCGGTCTCTTCCAACTTTATGATTCTAGAAGTTGGAATGGAAAAGGAAATAACCCCATCTTTTTACAAAAAGATAATATAGTAGAAACTTCCTCCAATCATACTTACTGTATGAAAAGCCGTTTTCAAAACCATTATGTTATAACATTGCACTCAGCTGCTACAGAAAGCCAAATTTAAGTGGGCAGGTAGGCTTGCTTGTTTTAAACCTTGTGAAGTATTAACTTAGAGTCTTGTTTTATGGGCAGTCCTGTGGGAGCCATTAATAACAAAGCTACAAAATTTAGACTCATTTTTATGTTTGCTTGAGAGTAAAAGGGTGTCTTTCTGGATACTTAGACCTTGGCTTCTCAAATGAGAGAATCCAGAGTACTGGTTATTTTTATGGGGTCTGATCAGTTTTCATGAAAGAAGGTTTGTAGCTTTCAACAATTATGGAATTTTACAATTTTATGTTATCTAGGTCAGTCATTGTCAACCGGTGTGCCTCGGCACACTCCTGTGCCGTGGCAGGGCTCGTGGTGTGCCGTCTGAAAAGCTTTCTGCCCCCCTTCCTTCCCCCCTTCACTGGGCTCCCTCCCCAAACACAGGCAACACACAAGGGAGCAGAGGAGACCAATGGGCGGCTGGAAAATGACGCTGCTTCATTTTGGAGCCGCCCACTGGGCTCCTCTCCTCATTTGAGCTGAGCGCCGTTCACATGGGTGGCGTTGCGGATGTGTCCTACCCCCTTCCCCCTCTCCTCCACCTCCTCTGTGCTGCGGAGGAGAGGGGGAAGGGGCTGGGACACATCCGCCACACTGTTCTGGCGATCGGCTCAAGAAGGAAGGACGAAGAGGATCCGATCCTCTTCGTCCTTCCTCCTTGAGCCGAGTGCCGTACACGTGGGCGGCGTGGCGGATGTGTCCTACCCCCTTCCCCCTCTCCTCCGCCTCCTCTGTGCTGCGGAGGAGAGGGGGAAGGGGCTGGGACACATCTGCCACACCGTTCTGGAGATCGGCTAAGGGGGAAGGACAAAGAGGATCCGATCCTTACTCCTTGAGCCGAGCGCCGTTCATCTGGGCGGCGTGGCGGATGTGTCCCAGCCCCTTCCCCTTCTCCCCCGCAGCACAAAGGAGGAGGAGGCAGAGGAGAGGGGGAAGGGGCTGGGACACATCTGCCATGGCGCCCAGGTGAACGGCGCTCGGCGACCCCACCCCCGGCTTGGCAAGATGGCGGCGCCCATTTGTGCGGGCGAGGCGGCAAAAGCGGGCCTGGAGCTGGGCCTGTTCACAGAGGCCTTCCCGGCGCGCCCATGCCTGCCTGCCAGCCGGCATACAACATACAGACGTGAGTAGTGTTTGTGTCATTTTGGTTTGTGGTGTGCCCCAGGATTTTTTTTAATTTAAAAAGTGTGCCGCGACTCAAAAAAGGTTGAGAAACACTGATCTAGGTTATGTGTATGCTCATTTGACTCATAACCATGAAAAGAAAATCTGAAAACATATTTTACAGTGGAAATACAGGGAACGATGGCAAGAGGTTACTGTGATGATTTCTTTTCTTTTAAGATGATATTTAGGTAACTGTAAATCATTTCAATATATTTCTTGACTAGGTGGTAAAGCCAATACCAATTAAAGGAGATGGCTGCGAAGCAAACAAACTAGCAGCAGACCCTCCTCTTGAAGGACATCCTAGTGCTACTTCGCCTACTCAGAAGGGGAGACGCAGCCCTTCCCCTAGCAGTACTTCTTCATCTTCTTCTAGGACTGTTAAATCTGAATCACCTGGTGTAAGAAGGAAGAGGGTATCTCCCATACCTGTAAGTTGGAAGATCTTATATAGCTTTTACAGTATGCAATTACCATAAATATTTAAACCACGTGTTCCACCTCATTAGCCTGTCCACACAGGGGTGCCACTTTCAAGGCTGAAATTGTGGCAGCACATTGAAAGAGCTTTCTCTATTTAAATTTCTTACCCTAGCAGCTAAACTTAGGATGACATGTTGTGTTTTTTGAAGACCTTTCCCACAACAAGTCTTTGGCATAGTGGGTTTGACTTGACCGTCATATATGTACATATAGTATGCATTATATGTACATGATATCATGTGCTGTTTTTATTGTGTTCAGTAGTTCTTAATGTAAGCCTTATAGTGACTTCAGCTTCGGAGTGGAAAGATGTATAAACGTTGTAGTTATAGAAGTAAAATGGCAGAATGTTTAAAAGTATGAGAAGTAGTAGTTTCTGTTAATATGTTGTCATGGAAATATTCCAATAAAAACAAGCACAGAATCTTATTTACTGGAAAAGGCGAAAGCATTTTATCCTTTGGGAATGCAGTGCACAAATGCTAGTTCAGTAAGATAGGCTTCTTTTCAGTGACAGGGAAGTGATAAAGTCACATGTATGGAGGGGGTGGAGAAGAAGCTGGGGACTATCAACATTACTGGAAGTTTAATGTCAATAAATGGATTTAAGTTTCAGAGTGGACGAATAACTCCACCACGGAGAGCTCCATCTCCAGATGGCTTCTCACCTTATAGTCCAGAGGAAACAAGTCGGCGGGTCAACAAAGTCATGAGAGCCAGATTGTACCTCTTACAGCAGATAGGACCCAATTCTTTCCTGATAGGAGGAGACAGCCCTGATAATAAATATAGGGTATTCATTGGTCCTCAGGTATGCTTACAGTGCACACGGTTTTATTTTTAATTATGAATGGGACTAATTTGAGTAGATGAAAATATTAAATAATCATTTTTAAGAATCCAGTTCAGAGCAGTTTTATGGTGTGAAATGCTTTATTTTTTGGAAAGTATTGGAATAGTCTTGCTTTCAGTGAGTTCTCTGGCATATTTTATTTAATTCCCACCAGCATGAATATTTGCACTGACAAATGGGCAATATAAGTATCTGTTTCCTGTTGTCTTCCCCAAGTAATAATCAATTTCTTGAACAGAAGTTATTAAAAGAAACCATCGCTAATTACAAAATTATTCTTTAAGGATAGAAACAGAAGCATAATCCTAATAACGCTAATAATTTTGGTTTTTGAAAAAAGTATGTATAAATAGGGGCTGTGGTGGTGCAGCAGGTTAAACTGCTAAGCTGCAGAATTTGGTGATCGGAAGGTCAGTGGTTTTAATCCACTGATGGGGTGAGTTCCCGTTGTTAGCCCCAGCTTCTGCCAACCTAGCAGTTTGAAAACATGCAAATGTGGGTAGATCAACAGTTACTACTCTGGCGGGAAGGTAACAGTGCTCCATACAGTCATGCTAGCCACATGACCTAGGAGGTGTCTATGAACAATGTCGACTCTTCGGCTTAGAAATGGAGATGAGCACCACCCCCCAGAGTCAGATACCACTAGACTTAATGTCAAGGGAAAACCTTTACCTTATATGTATAAATAGCCATGAAAAAAATACTTAAACATCTTTGTTTTCATAGACCTGTAGCTGTGGACGTGGAACGTTTTGCATTCATCTGCTGTTTGTTATGCTTCGAGTGTTTCAACTTGAATCTTCAGATCCAATGCTCTGGCGAAAGACTTTGAAGAACTTTGAGGTAATGCTGCCTTGCCTTTTTCCATATGATAGACATGTTGTGAAACTGACTACTCAGAAGTTCAAATGAGCACTGTTTTTTAATGTTTTGCTGATTTCAACTGTGTGTGTATATATATATTTTTATACATACATAAATATATTCTATACACACACATTTATTAAAGAATATATGGGTTTTTTAGACTGCCCATTTCTCTCTTGTTTAAACAATTCCTGCTCAGCCATGGGAACCCATTACGTGACCTTCTGTTAGTCACATTCTCTAAGCCTCGGCAAAGGCAATTCTGTTGAACAAATCCTACCAAAAAAATCCCATGGTAGGTTGGCCTTAGGGTCACCATACATATGAAATGACTTGAAGGCCCACAACAACAATACCAAAAAGCTTCTACCACATGTTAGTATCAAATAGATGATGTAGTTTAATGAGTGATTCTCCATTAGTAGTCCTTGATACCAATAGAAAAAGGTTAGCACATACTTAGTGGATTTGATTATTCATCATGGGTAGAAATTGGGAAAAGAAAGCAAGATATTTCCTCCCTTGTTACATTAACTTGTTCATTATGGGGAGGACTGACAAGATGCCCCAATTTTTAAATTATTGGGTCTTGAGAATTAATATATGTTGTGTCTTATCTCTTTAACATGATATAGTATGGAGCAAAAAAGTGATCTCACAATCTCTTAATTTATAGGAGTCTAAATCCTGTTGTTATTCCCAAATAGAATAGATCTATTGAATTCATTGTATTTACCTATGAGTTGACTAACCATTCTACAGTTGATTCAGTGGATCTAGTCTAGTTGAGACTAATCAACAGGATTCCAGTCATGGTTCTTTATTATGCATGACCATAAAAGTGGACAAATGAAATTAGTGTATATAAGACCAGGAACACTTTTAACAAAACATTACATCAGCACACTTCAGCAATTCTTTCTCCTGTTTTCCCCTTCTCTCCTAACAGTGTCAATAAGTGGGGGGGGAAATCATTGGCTAATGTCAGATTGCAGGTGATTGGTCACTACGCTGATTTCCATATTGCTTTGGTCAAAACTCAAGATGAGGCTCCACATGCCATACATCAAATGTGGGCAGGATTACCCTCCAGATATTGGCGGACTGCCATTTCCTCCAATGGTTGAGGGTTCTTGAACTTGTAGTTGAACATCTAGAGCAGTGGTTCTCAACCTTTCTAAAGCCGTGACCCCTAAATACAGTTCCTCATGTTGTGGTGACCCCCAATCATAAAATTATTTTCATTGCTACTTTAGAACTGTATTTTTGCTACTGTTATGAATGGTAATGTAAATATCTGATATGCAGGATGTATATAATTAAAGCATAGTGATTAATCACAAAAACAATATGTTTGAGGGAGTATGGACAATGGATGATGGGATTTGCAGTACCTTCAATTGATTCAGCTCTGACTTCCACAGACCACTGAGACCCCCACAAATTACAGAACTGGACCAAACTTGCCCAGAGAACCCACATGACCAACAGAAAATACTGGAGGGGTTTGGGAGGAATTGGCAGTGATTTAGGGGAGATGTAGTTCACCTACATCTGGAGAGAACTGAGAACCCAAACAACTATGGATCTGGACCAAACTTGACACGAATACTAATTATGCCTAATGAGGGCAAACCAAAGAGAACATTATACATTAAAAGTATGGAGTGGATCTCATCAGATACACACATGCTGCCAACACTGTGGGTGTACAGTTCCAATAAAATTGATGATAGGGAAAATAGACCATGACATTTGGGAGTTGCAGTTACTTGGAAGTTATAGTTCACCTGCCATCAAATAGCATTCTGAACACCAACAACAATGGGATTGAACCAAATTTGGGATATAGAACTCCCATGACAAACAGAAAATACTGGAGAGGTTTGGGAGGAATTGACAGTGATTTAGGAGAGCGCTGTGAAAATACCTGATATGTAGGTTGTGGTGGATTCGTCAAAAGGTGGAGGGTAAAGCATAGTGTGGGGCAGCAGCAGCTCCCTGGAGGCGCTGGTGCAAGAGACCAGAGAGGAGGAAGAAGAAGAGCAGAGAGGAAAAGGACGAGGGCAGGCCATGCTGCTGTTGCTGCCCTGTGCTCCCCTTGTCACTCTTTGAGGCTTCGGGGCCTCAAAGAGCTGTGACAAAAGCACAATGTGGGGCACAGCAGCGAGGCCTGCCCTCTTCCTCCTCCAGGGTCCTCCTCCTCCTACGCTCCGTTTGGAAGTGCCCAAGTTGAGGGGAGGAGGGGGAAGAGCCCAGAGAAGAAGGACAAGGGCAGGCTTTGCTGCTGCTACTACCCCACACTCCTTTCCCCACTCTGAGCCTTCCAGGCGAAGCGGAGGCCTCAAAGGGCAGAGAGAAGAGCACGGAGTGGGGCAGCAGCAGCAAGATCTTCCCTCCTCCTCCTCCAGGGTCTTCCTCCTCCTCCATTACGTTTGGAGGTCCCCAAAGGGAGAGGAGGAGGAGGAAGAAGAGCCCAGAGGAGGAGGAGATGGGCAAGCATCACTGCTGCTGCCCCATGCTGCTCTCGCCGCTTTGCAAGGCGAGGCCTCAAAGGGGGCGAGGGTGGCATAGGGTAGCAGCAGCAGCGAGGTCTTCCCTCCTTCTCCTCCAGGGTCCTCTTCCTCCTCTCCATTTGGAGGTTCCCAAATGGAGAGGAGGAGGAGGAGCACAGAGGAGGAGGAGTTGGGCACGCCTCGCTGCTGCTGCCCCACGCTGCTCTCGCCGCTTTTTGAGGTGAGGCCTCGAAGGGGGCGAGAAGCGAGTGGCACAGAGCAGCAGCAGCAGCGAGGTCTTCCCTCCTTCTCCTCCGAGGTCTTCCTCCTCCACTCCGTTTGGTGGTCCCCAAAGGGAGAGGAGAAAGAGGAAGTAGAGCCCAAAGGAGAAGGAGATGGACAAGCCTCGCTGCTGCCGCCGCCCCGCACTCCTCTCGCCACTCTGCAGGGCTTCATTGAGAAGCAGAAAGAACACGGCGCAGGGCAGCAGCAACGAGGCCTGCCCTCGCCCAGGCTCTTCTTCCTCCTCTTCTCCCTTCTCATCTGGCAGCGCCTCCAAATTGAGGTGCAGGCCTTGAGGCGGTGCGGCTGCTTCCTCCTTCTCGCTGTCATCTCCTTCGGCCTCACCCCTCCGCCTCCCAGGAATGGCTGTGGGGACCTTGAGGCCGAGGGAGGCATCGTGAGAGGCCCTCAGCTGGGTCCCGGCGTTGTCGGCTGGCGAGACCGTGTTCCAGCCGAGGGGGCATCGCAAGAGGCTCTCAGCTGGGTCCCGGCCTTGCCAGCTGGCGAAACCATTGCGGGAGGCCCTTAGCTGGGTTGCAGCCTTGCCGGCTGGCGAAACCACATCCCAGCCGAGGGAGGCTTCGTGGCCTTGGGGGCGGGGCCTAAGGAGGTGGCCTCGACCCCTCTGAAATGGCCATGCGGCCCCCTGGGGGTCGCGACCCCCAGGTTGAGAACCACTGATCTAGAGCAACACAGGGATCCATCTTGCTTAAAGTGAAGTTATTTGAACCTTTGAATGTGAGGAGTATTAATAAAAGACCAAGGTTTAAAATGTATCCCTCGCCTACTGTTAGTCATGGCTGCAAACTTTTTGTACTGATTTTTTAATGTAAATTGAGTGCTGATGTTCTTGTTATTTTACGTATAATTACACCACATACTGATTGCAATTAAATTTTCACTTCAAATAATCAACTTAGAGAAATTCTTAGCATACTGTTAACATTTTCTTTCAATGTTAGGTTGAGAGTTTGTTCCAGAAATATCACAGTAGGCGTAGCTCAAGGATCAAAGCCCCATCTCGTAACACCATCCAGAAGTTTGTCTCACGCATGTCAAATTCTCATACATTGTCATCATCTAGTACGTCTACATCTAGTTCAGAAAACAGGTTAGTAATTTTTGTCAAGAAAATAAATAGTATTATTCTCAACCTGCCTCCCTTTTACAGATACATTCCTCTTATGCTCTGCAATTTTTTTATATTTTTGCATCGAAATCAGCACAACTTTTGATTATGTTCTTAACGATGACCTGTATTACAAATATTTTGGCGCTTGTTTTTTTTTTGTAGTTTTATTCTTTTCTGGGTAGATATCCGTCAAAGCAACATATTTCTAAACATGAGTTAATTGATAATTTCTGGAATATTTTCTTCAAAGACCCAAATATACATTTGGTGGTCTATGAATTTACTAGGAACTCTCATGAAAAATGATGATATAACATTTTAAAGTGTAGTTTTATTTTCACTGTTTCCATGTTAGGTTATGTAATATCATAATAGCAGTCTACATCAGGAATCGTCTACTTGTGAGCTACATCTGACTTACAGGGGAATTATGCATGGCTCCAGCAGCCTAAACAAATTTTAGTCAAAGTATTGCCTGTATCATGGATGGACAAAATCCAATTTATGGCTTCATGTGGCCCCAAAGGATATTTTTGCAGGCTATCCATGAGTTACCCTAACAACTTCCCAGGGGGAGGGGAAATATTTTCCCCCAAATAGCTGTTAACCATCTTGCCATTTTTAGGCACACTGTAGAGGATTTCCTTATCTTTGGAGCAGTACTCTCAAGCTGTATAATATGAGGAATAGGTAATTCCCCCTGCCACCCATGTGCCACGGACTATTGCCAAAATTGTGCCTATTGGCTACAGCTCTTTCTGTCATGGAAACTCACCAATGACTAGCAACCAGTGAACCCTCAGAAATCAAAAGTGTCATTATCTCAGCTATCCATATGGACCATTTTGGATTTTGGAGTATTAGGATTTTGGAATTCCAGATAAGGGATGTTCAGCTCAGCAGTCAAACTTATATAACAAAATCAAAGAAAAAAATCAGTAACTCAATGCATGATGAAAAACGAAGATCTTATTCTAGCATATGAATGTTACTAATGAGAATGCCAGGCAGATGGCCTTTAGGAAGACTTTCTACTGATGGTGAAGGGTTACAACATCACCATTAAGAATTTTGTGTAACATCACCTAGATGAGACCTTCCAAAGATACCTTAGTAATTGGACAGAAACATATGGGAATAGGCCCTCCTTTTAAAAATAGTTCACGTTGTAAAAGGAAAAATACTTGAACACTTCCCTACCATAGCCCAGTATAGTATTTTATCCGAGCCCTGCTATGCTCCCTTCTCCAGGACTATGAGGAAGAAATTGAGAGAGAGGGTGTGGACAAGCACAAGTAGAAATGTCTTTCCATTCATGCTAAGCATCTCAGTCAATTCCACGCTTCTCTATTTTGGACCATGTATGTGACAGGAATAATATTTATGTGTAATGCTATACCATAGTGCCTGCATGCTATTCCTGTGAAGCTTATTCCTAAGCTTTGATGTATAAGTTGTGAGACTGTATATTTCCTATATGGAAATACAGTTCCAGCTGCGCAACAGTTTTCTAGAGATAGAGTGGATTGTGAGAATGCAGAACTTGGCTGTGCCCGAGTACTTGCTGTTTGCAAAAGGAGTTGCATTGCTTTTCTCTAACTGGCTCTTGAAGACAACTGGATTTTTGAATGTCCCTAATTTCTTTGGATGTGAAAAGCTGTAATGTTGTACATTGCCTTGGTGGCTTTATGGCAGACATCATGACATAAAAATAATAATAATTATAAACTAAATACATACAACAGACTTTTCAGTTGAATATTTGAACGGTATTGTAGACCGTATTTCTTCAATTGTAAGACTCACTTTTTCTTAGATAAAGATCTATAAAAGGGGAATTGCAGGTGTACCTTACATATTTTTGTTGGTGCTCGTTGTACTGAAATCAGGGTACATCTTACCCTAATTTTGTGTCTTACAATTGAAGAAATACATTAGTTACATGGCAACTGCCATTCCCCACTGGCTTTCCTTGTACATTAAACTGAACAGAGTATCGTGAGCAAAAGGCAGGTCTCTGCCTCAAGACTATTAAGGTGAATTTTAATATCACATGAACAGACTTCAACTTCCGCATTAAGAATTTCCCACAATGCCCTTCCCCTGTGCCCTCTCAAATTCTGCTCCAGTACTCAGCTTTTCAGAGGTGCGTACTGGGGAAGGGAGAATACTAATAATATCATTTTGATGTCTGCATTGTATTCGATAGCTGAATTTTAAATTGTGTATCTGAAGTGTGCTATATTGAATTTTATGTGGCTCTAAAGATGTATATGAACCATCCTTGGATAGTTATTTGAAGAACAAAAAAATTAGCAATCAGTGAAATCATACTTCTTACATTAGAGTTACTGTTCCATACCTAATGCCCAGCTTTGGAGCTTTTTTATAATATGTGACCCATAGATATAGAGATATAGTACATTTCCAATGAAATTTGCATTCTTTAGTTGCATACAGTAAAGAAGAAACACTAAACAGACTTATAGCCCTGTTCATCTTTTGGCTTATTTAAAATATTGATCAATGAACTGGTCATGTAGGATCTTACTCTGTATTAGGTTTGATTGGCTGTATTGTGATTAAATTGTGAATTCCTTTGACATAGTTATTTTCAAAGATTAAGGAAAAGAAAATCCTCTGGTTAAATGGCAAATAATAATAATAATAATATAAAACTATTCCGTCCTGTCTCCCCAAGGGGACTCAGGGCAGGTTCCAAACAAATAAAAATGCAAACATTCAGTGCCTCCATACAGGGTTATAAAACATAATAATCCAAAATAATCCTGCTTAAAAAAACAAGTTATAACATACTTACAGATTGTTTTAAACCAACAGTCATTAAACTCTGTAGCCCGATTACAATTTCTTGTGAAGGCTTGCTGTATGTAGACCTACAGTGGGGTTTATTTCTAATAGCAAAGATACTGTATTACCTTGATACACAGAAAATTATGAATGTGGTGATGGGTGTCATGCCAAATTCTGTTTTGGGAGGGAAATACGTCAATTATTTTATTTAGCTATATTTGAAAGTAGGGATTTGAATATATCTGCTTGCATACATTGCATCATTGTGCAGACCTCTTTCGGCACAGTGATGACATGAGCAATGTGCCTTGTCTGCACTACTGCTGTAGGAAGTAGCTTATGGTGTGTTCCATGTCAGTGCTGCACTACTGCTGAAGTCCATTGGTATGGAAGAAGAATAGGACGAACCCCCAAATCCATTTAATCAGCATTATGGTCCATGTTCAAAAGTCATTTCTAGCTGAAATCAATGGTAACTAAAATGCATAAACAAACATTCAGTATGATAACCTCTTAGTGTTCCGGCTCTTAAGGCATAATAGAATATGTCAATTAAATACACTGGATGGGCAGTGTTTTGGTTTGGTAAAAGGGTAAAAATGTAAATTAATTCTGAAGTATTACTCTTATAATATTTTTCTTCATAGTATCAAGGATGAAGAAGAACAGATGTGCCCCATTTGTTTGCTGGGCATGTTGGATGAAGAGAGCTTGACTGTGTGTGAAGATGGCTGTAGAAATAAACTTCACCACCACTGCATGTCAATATGTAAGTCACTGGTGATATTTATTATGCTAATTACAGTATAGGATGCCCTCTAAGATACTGGCTAAATAATAAGCTATAAGTTTGAAGAAAGTCATTGCCAAGGCTAATATTTTTAATTGAACAGGTCCATAAATCACATTACAATCCAGATTTTTTTATTCTAGTCCAGAAATCTTGGTATCTAATATATAATGTGTAAATATGAAAGCCCTTTTGATTTTTTTTTGTCCTGACCATGAGTTTGTAGATGTCCAAAATATATAAAGTATATTTCTCTAAATTGGCAGTTGATAGAGTTGTATTGTGCATGAAGCATGCTAAAGTATTCAGTTTTTGTGAAAAACAGTGACAGTGCTAGTGTTTCAAGTGGCCACATTTATTACAGAATTTAGTAAAATACGTAGAATATATTAATTGCTTTCTGTGTGCCTACTCATATGTTTATACTTTTCCCGAAAATTGAACTATTTTATCTTTTCTGCAGTTTTGATATGTGTTGGACTTAGCTTTTTTCTTGTTACTGCATTTCTGCACTTTTAGGGGCAGAGGAATGTAGAAGAAACAGGGAACCTCTTATATGCCCCCTTTGTAGATCTAAGTGGCGATCTCATGATTTCTATAGGTAAGAATTCGTATTATTTAATTGTATTGATGTTTCCATTTGTGGGCATACAGTTCAGTGTATTTTGTTGCTGTTTGTTGCTTTTTATAATGACTGCTTTTCTACTAAGGAGAATGGATTGGTCTGTTTCAGTCAATTTAGCACATTATTATTCATAGAACATTCCATCCCAATTTTGGCATGGATTCTTCTGGTAGTTCCAAAAAAAGAGGAGACTGATTGAATTAATATTTTTAATCTTTAAATCACATTGACACAGTGTACTACTCTTATTAAATTATTGAAAATATAGATAATTTGTATGCAAGTATTTCATCCTAAAATATTCTTGGGGTGGTTAATCAGGTAGGAGCGAATAGGGTAGCAATGAAAACAATCAAAATTAGAAAAATAATTCATTTGCAATATCAGTAGACATAAAGACAGTCATATCTCCAGATTGATCAACGGGAGATCAATCTGGAGGCAGGAGTTGCCTACTGGGGCCCCGTTCGGGGGGACTGTGTTCGCTGTAACACAGCCCTCTCCTGCCTCCAGATTGATCTCCCGCCGGCATTTGCCAACACACCAGCGACTACATTAACCAGAACCCACAGCGAGACGCCATTGTGCGCAGCCTGGTGTTGTAGACGGGCGCTTGCTTGCACCATTAGCGGGATCTCTTTATGTGATTCTCCCGATTCGGGCTTCCCATCATCTCTTCCCTCCTTCCACTGGACTATTTCCCCACCCCAGCATCTTCGTGAGCTAGCCTCCATCCCCTACTCAGTGCACCTCCAGGATTATCCTTCGGGGACTCTTATAGGCATTTGCCTTCTTGATTTTTGCAATACTGTGAGTAGCTGTTCCACGTGTGTGGAAGGTTGTACATCTACATCAATACTTGCTCTATGTATTACTACTATGTATGTGATTATTGCTATTGTAAGCACACTATTATGAATATGTTGACTGTCTTTATGTCTACTGATATTGCAAATGAATTATTTTTCTAATTTTGATTGTTTTCATTGCTACCCTATTCGCTCCTATGTGTTTACTACGGTGTAGCCCATTGTTTTTTCTAGTGGTTAATCAGGTAGCAAGGCGCCTTAAAGGTTCACCGTTTTGCTTCATCCTATGTGTAAAATATGGGAATCTGTTTCCATTTAAACCTAAAATACACATACAGAGCTACAGGCTGTATTATGAAATTTTCTAAAGTGCAAAAACTATTGCTATCAATGTATCAATCTGAAATATTTGAATTAGGTTCAGTCTCTAATGTATGTTTATATTAATGAAAAAAAATGTTCATATGTTTGATTTCAGCCATGAGTTGCCAAGCCCAGTTGATTCTCCTTCTGTCCTTCGTGTGGTCCAGCAGCAGGCTCAGCAGCCGACACCCGGTTCACCGAGGAGGAGCCAAGATAGTAATTTTAACCTTCCTCATTATGGGGTTCAGCAAATCCCACCAGCCTACAAAGATTTAGCTGAGCCATGGATTCAGGTATGTTATAGTGACACTATCTGTCTTTATTTGTACTTTAAAAATGTTTTATTCAAACAACACAAATAGAAATGTACAACTCCTAGATATGTTGGATGATATCACCTTACCAATAAATAGGGGCATGTGCATCAAGTAGTATTCTATGCCCACAAGGTGAATGGCTTTGTCGACTATCATTCTTCTGAGGCACATCAAGTACTCTTCAATTCCACCTAAGGCATAATAGGGGCATTTGTGATATGGAAGATGGTAGTACCGTTAAGATCTTTTAAAAATCCTCCACTGAAGTCCTGTTCTGAGTACCTCTGGCAATCAGGGTGACAGTGTCAGCAACTAGATAGCGGCATTCAGACTTTGGTAATATATTACACAGCCACCTTTCTCAGATCGCTATATTGCTTGCTTTTGGTTGTATACAAACATTTTGTCTTTATTGTCATTTGGTTGTTGGGGTTTTGGTTATTGTTGAGGGGATGGGTTCTTTGAAGAGAAGTGTTCAGATTTTGGAATCAATGGATATGATTCACTCCATCAATCCTGAAATGCCTCAATTTTATCAGTATAAATTAAAATTGGCCTATTTCATAGTGATTTTTGCTAGATGTGAAGTATGCAAAACTTGGCATTTTTTTTAAAAAAATGATTGATTAGAGTGTGCAGTAATCATGTGCATTCGGGGAAAACCTTGTCCTGTTTCGTGTCCCGGCTTTTGTTGGGGGCCACAAAAGCCTCCCAGAATTAGGATGGTTGCTTCTGGTTCTTTAGTTTCGGTGCCTGAAAATTGGACCATTTTTTGGGGGGGGGGGGGCAGGCCCGGAAAGCACATGCCTGCCAGTGCCTGTATCTGAGCGCCTCTTATGCGAGAGTAAGAGGCATTATTCAGCTGCAGGCCCACTCTGGGCCTGCCTGCACACCCCACCATACACACCCCGCCGCATGTGGCCCAGAGTGTGTATGGCCCGGAGGCAGGCCCGGAGTGCACCTGCAGCCAAGCTCCGGGCCTGCCTGTTTGCACACCCCACCACACAGGCACTCTCTTTCCAAGGCAAGGAGGCAAGTTCGGATGCACATGAAAGCAGGCTGTAGGCAGGATTTTGTGTTAAGCAGATTTTCATGTGGGGAGGCACTTTCCCGTTTTGTGCTTCCGATTAAATGGAACGCTTGAAAGAAACAGTAGGAACAAATTGCACTCACATGTCTAGTATACAGGAGCATACAGAGTAGGGATTTGAGCCAATCAGCATGATAAAAATAAGCATCCAATGTTATATTCTCTCATAGTCTCAGAGAGCTCTTAATATTCCTGCTCCTGGGAGAAAGACTTTTATATTTTGAATAAGTTTCCTGAATATACTAAGCACAATTGTATATTATTTCACTCTTCCTTTTCCAAAGCATTGTGATTGGGCAGTCCTGGTAAAATCACTGAGAAAACGGTACTGCTAGTCACAACTCTTGTGTTTGCCATTACATTGAGAGTTTGTGGGGATATTTGTGCATTTTTGAAGACCTAGTATGTGGCAAAACAATTCAGAAGTAATCATCCTCAGAATAATCATGCTTTCATTTGAAAATCTCATAAATCTGTCATTATCATCTCATTTGGTTCTGTATTTGTCAGAGACCAAAACACAATCAGCTTTAATCCAATTTTCTAGACTGTTATCATAATGTAAACGTGGCACTGTATATTTTAATTGCAATCAGAGAGATACAGTAAGCTTGAGTGTTGTAATGTCTGTCTTTTAGGTATTTGGAATGGAATTAGTTGGCTGCTTGTTTTCACGAAACTGGAATATACGTGAGATGGCCCTTAGACGTCTCTCCCATGATGTTAGTGGTGCTCTGTTACTGGCTAATGGTGAAAGCACTGGAAATTCTGGAAGCAACGGTGGCAATACCACAAGTGCTGGAACTCTAGGAGCAGCTAGTGGGTCATCACAGACCATTATCTCAGGAGAAATTGTTGTGGAGTCCTGCTGCAGTGTACTTTCCATGGTTTGCGCTGATCCTGTCTACAAAGTGTATGTTGCTGCTTTAGTAAGTAGTTTACGTTTTTCTAAATTCACCCTTATAGTTTTCTGAATTTCTAAATGCACCCTTATAGCTTTGAAAGGGAAAATTCTATTTAAGCAGTCACAAGATATCTAGAGTCATCTTCTGCAATCTGGTACCCTCCAGATGTGTTGGAATGCAAATCCCATCATTCTTAGACAGTTGGGAGTTCAACTATCTGAGAAGCAACCAGGTTGAAGAAATCAAATTGAGCATTTGTGACTCAAGCTTCACTCCAAAAACCTTATTGGGCAAAATTTTCTCACAATTTCATTATAACCAAGAAAAATTTACAGTATATACCATGTGATTTTATGGGAGATAAATTGTGTGAACCTCTGCATGGAAGTCTTGGCACACATAAGAGCTTTATTTCTGAGCTAGAGGTTCTGTCCCATTTCATTCTATCAATGATTGTAGGGTTTTTTTGTTTTTAAAAAATGGAGCATAGGTTATCTGCTTCTGATTATTTTTGTACAATTTCAAGGATTTTATACTTTATGGTATGGGAATGATCTGCTCTCCAGATCTGAGAAATCTTAGAAGATTACTCAAAATGCGATCCAATACAATATGCAATCATATTATCTTATCCCTTTATTGGATATTTCCCAGGGGTGACCAATGGGGGAACATTACTAAAAATAAGTCCCCTTACAACGTATAGCAGCCCCATAAAGTAGTCTCTGGCCACCTCATCACACTGGGGGATTTGGGCTCCTTGCTCCTCTTCAGCCACAGGACCTGCCTAGCTCCATCACATGGGACAGGCTGTGGCCCAACACCATTCATTGCCAAAGTGGCGAGGAAGCATCACAAGACACTTCCTCGCCAACAATGAAATGTAAGGTGTCTTTTGGGTAGCTCTGATGGAGATGCCTGCAGTTTTGGCCCTTTCCCCCATCTGATGGGGGCAGGATCAGGATGCCAACGTTCCTTGACCCAATGCCCCCATGTGATGGGGAAAGGAGGGAAGGTGGTGGGGGGAAAGGGGGAGATCAATATGATGAGGTCCTGGGAGAGGTTCTACTTTTCCCAGAGTCACCAAGATCTTTTTAACAGAGCTTGGTAACTCTGTATTTACTGAGTTTATTGTTTTTTTAATTGGAGACCACTTGATATTTCTTCTTTGAAATATCAATAAAAAGATCTATGATATAAAGGAGAGGTATAGACTGGTCTTCCTCTTTATGATAGATTACTGCTTGATTGGTGAAGCAGAACAATACTTAATATGTAAACTTGGGGATTTGTATATAAGAGCTTCATCAAAAAAAATTACTTTCAAAAACAGCACCTTTTTAATGAAAGTATATTCTACAATACGTTTATTAAACTTGGTTGAAAAAAGGCTTTCGGTTTGCTGAAATTGACAAGCTGCTGCTCCTTTTCCAGAATGTATAGCAGCTTTTTCTTTACAAAAAAAACCCCTCATTTCTTTTAGAAAACCCTAAGAGCCATGCTGGTATACACACCCTGCCATAGCCTAGCAGAGAGGGCAAAATTGCAACAACTTCTAAAGCCAGTTGTGGAGACTATATTGGTGAAGTGTGCAGATGCCATCAGGTATGGTTTTCAGTCTGTTCAGAGTCTTTCTAAACTTAAATGAATGCGTATATATTAGAGATCAATTCATACGAAAGTAGATTTCAGTAATCTACATGTTGATCGTTTACATGTTGATCTGTAGATGGAATAATGTCTGCCTTGGAAGTAAGAAATGCTTAACAAAGCAAAATAATCACTAATAAGTTTTATCAATATTCACTTAGATAATACATTAGATTTTATAAAGAATATTTCTGTCACAAGAAAATTTTGTGAATACTCAGAATTTCCATATCTAATTAGTTGAGAAAGACTTTGGTTGAATTAGTAGCACAAACAAAGTCCTAGAGCAGTGCTTCTCAACCTGTCGGTCCCCAGGTGTTTTGGCCTGCAACTCCCAGAAATCCCAGTCAGTTTACCAGCTGTTAGGATTTCTGAGAGTTGAAGGCCAGAACATCTGGGGACCCACAAGTTGAGAACCATTGTACTAGAGATTATATAACCAGGGGTGCTCACACTTTTTCAGCATGGGAGCTACTGATTAAAAAACCAAGTCCCAAAGATCACCTACCCAGAAATGTAAAACATATAACTATTTTCTTATTTATTTATTTATTTATTTATTATTCATTTTTATGTACCGCTCCTTCCAGCAGGCTCAGGGCAGTTTACATAAAATGAAGTTATAAAACATCAACATTTCAATTTAATAACAACAATATAAAACAGAGCATAAAAATACATCCAACCACCCCATTTCTCCCACACTGCCTTATTACCATACATATTATCAGCCAGAAAGTAAGATGAGAGGCTTTTGAACTGCAAGGCCATTTAATACTCAGCAAGGTAAACAAAGGGGCATGCAAAAATACATCCAACCACCCCATTTCTCCCACACTGCCATATTACCACACATATTATCAGCCAGAAAGTAAGATGAGAGGCTTTTGAACTGCAAGGCCATTTAATACTCAGCAAGGTAAACAAAGGGGCATGCAAAAATACATCCAACCACCCCATTTCTCCCACATTTCCATATTCCCCAACATATATTTCTCAAGGAACAAAGCAAGCAGGGAGGCTTTGGAGCTAAAAGGCCATTTTTAAACATTAAAAATAAACAAAGAGACATGCCACAGAACAATCAAGCACCCACCCCAAAGTAAAAAGACTGACCTTTGAGATGTGGTAAGGAAATGACCCCAAAACGTCCTCCTTCTTCTCCTCCGTCGTTGCTCCTATTTCCACGCCGCCAGCATGCGTGCCGCCTCCAAGAGCTCACGAGAAGTCCGAGGGGCAGAATGGGCGCTTCTGCGCATGCGCACAGGGCCAGCCATGCATCACGTCATCCAGGCCCGCCCCCTTTGGTCTCCTATGACTTTGAGTGGCTGGAGAAGGACAGAGGGAGGAGGAGGAATCCAAAAGAGGGGGCCCCCTCTGCCTCTTGGACTCTGGAGCTTTTGGAGACGGCACGCGAGCAGGGAGCAGGGAGGAGCAACGACAGAGGACTTCTTTGCAGCGTGCAGGAGCGTGTGAAGAGGACCAACAGCAAAAAACCTGGTCAGGGGCCTGAAGATCACCAGGATGAGGCCTGAAGATCACCCTGGTGATCTCGATCACTATTCTGAGCACCCCTGATATAACCAATGAACCACTGGACAAAATTTTCACTGGTTGAGGCAGATAAGCACCATCACACGCAGTATTACAAACGTTGTTTTCTACAAAAGTTTCAAGACTATTTTTCAGCCTTGACAACGAGAAACCTGTGGTCTCAAAACAATAATGATGGTGATGATAGTAGTAATATTTTGAGAGCCAGAAGGGTGCAGTGGTTTGAGTGTGGAGCTGTGATTTGAGTCCCTGTTCAGCCATGGAAACTGGATGGTCTTGGGCAAGTCACATTCTCTCAGCTTCAGAAGAAAATGAGGGCAACCCCCCTCTGAAGAAACCCTGTCAAGAAAACCCCAAGATATGGCCACTGGACATAGGGTCTTTAGGTATGGGGATGCAAATTTGATAGCATGATCATAGCCTAGCTAATTGTGGAAAAATGGATCATGTTGGATTCAGAGTCCAAAGCTGATGCTAACGAATGAAGAATAGGGACTACTACATACTTGGTATGATAATGCCATCTGATTTATTATTGGAGTGAATACATCAGGTGTAGTCTTCTTTTTCATTTTCAACTGCCTATTAAAAGGTACAGTTGAATATGAAATAAAAGGTAGTAACTTATGAAAATAGTTTCTAATGTTAGTGATGCTTTTTAAAAAAAATGGATTAAAAGGCTTTTCTTCTTGTAAATGGTAAGAATACATATGCTGCTTTTACAAAAATCAGTTAATGAAGATCTCTTTTTGATATTTTATAGCCGTACAAGCCAACTCTCTGTTTCAACACTGCTGGAGATGTGCAAAGGCCAGGCAGGAGAGCTAGCAGTTGGCAGAGAAATACTTAAATCTGGTAAAATTTAATTTTATACTTATTTATTAACATAATCAGTGTTCCTGTTACTTAGAAGTATCTCTTTGCTCTCTGTGTTGAAATGTTACAGTGATAGCAAGGAATTAATTTGACCAAGTGCATTTACACATACTTCACATTGGATTTAACTGGCAACTTGGATATAACTTGGATATAACTAATTCTTTGGCAAAGAATTTTAAAAGATAGAAGAGACAAGGACCAGAAGTAAACAAATAATTATTTGGAAACAGATGATTTAATTCTTAAGAGACTACCTTAATTAGATTCTGAATGAAATTACATTACAGCCACCATTGATTTATCTAATTTGTATATGGTGTTTAATTATTTTATCTTTAGAAACCCATTTTGCAAATATGGGACCTTATATTTCAATTTAGTCATTTATCATCATATATATATGCATTTTCTATTTAAATCTCCACTACGATGTATTAAGTGCCTAATAAATTTGGTCACACATTAAAATGACAACAAGGCCCAGCTCACAAAGTTACCATTCAATATAAACATAAGATATAACTGGAAGAGAGGGAGTATATTTATTAGGAAGTTGGGCAATTGAAAAACACATAGAATCTGTTTTGGTTACATGTGTTTAATTCTGCTTTTAACCGCTTTTTGTAGGATCTATTGGCATTGGTGGCATTGATTTTGTCTTAAATTGCATCCTTGGAACACAACATGAATCGAACAACTGGCAGGCACTGCTTGGACGTCTTTGTCTTATAGATAGACTGCTGTTGGAGTTTCCGGGTGAATTTTATCCACACATTGTCAGTGGAGATGTTTTACAGGCTGACTCTGTTGTTGACAGGTACTGCTTTACTTTAAAATACCTTGCTCCTGGTTGATTTTCTTTATTCCTATATCAGTATTTAATTTGTTTAGAACAGTGGTTCCCAACCTGCAATCCGTGGACCACCTGTGGTCCCCAAGAACTAAAATATAGTCTGCAGTCTCACTGTTATTACACTGTTGCAACGAGAGCAACTGGTTTCGCAAAATCCTCTTACAGTGCTAAGGCAACGGGGATGTTGGGAGAAGAGAGGCTGGCTACCCACAAAAGGCACAACAACAAGCCTCCTGACTACTCCTTCTCCTCCCTCCCCTGAGCGGAGTCGTTCTCTGTGGCACCTGGAAGAGGGGCTTCTTGGTGTCCTCATTTTTAGGCCTGCTCCTGGGGTTATTTGAGGTGCTGATTCTGAAAATTGCATTGGATAGACCACATCCGCACAATATTGTTAAATATGGTTTTCTGTGGATGAGCAGAGTGCTACTGTGCGATGGCATATGTTCTGTATCAGAAACTAGAGCTGATGTGGTCTGTGTAGTGCAGTTTTCTGAATCAGCACCCCAAATAACCAAACTAAATCTAAAGCTGACCAAAAACGTAACCCTCTTGGTACTAATGTTGGAAAATGGTCCCTGGTCAAAAAAGGTTGGGAACCACTGGTTTAGAAAATGTGCTTGGATATATTTTAAGTGCAATGTGAACTTGATATTTTATTTTTTTTTAGAACATGCGTTCAAACATAAAGCAAAATAAATGTTTATTTTATTTATTTGTAGGTACAAAAAGCTGCTGTCACTGTTGAGCTTTGCTCTGCAGTCAATTGACAACTCTCATTCAATGGTTGGCAAGCTGTCCCGGAGGGTATTTTTAAGTGCTGCCAGAATGGTTGCAAGAGTGCCCCATGTGTTTGTAAAGCTGTTAGAAATGTTGAGCGTTACAAGTTCAACACATCATACAAGGATGCGCCGACGGCTCATGGCAATAGCAGATGAAATGGAAATTGCAGAGGCCATCCAGTTAGGGATGGAAGAGATGCATTCCAATGAATGCAGACATGGATTTGTGCAACCTCTGGTTCCTGATAACTCTCCAGAGTCAACAGAGAGCAGTACTCCAAATAACACAATCCAGTTATCAGGGAGAAATGGGAAAGATGTGGGTGATAAAAAACTAACTGCCAGTCCCGAAGACATTTCTGACACAGTGGCCGGTATTTCCTTGGGACTTCCTGTTTCTTCAGGATCAACGGAGCAACCAAAGGCAGCTGTTCAAACAAAAGGCAGATCCCATGGTCAATGCTTGAACTCTTCCCTCTCATCTTGTCATTCCCAGTCGGTCTTCCCAATGTCGCCTTCCCCTCCTACCCCTTCTACACCTACGGGAGCAGATATTGCTAAACACAGACCTCAGGGATTTGTTCCCTGCAAAATACCCTCTGCTTCTCCTCAAACGCAGCGAAAGCTTTCCCTCCAAATTCAAAGAAACTGTGCTGAACATAAAGAACCAGAAAAACTTTCCCCGGTCTTTACACAGGCCAGACACCTGCCGTTCAGTCATATACACCGGCCAAAGCCATCTCGACCTAATCCTTGTGACATGAATAAACATGGAGAAACCTCTAAAAATAGCATGACACTTAATTTAAATGATATATCACATTGTGATGGTGGTGGTAGTAGTGGTAGTGGTAATGCAGTAATACCAAGTGGAGAGACTGTTTTCACGCCTGTGGAAGAAAAACGTGATCAACTGGATATTAATCCTGAGCTTAATTCCAGTATGGAGGATTTACTTGAGGCATCAATGCCAACCAGTGATGGAACAGTCACCTTCAAGTCTGAAGTGGCGGTTCTGTCACCTGAACGTGCAGAAAATGACAACACGTACAAAGATGATGTAAATCACAATCAGAAATGCAAGGAAAAGATGGAAGCAGAGGAAGAAGAAGCATTAGCTATTGCCATGGCAATGTCAGCATCTCAGGATGCCCTACCAATTGTTCCTCAACTACAAGTTGAGAATGGTGAAGATATCATCATTATTCAGCAGGATGTGAGTACATTGGCTTGTGCTTTCTTCTGTTATGTATGTTAATCATTGCATATATTGTTAAAATACGCATTCCTCATTTAGCTTCAGTGGTAATATTGTTCAGACAGAGGAAAATACAAGGGTTTTCGAAAAACGAGAAAAGATGGATATCATGTTCAGAGAATATTTGAAGCACTAGAAGAAATGTAGAAAGCTTTTCTTACATAGTGCACATACATATATGCATTCACTTTACAGTTAAAGTGATTGTGTGTACTTAGGTGAAACTAGGGATTGTAAATTACTGTAGTTTTGTTGCCTTTGTGAAGCTGAGAAATCTAATCAAAAGCTGGACTGAAGGATTAGAAATGAACTCACCTACTACAAATGCACATGGGGCTAGCAAAATTAGAAGGAAAACAACAAACATTAAACTATGTTATGGGTCACTTTTCCTTCAAGCCATTTACGGTAGGATGAGGCAGAACATACATATGTTTGTATTTGAGAATGTATCTATTTTTCTCATGTTTGTTGAAACCACATGGGAAAATTCAATAGACACATACTTTTACCTTCATAGAGGAATTGGAAAACATAGGCATAGGAAATAGCATGTCATTATTCGTTACCTGCATACGAATATAAAAAGAAGAGTTAAGTAATAACCCCAGGCCTAAATGAGTCATTAATTATAATTTGTATAATGAAATAATTTTTAAAAATCAAGACTACAATGGGAAAAGTTGATTCCTTGAGTGCAAACAACAAATGGTATGTATGGAGAACTCAAGTAAATTTGGGTGAAACTATTATATCTAGAAGTGTTAAGCACTTCAGCTTATATTCCTGTTCTCACGTTCCACCCCATGGAATTAAACTGCTTAGGTACATGAATGTAGTGTGTATGTGAACGTGTTTCAAAACACCTGCCAAGTTATTTATTTATTTAATATATTTATATCACACCTTTCTCAACCTCGAGGGGGACTCAAGGTGGCTTACAGCATAGGCAATAATTCGATACCTTAAAAATATACAGTTGGGGGGGGGGAGTATTTAGTCAGATACCAATTGTACAAGTTCCCCCACTTAAAAAGATGAGAGAGGCCTGCAATTGACATCATAGGTAGACCTAAACTATGAGAGACAACATGAGAAAACACATCCAGAAAAATCACATTGTCTGATTTTTAATGAATTTATTTGCAAATTATGGTGGAAAACTAAGTACTTGGTCGATAACAAAAGTTCATCTCAGTACTTTGTTATATATCTTTTATTGGCAATGACAGAGGTCAAACGTTTTCTGTAAATCCTCACAAGGTTGGCACACACTGTTGCTGGTACAGTATGTTGGCCCGTTCCTCCATTCAGATCTCCTCAAGAGCTGTGATGTTTTGGGGCTGTCACTGGGCAACACGGACTTTCAACTCCCCCCAAAGGTTTTTTATAGGGTTGAGATCTGGAGACTGGCTAGGCCACTTCAGGACCTTGAAATGCTTCTTACGAAGCCTCTCCTTTGTTGCCTTGGTGGTGTGCTTGGGATCATTGTCACGCTGAAAGACCCAGCCACGTTTCATCTTCAGTGCCCTTGCTGAGGGAAGGAGGTTTGCACTCAAAATCTCATGATACATGGTCCCATTCATTCTTTCATGTATACGGATCAGTCGCCCTGGTCCCTTTGCAGAGAAACAGCCCCAAAGCATGATGTTGCCACCCCCATGCTTCACAGTAGGTATGGTGTTCTTTGAATGCAACTCGGCACTCTCTCCTCCAAACACGACGAATTATGTTTCTGCCAAACAGTTCTACTTTGGTTTCATCTGACCATATGACATTCTCCCAATACTCTTCTGGATCATCCAAATGGGGTGAGATCTTGTGTGGAATCCCAGATTGAGGGCGATTATCAGTGGTCTTGTATCTCTTCCATTTTCTAATTATTGCTCCCACAGTTGATTTCTTCACACGAAGCTGCTTGCCTATTGCAGATTTACTTTTCCCAGTCTGGTGCAGGGCGGCAATTTTGTTTCTGACATCCTTCAACAGCTCTTTGGCTCTTTGGCCTTCACCAAAGAGTTTGAAGTGTGACTGCTTGAGGTTGTGGACAGTTGTCTTTTATACAGATAGCAAGTTCAAATAGGTGCCATTACTGCAGGTAATGAGTGGAGGACAGAGGAGCCTCTTCAAGAAGTTACAGGTCTCTGAGACCCAGAAGTCTTGCTTGTTTGTACGTGACCAAATACTTATTTTCCACCATAATTTGCAAATAAATTTGTTCAAAATCAGACAATGTGATTTTCTGGATGTGCTTTCTCATGTCTCTCATAGTTGAGGTCTACCTATGATGTAAATTACAGGCCCCTCTCATCT
Source organism: Anolis apletophallus (assembly GCA_030556195.1). Lineage (NCBI taxonomy): Eukaryota > Metazoa > Chordata > Lepidosauria > Squamata > Anolidae > Anolis > Anolis apletophallus. The sequence continues at coordinate 36,136,930 of JARBWK010000006.1, forward strand.
TTTTAAGTGGGATAACTTGTACAATTGGTATCTGACTAAATACTTTCCCTCCCCCACTGTACATTCAATATACAATTAAATAAACATTTCAGTTAAAAATTAAATGAGATTAAGAACATTAAAACATTGCGATTACAACTATAAAACCACTTTAGTGGCCCCATGAATTTTGTAGGGTTTTCTTAGGCAAGGAGAATTTAGAATTGGTTTTGCTAGTTGCTCTGTAGTATATCATATGACACCAGGTACTCTTCATTGGTGTATCTCATCCATGTACCAGTTATGGCTGGCCCTACTTCCAGGATTAGACGGGATCTGGTGCTTTTAGGGCATTTAGAGGTACCTTTTGATTAGTTGTCTATGTGGATTATGTGATATGATTTGGTCACTAGATGGCACTGTACATAGTATTTGAGGGTATTGAATTTGGCAAAAGACAAGAAAGTTCTTGTTTAGTTTCCTGACAAGACTTTCCTCAAAGCCAACCTCCATAAATTAGCAGGTGCGAAGATTTACCACTAGAAACTTCTAATGATTATTGGTAATACCACAACTACAAAACAATCACATCTGTGTATGTGGTTTCAATTCTAAACTGCACACTGGCAGGCTAATTGCAGATGCATTGTTTGAATTTTTAAACTATATTTTCATAGGATATTATAATTTGTGGCAACTAGTAATGATGACCTTATATTCAATTCAGTGCTAGTGGACATATATCCAATTTGTGGATTTCCTATACCTATTTGATTGAATACTGTGGGAACAAAATGCTATACTATTATTTGATTTATATCCTGCTCTTTTCCCACTATAGGACTTAGTAAGGAGCTAGACAAGTCCTGATCCTACAGGGTTGTTACATTCTTACTTTACATTGATTTCTCTTGAAATTTCCTTATGCTTACAATTTTTTTGTGGTATGGCTATTGTTAGACATAAAAATGTATTATATTGCCTCTGAACCCAGACACTGAAGAACAGTATAAAGAATGAAATCACTTTACATTGAAAGAGATATATAAATACAAGATGTTGGTCGTGGTGAATATCGATGACCACTAGTTGCTTAATTTGCAGACACCAGAGACCCTGCCTGGGCATACCAAAGCAAAGCACCATTACAGGGAAGATGTAGAATGGCTTAAAGGTCAACAGATTGGCCTTGGTGCATTTTCTTCATGTTATCAAGCTCAGGACGTTGGAACTGGGACATTAATGGCAGTGAAACAGGTACATTGTCTATTTTGGTGAACAAATTGAAAAACATTAACTGGAAAATATTATCATGGTTTGAAAGCATAGCGCTGAGATCTACATGTGACCTCAGTTAATGTGATCTTAAATTTTCGGGGTGGGTGTTTTGAGAAAGGCAGAGACGTTCTTCTCAAAACACTATTTGTTTTCCCTTCTGGAGAATTTTTGTGAAATACATGTTAAAAGTGATGGCTCTCATAGTGAACATGATTGTTCAGGCCAGTTTCTCCTTTCTCTTCATAGAAGAGGATTCTAATGTGACTGTAGTGCGTATTTTATGCACTTAATGCATTCTTTGTGTATATCCATCCTTTAAAAAATTGTTCACAACATGCATGTGTATTACCTAGAAAATTATGTTCATCTTAATATGTAAAGGTATTGTGGACGTAGAAGAAAGGTATGAATAAAAGTGACTCATTTCCGGTGGGAGACTTATCATTGGATCTTATTTAGATCCAGTGTTTCATTTTATTAGCCTGAATGTCCCCTAAACAGAGTTCTGCTGAGTTCTCCTATTGACAAAAAGGGAAAGGGAATTGGGCTTCTCAGTTTTTTTTCCACCTGAGAGCCTGCTATTGTTTATGTATGTACTTCATTTTTATCCTACCTTTCTCTCAATATAGGGATACAAAGTAGATAACAATAATTTATTTATTATTTATTAACTTTATTTCTACCCTGGCCTTCTCCCACAAGGGGACTCAATACAAATTAAAGCAATATAAATTCAGTAAAGCATAAATACATGTTTTAAAAGCAATTAAATCATTTGTGTCATTAAAATCATTAAACATTAAAATATTACATTAAAACATTTAAAAACTCCACATCCACCCCAAAATCCCATTCACACCATCCCTAGCAGCCCACACCTCATCAGTTCATAAATACCAAATAGCAGAGAAATGTTTTCACCTGCCTACAAAAGACAAGCATGGATGGGTCATCTTGGTTTCTTCCAGAGTCTGGGAGCAGTCACCGAAAAGGCTACTCTCCCTTATTCCCACCAAATGCACTTGAGAGGGTGGTGAGGCAGAGAGAAGGCCCTTCCCAGGTGATCGTAGTGTTCTAACAGACTCATAAAAAGAAACACGGTTTTTCAAATAACCTGGACCGAAGCCATAAGCTTTATAAGTCAAAACCAGTACTTTGAATTGTGCCCGGAAACTAGTTGGCAGCCGCTGGAGCTATTGCAAAAGGAAGATCGCGCTCCCTTTCTGTTCTTAGAAGGTCCTTTAATCTTCGAGAGGAAACTTGTAGGAGCTATTAAGGAATGAAAGTATGTTATATCCTCAATTGTGCTATTGAGAATGCTTCACAGGACTAAAAGCCTTCTGAAAAGCTTCTCTCTTTTGGAGGCAGGTGCTGCAACCTGCCCATTTTTTCTTATCTCCCTTTCTGGAAATAAGCTTAATGAAGAGGGAAATGTATCCCCATACCAGGCTGGATCCATATTTGTTGGGCAAATGGGCTTATTAACAAAAGACCCTCCTCATAAATGTACAGCAGAGTAACTTAGCAGCAGCAGCGTGACCCAGCACCAGCAACCCAAAATGATAAAAAGGACAAAAACACACAGACCAATTTTATCTCTTCCATAGTAGGCCTTTTTTATTGCTAGTAACAAGCGGTGACTATGTAACCTGTTTATTTTTATTGTGTAAGTCGCCCAGAGCACCTTTGGTGGAGGGCGACTCATAAGAAATAAAGTTAGTTAGTTAGTTAGTTAGTTAGTAAAAAAATATGGTTGCACTATTTACAAGAACAAGGTTTCCACAACACAAATAAAGTCCTTTATACTTCCTTCTTTGCTTTCATGCTAGGCTTCTTTCTTATGCAGATAAACAGCTTCTCTCTCACAGAGCCTCCTCTCACACCAAAATTACAAAGGAGCTTCACACAGTTGCTTTACACACCGCTACTATAGATGTTTACCTCACACTCCTCAGGACAACACTAGCTTTGGCTCACTAACTAACAGGCTTCAACCTACTAACTCTTTCAGTGTTTGACTCACATTTTTGAAATAAAAAATACCTAGTTAATATTTAATATTTCTGACAATGCTTCTATTTATTTGTTTGTTTGTTTATTCGTATTTGTCGCCCTTCCCAATGGCTCAGGGCGACTCACAACATGTTATAAAAACAGCCAATACAGCGAAAGTTAAAACTACAATATGTTCTAGAGAACATATTGAAATTGGTGGCACTTCAGTCATAATGAACTCAACTCCCGTTGATTTCAATGCATGTGTCCTTAGTATAACCAACTATCTCCCCATATACAAGTTGCAATTTGAACAATGGCGATGCAAAGTCTGATCCAGTTTTGTATATGAAACAGGTGACATATGTGAGGAATACATCATCTGAACAGGAAGAGGTGGTAGAAGCATTGAGGGAAGAGATAAGGATGATGAATCATTTGAATCATCCCAATATCATTCGAATGCTGGGAGCTACATGTGAAAAGAGCAACTACAATCTTTTTATAGAATGGATGGCAGGTAAGTTTTCCTCCAAACTCATCTCTTTATAAGACTGTCTCTTCGTATATCTTTTCACTGACCTTTTGAACCTGTGTGTTTGTGTGTGTCATCATGGACTATTCATGTAATAATTTAAAACACTAAGTTAAAAAGATATGACTTAACACTATTTATAATGTAGGAATAACACAGGAGGAAATTCCTGAATGTCTGAGATACAATCCTTGTCGTGACAGTGTCCTTAGGAGAACATCTTCTGCAGATCTTAGTAATTAAACAGATTCATAATTGGCAGACATTGCCTTGAATCGCCATATCCAAGGATGGAAAGGTTAAAACCAACATGTTGATTTGAGTCCCAAAAATAATTGGTGAACACTACAGGTCATTCATAATTGGCGTAAGATGATTTCTCAAAGCATCCCAACTCCCACATTTTCATAACTTCTGAGAACCCTTTAAAGTTTGGTGTACTGCCACAAATCCTAAAAGGAAGAAAGGATGATAGCAGAATATCTCTGTAAATCAGTTTCATTAACAGATAATTCAGTCATCTTCCTCTCCTCACATTGACTTACCTAATTAGAATCCCTTGTTCTAACTGCAAGCATATAAAATGGATTGATAGGATATGGAACATACATTTTTAAGAGCTATTTAAAACAGAAGTCTGTACAGAATAAGACAGATTACTAAACGGGATCCTCTGCAGTAAACGCATCATACTAGTAATAAAAGCAACTTTTCATTTTATTTTCTATTTTGGGGTTTGTTTGAATGTACTGTTTTTAGCCATTAAAGACTTAAATCACTGGGACTGGAATTGTTCAAAGATGACCTCTTCCAACATGACCCTGACTTTCTACCAATTTAGATCCGCTTTAGACATGCTGGCATTGAACCAGGAATCTTCAGCATGCAAAGCATGTATTCTGGCACCAAATAGTTGTCCCTCTGCTTGTTACTTTTAGTGTACTAGGCAAAACCTGTCATGTTCCTTTAATAGCTTTTAATTAGACGTTCCAATACTAATTGAAATTAGCAACGCAAATGAGAGAGAGATCTGTGGTAAATGTTCTAAGATAGTAAGAAGTTTGTGTGTAAAAACAATCAGTAGAGAAGAGACTAAAGCAACTGTTCTCTATCTCTCAAATTGGTGATCAACATTACGATGTGACCCCTGTATCCACAGAACCAGTGTCTACAGTTTCATTTATCTATGTTTATTAACATAATGTCTGTTCTAAGCATTTTCTAGGCCCTCCAGTACAACACGATGATATTCTTAGGCCAGAGGGTTTTTTAAATTTCAGACGGGTGTATATGATGAATGAAACATAAAAAGAAATTCACTAAAAGTGAATTCACATACTTTGAATTTACCTGTCTGCATTGTATATCATATTTTGCAGATTTTTCCATTAGCAATCAGTTTCTCTTTATTATGTGTGTTGATATTAGCTAAAGTATACTCTTGTCCTCCAGGAGGATCCGTTGCTCATTTGTTAAGTAAATATGGAGCCTTTAAAGAATCTGTGGTTGCAAATTACTCAGAGCAGTTGCTTCGTGGCCTTGCTTACCTTCATGAGAATCAGATCATTCACAGAGATGTTAAAGGTAAGAACAGTGTTGCTACAGACCCTGTGTACATTACGTTTGTTTTGTAATAAACCCTCATGAGAAAAAAGAATTCAGTTTACCCAGCTTAATTGAGCAAGCCTAAAATTTATTTATTTATTTGTCACATTTCTATACCGCCCCTCTCAGCCCGAAGGCGACTCGGGACGGTTTACACAAGGCAGTCTTTGCCCTCCAATACAACACAAGCAAACAACCTAAAAAATAACCATATAACAACAAATTAACAATTAAAAACATACAATTGCAGTCTCAGCGTAATGTTGAAATCACTTTCTGTCACATCGTCGTCATTCCATATATCTAATTAAACTGTTACATTTCATCAGCAAATGCCTGCTCAAACAGCCAGGTCTTGACTTTCTTGCGAAATGTCAGGAGGGAGGGGGCCGATCTGATGTCTCTAGGGAGGGCGTTCCAAAGCCGAGGAGCCACTACTGAAAAGGCCCTGTCTCTCGTCCCCGCCAGCCGCGCCTGTGTCTTGTGCAGCTACCTACATAGCCTAAAGTTGCTTGTTTCACAAATCTTCGAATAAATAGAAATGAAAATGGTTGAAAAGAACTTTGAAGTAACATTGTTATGCATATGATATAAGAAAGGCTTGTTTAAAAGGAGATAATATTTTTTTGTTTTGTTTTAAAAGGCCAGATGTCTTTTTCTGTCTCGTCCCGTCCCCGTCCCCCCACATTTTGGGGAGAAATGCATTTCCATGTTTGATGCGAGTAGGGAAACTAAGCTGGATCATCCCTGGTTAGTAGTTGAATGAGAGACAGCCAATGAATACCAGGTGCTATGTGTCATATTTCAGAGGAAGAAGGTGGTAAAACCACCTCTTATTCCTTGCTTAAGAAAATTCATTTTGGAAAATGTGAATCTCCATAACCATTTGGAAAATGGGATTCATGGAAAACCACTGGTCACTGGAAAGGCATGACCTTGTGAGAAGTCACAACCTTTTGAAAAGCGATGTTTATCAGCATTATGCAAGGCAAATACATTTCTCAGCTGTTAAACTGATGTACCTAGATATATCTTTAAACTGTCAGAGACAAAGACATGCCAGTGCGCATATATTCAGCAGAGTCTCAGAAGTGTTCTTTGAAGTTGCCCAAAAGCATCTACTCTCCCTTAAAATATATGACTTTATAACTTTTCCCCAAGAGACATAAAAACAGTCTTCTTTAAAAGTAACAGAAGTGGTTTACTTGCAAACCTTCATGTATACACCATAAAGGCACTTTGTGTATGAAATCCAGTTACAATAGGATTTTAAGTAGTTTCTCTGTGTAGGTAACACAGGGCATCGTCCAATGAAGTCTTTAAGCATACATCTTACTGAAGTCTAAACTCTAATGATCATGCAGTCTTCTGAAAGCATACAGATGGCTTCTACTCTGTCTAAGAGTCTAATGGCCTCTATCTCCACTGAAATCTAAAGCAAACAAACACTTCTCTACATGGCTTCTCAAATCAAACACTGATCTAAAAATGGAGTCTCAGCTCCTGAACATGTCCAGGCCTGATCGCATGGTCTGCAGCCCCTCCCACAACGAAGAGGTTTGGTAAATTTGCAAACCAATGCACACATACACTACAGTAAGCAATTATATACATAATAAACACCTAGTGGAGGTTTCAGAAAGTTGCTATTTCCAACAATTCAGCAGGTGACTTGAAGGCACATGCACATTATACTATCTTTGTAAGGCTTGTGGATATCCTGTTCTTGGATACAACCCCACACAAAGTAGGGAATGACCATTTTCATTCGACTTCACTATGATGAAGCATTCAGACCACTGCACTATTGTTGCTGAGTCCTGCATCTTAACCCATGGGAGAGGTTGGGGTTTTTTTTTTTTTCAAAGAGTTTTTTTGTCCTACAATTTTCTTTTTTAAACACTATTCTGTGTTGAGCTGGGGTAGGGCCAAAATATTGATAGTGTATTATCTGGGCAGAAAGAAGACTTAATCCACTCTTTGATGTTTCCTTCACACAACATTAGAATGAAACTTAACAGCAAGTGGCCAACATTCTCTTTGAAAGCTTAGTTTCTGTTTACCTGACTTTAGTTTCTGTAATATACAATATTGAATGCAAATCATTTATATAACTTGAAGGAAAATATCAAAATGTTGACTCTTCCAGTCATTCAAATATATCTTATATGTACATGTATGTTTTCTTATGATGTTGATAGGTGCCAACTTACTCATTGACAGTACAGGCCATAGACTAAGAATTGCTGATTTTGGAGCTGCAGCTAGGTTGGCATCGAAAGGAACGGGTGCTGGAGAGTTTCAAGGACAGTTGTTGGGCACCATTGCATTTATGGCACCTGAGGTATGAATTCATTGTGAAAGTACTTACAGCATCATTTATATTCTTGACTTTAGTGAATTGCTCAGCTGCAGCACAAGAAGTGGCATTCTATGCAATGCAAACAAAAATGTGTGTATAGCCTTGTCTTATCTGCCTTTTCAAAAAGATTCATTTCTTTGCAAGATTAATCAGGTGACAAATGTGGATGTGAGAAAAGCCCTGCTGGATCAGACCAAAGTTCAGTATCTTTTTTACAGCATCAGTCTGCCAACCTGAAAATTGCACCACCAAAAAATAAACTAATCAGCTGTTTCTGACTGTTATTCCTTAGCAGCAGGCATCATAGCATACATAGCATTACAGCCACTGATAAGTCTATTCTCCATATATTATTTTCCACATATTATTCTCATGCTGCTTTACCATTTTTTATTATTTACAATATATACAAGACAACCTCACATCTTGGCATACTACAAGAATCACATTTCTTTCTTACCTACCCTTAATCCGGCCAGTACAGGGACCTCCAAAAGTGACACTCTACCAATACTTCACATCTCTGTGTTGTAACTCATGCATTACTGAAACCACACAGTTTAAACTATAAGCCATTTTCATACTATAACATTACATACTGACACAGTCTAGATGTATGTTAAATTGGTTAGCTAGCATTTGACTTCCAAAATACTTTGAAAAACTGATTAATGTGTTTTGAATCTGAAGCACAATAGGGCTTCCCTTCAGGGATTTTTAGTAGTATCTTCTTATAAATTTTAGCTTTTATAATAAGTGTTTCTGAAATGTTTACTTAAAAACCCACTCCATGTTTGACAGATGCAATTTAATGATACTGTTTGTAGGCATCACCTTGTATGTGGTTTATTTTTGCTGTGTGTGTATGTAAACATGTGCTCACCCTTGGCAATGTCATTTTCATGCAGAATTTTGATGAACATGATTTGACATTATGAATACATCTCATAAATAAAATATTTGTTAAACCATGTTAATAGAGAATGCATCATAAAATGCATGCTGTGCTAGTGATAAAAGACTAAAAGAAGTTAAACTTGTTTGATATTTTCTTCTTCAGGTGTTGAGAGGCCAGCAGTATGGCAGGAGCTGTGATGTGTGGAGCGTTGGTTGTGCGATTATAGAAATGGCTTGTGCTAAACCCCCCTGGAACGCGGAGAAACATTCCAATCATCTTGCTTTGATATTTAAGGTAAGATTAAATATCAGTGAACATCTCCAGACATGTGACTGGAACACTCCAGTGGGAGCTTCCACAACACAAGATTTTGGGTTCTGGTTAGATCGTTATCTGTACTTGTATTTATGAATGTATTATGACATTGAATGTTTGCCACATTAAGATATTCTGGGGACGCCCTGCTCACGATCCCGCCTTCTTTGCATGCGCGTTTGGTGGGGACAAGAGACAGAGCCTTCTTATTGGTGGCCCCTCAGCTATGGAACTCCCTCCCCAGCAAAATTAGAGCAGACCCTTCCCGCCTGACCTTCAGAAAGAAAGTTAAAACCTGGTTATGGAACCAAGCTTTTGGCTAACAAGCTAGTTCAATATGAGCATATGAAATTGTGAAATGACCAATGAAATGTTATTGGATTTGACTCTAGATAACGTGATTTTAATAATTGTTTTCATACTGTTTTTTTCTTTTTGAGTTTTGATGCATGTTTATTTTTATTATATTTATGTATATGTACATCATAAAATTTCTGCCTATTGTGAGCCGCTCTGAGTGCCTCTGCTGGGATGAGAAGGGCGGGATATAAATGTAGTAAATAAATAAATGTTTTGTTGGAATCCACCCTGAGTCCACTCAGGGAGATAGGGCAGAATACAAATAAAGTTCATTATTATTATTACCATTAAAATAAATGAAAATTGCTCAAAAGAAATTGTGTAAAATGGAAGAAGAGAAATTCACAATAGATAACTAGGCCATGCCCTATGGAAAAGTGTTAGATTAACATGCCCACAAACTATAGCACTTGAACAGCATTGCACCCTGTGTTTTTTTAAAAGCTAGACTTTTTTAAAAGTTTTCTTGTATTTCAAAGTAATCCTGTCCTGTCCTATATCTGATAATCTTGAGGACACCATACAGTCTTTACATACACTTCACAAACATCCCAGGCAATAATCAGTGTTTCTCTGGCAAAAATCAAGCCATGGAGATTGACCCTTTAAAATCAAGACAGGCGACCAAAAGAGTTCCAGCTTCAATACCAGTTTACACCTAAAATTATTCGTACACTTTCATTAATTGGACATTTTAGTTCACTAGAATTAGTTTGAGAATGAAGTGGAATAGTTCTCTCTTTCTCTCTGCCAGATTCAGCCTTGGGAAAATGAATAGCGTTGAGGAAATGCATGACATAGCTCTGTTCTGGCTGACTTGTTGTTCTAAGCTGCTATCCAGTGCATTTTAGAAGCAAGAGAATGGTGATGAAATGGGAGAATGGAATGTGGTGGGCGATTTATTTGCTCAGCAGGAACCAGTCATGGCCCTTTCAGAGTGGCAGGCTCTTCAGAGCTAAACCCAGTTGTCTCTTCCTCCTGCCTCCATTGGCTTGTGTGAACGTCTCGGGATTCTTTCGAATGGCGAGCAGGGAAACATTGCAACTCTCTTCAGTTTTTCCTTGAAGTTGTATTGATTTTATTATTTGATTTTGAGTATTACTATTTGAGTATTACTATTTTAGGTGAGCCGTAATGAGTCCCTTTGTACTCTTTTCATGTTTTTATTATTAATATAGTGTTTGGCACTTCCAACAATAAAGTGAAATATCAGTACACAAAGAAATCTTGCAGCATCTTGAAGACTAGGAGAGAGAACGAAATTGGTAGCATCCTTACGTAGACTACTTCCTCCTCCCTTGGCTTCTTCCTCTAATTCTGCTCTCTATCTTATTCACAGGCCGAGGCATTTAGATAGAACTATTAAGGTGATTTTTCTTAACTGATGGATTGAGAGAAGGAGATTCTAGGGCTTCGTTACAGAGCAACAACAAAGTCAGGCTGTCAAAGTATATGTTTAGGACTGTTTAATAGTCAGGTCTCTATTCTGTTTGCTGCAAATTCCGTATTTCACATGCCAAGTAAATAGGGTCATGCCTTTCTTTTATTAGTCTTAGTGTGATGATTTGAGAGCTTTAAACAATGCCAAGGTAAGATGGTTGCATAGAATATTAGATTTAGTAGATATTTGTGTTTTTTTCAACTAGATGTGCCACAGATAAAATTTGGGATTTCTGATTCCTGAATGCAAAACCACTGTATGCTTTAACACTGATCTTTGCAGAGCGTGCCTTTTGATTGGGAGGCAGAGAGGATGCAGTTGTGGTGAAAAAAACATTCTATATATATACTCAGAGGCACTCAAAGTATTTCTGATTTAGCTCCTCCTTTCAGTGACTGATCTTTGTGGGAAGTCAAGTCACTCACAGTGGATCATTTTCTTTAATTAAAATAAAGACACTATTCTCTGGAGTGTTTAGAGGAGCAATCCACAAATAACTGGGTTGCATCTTCACATGTCAGTATAAAATCGAGTTCTTTATTGCTCCTCTGCATGTCCAAGAATGAATTATTCATTCTTGCTTACTTACTTACTTACTTAGGCGATCCCTCATTGTCCGAATAGGAGCCTTCCAAGTGTAGTGTCTTGGCAGTGGATTCGTAGGTGACTGTGGAGCCCTATTCTTGATCCGCATGTTCTTCCACAGTGAGGGCATCAGTTTCCAGGTGGAAGGTGGTCCCAGTCAAGGTTGGCTTGACACGTCTTTCTCTTGGCACGTTTCTCCTTTTCGTTCTCCATTTGTGCCTCTTCGAATTCCACAGAACTGCTGGTCACAGCTGACCTCCAGCTAGAGTGCTCAAGGGCCAGGGCTTCCCAGTTCTTAGTGTCTGTGACACAGTTTTAAGGTTAGTGTTAAGCCCATCTTAAAATCTCTTTTCCTGACCACCAACATTCCATTTTCTATTCTTGAATTGGGAGTATAGTAGCTGCTTTGGGAGACAGTGATCAGGCATTTGGACAATGAATAGTCATAGGGAGCAGCACCTCATTCCTCAATCTTTTTTTAACACCATGACCCCTTCCCTTGCTATCAAGATACTCCAGAAAAATCTTTTCTGGCAATTCTGTTACAGCAAACTAATGTAGGAAGAGATGATCTTGCAGGTAGTTTGATTACAAACTATACTACTTTCAAAGGCACTTTGAATAAATCCCAGAAACAATTAAACCAGTTTGAAGGAACACATACCTTGAATCAAACAAACCAAAAACATGTGTCAGGATCTCATTAACCAGATTGCAAAGTATTTAAAGCCAAGCATTTTTTGTTTTGCTTCCTTCCTCCAGCACATTTTTGTGGTATTGTATCTGTGCTTCACAAAATTCATCTGAGAAAACAAGCACATCCATGTGAATTAATAATGAAGTGCAAAACCTATACAAGTTAAAATGCATGATAAGCTGTGCAAACCAACCTGTATCCAATATAACCAAGATGCTCCACATTTTTACAAAGTCTCAGAAAAGCATTTTGCTTTGGTCTAGATCTGGTGTTTTGTTGTGTTTTGTTTTGGGCGGGAGGACGGGGGTCCCTGCTAGAGAGAAAATCACGGTGAATTGGTCTTTTCTGTTCTGTATCTAGATTGCCAGTGCAACTACCGCTCCGTCGATCCCGCCACATCTGACTCCGGGCTTAAGGGATGTGGCGCTTCGATGCTTGGAGCTTCAACCTCAGGACAGACCCCCCGCAAGGGAGTTGCTGAAACACCCCGTCTTCCGCACTACGTGGTAATACTGTAAAAGTGGAGAGACACTGGACACGATCCTACTGAATAGAGAACAGTACCGGTCTTCCTGTGCAAGTTTGCATGGTTAACTGCTCTGCTGGCCTTAATGATACATTGGGAAGACTTGAGGTCAGTAGAGGACCTGTACTTAAAAATATGTGACTGACAAATCGCAATCTTTCCCTAAGCTCAGTATGCAACATTTCACAAATTGTGCAGAAATATGTAAACTGTGCCTTTCTCAAAGATCTGGTTCTTTGTGAACAGAAAAGCAATTCCTCTTTTAAATCTGCATGATTATTTAGTGGAAGAAGTGATTTTTTAATTTTTTTTATTTTGGAGCACTTTTTCAGCAATATTAGCAGCTGAGGGGCTCAGGAGCCATTTTAAAACTGCAATCACTGTTCCATTTCGATGCCATGCAAAACATCAGCGGTTTGGGCTCTACAACCCAGTTTTGTTTTCCTCACTTGTCATAGAAAAAAGAAATCAGTGTCTGTGCATTGTATTTTCACAAAGCTTGTTCTTTAAGTGAAGAAAGAAATCATGGGTAGTTTTATGACCACATTTTGCCTTCCTAAGAGTCGCTGACCATGGCAGTTGTGGTTCACCGTGCATATAATTGCTATTCTTGCAGCTTCCTATTGGAAGTGACCAATCTGTGTTTTCATTTAATCTTTTCTTTCATATTCAGGGAAAATATTTTTTAAAACACACCCAGAATAGCTAGAACTAGGTTCAAGCTAAATGTTGCTGGATAGATACACTGTAAGAGACTGTGATACAGAACGGTTTGGATTCTGGAATAAAATGCTGCCCTCAAAACAGTGTTTTGAAGACGTGTTGGAGGAGAGAACGCGCAGTTGTTTTGAACAGCAAAACCTCTGTAACCAAGGATCAAATGAACAGTTAGGGTTTGGAGCCTTTTTATTGTCAACATTTTCATGGTAAAACTGTGTAGAAACATGTTAATGTATCATACTCGCTGCCACCCAGCTTCCATTCTAGACAGCCTTTAATGGGAGCCAAAGCTTTAAATCCTGTCTTACCCTCCATTTAGCACTGTATTCATGTTCGCTGTTGTTTTACCTGCTGTTTTCCTTCTGCCATACATCATCTGTTTGCAATTATAATTGATCACTAAATTATTGGGGGTAGTATATTTTCAGAAAGAAAAGAGAATCATTTCATCTCTTTCAAAATGTTTTATGGGGGAAAATGGACTTGAAAAAACAGCAACCCTTAAACATAATGTGAAGAAGTGCTTCACAAAGAGTGCAAGACTACTTTTTAAGCAAATGCTCAGTTGCTTAATGCTTTCAAGGGCAGCCTTTTAGAGCAGTGTTTCTCAACCTGGGGGTTGGGACCGGGGAGGGGGTTGTGAAGGGGTTTCAGAGGGGTCGCCGAAGACCATCAGAAATCATAATTTCTGATAGTCTTAGGAACCCCTTTGGCAGAGAAGGCTGAAGATCTCTCTGCCTGTCCTTCTCTTCCTTTTTGGAAACAGATGGCAAATCTTCCCACCAAAAGCTGTGAATGGCCGGCCTCTCAGCCAAGGGGAGGGCTCTTTCTGAGACTCCAAGCAGAGAGGGGAGAGCAGATGTACTCTGCGCATGGCAGCGTGATGCTTATGCGTAGGCAAGGGAGAGTGCAGGGGTGGAGGGAGGCTTGCACAAGCGATTCCATTCATGGCATGGGGGGTTCTGTGCGAAAAGTTTGGCCCAATTCTATTGTTGGTGGGGTTCAGAATTCTCTTTGATTGTAGGTGAACTATAAATCCCAGCAACCACAACTCCCAAATGTCAAGGTCTAGATTCCCCAAACTCCACCAGTGTTCACATTTGGGCACATTGAGTATTTGTGCCAAGTGTGATCCAGATCTATCATTGTTTGAGTCCACAGTGCTCTCAGAATGTAGGTGAACTAAAACTCCAAAATTCAAGGTCAGTTCCCACCAAACTCTTCCAGTATTTTCTATTGGTCATGGGAATTCTGTGTGTCAAGTGTGGTTCAATTCCATCATTGGTGGAGTTCAGAATGCTCTTTGATTAAATCCCAGCAACTACCACTCCCAAATGACAAAATCAATCCCCCCGGCACGCAACCAGTATTCAAATTTGGGTGTATTGGGTATTTGTGCCAAATTTGGTACATCCTGCATATTTACGTTACAAATCATAACCATAACAAAATGGGAAAAAATTATGGTGGGGGGTCACCTCAACATGAGGAACTATATTAAGGGGTCACGGTTTTAGGAAGGTTGAGAACCACTATTTTAGAGCCTGATGAATGGAATCGTGAAGGAAAATGGCAGTTCTTTTGCTTTTTTGCTGAGTCTTTTTGAAATAAAGTAATGATTGTGTTTAATCAATTTCTGTTAAATAACTGTTCCAAGTTTTAACTCTTCAGAAGCCAGTGACCAGAAATTGGTTATGCTCAAAAGACTCAGGACAAACTAAATAAGCTATTATACTGTACATTTGTAAGTAATGTACAACTCGCAAATTGGAAACAAAATAGGTTAAGAGGTTTACAGCAATGATGATGCTAGCATTAACTAAAAGCAATGTCATAAAATGTGGATGCGTATTTCTTTTCGAAATGTTACATTCCATTGCTTTTTGAAGATTGGCAGACTTTGAAGAGTTAAACAATCGAAATGTGAAGTTTGGTAGCTCTGTTTTTGTATTTGACTTCAGTTTCTTGACAATTTAGAATTTCTCATTATTCTAATCAAATTGTTTTTAAGTCTCTTTGTGTGCAAGCTTTAAAGGATGCACTCTTGCCGGTTCATGTACTGGAAGATCTGTTGTTTAATTAATGCCGTTTCTGAAAAGAAAATAAAAAAGTCAAATGTATAAACTGATGAACCTCAGCTAATCAGTATTACCTTTTTAGATGGCCATGTCTACCACATATCAAACTCAAGAATGCCTCTAGATGCCTAAAAGCATTGTTTGAGTTTGTCCGCATTTCCCTCAGCTCGCTGTAATTGTGGTGTTGTTGTTGTTTTTTTAATGCAGATGTGATGTAATCTTATTCTCTTTGGATCAAAGCTGGACTGAAAATTGTATTGTGTAATTATTTTTGTGTTCTTAATGTTATTTGGTACCTAAGTTGTAAATAACGTCTACTGCTGTTTATTCCAGTTTCTACTACCTCAGGTGTCCTATAGATTTTCTTCTACCAAAGTTCACGTTCACATTGAAATTATATTTGTTATGTGACTGATTCCTAAGACTTCCAGGGCTTAAGGGCTAACTTCTATTAGCACCTTACTGTGCAAGTAAATTTTAAAGATCTCTGGGTTAAGAAAATTTGGCTTCATTATATCCTTGTTGTTTTAAATATATCAAGATATTTTAATTAAAAGTTTTTACCCCTTTGAACCAATTTTATAGTATAATTTGTACCTATTTTGGTGGTTTTGTCTTTATAGTAAATAAAAGATTTTGGACAAAAGTTGAACTTATTTTATGACACTGAACTGTGTTTAACACTTCTTGGTGTTTTTCTATTTTCCATACAATACGACTGAAGTCAGCAATGAAAGAAAAGATTTGAGAAACTGCAGTATGAAAAAGTTGTTGTTGTTGTTATACACTTTATTTATATTCTGCCCTTCTCCTCTAGAGGACTCAGAGTGGATTACAGCATTTACATATAGGCAAACATTCAATGCCTTTACAATCATATACAATGAGACACATAAAACACAAACAAAGGCAGATTTCATTTCTGGCTTCTGGAGGCAGTGCTTCTGGCTCTGAGGAGATGCTCTCCTCCATTTTTCAAGCCAATGAGCCTGCGTTGTCATCTCCTGATTGTGTGGCCGGCAAGATTTTCTCTTTGTCTTTTCCCACCGAAGTGGTACCTATTTATCTACCCATATTACATGTTTTCGAACTGCTAGGTTGGCAGGAGCTGGAGCTGACGGATGGGAGTTCAGTGGCACATTGTGCCACCGCGGCTCCAGTGATAATAGTCTTTGAATGTTTCTCTTTTATCTCTTTGTTTTTCTAGCTGCATAAAGACTTTTGAACTATAATTAGGTAAAGTTATGATCTTTTTTTCTCAATTTTATCATTGCTGCAGATTTGTATCCATGGTGCCATATTTATCAGTAACAGTAGTACATGCCAATGGTTACTGTTATATTACCCTACCAAAATTTTAACATATAAACCTATAGATTAAGGAGTAACTGTCTGTTAGACTATTACACTGTTTGTTTCATTAGTATATAGTTGCATACTTAAATGCTCGGAAGTGATGTCCACAGGGATATTTCGGGGGGGGGGGGGGATAGATACCAGCTTAATACATTTAGATCTCTATTGACCAAGGAGCTAAATTTGCCACTGGATTGAGTAACATACTATCTCTATTTGCAAAAACACCATACAATAATAATTAAAAAATATTTATATTCCGCTTTATCTCCCTGGGGGGACCCAGAGCAGATTACAGTATACACATGAGGCAAACATTCAATGCCTTTTACACAACAGTGAACAACATACAACACAGACCAAGTTAAAGGCCTTCCCATTTTTTCCATCTCCAGCGACTGGAGGCGATACACAACTTTGGCCATAGGGAGGTGCTCTTGTTTCATTTTTCCATGCCAAGGAGCTTGTCCATAGACCTCTCCAATTGTGTTGCTGGCAAGTCTGCATATCTGCATGGGGCACCATTTTACCTTCTTGCCAAGGCCATAACTATTGATCTACTCACATTGCATGCTTTCAAACTGCTAGGTAGGTAGAAACTAGGGCTGACAGGCGGGAACTCGCCCCAACTCGCAGCTTGAACTGCCAACCTTCTGGTCAGCAGCTTTATTGCAGTTAGCGGTTTAATCCGTGGTGCTACACACTCACTTTCAAGAAGTTACAGCTTGGGAATGATCAAGACACAGGTACCTGAAGAGCACACAAGACCATGGCATGTTCTCTATTCTTCCTGGAGAGCACTGTAACAAAACTGGGAGCTGTTATACAAATAATTTACATTTATAAGTATAATCAGTTCAACCCGTCCTGAGATGACCCATGGCTGTTGAGATGCTGCAGTTCCCATCATCTCCAGTCAGCATGTCCAGTGTGAATGATAATAAGACTTTCGGTTTCACAATGGCTGGAGAACATGTTGCCCAACCTTGCTTCAGGAGTGATTTGCCACCAAATTTACAAAGATCTTTCTTTTATGATGTCTTGTTCATCTACATCAGTGGTTCCCAACCTTTTTTTGACCATGGACCATTCTCCAACATTAGTACCAAAAGGGTTACGAATTAGGTTTTGGTCAACTTTAGATTTGGTTTGGTTATTTGGGGTGCTGACTTAGAAAATTGCATTGGATAGACCACATAAGCTCTAGTTTCTGATACAGAATAAATACATGCCATCCAGTAGCTGCTATCTGCTCACCCACATAAAACCATATTTAATAGTCTAGAGTTGATATAGTCTAGCCGATGCAATTTTCTTACTCAGCAACCCAAATAACCTGCTAGGCTACTCAATACTAACCAAGCTGGCTAATTGCAATATTCATACTTTTTTCATGTCAGGAGTGACTTGAGAAACTGGAAGTTGCTTCTGGTGTGAGAGAATTGACCGTCTGCAAGGACATTGCCCAGAGGACGCCCAAATGCTTTAATCGTTTGCTGCTTGATACAGAGGTTTGTTGGTTGTCAAAGGGTGCCTGTTTAGATAGGTTTTATAAGCTGTTTAACTCGGTGCTGGAGTTCTTGAAAGATAAAAATGATGCCTTACGATCCAATTTAATCCAATCCAAAAGTGAAATTGCTTACTTGATCGACTTGTTTCAAAAATGTAATGAAAGTAATCTTCAGCTTCAAGGTGATGAACTGAATTTATAAAAACAAAATCTGCATTTGTGACAAAACTTTTTCTGTACAAACGAAATTTTGGACGAGGGGAATTCAGCCAGTTCCCAGATTTATCAAGAGCAGGAAAAAAAGATGAAGGCATACTTTGTAATTGTGAGCCCTTGGATGCTCTCCATTCAGATTTTAATCAATGATATTCAAAATGTGCTTCAAGCCTTAAAATGATCAGTCTTTAGAAAGTTGGCAGCCATTTCCTTCCTGGTTGTTTCCAGTCAGCACTCTCTGTCCAAAGTGAAATTGACAGTTAAAACCGTTGGTCTCAGCAGTAAACCAGAGACAGCAGCCAATCAGAATTCTGGCCTTTGGCATGTTCAGCCAATCAGCTGCTGACACATGTATTTCCAGTCAACCCATTACAGCATGGCGTCTCTTCACATCCTCACAAAGACAACTCACGTTTGAGTTTTTCAGGCTGTATGGCCATGTTCCAGTAGCATTCTCTCCTGATTTTTCGCCTGCCCCTAAGGCAGGTACCCTCAGAGGTTTGTTCAGAGGTCTATTGGGACTGAGGCAAGTGGGGCTTATTTTTTTTCCTGTCAGGAGTGACTTGTGAAACTGCAAGTCACTTCTAGTGTGAGAGAATTGGCCGTCTGCAAGAACGTTGCCCAGAAGATGCCCAGATTATTTTTTTGAATGTTTTACCATTGTTGTGAAAGGCTTCTCATGTCCAAGCATGGGGAGCTGGAGCTGACAGGGGGAGCTCATCCGTGCTCTCCTCGGATTCTAACTCCCTCTTCTTCCTTCCATCTTTCCACCGTTTCATCCTTCCCTCTTTCCCCCCTCCTTCCCTCTCCCTCTTTCTCCTTCCATCCATCCCTTCCTCCCTTTCATTCAGAGTTTTGGAATGCGATGTCATTATGCAGATGATCTCCAAATCTGTCACTCCTTCCCCCCTGTCACCAAGGAGGCTGTCCAGACCTTGAACCGGTGCTTAGCCGCTGTGTCAGACTGGATGAGAGCCAGCAAATTGAAATTGAATCCAGACAAGACAGAGGTCCTCCTGGTCAGTCGAAAGGCCGAACAGGGCATAGGGTTACAGCCTGTGTTGGGTGGCGTCACACTCCCTCTGAAGACGCAGGTTCGCAGTCTGGGAGTGATCCTGGACTCATCGCTGAGCCTGGAACCCCAGGTTTTGCTGGTGGCCGGGAGAGCTTTTGCACAGATAAAACTTGTGCGCCAGCTGTGCCCGTACCTTGGGAAGTCTGATCTGGCCACGGTGGTCCAAGCTCTGGTTACATCCCGAATAGATTACTGCAATGCACTTTACGTGGGGCTGCCTTTGAAGACTGTTCAGAAACTTCAACTAGTCCAACGGGCAGCACCCAGGTTATTAACTGGAGCAACATACAGGGAGCATACCACCCCTCTGTTGTGTCAGCTCCACTGGCTGCCTATCCAATTCCAAGCACAATTCAAAGTGCTGGTTCTGACCGTTAAAGTCCTTTATGGGTCTGGCCCAGCTTACTTGTCTGAATGTATCTCCCCTTATGTCCCACCTCGAAATTTACGATCCTCAGGGGAGGCCCTGCTCTCAATTCCACCTTTGTCGCAAACACGGTTGGTGGGGACGAGGGACAAGGCCTTCTCGGTAGTGGTCCCTTGCTTGTGGAACTCGCTCCCCAGCAAAATAAGATCAACTTCTTCCCTCCTTTCCTTTAGGAAAAAAAACTAAAGACGTGGCTGTGGGACCAGCCATTTGGTTGATGTGGAACAGCGGATGGACAATCGAGTAATGACAATGTTCTGGTAGCGGACTACGGATTGACTTGGACAGCCAATGAATGTGGAACAGGGATTATGTAGTTGTTTCGATTTTTACTTTTTAAATCTGTTGATATATTTGATATCTTGTTTTTGTATTATGTACCCGGCATCGAATTGTTGCCTTTTGTCAGCCGCCCTGAGTCCCCCTTCGGGGGTTGAGAAGGGTGGATTATAAATGGAATAAATAAATAAATAAATTTTGTCTTTCCTTCTCTCTTTCCTCCCTCTGTCTCCTTCCTTCCTTTTGTCTTTTCTTCCTTCCTTTCCCTTCCTTCCCTTTTGTCTTTTCTTCCTTCCCTCTTTCTCCTTCCCTTCCCCTTCCATCCTTCCCTTCCCCCGTTTCGTCCTTCCTTCCCTTTCATCCCCCCCCTTCCTTTCTCCTTTCATCTTTCCCTTCCACCGTTTCATCCTTCCTCCCTCCCTTCCCTCTTTTCTCCCTCCTTCCCTTTCTCCTTCCCTTCCTCCCTTTTGTCTTTCCTTCCTCCTTACCTGTTTCCCTTCCCCTTTCCACCATTTCGTCTCTCCTTCCCTCTATCTCCTTCCATCCTTCCCTTCCTCTTTCCCTTCCTCTTTCTCCTTCCACTATTTCATCCTTCCTCCCTTCCCTCTTTTCTCCCTCCCTTCCATCCATCCCTTCCTTTCGTCCTTCCTTCCCTCTTTCCTCCCTCCTTACAGCTTTCTCCTTCCATCCTTCCCTTCCTCTTTTGTTCCTCTTTCCCTCTTTCCTCCCTCCATACCTTTCTCCTTCCATCCTTCCCTTCCTCTCTTTCGTCCTTCTCTTTCTCCTTCCACCGTTTCATCCTTCCTTCCCTTTTTCCTCCCTCACTCCCTCTTCCTTCTTCCATGACAGGGGGAGTGTGTCCCTGTTGGTTCTCCTGGACCTCTCAGCGGCCTTCGATACCATTGACCACGGTATTCTTCTGGGATGCCTCGCAGAGATGGGGCTTGGAGGTACTGTCTTGCAGTGGCTCTGGTCCTTTCTGGAGGGCCGATCTCAGAAGGTGTTATTGGGAGACACCTGTTCAACCCCACAACCATTGTCTTGTGGGGTTCCTCAGGGTTCAATACTATCTCCCATGTTGTTTAACATCTACATGAAGCCACTGGGGGAGGTCATCCGGAGTTTCGGGGTGCGGTGTCATCTGTACGCAGATGACGTCCAGCTCTGCCACTAATTCCCACCTGCTACTAAGGAGGCTGTTCAGGTCCTGAACCGGTGCTTGGCCGCTGTGTCGGACTGGATGAGGGCGAACAAATTGAAATTGAATCCAGACAAGACAGAGGCACTCCTGGTCAGTCGAAAGGCTGAACAGGGCATAGGGTTACAGCTTGTGTTAGACGGGGTTACACTTCCCCTGAAGATGCAGGTTCGCAGTTTGGGTGTGATCCTGGACTCATCGCTGAGCCTGGAACCCCAGGTTTCGGCGGTGACCAGGGGAGCATTTGCACAGTTAAAACTTGTGCGCCAGCTGCGCCCATACCTTGAGAAGTCTGACTTGGCCAGAGTGGTCCATGCTCTGGTTACATTCCGTATAGATTACTGCAATGCTCTCTACGTGGGGTTGCCTTTGAAGACTGTTTGGAAACTGCAACTAGTCCAACGGACAGCAGCCAGGTTGATAACAGGAGCGCCATTCAGAGAGCGTACAACTCCTCTGTTGTGCCAGCTCCACTGGCTGCCAGTTTGCTACCGGGCACAATTCAAAGTACTGGCTTTAGCCTTTAAAGCCCTAAACGGTTCTGGTCCAACTTACCTGTCCGAACGCATCTTTCCCTATGAACCATCGAGATGTTTAAGATCATCTGGAGAGGCCCTGCTCTCGGTCCCGCCTTCTTCGCAGGCGCGACTGGCGGGGACGAGAGACAGGGCCTTTTCTGTGGTGGCTCCTCGGTTTTGGAACGCCCTCCCTAGAGACATCGGATCGGCCCCCCTCCTGACGTTTCGCAAGGAAGTCAAGACCTGGCTATTTGAGCAGGCATTTGTTGATGAAATATAAGGCTTAATTGGATATAAGGAATGACGACGATGCGATGGAAACTGATTTCAACATGACGCTGAGGCTGCAATTGTATGTTTTTAATTGTTAAATTGTTATTATATGTATTTTGGGGGGGGTGACTTGTTGCTGTGTTGTATTGAGGGCAGAGACTGCCTGTGTAAACCGTCCCGAGTCGCCTTCGGGCTGAGAGGGGCAGTATAGAAACGTGACAAATAAATAAATCTTTCCATTCCACCATTTCATCCTTCCTTCCTCCCTTCCCTCTCTCTCCTTCCTTCCTTCCATCCATCCCTTCCCCCCTTTCGTCCCTCTTTCTCCTTCCATCCTTCCTCTCTTTCCCTTCCTCTTCCTCCTTCCACCATTTCATCCTTCCCTTTTTCCTTCCATCCATCCCTTCCCCCTTTCCCTTTCCTTCTCTCTTCCCTTCCTTCTGCCACCGGGCAGCCAGCCAGCCCTCCTAGCAGGGACCCCCCAAGTTAGAAAGTTTTCCCCCTGCCTGGCTTGAGGGCCCCCCATCGCAGCCTCCCTTGTGAGCAGGCGTGTCATTATGACCCGCATCCAGGGCGTCCCCATCAATGGGAGGAGCAGGGAGCCGCCTGCCTGGCCTTTCCTCCTCTTTCTCCGTAGCGGCAGCCATGGTCTGGAGGGCCCTGCGGAGGCGCTGGGAGGCCTACAAGTACCGCTTCGTGCCCTGGATCGCCTTCAATCTCCGCCACAAACGCAGGTGAAGCAGCCCCGGGCGGGCCAAAGGCCACTCCTGCGCCGCACTCGGGGAAGAAGGCAAGGGCTGGGGAGGGAGGGAGGGAGGGGAGATTGCCCGCATCCTCGCCCGCTTGTTTGGATGCACAGCGCCACCTGGTGTCCGTGGCGCTTCAAGACCGTGAGTGCAACTTTGGCTCTCCAGGTGTATCGCTTACTCTTAAAAGGGAATTTTCAGAGTCTTTATGGAGTTCTGTTTGGATCAGACCAGATTGATTCATTAAGACAGAGGACAATAGACTATAGTTGTACTAGAGTTGTGCCATGGTTAGCATCCCACGTGTCAATCAAAATCATAAACAACCAATGAGCAACTGTCTTAGACCAGTGTTTCCCAACCTTTTTTGAGCCGTGGCACACTTTTTATATTTGCAAAATCCTGGGGCACACCACCAACCAAAATGACACAAAACGATATCCTGGCAGGAATGGCAGAAAGATACAAACTTCCCACACAGAACTCCCATAACCAAGAGAAAATGCTATAAGAGTTTGGTGGGCATTGACCTTGAGTTTGGAGTTGTAGTTCACCTATATCCAGAGAGCACTGTGGACTCAAACCTGGGCAAGGAAATTGAGAGGGCAGCAATGGACCAGCTGCAGACATTCCTGGATGATGCAACCTGGCTTGACCCCTTCCAGTCCGGCTTCCATTCAGGCCATGGGACAGAGACCGTCCTGGTCTCCATCACAGACCTACTCCGTTGCCACTTGGATCGAGGCGGATCGGCGCTGCTCATGTTATTGGACCTCACGGCAGCGTTTGATACTGTCGATTACCAACTTTTGACACACCGCCTGGCGGTGGCGGGAGTGAGGGGGACAGCCCTCAACTGGCTGTCCTCCTTCCTCCAAAACCGCCTGCAGCGAGTGAAGTGGGGAGGGGTGGCCTCCGAGGGCTCCCCCACATTGTGGGGTCCCTCAGGGGCCATTCTCTCCCCCGCTGTTATTTAACATCTACATGCGACCACTCGCCCAATTGGTACGGAGTTTTGGGCTGGAATGTCACCAGTACGCTGATGACACCCAGCTCATTCTGAGGATGGACGTCGGGGTGGAATCTGTACCCGATAATTTCCATCTCTGCCTAGAAGCCGTAACTGGATGGCTGCGAGCCAGTCAGTTGAAGGTGAACCCGGCGAAGACGGAGATCTTGTGGCTGGGCCGCCTGGAGGGTAGAGACCCAGTTGCCGGCGTTTGATGGTGTGGCACTTCGCCAACAGCCCCTAGTTAAGAGACTTGGGGTCCAGCTAGACACCCACCTGTCGATGGAAGCGCAGATTGCCTGCGCTTGCTAGACAGCGTTCTACCATCTGCGGCAGGCGAAACGTCTGGCTCCTTACCTCCCGCTGCGACCTGGCCACGGTGATCCAAGCCCACGGTCATCTCGAGGCTTGATTACTGTAATGCGTTGTACATTGGCCTACCCTTGTCGGCGATCCGGAAACTTAAGCTGGTGCAGAACGCAGCAGCGCCTGCTGTCGGGAGCCCCAAGATCTGCGCATGTGACCCCACTCCTGCGTGCACTGCACTGGCTTCCCATCGAATTCCGGGTCTCCTTCAAGGTGTTAGTTCTAACTTTCAAGGCCTTATATGGTTTGGGGCCAGTGTACCTGAGGGAGCGTCTTACCCCATACAAACCCAGAAGATCACTGCGCTCAGAGGGGCTTAATCTACTAGAGGTCCCTAGTATTAAGATCTGTAGGCTGTCGAGCACCCGGCAGAGAGCATTTACAGTGGCTGCTCCGACCCTCTGGAATTCTCTGCCGGAGGAGATACGAGCACTACGGGGTTTGTTGGCCTTCCGCAAGTCTGTGAAGACTTGGCTATATAGGCAGGCATTTGGTCCCAACTGATGCCTCCTTAGTTGCCAGCTGCCAACATACCGTCCTGCCATGTATTGCCTCTGCGTATTATTGCTTGCCGGGATCATTTGTGGGGAGGGGGGCTTTTGGGTATACGTCTTTTATCTGTTTATTGATGTTTTATTGATTTTATGCTGTAAACCGCTCTGGGCTCCAGAGAGAGCGGTCTACCAAAACGAATTTATATAAATTATAAATAAATAAACAATGTTGGATCAGGACCAAACTTGGCATGAATACTCAATATGCCCAAATATGTACGCAGATGGAGTTCAGGGGAAATGGACCTTGACATTTGGGAGTTGTAGTTGCTGGGATTTATAGTTCCCCTACAATCAAAGAGCATTCTGAACCCCGCCAATGATAGAACTGGGCCAAACTTCTCACATAGAACCCCCAAAAGGCAAGAGGAGGTCTCTACTTGGGGAAAGGGAGGTGGGCCTTCCCAATGCATGGAGAAAATTACAAAAAAAAAACCCCGCTCCCCACCTGTTGTCTACTTGATCTCTCCAGACCAAGTAGACAACAGGTGGGGAGAGGGGTGTTTGTAATTTTGTGTCTTTATCAAGGTAGGTTTCTTAGGGTTTTTATACTTCAACACACTAGACTCCCTCCCCCCTCCTGGAGGTTCCAATTTCCCACGGCACACCTGATGATCGCTCACGGCACACTAGTGTGCCCCGGCACACTGGTTGGGAAACACTGTCTTAGACCAATGAAATGATTTGTCTTTGGAAACCAATTAGAATGTGTATTCAATTCAATGCCAAAAATGATAAAAACTCGGCAGCCCCGTTGTGGGTTTCGACAAACCCTTTGGTTGCATTTCTGTATGCATGATTGTTGTTATTGCTGTGGCCATGCAATAATAATAATCTTTATTTATTTTATTATTTACTTTATTTATATTCCACTCTTCTCACCCAGAAGGGGACTCAGAGCAGATTACAGGTACACACATACTTAGCAGACAATCCCTGCCATTTCCACATACACACATATAGACGAACAGAGGCAAACTCTGGCCAGCAGGGGGAGCTGATGTACTCCTCATCTCTCAGCTTTCCCAGCGTCCCTTGTTGTTCCTTCCGCATTCCTCAGCGTTCCTGGAGTTCTTTAATGTCCTCACAATTCAGTCAAAATTTGCCTCCCCACTTAATGTGGTACCTTTATCTCCTACTTGACAGATGCAACTGTCTTTTGGGCTGCAAAGGTCGACAGCAGGCTACAATAAAGGTCGAGCACCCACCTCGACCCGGGCAGGCCTCGAACTCATGACCTACTGGTCAGAGAGATCTTATGCAGCTGATACTTAGCCAGCTGCGCCACATTCCCGGTGCTTTATTTATACCCTGCCGCCATCTTCCCGAAGGAGACTCGAGGCGGCTAACATGAGGCCAAGCCCAAAGATACAATATAGCAAGATAAATTACAAAATGCCGACAACAAAAATTACATCAGAATAAAATACATACAGTAGCAAAATAAAATAAAGCAAATTGACATCATATGAAATCGAAAACAACGGGCAAGCCAAATGGACGAGGCAAAATGATAAAATCCTGGATGAGGTAGGAATAGAAAAAGTGTAATTGAGAGGAGTGTGTCATTGTTGTGCCATTGTCAGGGTCCCACGTGTGCTATTATGTCAATCAAAATCATAAACAACCAATGAGCAACTGTATAGCTAGCTTATTTATTTATTTACGACATTTATAATCCACCCTTCTCACCCCAAAGGGGACTCAGAGTAGCTTATATGTAAATATAATATATTATATTATTAGCATAGATAGCACAATATTAGTACCATACATTCCCATATTGTACTATACAACTAAACTAATATTATTAGTAATATTACATGTAATATGAAATATATAATTATTATATTGTATTATTAGTATTATATTGTATTACATTGTAATGTTATCAATATTATATGTGTATTACTATATTGTACTATACGACTATACTGTAATATTAGTAATATTACATGTAATATGAAATAATATAATTATATAGTATTAGTATTATATTACATTCTGATATTATCAATATTATATGTGTATACAATATATTATATTATTACCATAGCACAATATTAGTATTATATATTACTATATTACACTATACCATTAGTAATATTACATGTAATATGAAATATATAATTCTGACATTGTATTATTAGTATTATATTGTATTACATTCCAATATTATTATCAATATTATATGTGTATACAATTACATGATTTGTCTTTGGAAACCAATGAGAATGTTTGTTGATATGGCTATGGCCACGCAATAAAGCCTTTGTAGTAAGAATCCAATTTATGTCTTCCTCCTTGCATAGCTACATTGGGCCATTGAGGGGATTCCCAAGGTTGTGCATTTGGAGTGCCCCTACATTTGGAGAGCCCCTACATCATTTGGACTTCAACTCCCACAATTCCTAACTGTTGGGCGAGTGGGCTTATTAAAAACAAACGCTCCTCATAAATGTACAGAAGAGTAACTTATTAGCAGCAGCGAGACCCAGCACTAGTAGCCCAAAGTGACAAAAACACACAGACCAATGTTACACCTTCCATAGTAAGCTTTTCTTTATAGTAAAATAATATGGTTGCACTTCAGATAGAGTTTCCCTGCTGATTATTACAAGGAATTGATGGTGCCAAGGTGTTTCAGGACAGTTTCAAATTTTGCATTTTGGTCTCTGTGCCGTGAGTAGTGTCACCTTCCACAAATCAAGCCATAGAGAGTACGGGCAGACTTGTTTGTGCTAGAATCCTAGGTCCCTTCCACACAGCCATATAACCCAGAATATCAAGGCACAATATCTGCTTGGAACTGGATTATGTGAGTCCATACTGACATACAGTATAACCCAATTAAAAGCAGATACTGTGGGGTTTTATTCAGCTGTGTGGAAGGGGCCTTAGAGTTTCACTCACGTCGTCGTCATCATTATTATTATTATTATTTGATACACAACCAGATTAGTACACAGCAAACAAGATCACTATGCTGGCTTTTGTATTCGATCACTCCTCAGACACTTCCCAAGTGTCTAGGACTTGTGATGTTATCGGCGAAGAATTGTTTTTAAGTGCAGGCCAAGGTCTTCAGGCAGTACACCCAGTGTGCCGATCACCACTGGGACCACCTTGGCTAGCTTCTGCCAGAGTCTTTGCAGTTCTGTCTTTAAATCCTCACATCATGAAAGCTTTTCCAGTTGCTTCTTGTCTATTCTGCTGTCGCCTGGGATTGCAACATTTATGATCCATACTTTGTTTTTTTCCACAATAGTGAGGCCAGGAGTGTTGTGCTCCAAAACTATTCAGAAGTCCCAGAGTAGTTCATTTTCTGTAACTTTTTCAGGCTTGTGATCCCACCAGGTCTTTGCCACAGGCAGATGTTTTTTGTGACACAAGTTCCAATGGATCATCTGAGCAACGATATTATGCCTCTGCTTAATGTATTACTATTATTATCTGTTGGAGCTTTGTGGATGCCGTGGTCTGCCAAAACAAATAAACAAACAAGCCAAAAATCAACAACAAAGAGCAAACCAAGACCGAACTCTCCCTAATTGCCAAAATGACTAAACTGAGGTATCATATCATGTAAATAGCATAAGACAATATGACTCATTGAACAGGATGGTAATGCATAGCAAATTGAAAGACAGTAGAAAAAGAAGAAGACTCCATTACAGATGCTTTGGTTTAGATAGGAAAGCCATCACTTCAAATTTGCAAGATTTGAGTAGGGAATAGGAGATCTCTTGGCAGTGTAAGACAAATCTGACTTGGCTGCAAATAGAACTATAGTTGGGAAGGGAAGACATGAATTGGCCCTCTTGAGCTCATTGTTGGAAAGCAAGGAAAATGTTTAACAAATATAGGTTTATCTATAGTTTATATGTCAGCAGTTGAAACAAATCTTATCAGCCACATTTCAAAATATATGATGTGATGACCTGACATCAGTTTCCAACAGCTGGGTTGAGAAGATAAACCTTAATTTGTCATGATATGATTTTCCCAGTTTTTGCCTTGCAATATTTTTTAACCAACAGTTTGCCTTATATGGATTTCTCTTTTCCCATCTTCACCTCAAATCTTCATACATACAATGGATGATGGGATCACACTTTCAAAGATACAGTGAAGACATCTGTCCTTGCGCTTTGCTACTCTGCTGCTGAGTACGCATGCCCAGTGTGGAACACATCACACCATGTTAAAACAGTGGACGTGGCTCTTAATGAGACATGCCACATTATCACAGGGTGTCTGTGCCCTATACCACTTACACAGTTTAGCCAGTATTGCACCACCTGACATCCGCCGGGAAGTAGCAGCCAATAATGAAAGGACCAAGGCAGTGACATCTCCGGCCCATCCCCTGTCCAGATATCAGCCAGCACACCAATGCTTTAAATCAAGAAATAGTTTTCTAAGATCTACAGAGATACTTGTAGGAAGACCTCAGCAAATAAGAGTCCAAAAGTGGCAGGCTAAAACCCGGAACCTCAAGTTTTCTAAGATCTACAGAGATACTTGTAGGAAGACCTCAGCAAGTAAGAGTCCAAAAGTGGCAGGCTAAAACCCGGAACCTCAATCCATGGCTGATACCGAATGAGAGACTCCCTCCTGGCCACACAGAAGACTGGATGATTTGGAAGGTGCTGAAAAGACTGCGCTCTGGCACCACAAGATGCAGAGCCCATCTTACGAAATGGAGCCACAAAGTGGAGTCCACGTCATGCAAGTGTGGAGAAGAGCAAACCACAGACCACCTACACAATGAAGACCTTCTTATAGCAACACCAGAGGCACTCCCAAGTGGCCAGATACTGGTCAAAGGACATTTAATAGAATGCCCAAGTTTTTAAACTTTGTGGGTTTTTTAATACATCACAACTGTACCCTTAGTTTGCTCCTGATACGATAAATGAATACTTTCAAAGAGACTACCAAATGGCTTCTCCAGAGCCCCAAGTCAGTAAAGTCAGCAGTGAAGTAAAGGGGGCAATTGGCTGCAGTGCGCATTAGGTCTAATTGACCTTTTCCCCATCTGTAATTTCTGTAACAGTAAACAGATGCCTGGAATGAATAAAAGTTTAAATTGGTTCTTGGTTCTCCGAGAGAGCTAACAAATATCTCAAGATGTATACTTGTAGGCTAATGATCTCAGCGTAGTTCTTCTAATGAATTACAGCCGAATATCCTCTCAGTGATCATCTATTACTCTAGGTTATGATGTTTATGCTGCCTGTTTTAATTTAGAAGATATTTTACCTTTTGTAAAAAAAAAAATTCTGTTGGTGACTCATTACAATCGGAGTATTTGCCTGCACAATCTATCCCTTCATCCAGGCCTCAATAGAGTCATAGAAATAAGAATTAAGAAGTTAGTTTCCCTTTTCTCAACCCATTTCACTTGTAGTTAGCAGGAACAGTTATTTCTTATATTACTTTCCTTAGTCAAGAAGCCTCTGATTCAAATTTAGTTATTTATCATATCAGAAGCAAACCAAGAGTACAGTTGTAATGTATTTAAAAAACACAAAGTTTAAAAACTTGGCATTATATTCAATGTCCTTCGACCAGTAGCTGGCCACTTGGAGTGCCTATGGCGTTGCTATAAGAGGGTCCTCCATTGTGCATGCGACAGGGCTCAGGCTGCATTGTAATAAGTGGTCTGTGGTTTGTTCTTCTCCACACTTACATGTCATGGATTTCACTTTGTGGCCCCATTTCTGAAGATTGGCTCTGCATCTCATGGTGCCAGAGCGCAGCCTATTCAGCACTTTGCAAGTCACCAAGTCTTCTGTGAGCCCAGCGGGGAGTCTCCCATTTGGTATTAGCCATGCCTTGAGGTTCCAGGTTTTAGCCTGCCACTTTTGGACTCTCACTTGCTGAGGTGTTCCTGTGAGTATCTGGTTCAAATGCAAGCAATAATATGCTTGCATTTGAATCATAAACTTTATATGTTTTAATCTGTTTACTCCTTTAATGTGTTTATTGACTAATTATTGACTGTTTTAATGGAGGGGGTATGTTATTGCTTTTACTGTTGATTTTACCAGTACTTAATTGTGCCAGAGTTGTAAGCTGCCTTGAGTCCCTTGAGGGAGAGAAACGCAGGATATTAATAAAGTAAATAAATAAATAAATAATGGCTTTCGTGCCAACCAGGCTTCTTTGGTGAACATGGATATACAGAATAATAATAATAATAAACATCATCATTATCATCATCGAATGATCGAACTGCAAAGGCTCTGGCATAAATCAGTACAGGTGATCTCAGCACCAGAAGATCTCAGCTGGCATTTATAAACAATAGCAAAAAAAAAAACAATGGGAGGGTGCGCCTACTACGACCCAAAGAAACACAGGGAGGTCCCGGGAGGGACTGGTGAAACACCAAAAATATACACAACAATATCACAATCTGGAAATGTGTGTAATAATTCCAATATGATGGATGCCCAATAAACAATTGTAGGATGTCCAACAATTCTCATACAGATGTATCAACTATTACAACATTATTAACGGCACATCAATATAATGAATACAATAAACAATATCACTGTAACAGACAAAGCACCTTTTAAGTTATATAATTGTATATAAGTACAAAAAACATAAGGAACATCCAGATATAAATAGTTGCGTATCTATTAAGTCATACGTGGACACTGAATGTACTGAATAGCAAAATAACCCACATACTGCATAGATAGGCAATAATATATATCCCCCTGGGGTTTCCGTAAGATATAAGGGATGTAATAGTAGCGGCTATATATAAGAAATAAATTATACTCAAAAAGTAGGAAATCAGCAATTGAATTATATACCCTTAAGTCATGAAAATGTACCCAAAGAAACAACAGGTACACGAATAATTCGAACTGATCACTCTGGGATCCCAGGGAGTTAGGCACTTAATGTTGTCATAAAGATTAGAATAGATATAATCACAATATTACAAAATACATGCAAATAATCACAACAAACAATATAAGGTTCTGGATAGGCTGGTATTGTGAATGTATGAACTAAATGCCGCCTATCCTTAAAAACAATCGGCACTGACAAAATTACCATTTGTCAGCTGCAAAAGGCCACAGTATTCTGATCTGCACGCATTATTCACCGATAGAGAGAGAGGGAGAGGTATGAATGTCATGTCCAATATCAAATAAAAATATAGACCAAGATCCCCTAATCCTGATCCCCTCTTACCGATATAGCCATTCCATGTTTTAAGGAGGAAGTGGGAGTGGAAAAAGATCAGCAGGAAACTATGTTTTAATTTTCTTATAGTTGGATTTGCTTCAACAGGCGTCTATGAGGAAGTCTGTTGTTCCTGGCTCATCATGTCCTTGCAGTGCATCCAGCTAAAGCAGTGGTTCCCTTTTTTTTTTGACCAGGGACCACTTGAACGGGGACCACTTTGACCAGGGACCACTCCAACATTAGTACCCAAAGAATTACAAATCAATTTTTGGTCAACTTTAAATTTGGTTTTGTTACTTGGGGTGCTGATTCTGAAAATTGCATTGGATAGATCACATCAGATCTAGTTTCTGATACAGAACATTTGCCATCCAGTTGTCGCCATCTGCTTGCCCGCAGTAACACTCTTATTTTAAAAGCTAGTAAATATTATTTGTTATAGAGGCTGGGCCCAATTATAGTATTTAAAAAATCTGTTTTACTGTTTTTTTCCCTCATTGTAGAACTTTGCGGTTTGTTCCAGAAGAATCGAAGGACAAAATAGTTCCTGATGAAGATGTCCTTAAAACACTACTGAAAACCTTTAGAGCCTTATTTATAAATGACTTGAGAAGGCAAATGTTTCTTCTTAACTTCCTTCCAAAACTTAAATCGAAATATCCAGAGCTAGAGACTTCAATATCCACAGCAGTTGGCGACAACCAGCAGAATCAAATCATCTTCAATCCAGAAGAAGTTCTATTTAATACGTTAGGATTCAGTATTACACGAAGCTGCAGTTCATTGGTTTCTGCTGGCACAGGAGTCTTTGTAACCAAAGGTTGTGTTCCAAAAGGAACCATTGTATCTATGTATCCTGGTATGGAAACCATTGTATTTTGAAATAGGTGAATGTATGAATCTGTCTTATACTGAGTCAAACTGGTGTCCTGCATTCAACTTACAGATCTATAATCTAATGATACAAATCCATATGTATTCACAATTGCAATTGCTACTGCCATGATTGCAAATGCCACCCCCAGAACCCACTCTAAATTCAAAGGAGATGTTCCAAGCAACAGAGATCTGTGGTGCGGAGAAGCAGGGTGCTTTAGGGTAACATAGTCCGCCCCCTCCAGCCAGTCAGCCACAATGTGATGTTTATGTAGTTATAGATATGATGTAAACATCTCAACAAATGTAAAAAGAGGTGGCAAAGGGTGCAGCTATGCTGTTAAATGCAGTTGGACACCATTCTAACTGCTATGGCTCAGTGGTGGCCCCTTGGCTGTGGAACTCCCTCCCTAGCAAAATCAGGCCAGCTGCCTTCCTCCTGACATATCTATGGGGCCAAGCCTTCAGATAGCTATAGAGTGCAATAAGTATAGTTGGAATATGTGCAGCAACTACTGGAATATGATTTTGGATGGTGTGATGTTAATAATTGGTTTTAATGTTTATGTTTGTATTAATTCTGTGTTCTAATGTATGTTTATTTTATTATATGTTGTTTTACATAGCATTGAATTATTGCTGTACATTTACAGCAAATCCATAATTACATCAGGTTATAGCAATTTGATGCCAATGTGTCTCCAGAATAAGAAAATGTTGAAATCTATTATTTTCTGCATTATTCGTCACCTTCCCATGGAAACCTAAAATAGATTTTATTTTTATCGTGAATAGGTACTGTCTATGAAAAGTATGAGCCCATATTTTTCCAGTCCATTGGTAACCCATTTATATTTAGATGTATAGATGGGGTGCTTATTGATGGAAATGACAAGGGAATCTCAAAGGCTATATATAGGTAAGTACTTGACAGGAAAGACATCAATCCAAAGGTTTTATGTTTTGTAAAAATCAATTTATTTGCAAATGATTTTGTTATCTGGAACCAACTAAACTTGGAAGTAATTTATTTCACCTTTCAGTGTGGAATAAAATTTTAGTGGCAGATTAGGAGACAAGTCTATCTTCTTTTTGCTTTTTGTGTTTATATGTTTGTCCTTGAAGAATACTGGAAACGTAGAACATGTGCTTTGTGGCTAGACTGCTTTAGAACTGAAAATGCACAAAAAACTTTTTTTTAAAAAAGGGTTTGACATAGGCCAGTAATTCCCAACCTTTTTGTTTGAACAGGGACCACTCTCCAACATTAGTACCAAAAGGGTTACGAATCAGTTTGGTTTGGTTTTTGGGGTGCAAATTCAGAAAATTGCATTGGATAGACCACATCAGCTCTAGTTTCTTATACAGAACATATGCCATCCAGTAGTCGCCATCTGCTCGCCCACAGAAAACCGTATTTAATCATTTAGAGCTTATGTGGTAGTAGTAATCTTTTGTGAGTAGTCAGCCTTTCCCCTCCTGACACCCCCATTGCCTTGGCACTATAATAGGGTTTCGCAAGACCAGTCGCTCTCATTGCTGTGTGGTTTCGAGGCAACAGTGTAATAATGATGAAGCCGCGGACCATATTTTCATTTTTGGGGACCACTGGTGATCTGCAGACCACAGGTTGGGAACCACTTCCATAGGCTAATGTGGCGGCAATAGAAAACAGTAATTGACAAAGCCTGATAATGTTGTATAATTTCAAGATTAATATATAGTTTGGTGTTATTTGGAAGAGGCCTAAATTCCCTGAAAACAGCGGATGCTATCTGATTTTGAAAGCTAAGCATGGTCAGACCTGATTAGTCCTTGGATGGGGGACCACCAAGGAATACTAGGCTCTGCTATATATCTCTCTCAGACAAAGACAGTGGCAAATCCCTCCTAAGTATTCTTTACCTAAGAAAACCATAACAGACAACTTGAGGTCATCAACTAGTATTTGCAGATTCGAGAATCAAATGTAAACAATGCAGTGTTGTTGATGTGCTCATCCATGATGAATTCCATATTTTCACAATAACTCCACAGATTCACAGCTATAACATAAGATGCATTTCATTTGTCAGCAGGTCACATTTTACCTACTTACTTGGCTCCTGATCTATATAATGCTTCCACTAATAAAGCTCCTAGGGTTGCTTACATGTAATATCTACTAACAAATGAGACCAATTCCTTCCCTTGATCTTGTAAATTTAAAACAAAAGGGTAAATGCTAAGCTTTTATGATCAAAGACACTAGAGATTCCTCAATGCCACTTGATATGTGGTTGCAGGAAAGGGGTGGGGAACTTACAGGGATACATGCAATTGCATGTTATATATTTCAGTTGATATACCTCAGTTCCTATATGTTATTTTGCAGTATTTAATAGGATTTGAGAGTGCTGAATAATATAATTTTTGCAAATGAACTCAGTTAAGAGAAGAGTATCTGCATCAAATCAATTGCAATCAAAATATGGATGTGCATTCCACACCTTTTTCTCCAGGTCATGCAGTAAAAGAGATCAGTTTGGTCCCTTACAGATGAGCGATTCCTTTTGGCTTACAAATAATATTCAGAATCCACTGGCAGTGGGACAGTATGTCAACAATTGTTCAACAGGTAAATAGAACACCCCCCCCCCCCGTCCATTAATCCAACCATGGACAAGGCTGCTAAGTAGCAGCAGATTCTGCCAGTGTTTGGCCTCATTTCTGTTCGTGGACCCTATCTGTCATGATGAAATATCATATATGGTTTGGATGGAATTGTATGAAAGATGAATGAATGAGAGCTAATAATTTTGGAGATACCATTCTGGAATACAACTACACTCAGGAACCGTAATTAAAAGTTGCTGATGAACTGCTGACATTGATACTTTGGTGAACGGCTTTTTAAAATGTAATTTTAATATGTATTTGGTAATTTTATTGTCATTTTATGATGTTTAGATTTTAATGTTAGCATTGAATTTTTGCTGTCTGCCAGTCTGGGTCCCTCTGCTGAGGTTGAAAAGATCGGGGTAGAAAATTTTTAAATAATAAATAAATAAATAAATAAGAACTGTGAAAATTATTAACTATTGATCTTTTGGGGGGAAACAACATGTTTACATTAGTCAAAGGCAATGGCTCTTTAAGGAAATGTTTACAATGTTTCTTATGTTGAGAAGGACGTCAATACGAAGCTCCTTATGTTTACCAACACCAATTACGGAAAGTCAACATCTGTCAGGAAACTAAAATGAAGCCAAGATGTTTCAGGATGGAAAATTTTTTTCTATCATTCATTTACAACTTTGGAAGAACATCAGCAGAAATATTGCTATATAAGAGACCTTATAACAATCCAACAAGTGTGACAGACAGTGGTGCTGTTCACCCGCTTTGCTCTTCTCCTTGGGAAGGAGAGAGGTGGTGTATTTTGGAGTGATAGATCTGTAATGGAAAGCAGGAGTCTGTTCACTTGCTCCTTTTCTCAAGGGAAGAGAAAGGAGTGCAATTTTAGAGTCATCTTCCTAGGGAAAGAGGATGCATTTTGGCATTTTAGAAGTTTTGAAATTTTGGAACTATGCGTTGGCAGATTTGCAAGGAAGCAGACAGGCCTAAGAGGTGTTCTCCAGGAGACAGCAGGAGGAAATGATAATGCATGCATGGTGACGATGGATAAATGTATTTATGTAATGTGAATGCTGAGTGAAAATGTAATCCCCCTTTGTTTGTTTGTTAGCCAATGTAACGGTAGATTTTTGTGAATCCAGTGGAGTTACATAGTGTATGTCTAAACGCTGTTCTGTAAAAGTTCTGATACCCTTTCTCTTACTGGAAAATTGCAATAAAAAGAACGTATGCTGTAAAGTTATGAAGAATGTTATTGAATGTTTGTATATGTGCATTGTGATCTGCCTTGAGTCCCCTGCGGGGTGAGAAAGGCAGAATATAAATGATGTTAATAAATAATAAATAAATAAAAAAGAAGTTATTCATAACATTTTCATAGTAGCAGATAAGGCAGAACATTAGTTTCTCTCCATGAGGATATTCCACAGTAAATAGATCATCTAAGGATTTTGATACAGTAAAATCACAAAATCATAATGACATAAGATTCCAAGCAAAATATTAATATGAATGTAGCTCTTAGTCTACATTGAAGATTTTTCTTCTTTTTTTCATTAGACAAATCAGCAAATGTATGTTACCAGGAGTTTGATGTACCTGAATATTTTCCTATAGAATTTAAGCAGTATCTCCCAAATATCAAGTACAGTCATGAAACACAGAGGTAAGGATTTTAATATGATGTGTTATGATTGAGAATTCAGTTGATGTGATCAAATAGTTAAACATTTAAACAATTTTTCAGAATTCAAATAAAGACAAATCTCAAATATCCACCTCTCTTATGCATAATCTGCAGGCCCTTGAGATGTGTAGTTCTTGTGGCTCTACAAAATATTGGGCCAGGAGAAGAACTTTTCTCAAACTACTACACGATTATAAGCTGAGCCCAAGGAACTCACATGAAGCTTTGCGGACCTAAGGTATTTGCATTGACTGTCCTTGGTTGTGGTTGGGGATGTGTAGTGCATCTCCTTAATTGTGCCTTCTGTGTGTCATTTATTTCTTTTGTGTCGGACTTACCAGTGGTCATCTATTTTGTTTTTGCTACTAAGGTTTTACTCTTCTGTTTATACATGTTATATCCAGCTATTAACTACATTGGAGAACCTTCATGTCTTGCAGTTTGAGAATTAAATATGTTAATAAGAAATTCTACAGATGTTCTTCACCTTCTTATTTCTATGCAGTTACCTCTTGTACGGCGTTCCATGAAATCACTCCAGAACTCTTGACTTTGGTAAATGGTTTCCAAGGGGAGAGAACTTCCATAAACAAATGGCTTAACCCACCAGGAAATAAGAAGTGGTTAACTTCAGGAGTCTGAACCTGAGTGGCAGCAGGTTTCCTCTCACAATGGCCATGATCTGATTAAATTCAACTGAACACAACTATACATAACCTCACAAGGCAATGAGAAGGCAAAACTGTGGCCAAGAAAATTCATTTTAAAAAACTGTACAAAACTATAGTACACTACAGCAAGACTAGTAATGCATACCACTTATTCACTATGTCCTGAACAAGATTTATTATGCAAAATTGCAAAATTC
Source organism: Anolis apletophallus (assembly GCA_030556195.1). Classification (NCBI taxonomy): domain Eukaryota; kingdom Metazoa; phylum Chordata; class Lepidosauria; order Squamata; family Anolidae; genus Anolis; species Anolis apletophallus. The sequence continues at coordinate 36,175,096 of JARBWK010000006.1, forward strand.
AACAAACTTTTGGAAACATTCTTGTATTTATTGTCCCAAGATGCCATTGCCATTTCGAAAAAATGTTTTGCAAAGCAATTTGTGTTTTTTCCCGTCTGTATTTTTCAGATGTGCTTGTGGTGGGACTGGGGCTACTACCATCATTGAAGGTCATTTTTGTTATTTCCCAGTACTGATCTGTTAAGCCTATGAAAGAGGTTAAAATAAAAAGGCTCAATTGCTCAAGGCAGCCGAGTGAGTTTTTGAACTGTGTGGCAATCAAACATGAGTTTCCCTTCTACAGATTTGCCTTTCCATCTTCCATAATGCATACTTTAAAAAAAATCACATAGGAAACATTATTCTACAATGTCAATCACAAATAATACTATTTTAGTACTGTTGCTGCATAAACTGATTCCTAGAAGACACAGCTGGACTTGATCCCTTCCAGTCCGGCTTCCGTATTGGGCACGGGACGGAGACCGTACTTGCCGCCATTACAGACCAACTTCGCCGCCAGCTGGACCAGGGTGGATCAGCTCTGCTTGTCCTGTTAGATCTGACAGCAGCATTTGACACCGTAGATCATGCACTATTGTCCCACCGTCTAGCCGCTTCCAGGGTGAGGGGGACCGCCCTTAAATGGGTGGCCTCCTTCCTCCGGGACCGGGGACAACGTGTGGAGGGGGGCGGGGAGGTCTCCGGGAGGCTCTCACTTGACTGTGGGGTCCCCCAGGGGGCCATCCTCTCCCCCTTATTATTCAATGTGTATATGCGTCCCCTGGCCCAGCTGGCTCGCGACTTTGGTCTGGAGTGCCATCAGTACGCTGATGACACCCAGCTTCTGCTGAGAATGGACGGCAGGTCGGACTCCGTACCCGATTGTTTCCATCTGTGCCTTGAAGCCGTGACTGGTTGGCTGCGTGCCAGCCGGCTGAAGGTGAACCCATCGAAGACGGAGATACTGTGGCCCGGTCGGCCTGGGCTGGATGAGTGCCGGCTGCCTACCCTGGACGGCGAACGGCTTAACCCATCGCCGTCAGTTAAGAGTCTGGGGGTGGTGCTAGACTCCTCGCTGACCATGGAGGCCCAGGTCTCCATGGTCAGCAGGACTGCATTTTACCACCTCCGACAGGCTAGGCGGCTGGCCCCCTACCTGTCCAGGACGGACCTGGCCACGGTGATCCAAGCGACGGTCATCTCGAGGTTAGACTACTGTAATGCCCTCTACGTGGGCCTTCCTTTGTCGACGATCCGGAAACTCAAGCTAGTGCAGAATGCCGCAGCTCGCTTGCTGGCAGGAGTGCCAGCAAGGGAGCATATTCCACCTACCCGTCGGCAGCGGCACTGGCTTCCCTATTGAGTACCGGATCGCCTTCAAAGTTTTGGTTTTGACCTTCAAGGCCCTGCACGGCCTGGGGCCTGCGTACCTGAAGGACCGCCTTACCCCGTACGTTCCCCCGAGATCACTGCGCTCAGATGAGCAGAATCTGTTGCAAGTTCCATCAGTCCGCTCCTGCCACCTATCGACGACCAGACAGAGGTCTTTCTCTGTAGCGGCACCAGGGCTCTGGAATGCCCTCCCGGAGAGTGCCCGAGCCATTTCGGAATTGGGCCCATTTCGGAGGGCATGTAAGACGGCTCTTTTTGGGCTGGCCTTCAATTAAGTGCCCGAGGCGATAATGCACACTGTATGCCCTCTTAACCCATGCTCTGACCTTTGTAACTGTTTTAATGTGGCTTTTGTGTTCTGGTTTTATGTTTTATTGACTGTACTGGCCGCATGCCGCATGTCGCGCTGTGCTGTCGGTGTAATTTTATGTGATCCGCCCCGAGCCTGCCGGGAGGAGCGGAATACAAGAATGAAATATAAATAAATAAATAAATAAATAAATGTTTGATCATAAGTGATTCTAGATAGGACTAATAGAAAGATACTTGGACATTGCCTACATCAGTTATTAAGTAGACGTGTATAACAACTTTATAATGGACACAATATATATCTGTTCAATGGGATTTAAATCAATTGCAAGAAGTTCCTGTTCTGTTAGAGTTTAGCTTTGTGTGACATTTTGGAACTTAGAATACGAGCTTTTAAGCCACAGTCACATTTTCCAAAATATATTCTAGTGGATTTCAGTACTATTAAGCTGCAGTCCAATTCTCCATTACCCAAGAGTTAAGTCCTGTTGAGGCTTCCTTCTGAGCTGGTATATATAGCATTCCTATATGTTTGGCTTGTCAGACAAAACAGCCTTTTCTGTTCAGATGGGTGAACGAAACAATGTATTTACAGCAGTTGGAGCAATTAAAGTTCTAAAGCCTATGAAAGTCATAAGGCTGCCGCAAGTCAACAAGCAACTTGACGGTTAGCATTCCTCACCATTAGTATGCATTTAAAGTTGCTAGTTGCAGTGCGTCTTGAGGACCTGATTTTTTCAATTCCTAGCATAGATTTAGCAAGTGATCACTGCCATTGACGCTTGCCTTTTACTAAGGAGTCAAACATGTCAAAACATGCCAATAGAACACCCTATCTATTAAAGCACTACTTCTACAAAAAATTAAGTACACAGCACTCCAGATTTTTGGGTTTGACTTAGTTTTGATTTTAAAAATGAATCTTTCTAGGAATCTCTAGGTCCTCTGATGTAATTCTGTGCTTAACTTACAAGGGAACTTACTGTAGTGTAGAGTCACACAGGGAAGACAGAAATGCCTAGAAAAATGTTCTTTCAGATAAAAAAGCCCCAGCAATTTTATGCACTGTTCTTCACTTTCACAGGGGGTCTGTGCCCCTTATTGTAGCAAATGAAAAGCACTGACTATCAGATGGGATACAAGGATTAACATGCCTGAGAATCTTGATCAATTCTCAACTGCCAGGTTTAGTAGCATGAGACTGAACAGTCACAAGGCATGGAAAGGAGACTACAGTAATGGAAAAGTGGAGTTACCAGCTGGAACAGTCAACAAGTCACTAAGAAAAAAATAAAACTAAATTGGCCAAGACAGTATCCATGTTTGCATTTACGCTTACAACTACATCAGTCTATTGAAATAGCTGCCACCTGGAAATTTGTCCTGCACAATTAGTCACTTCTGAGGGCGAAGTAGTTCTTATCTGTGCTTTTACTCCAGGTCACATACTAGTCCTCTCAGGTGCAGTGGTGATAACACAACTCTCGTTTCATCATTGTGTTTGCACATCTTATTGAAAAACAGACATTTGAAAATGCCTTTAAAACCTGTGCATCCAAGGGTGCATCTACACTGTAGATTTGATGAAGTTTGACACTAATTTAAGCACTGTGGCTCAATGCTATGAAATCATAGGAGTTGTGGTCTTTAGCCTTGTCTGAAAAAAAAGTGCTGGTCTCACCAAAACGCAACTCCTTTGATTCCGTAGCATTCAGCCATGGCAATAGTGTCAAACTGCACTGACTCTACAGTGTAAATCAGTGGGTTCCCAACCAGTGGTCCATGGACCACCAGTGGTCCGCAGGAACTAAAATATGGTCCGCGGCCTCACCATTACTACATTGTTGCAACAAGAGTGACTGGTCTTGTGAAATCCTCTTATAGTGCTGAGGCTTACTAAATATGGTTTTCTGTGGGTGAGCAGATGGCAACTACTGGATGGCATATGTTTTATATCAGAAACTAGAGCTGATGTGGTCTATCCAATGCAATTTTCTGAATCAGCTCCCCAAATAACCAAACCAAATCTAAAATTGACCGAAAACTGATTTGTAACTCTTTTGGTTCTAATGTTGGAGAGTGGTCCCTGGTCAAGTGGCCCCTAGTGGCCAAAAAAGGTTGGGGACCACTGATGTAGATGCACCCCTAGACTGCTTCCAGGTGGATAGCTTCTAGTTCTATCAATCTACAAACATGATTCTGCTTTTCCTTCTTAACAGAGAGGTTACAGATGGCAAATACTATCATCTGCACCATAGCTAAAAGCTGGCAAAACAGGAGGAATACGTAAAAGCTTCAACTAGCAGCATTCTAAAATACTGGAGTTAATATGGCAGAAGTATGAAAACTTTCACAGAAGGGGAAAAAAGGTTTCCAGACATTTATTTCTGGAACTGTACACCAGGTATTAAAATACAACAAATACAAAATAATGTTCAAAAAAATCAGTGTTTTATGTACAAATATTAAAACCAATGCAACAATAGCAACTTCCTTTTGGGTGTCAGATACTAAAATGTTGCGATTGTCACTAATTTCAGTCATTACGCACAGGAGATACCAAACTGAACCTAGGAATGACTGGAAGGAATTACAGGTTGCTTCCGGGAGGGTTGCAATCCTCCACAGGACCTCAAACAATAACTGGAACATTCTTCCATGGAAAAATCATAGCCATGATACCGTGTCAATTTAGTTCCCATTTATAGACAATGTGCTTATAACACTGGGCAAACAGTTTTCTAATGGTCGGTTTATCCACTAGCTTACATTCAAACTTGAAATATTTACTAAAGACTTTGGTTAAATTAAATAGCATCACTAATACACTATTGGATCTGAAATTAACATAGGCTTTGACTCCGTTTGAAAGAGGAAAACTGCAGAAATTAACCTACTTGTACACAATTCAGTATACTTCAGACGGTATTGTACAGCCTTCAAGTAAATTTAGCAAGAAGAAACACATCATGAGGAAAAATAAACACCTTAAAAGCTAACAGTGAGAGGATGAATGGCTAACAAAAGTAGAAGTATTGCTTTAAGCACAGCACCGGATACATTTCTAAGTGAATTAGCCATCTTTTTCAGAGTCCCTGTAGTTAAGTGATACACCTACAAAACTGCATTTGCCCACAATGAATTTTTGGTTTGCTTGTATAGGAGGCAGGGTGGAATATAAGCAATGAACAAATAAGTCATCACAGTTTGTTAGAAGAATTGTGCTTTACCCACTAAGAATCAAGGCAGTTCAGATTTCTTCACATACTTTCAATTCGGCCACCTTCATACCGACCCTCAAACTCAATTCTTTTAATAAACAGTAACAAATTCTCCACAAAATGTTTAAAGTAGAGGAAAAGAACAGGTTAAGTCCAGCTTTTAAAAGAAAAGAAATTCAATAAATAGCTATTTTACATGAATAAAGTCATAGTGGTACAAATTGATGAATGTCACATCAAGCATGCACAAAATGTTACTATACACAGAAGTAGTCAGAAAATATTGAAATAGATATCTAAAAAGATATGCCGAATGTACATATTTACATAATCTTGCAAATTATTGCCTCATTTTAACAAGGAATTAAAAGTAAACATTACCAGCTAGCTAGCCCATAGGCTAAATTAGATCAGCAATTAAAATCTATTAAAACTAGCCAGAATTCATTGTTCTCTCAGACCATTTTCGGAATTTTGGTCAAAAGTCTTTATTAAATAACTAAAGTGTCCATTCAACTTGCTGACAATCAAAACTTTAGACGAGAAACTAGACTGTCTCGGTCTTCATTAAGACCCCAGCAATGCATAGATAAACTGAACATAGTACTGCATCAGCTAATGAGAATGGGTGAGTTCATTTAAGTGCAACTGGCATTAGAAGCATTCAGACATTTTGTGTAATGATTTTTTATACAGACCAGCCACTGTAAACCCATAACTTGAATGTATCAACAAAAAACCCAAAAGGAAATATGGCCAGTTATCTTACAAAATGGCTGATGTGTTGATTCAAGAACAAAAATGTAAAAAGTACAGAGTTCAGCATAAATCACAGCAACAAGAAAAGAAGCTGACAATTTGGCTAAAAGTGTCAGAATCTGACACAGGGCCAAGGCTACCCATTATTGACCGTGTACTTATCAGGACAGATTGAGCTGAATGGTTTTGGAAAAGATCACCAACAACAACGTTTGCCCACTAGGCTAAATGCTGTTGCCAAAATGGTGAAATGTGCTCTTGTGTGGAACTCTCCCAAGCTGTCTTACAATGCTGCAAGGAGCTCACGGCACTCAACGCTGCATCTCAAACTCAGGATGACAATGCAGTTCACAGTATATCGAATAAATACCCTCCCTTGAAGTATTAACTAAGGCATCTGCTTTCTAGTAATGCTGTGCAGCCACAAAATCACTACTAGAAACACTGAGAAGTTTACCCTTTTTCTTTTTTTAAAAAAAGCAATCTATTTAAAGAAAATTATTTCTGTATAATGCCAAGTGCAAAACTAGACAAGTTTTACTGCATTTCAACTGTACTGTAAGAATGTTCAGCATTTTTATATAAATATGACCCATTCAGGACAGATAACTAATACCTTTTGATTCATATTGTAACTGAGAGCCAATGCTCTAGTGGCCCCTCCCAAATCTTTGTTTGTGAAGCTTTTCCCAAGCACAAAAATATCCTTAGCCAAGTCTTTCTGGAATATAAAATGCACTTGGCTCTTTATCTATTCAGGAAGAAAATATGTGTATGTGTGCATATAAGTAAATATATGTCCACACTTTAAAATGCAATTATAGCTTCAAAGCCATACTGCATTATTACCATCTGTGAGTCTACTGTGTCACTCATACCGTTAACATTTTGAACTGCAGTGCTCTGAACTTAAGGCGAGTCCCCAGGTGGAAGTCATCAGTGGTAAATCCTACACTGTGCAGACTGTACCATTACCTTTTAGTGGCCTTACGAATAAGTTACATTATGTTTGATGGTTTTGTCCCCACATTGCACTCCTCAGAAATACAGACAAACCTGTCCCTGGCCCCGGAACAATATCCCACACCATTTGAGCCAACATATTGAAGAACACACAAAAAAAAACTTTGGACAGCATTTTCTGTGAAAGGTAGCCATGGCCTGTAATTTGGTAAGAGCATCCATGTGTGTCTTCAGACTATGCTCCTACATTCCTTTGTGCCATCGTCAACTTGCGGTTTTGTAAACTGAAGTGCTCTGGTTTAATATTGGATGAGAGAAGGTTCCGTTTAAAAATATCCTTGTGTGTTTGTGCAGTTTAAATTAAGGAAACCTTTCCCTGCTTTTTAAAAAATGCTACATTGAGCAGGGATCAGGACTGGTACCTGTAAACAATCACTATTCCACTGCATCCATTAAGCAGAAGCAACTTAGACTAAAAAGCCACTCCAATCAGTTCTGAACTTCTGTGCTGGTTTTGAGACAGCAGTCTCTGTCTACAGGTTTAGAAAGGAAGAGGAAGCAGAGCTTAAAGCTGCATCACAGAGTTCTTTTAGTCCCCAAACTCTGCTAAACATGTATGAAGTTTCCACATTTATGGATTGGGAAAAAAAGTGAAATTACTCTTGATAAATCAAGATATAGTTCTGTACATAAAGACATCACTGATGTCATATAGTTCAAACTTCCAGTGAAAGACTAAGCAAACCCGACCACAATAGTCAAGTTTACTATAAACTGCCAACAAGGTCCACCATCTTTTCTTTCCAGATAGACTTATTCTGAGTGGAGGGCAGTGTGCTGGTGTAATGCATGGGCACTGATAAAGCCGTTGGTCTCGTTTGCAGATAAACTGAAGTCAGCCACTGAGACTGCCATTTTGGCACTGGTAATGTGATGCGTGTGATTCTCAAAGTCAACCCCCAAGTTGTTTACAGAGACTTCATTCATGAAGGATTCTGGGACTGCAATTCCCATTTTTAGTCTCTTGGCAGGCCTTTCAGATTCCTCGTTGCACATGTTCATTGGGTTTAACTCCGAGTGATAAAACCCAGTCTCAAATAAATTAAAACAATCACTTTCGCCATTACTGGGCAGGTTCAGCAAATCGTCTGTTACAACAGGCACATGATTAACTGCTGTTCGGGGCAAGCTCTCCAGAGGTGGGAAGGCATCATCTAAGCAGTTCACATCTGTAGAGTGGCAGACGGTGGCAACACTGTTGGTCAGCGCTGGAAGAAAGAGAAAGGGTTTTACCCAAGGAGTCACCATTCTCCTCATACACAGAAGAAGCAAGCTGAACATTTGAGATTTCCTATATACTTCAACTCACCCGTCAAATCATTGGCAGTGATAGAATTCAGGAGGCTTAGCTGCTGGTCAGGATTAGGCTCCGATCTGCTATTTGTTATGGCTGAAGAATGTACAGCTCCACCAAGAGCTTCTGCTTCATCTACCAATCTATCCATATAGTCCCTGTAAGAACATAATCATTTGAAGAGTGAACTGCCTCTGCTTGGAAAACACATCTTCAAAGGGGGTTTTTTTCTGTGTCAGCAGCAACTTGAGAAACTGCAAGTCACTTCTGGTGTGAAAGAATTGCCAGTCTGCAAGGATGTTGCCCAGGGGATGCCTGGATGTTTTACCATCCTGTGGGAGGCTTCTCCAATGTGGGAGAATCTGGAGCTGACAGAGGGGAGCTGACCTCACTCCCCACCCTGGCAGCCTTTAAGAAAGACCTAAAAACTTGGCTCTTCTGGCGTGCCTTTGATAAGCGAACACATACCCCCATATCATGTCCGTCCCAACTACAGTTCTCTCCTCATGATGCACTTTCTCCCATCCTTGCTCCTACCTTTAAGTGCCACCGGGACTCCCTTCTTCAAAGTAATATCATTATAATGTAGGTAATGGAAATTCTAGAACAGAAATTAAAGGGACACAGAGAAAAAGTGTTCAAACTTACGTTACTCCAGGATGGTGGTTGTACCTCTTCTTTCCAAATCTTGTTTGCTGAGCAAAGTAGTCATATCGTTCTGATTTCTTCCACATATAATAAAATGCTACACATTCAGCAACTGTTCTAGTCCTCACCTTGAAAAAATGATGGAAGAGAATACACACACAGCTTGGTATTAGTCTCTGTAATAAATTCTTTCTGGAAAACTATCACTAGAAGTAATGGAATTATTTCCAGGTTAAAGATGCAAAACCATTGTGAACACCTTCTCAAATGTGAATAAAGAAACAGATGAGATGGATTGTTATTTGAAATGCAACTCTTCCACAGAATTCAATATGGTTTGCCCATTAGCATACCCAAATAAACCACAATCTTCTTTACTGGACAGTAGTAAAGACATGAAAAGTTACATGTCTATATAACACAGAGTACAGACAGTCCCTGAATTACAAACATCTGACTTACAAACAACTCATAGTTAAGAACAGAGGTGAGACAACAGGAAATTAGAGAATTACCCCTCAGAAAGGAAATCTACTCCTGAAAAAGTAGATCTTGTTCAGCAAAGGACAAGAGGGATCCTCTCACCCCTGCAGGAGTCTACCATATACCGTGCAGCTGTGGACAAGTCTACATAGGGACCACCAAATGCAGCATTGCCCAAACACGAATCAAGGAGCACTGCAGAGTAAATCAACCTGAGGGCCCCTCCACACAGCCCTATATCCCAGAATATCAAGGCAGAAAATCCCACAATATCTGCTTTGAACTGGGTTTTTTAAGTCCATACTCAGATAATGTGAGCTTTTCTGCCTTGATTTTCGGGGATATAGGGCTGTGTGGAAGGGCCCTGAAAAGTCAGTTATAGAACAGCACCTGATGAACCAACCTAGACACAGCATATTATTTGAGAACACAGAAATACTGGACCACTGTAATAACTACCATGTCAGACTACACAGAGAAGCCATTAAAATCCACAAGGATGTGGACAATTTCAATAGAAAGGAGGAGACCATGAAAATGAACAAAATCTGTCTACCAGTGTTAAAAAAACTCTAAAATCAGGACAGTAAATAAAGAACAACACTAGAAAAGCAAGGTAATTCCAGACAAGAATCCATCAAGGCCAGCTAACACCTCCCAACAAAGGATTCCCCCAGGCAGTAACCAGTCAGACATGGAAACCCCATTGCCCAGTTTCCAACAGACCTCACAACATCTGAGGATGCCTGCCACAGAGGCAGATGAAATGTCAGGAGATAATGCTTCTGGAACATGGCCATACAGCCCAGAAAACTCACAGTAACCCAGTGATTCTGGCCATAAAAGCCTTTGACAATAAGTGAAATGTCAAGACTACAGATTTCTACTTAGACATAGGGCTGGGTACAGAATAGACGATTAGAGCCCCTTCTGTCTACCGCACCACACTAGTAGAATAGAGGGGAGCAATTTATGTTGATTCCTCTTCTCCGTGTAATGGAAGGCACAGCTTGAAAAACACCGAAGGCCTAATACAGCTGGAGGGAGAGAGAGAAAAATCTGGCTAATGGCACATCATCACCCCCTAGAGGGCATGGTGTGCTTTTCCAAATCAGAAATTGTTGGGAGACGTAATTCTCCTAGGTCTAGGGATGGCACATCCCTTAGGCTTCTGAAAGTATCAACCAGTGTAGTCTTAAAATGAATGAATTTAATGTGGCATCAATCTTCATAGGCTACATCCCACCATGTTAGGTACATTTTACTTGGTTGCTGATATGAGTATCATTCAACTACTGGATTTCATAACAGAAGTACAATTGAATTTCACACATACCAGGACTGCACTAAATTAGACACTCTCCTCCTTTAGTATTTGTATGAAATAGGAAAACACCAGAATATCAAATGAGCAAAATAGCAATGACATCTCTCAGAAAGCTATTTCAGGCACAAATAGGCTGCCTCATTTACTTGATGAGCAGGTTCACAATTTTAGTGTAAAATTAACTTACAAACAGCCAATCAGCAGCTGTTAAATAAGTTACTGTACTTGCTATATTTGTTTTAATAGGCTTCTTCTCAGACTACACAGCATTTGTTTCATTTACTGCATTTATTTACCTTATTTTTTTGGATGAGATGAAAATCCTTCCCATAAATCAGAAGTGCATGTTCAAAGTTTCTACATTCTTCTTCTGTCCAAGCTGTCATCTCTTGAGATGGAGGAAGAGAGCAATTCAGATGTGGGTTTTTGACAAATCAAACAGCTTTCTTGGCCCTAACATTTTGCCAACAACAAAAAGAACCTTCCTGACTCAACAATTAGAATCCATATGAAGAAGTAACCTTCCATTAGCTGCAGCAGGAGTACAACAGGTTAAGGGAAAATTCTCTTGATTTAGAAGACACTATATAAATGAAACAACATGTCACTCTACTTTGATCTCTGATGAGCAGGTTTATTATGGGTGCCTCAGATTTCTCACTTTTTATATAAAATACTGAAAAACCAGTACCTATGTGCACTCACGTCATCATCTCTACTGCATTTATTCAGGGAAACAGCTTAGCCTAGCACAATTCTAACCTGTATTATTTGAGAAACTTCTAATGTTTGACTTTTAAAATAGCAAAACATATACTTTGTAACAAGAAATAAATTGAACAGACCTCTCATTTTTCATTCATGAGATTTTTGAAAAAAATTAAGTGGCTGCTTTTAATGTGAGCTGTAGTCTATTCAAAAGAACTGAAAGTAATTTAATAATAATAATTTTTGAGCAAAACACTCCTGACCTCATGATTCTGGGGGGGGGGGGGACAAGTATGGAACATCGATGTTGCAATCCCAAGAGACAGCAGGATTGACGAAAAGCAACTGGAAAAGCTTACACGATATGAGGATTTAAAGATTGAACTGCAAAGACTGTGGCACAAGCCAGTAAAAGTGGTCCCAGTGGTGATTGGCACACTGGGTGCAGTGCCTAAAGACCTTGGTCTGCACTTAAACACAATTGGCGCTAGCAAAATTAGCATCGTCAGCTGCAAAAGTCCACCTTACTTAGATCTGCATGCATTATTCACCAATACATCACACAGTCCTGGACACTTGAGAAGTGATCCAATACAACAATCAAGATAGTGATTTTGTTTGATGTGTACTAATCTTGTTGTGTTTCTAATAATAATAATAATAGACCAATCTATCTCCCCGAAGGGACTCAGGGCAGTTTAACTTCATGTGGATGTGTATAAACATGATTTTCTATCATTAAATGGTCTAATTGGTTTTTTTAGCAGATTCAACTAGATAATGTTTCAGATGACAGAAGTTCTCTGCAGAGGACATATAACCTGTTTTGTTTTGTACTTCATATGAAGTTGCTGGAGTTTTTTTTCCAGATAATTGTTAAATGTTTTGTCTACTTACATTATGTTGCTTGAGATGGCATAATTCTGCAGCACCTTTATCAGGTGATATTCTATCTCTGAAAGCTACGTGAACTATTATTGCAGAATGAAATTTAAATCTCACATAATCAAATTTCTGAGAGGCTTTGAAAGGCTTCCTTTATCTAATTATATGGTAGTTGCTACTGTTCCATCTATTTGATATCAGAGTAAGCTGTCCCACTGATAGAAGGAATGAGGGCCTACAGTGATTTATTTGTCACTCAAAGTCATTTCTGTACATAGCAATGTAAGAGTCCTTAAAACAGTCTTAAATATAATATTATAGATGTCTTCTCAATATTATTTGTGGGATTTGTTCCCATATAAGCTGGAATAATATTGCAGCCTTAATCTTCCTAAAGATGTCTTACCTTGAAATGCTTTTCCATTTGAGCAGTATCTCTGAATTGCTTCTTTGATGTTGTGGTTACATTTGAAGAGCTCATAGAGTGCCTAGAAAAGAGAGGAATGTTTCTTTGTAAACCAGCTTAACAAAAAGGTAAAGTGATGATGATGCTATAACAATCCATTTTATCATACTGTGTTTCTCCAACTTGTTCCCATGGCAACATAAAATAATATCTATGCACATTAAAGCAGTATCAGAAGATAATCTGGGAAGACTCTAAACTTCACCTTTCATTCAAGAAAAAGGCCTTTTATCTCATGTAGAAAATTGCCTCTAGTTCCTGATAGTAGAACCAGGATAGGGAGCAAGTGGCTTTTTTCCATTTCCTTCTTCCTGTACCCTTAGTCACAATTCCCACTCTGTTCATGAAAAACAGCGGCCCCCAGAACAAATTTTTGAAAGACACACAGGGAAGGGGGGAAAGCTGCCTCCTCTTCAAACTACTCCTGAAGTATCCCTTCAAGCAATGCTCCAACGGGAAGAAATGAAGTCTGGATTGAAACTATTGTGTGCTACGTATAGAGCGGGTATGGGCAAACTTTGGGCCTCCAGGTGTTTTGGACTTGGCTTAAGTGGCCGAGGGGAAAAAGGAAAGGGCCTGAGGCTGTTAGGGATTGTGGGAGTTGAAGTCCAAAACACCTGGAGGCTCAAAGTTTCCCAATGCCTTGTATAGAGGGATACAGAACTTTGATTCCTGCAACTCCAGTTCTTTTCCGATCTCCCAAAAATCCCAATGGATTTTAAAAAGGATTAAGGTGCAGTAACTATCATGGAAAACATCAAGGGACTCAGCTGTGATGCCCATTATTCCGCTGGAACATGGGGAACACACAACAGTGCATGTATCCAAAGAATAATGAAACAAACCAAATCGGCTTTGGGTGAATTCATTCTAGGCCTCTTATAGAAACGTTTATATGTCCTCTCTCGAAAAATGGAATTTACAAGTCCAAGGAATATGACTGGCCTGAATACGGTAACTCAAGGGGTACCTCCATAACTGGGGAGGGAGGGAGGGAGTTTCTACCATTCCTCCTTCTGCAACTTCTGATACCTCTCAAAACTCTTCTTTTCAAATTCAGGAGGCCCTCTGGAACAGCATAGCAGGTGGGGCAGAACATAGAGGAATCAGCAATACCATTGTATATCTATGCTGTTTCCTCTGCTTTAATTTCTTCAAGAACAAGGAGGCAAGCTTTTTTTTAGTATTTACTCTGAGTTGTCGAAGGCTTTCAAGCTGGAATCACTAAATTGCTGTGAGTTTTCCGGGGCTGTATGGCCATGTTCTAGAAGCAATCTCTCCTGACGTTTCGCCCACCTTTATGGGAGACATCTTCAGAGGTTGTGAGGTCTATTTGAAACTAGGCAAGTGAGGTTTATGTATCTGTGGAATGTCCAGGGTGGAAGAACTTTTGTCTGCTTGAAGCAAGTATGAATGTTACCATTGGCCACCTTGATTAGCATTTAATGGCCTTGCAGCTTCAAAACCTGGCTAGTTGCTGCCTGGGGGAATCATTTGTTGGAGGGTATTAGCTGGCCCTGATTGACTCCTTTGTTGGGAGGTATTAGTTGGCCCTGATGAACCAACTGGGACACAGCATATTATTTGAGAACCCAGAAATGCTGGACCACTCTAACAACTCCCATGTCAGACTCCTCAGAGAAGCCACTGAAACCCACAAGCATGTGGACAATTTCAACAGAAAGGAGGAAAACATAAAAATGAACTAGTTCTGAATACTAGTATTTAAAAACTCTAAAATCACATCAGTAAATAAAGAGCAACACCCAAAAAAGCAACACCCATAAAAAGCAACTCTAGACAAGAATCAATCAGGGCCAGCCAATCACCTTCCAACAAAGGATCCCCAGGCAGCAACCAGCAAGGCTTTGAAGCTGCAAGGCCATTAAATGCTAATTAAGATGGCCAAATGCAACTTTCACACCTCAAGCAGACAAAATGCAACTTTCTGCCTCAAGCAGACGAGTTCTTTCCCCAACTCCGGACATTCCAGAGATATATAAACCTCACGTACCTAGTTTCTAATAGACCACAAAAATCTCTGAGGATGCCTGCCATAGTTGTGGGCGTTAACATCAGGAGAGAATGCATATGGAACATGGCCATACAGTCCGGAAAACTCACAGCAACCCAGTATTTACTCTGTTTTAAAAGGCCTTTTGAAAATATTGATATTCTATGTGATATGGCATTTTGCATATTTAAATGAGGGCAAGAAATCCTAACCACTAGTAATCAAGATACTTTTATCAAAATGGAAACCACCCATAAATATCTGTAGGCTACATCTCAGAAGAAAAGAAGAGGCAAAACCACCTCTTACTATTTCTTGCTGGGAAAAAATGATGAAAGTTTGTGGGATCACCATAAATTGAAAAGTTTAGTGGCACACACAGATGACTTGAAGGCACAGAATGTGATCATTGCAAAACTAAATTAAATGTAAACCTAAAAAGCACTATGACAACAAATTATATATGGGAAGGCTGTCCAGCATACCTGTTCATTATCTCGTGTATGTATTCCTTCAGGAATTCTCCCAATTACTTTTTCATTTCCAGTTCTTAAAGAGGTTTCAAAAAGGTACTCTTTAACTTTACTCTCTGAAATCGCATCAGGCTGCCAAAGTAGCTGATCATCGTTTTCATAAACTATTAAAAAATATTGAAGGAAAAATTCTGGATTAGATGATGACAAAAAGAGACCGACAAATCTGAACATTTCATCCATAAAATAAATATCCTAAAAGCACCAGATTCTAATAGTTAACCATGGCTATCATGTCCCCTCTCAACTTTTTTCCAAGCTAAACATACCCAGTTCCCACAGCTGTTTGGCATTGAGTTTTGATCATTTCGATCCTCCTCCTCTGGACACATTCCAGCTTTGTCAATATCCCTCTTGAATTGCAGTGCCCAGAAATGGACACATAGCTGAACAGGATGCCAAAAATTATGCTTGTGTGCCTGTGAGTTATCCATATGATTCAAAGATTTATAAATCTTGGTGAAGAATTGCACTTTTCAGACATTTTCTAAAGGCCAATGCCTATTTAAAAATCTTATATCTAGTTCAAATCTTTTGATTTGCAAATCTTTTGATTTGCAAATAAACTTCACTCAATTTAAATCATTAATCATTCTGTCTCAGTAGTTTTTTTTATGTATCACTATATAGTATACAACCATTTGTACAATTTAGGGAAAGGGGAGACACTGAGGTAAGCTTGTGTAGTCCTTTTGAGAAGCTTCTCAAAAATAGCAAGAGGAAATTACTTTTCCTGCTTCACTGAAATGAGTGTAGCCAATAAAATTAGGTGGAGCCCCCAGTGGTGCAATGGGTTACACCGTTGTGCAGGCAGGACTGCTAACCAAAAGGTCAGCAGTTCGAATCCAGGGAGCAGGGTGAGCTCCCAGCTGTCAGCTCCAGCTTCTCATGCAGGGACATGAGAGAAGCCTCCCCATAACAAGATGGTAAAACATCTGGGCATTCCTTGCAGGTGGCTAATTCTCTCACACCAGAAGTGACTTGCAGTTTCCCAAGTCGCTCCTGACATGAAAAATAAAATAAGGTGAAATAGTTCCCATTTTTAGAAACATACTGTTTCATATAGTAAAATAATGAATGAACATAATACAAATCAAACTGGAAAATGCAGTATCAGGTCAAAAAGGGCAAAAAGTGATATAAATTAACAATATAAATTTAACGATAAAAAGGAAAAGTTGTAATTTAATTTCTAAAGTAAACTACATTCACATAGCCAAAGATCCTCAGACATATTGAAACTAACATGTTAACAGCTTTCAATGCCGTCATCTTTACTTAAAATCTAAATAATACCAGGGAAGTGTGTTCTGTTGTGAGTACTCAAAAATCCTTTTTTTCCACTTTGAAATAAGTTTTGAAATAACATTTCAATCACACCCAATGTACTGGAACGTCCAAGTCCAAATACTTTGGGACACGAGGGAAAAAAATCAGACTTATATACTGCAATTAAAATAATCACCACCACTTAGTAAGTAAAGGTAAGTTAAGTCTTACCTTTACTTACATTACATTAAGTCTAATCGAATCTGACTCTGCAGGGTGGTGATCATGTCCATTCCTAAGCCGAAGAGTTGTATGTAGACTCCTCCAAAGACATATGGCCGGCATGACTGCATGGAGCGCTGTTACCTTCTCGCAGAAGCAGAACCTACTCACATGTACATGTTTTCGAACTGCTAGGTTGGCAGAAGCCGGTGCTAACAACAGGAGCTCACCCTGTCCACGGATTCAAACTGCCGGCCTTCTGGTCAGCAAGTTCTACAGCTTAGCGGTTTAACCCACTGCACCACCACAGCATAGTAAGAGCTCACATAAAATACAAAACCCAGTATTATCACTTGTGGGCAGTAGATTTTCTCTGCAAACTTCTGCAATTCAACAGTCTGAAGGCAGAAGTCTTTGTGCTATAGCTATGGATTTCTGGAGCTCAGCAATCTAGACTATGTAATCTTTAAGGTCTCGTCCAATGATATGATACCTGCTGCTATTAAAAATATAAAAATAGCTCAGAACAGTCCCACTAACTATTCATTGTCTCTCAAACACAATATAAGATGGTGATAACCTCATAGAGCTTGAAATAAAGTGTGTCCAGGTGATGAGGCTTGTTTTGAATTCCATCATATTGCTAAGGCTAAGGTAGTAAAACTAAGGACCAGAAAATTTAGGATTACAATTGTGAAGATTTTAATTGATAAACAAGAGAGATTATCAATTAAAGCCTTCATTATTGTAATCCCAAATTTTCTGGTCCTTGATTTTACTCCCTTAGCAATTTGATGTGATTTTGAAGGCTAAGGGAGTAAAACACTTTTGTTTCCAAGATAATATGCTGCAGAAATGACAAAAGCTCCAACTCTTCCTTGCCTGTGATGACAGAGAGACAGACCATACAGGACTGTGTCGGTTATTGTGCAACCAAAATGCCAGCATCTCATTCTGAATCCTAAATTCACTGTGGAAATCCCCCTTGGCTCTGCAGTCCTCGGAACTGGCCAAAACTGGCTGCAGAGGGTTTCACAGTCCTTGAGAGCAGGTTGATTTTGGGGGTGGAGGATGCACAGGGTCCTTATTAGAAGGGAAGACTGGTTCAAATACAGGAATGAAAAATTGCATTTTAAGCCAATATCCAATGGCACACTTCATCTGATTTAATCTACAATACTTTTATTCTCCTTTCTCTTCCTCTTTCATTCTAAAAAGCTGGATAGGAGGCCTACAAATCCCTATGGAGTAGGTTTCTGTCACTGTAGAAGGATGTATGGGGGGAAATCCTAATGCTATTGCCTACTGTGTTTGATTTAGTTCATAGTTCAGAAAAATAATACATACCTTTTTCATCATTATCACAGTTTTTACCCAAATAAGGTGGAATTTCTGCTTGATACTGCGAGCCAATCATTATTTCCTGAAAATATTTAAAACCGTATTTAGTTCGTTGTTTATATACACACAATACTACAGCAGTACTGTCAGAAATATTTTTTAAAACCCTATTTTCCATTACAGAAGTGTGTGTCAAGCACTGAAAGGGTTAAATTAATACAATGACTCAGCAAAATCTGCAGTCCAATATAAGCAGGTGTGCCTACAGATTAACAGCCATAAGTCTGAGGGAGGCCTCAGTGGGAGAAAGGCCTCAGTGTTAGTAGGTCTCAGTATGAGGCAGGTCTGGTGTGAGAAGCTTCAGTGAGAGAAGGCCATTGTGACTGAAATCTACGTGTAAAAAGCTACTGTGTGAAACTCCTGTGTAAGTTTGGTGTGGGAAGAGGAAAAGGCTGTTTATCTGTATGAGAAAGAACCCCAGTGTGGAAGCTATGAAGGAAGTGTAAAGAACTTTGTGTTATGGAAAACTTGTTCTTGTAAATAGTACAATCATATTTTACTACAAAGAAAAGCCTTCTATGGAAGATATCACATTGGTCTGTGTGTTTTTGTTCTTTTTGTCACTTTGGGCTACTGCTGCTGGGTCACACTGCTGCTAATAAGTCACTCTGCTGTGCATTTGAAGAGGGTCTTTTGTTATTAAGCCCACTCGCAGAACAAGTACCTCCGATTTTTAGCTCAGAAATGAGGAAAACTATTTTATTTCATGATTCCTCTCTGAAAGCTATGCTGATGCAAACTGAGAACAACTTTAGTTCAGCAACATTTTGAAGAGCACAAGTTTCCCAGTTCTGCCTGAGAAGATCCGCCAAGGGATTTAACTGCTGTCAACTCAAACACTGTACATAAGGGTTTAAATCTGGTCAACAACTAGTATCTATTTTCAAACTATTCTTTGATATTTTATTTTCACATTATTATAAACCCAGAAGTTGTAGCTTAGAACAGTTATTTAAATTTTGGGAAATTTTGGGTAGAAGGCTGGGGGGCATTAATTACTAAAAGTTTTTTAAAATCTATTTTTCTGCTCCCAAACACTATTTAGGGGACATGACTTTATCACCGTGTTTTGGGTATTCCTGGGCCATTATAGTCCATGGGAAAACTTTTATAACAACAGAGAGTGAGCAAATGTCAATTTCTTTTAACCTCTGCATAAAAGGCCTCTCCTGGGCCTAAAGTGACTTAGTTCTAACCCCATAAAATGATGTGTAGATGTTCCCTGCACCCCTTGGAAAGCATGTGTAGCAAACCAATTTTTTAATAAATATTTTGTATAAAGCATATTTGATAGGGTCACAGGAAAAATGCCCTCCACAATCTTTATAGGTCATTTTGGTGCATTTTTGAAAACTTCTGCCTATGGCCACAATTTGCCCACTCTTGATGCATGTGCATCCATTAATATGGATTGTTCGAAGATAATTCTTAAATAACTTACTTTTCGCAAATCTTCAGATGAGTTACCAGTATCCACCTCAACATCTTCAGCATCTGATTCTTTATCACCCTCACATATTGTGTTTGCTTTTTATAACAGAAAGATTGAAACAATTCAGACTTTAAAGGTTAAGATCATATATCCTATCACAAATAATTCTTAATAATCTTAATCTGACCAGGTGAGGGGGGATGTTAATGAAAAAAATCTTCAGAGTACAGACTTAACAGAGCAATACTATCTACATTCTACATCTACCTAGAGGTAAATTACACTGAGTTCAGTACAAATTTAAACTAGATAAAAGTGCAGTCTAAGTCCACAACCAGGACTTTCAAGTCTGAGATGTTAAAACTTTCAGAGCAATTGCTACAAATATATACTAGTTTCTGCAGAACTATGAAACTCAAATTATTTTCTCCATTTGCCCACCTGTGCTTTATCACTGGATTACTTTCCCCTTTTTAATATTAATTTTGCTTTTGCACTGAAATATGTGCAAATCTAATAAAAGCTTGTTTCTTTAATCCTTTTCTTGTCTTTCCTCACACTTTACCATTTCTCTTGCATGTTTGTTTTTACTTACACTGAAGAAAAAGCATTATCTTTACACTGCTTTACATACAATACCTTGATAAAATGAGCATTATAGAATAGCTCCAAATTTGTTAATACTTTATTTATAGTTCGCCACCATCTCCCAATAGGGACTCGGGGCGGCTTACAAAGTAGTACATAATAGTGCCACCCAACACATAAAATACAATACATTCAAAACGAATGCAAACTAAACCCGTGTTTAGCCTTTTTTTCCCCTTCACTTTCTTAGTATTTCCTATGGCCCCAGCCCTGCTTCCAATCACAACTCAAGTAAATTAGGTTGATTGTAAATGGCTTTCAAGGGTGAATTGGGACAAACACAGCCTCAATTTTACCTCAAGAAATGCAGTACACAAAATAAGTGGAAAGATGAAAAATGGGGATGACAAAAATTATAGTGACAACTCCAATCAATGATGGGCAAAGTCATATATTAAATTTCCTCTATTTCGAATTTCATAAGGATTTCAAGTTAATACGATTTCATACATTTTGTTCAAAAATATGAAGTTTCTAGCTCACAACAAGGAAAATGTTTCATGATAGCATCTAACATGGAGATTTTTTTTCTTACTATAAAGCAGTATTCACCAAGTGCATGAAATAATATACAATTGGGTAAGTTATTCTAGTGCTTTTTAGGCTGATGGCAGCATTGACTGAGCTTTGAGTGCAGTCATTCACAGCACTTTGGTGCTAATATCTTGTTGGAGGACCAAAAGTTATTTTTCTCTGAGACGCATGTGGTTTACTGGTGTAAATGTGAGCAAGAGAAAGTCAAAAGAGTGTTCTAGGAAGGACTGCCACGTCTTCATTTGAATGAGATCAGCAAGTCCATGCAGACTGCATTTAAGAACACAAAGCAATGCATGTCAACAAAATCTAACAATAAATTAAAATTGTGAGACATGAATATTTATAATATGAGTATCAATCTCCTACATCTTAAAGGTCGAGGGAAAAAGTCTGTTGCTTCATGTGAAGTAACTGATGGTGTTAAATCATCAGCAGAAGACTGGGTTTCTTCATCATCCCCTGACAAAAGGTCTTTGGCTATTTCCTCCTGTAATCAGAAGAGTTGAGGATTAGTATCATTCAGGTACCTTCAATTTCATCTTACAGCAGTGTTCCTTATGTGGAATCTTGGAGAATCAGGAGAAGAGTTCTCATTAAAATATCATTTACTACTTACACCAGATCTAATTTGACTCATGCTTCTGAAACTGCTGGAGAAAAGGCGAACATTACAGTATCCAGTAGTTTTAGGTTTCACTAATTACATAATACATCTGGATTGAGTATGCATGAAGTCTCTTATTCTACTACTGGAAAGATAAATATAATATGGCAATTTGAAGAAAATTGTATTCAAGAAAAATTATACTAAGTAACATTTTATATAAGAACATAAGAAGAGCCATGCTGAATCGGACCTCAGCCCATCTAGTCCAGCATTCTGTATCACACAGTGGCCCACCAGTTGTACACGGGGATCTCGAGCAGAAGGGAGGGCAAAACCCTAACCTGCTCCCGACCCCCCACAACCAGTACCCGGGGAAATCCTGCCTACCTCAACCAACTCCGAGGTGGCACTTGAATGTCCTTTTCAGTAACTACCGATACATTTGGTATCCATGAATCTGTATAAAATTTTATTGCTTTTGACCAAAGGCCGTTGCAAGTCCAAAATAAAAAAGAGCGCACACACAAAACAATACATATGGAATTTGCATAGTAGGCAATAAAAGGTTACCAGTTACTTATACACCATGAGTCACATTTAAACCTTCTTAAACCAGATTATCTCCTTTACATAGGACAGCCATCTCCGCTATGTGCCTCCTCCTAATCTTCTTAGCCGCAAGGGCAAACAGGGCTACGCGCCAGGTCGTATATTTATCTGTATCCATAAGGAGGTAGAGTAGTATCTCTTGAGAATTCAGAAAGATTTTGTTGTCCAGTAAAGGTAAGATAAAGCGCTCCCTAGGATCTTTGTGTAGGGGGCAGCACATTAAGTAATGTACCAGGTCCTCTGGGTAGGGGCAACCAACAATACATCTTCGTTCAATTTTGGGGACTTTTTTAAGCCTCCCGTCCCTTTCCGCTGAATCAAACATATTTAGTCTGAGCTCTGTGAAGGCTCGTCGGAGCTGGACAAAGGTCAGGCTGTCAAGGTAGTCTGGGTAGCCAGTGGGTTGTCTAAGGCTGTAGTATAGGGGGGCACACGGAGAGTCACAGGCAGCCTGGAGGTCTGTAAGTGTAGTGACTTCTAATATTGTCTTGTTTATTTTTGTCTTTCTTGTGGGGTGGTCTAGCTTTGCCAGCTCACTAACCGAGAGACCATATTTAATGGCCAGTTGTGCTGCCTTGTGGACCCAATTGTTAACAGGTAGACCATTGTTAAGTTCCAAGAGACATTTTTTTGGTAATCTAGCAGTTGGCATTTCTTGGATTTTAAGCCAATAGCACAAGATCCTTTTATCTATTTGGCTTTCTAGGGTTGGGACAGAGGTTTCAAGGCGGATCATGGCAGTCATGAATCTGTCTAATCCTGCCTTGAAGTTGTTCAGGCTGACAGCTATCACAACCTCTTCTGGAAGTAAATTCCATAACCCAATGACCCTCTGGGTGAAGAAATATTTCCCTTTATTAGTCCTAATTTTCCTACCTTGGAGCTTCAGGGAGTGCCCTCTAGTCCTAGTGTTTTGTGACAAAGAAAATATTTTTTCTTTATTCACCTTTTCTATCCCATGCATGATTTTATACACTTCGATCAAGTCACCTCTTAAACGCCGTCTTTCAAGGCTGAAAAGACCAAGGCGTTGCAACCTGATTTCATAAGGGAGCCGCTCCATCCCTTGGATCATTCTTGTTGCCCTTTTCTGTACCTTTTCCAGTTCCGTTATATCCTTCTTAAGGCATATGAGTCCATAATGCATACTATTACATTAGGTTCACATTTTACTGAGATTTTTCAGTTAAGATTTTTTTAGAGTTCATTTGTATTCATGTTCTAGAAGTTAAGGATACACCAATAGAAAATTCAAAAGGATTGTTCATGCCACACAAATTTGGATGCAAGCATGGAATTTAGGTGTGCTAAGTGGGATGGGATCATGGTTTACACTTGAACAGAAAAAAAGCCTTACTTTATCCAGAGTCATGTCTGGAAGTTCATCAGCAAGTTCACTTGGGGAACTGTCTGCACTGGAACTTGCTATAACAGGAATTGCAGATTCATAGCCATAGAATGCCAGTAAGTCTTCTAAGGGCATGCTTCCTTCCTAATTTTTAAGAAGAAAAAAGAGCAATATAATTTGTACAAAATCTGTATGTTTTAACACAGAAAGAAAGCATACAATAATTTTAAGTTACCCTAATCACATAACACATGTAGACTGTGTATATATAAAATCTCATATTCTACTATTAGAGAGATGGGCTAAAATTAACAAGATAAAGTTCAACAGAGACAGATGCAAGGTACTCCACTTAGGCAGAAAAAAATGAACTGCAAAGATACGGAATGGGGGATGCCTGGCTCGAGAGCAGTACATGTGAACAAGATCTTGGGGTCCACGTGGACAGGAAGGTGAACATGAGCCAACAATGTGATTCGGTGGCTTTAAAAAGCCAATGGGATTTTGGTCTGCATAAAAAGAAGTATAGTGTCTAGATTCAGAGAAGCAATGTTACCCTCTATTCTGCCTTGGTCAGACGACATCTGGAATACTGTGTCGAATTCAGGGCACCGCAATTGAAGGAAGAATGTGACAAGCTGGGATTTGTCCAGAGGAAGGCAACTAAAATGATCAGATATCTGGAGGAGCAGCTTAAAGAGCTGGGCATGTTTAAAAGAGAAGGCTGAGAGGAGACATAATGAGGGCCATGTATAAATATGTGAGGGGAAGTCATAGGGAGGAGGGAGCAAGCTTGTTTTCTGCTGCCCTGGAGACTAGAATGCGGAACAATAGCTTCAAACTACAGGAAATGAGATTCCACCTGAACATTAGGAAGAACTTCATAACTGTGAGAGCTGTTCAGCAGTGGAACTCTCTGCCCTGGAGTGTGGTGGAGGTGCCTTCTTTGGTGGCTTTTAAACAGAGGCTGGATGGCCATCTGTCGGGAATGCTTTGAATGCAATTTTCCTGCTTCTTGGCAGGGGGTTGGATTGGATTGTCCACGAGGTCTCTTCCAACTCTATGATTCTATACTACTGAAAAGTTAAATAAAATGTGGCAATTTAGATACAAAAATCGATTTAAAGAAAATATAACTGTAAGTAGACAGTTTGGAATTGCATTTGCAACCAAATTGGATGATATCACTTTAGCTTCAATATATAAATTGGCATCTAACTGGTGGTTATGTTAGTTAGCTGTCTTAAGTCCCTTTACTGGAAGAAAGACAGGATATAAATGTATTACTGCTGTTGCTGCTGCTACTTATGTTTTTTCTTCTTCTTAAAAGCCACACATATAATACAGCTACAACATTTCTGATGCAGGTTCAATAATGGTGATAGCCAAATGACCAAGCAAGGAGTATTTTCAGTAGAAGTATCTATTATGTACAGATTTGATAGAAACAAGATGATTTATCTGCAGTTTCCTGGTATAAGTCATATTGTCATGTAATAACATGTTAAAATAAGAAATACCAGTAAATGTATTCTAAGGAAGAACTGAGCTCTCAAACTTCTAAAACGACACTGATTTTTTTTTAAAAAAGGAACAGATTTTCTTAGTTACTTAAAAATAATTAATCAATAAAAATATTCAACATGTCTAGGGGGAAAGCCCCTTACCTTTTCTAAGTCCTCAATCTCAGAACTGAAGTTTTTTCCTTCATCCATCATTTCCTCCTCTTCAAGAGTTCTCTCATCATCATAGTCATGTACCAACATTTCAGCTGTAGGGTCAAAGTCATGATCTTCAGAAGATAAAGAACCAACTATAAAAAACAATGTGAATCCCTTTAGCCACACACAAAATGACAACAACAATAAAAAGCAGTGTTATATATTAATTTAAATTAAAGGTCAATGTTCAGACAAGTATCAGGATCCATTTTTATGATGCAAAAGTTGGAAGCATATTTGTATGTCCTACAATTCATAGGACTGCTCTGGAACAGAAGTCCTCCTGCAATTGTGGAATCAATTACAGACTTTGTTGCAAGCACTGTAATCTATACATATCTGCATGATATACCAAATATGCATACCAGTATAAGCTATCTTTATTTGATAATAGCTTTCCTGATCCTAATTTGGTATCATAAATCAGTGAATGAGAACAAACCAATGCATGAATAATGGTAGATATGAAGGGAACCTACAATAATAAAATTTGTATCAAAGCTCACAGAATAGATTGCAATAAATGGTTTAAAACACAATAGACAGTTTAAAACCACCACAGGCTGGAAAAAGAGGAAAAACTATCTTAAACTATTTGGAACAAACCAGGCTTACGTGGTTTTTTGTTTTTAGAATCCAAGTATACAGTTACTGTGTAGATATATCTACATTATTTATTTATTTACATATTTATATCCTGCTCTATATCATGAAAACTCAGTGGCATACAACCAAAATCAAGAGATTTACAGTAAGCCATCCAGATGGTGACTGTCCATTTTGTATGACTGCAATATTCAGAACAATATCCCTTCCACACAGCTGGATAAAATCCCACATTATCTGATTTGAACTGGAATTTACGGAAGTGTGGACCCAGTTCAAAGCAGATATTGTGGGATTATCTGCCTTGATATTCTGGGTTATATGGCTGTGTTGAAGGGCCCTAAGACCCTTTAATTAAATGTAGTTTACATGAATTGGTCGCAATAGAAGAACATCCTTCAAGTAAGCTGCAATTCTCAAATAATGAATGCACGTGAGACACACACACACACACACATATATGGTACCAAATTCTGTTTAAAAGAGTGTTTTCCTCTTTATCAACTATAGCATTTGATACTAGAGTAAAATCAAAACCCTTTGATAACAAATCTCATGCCTATATAATGCCCATAATATTATAAACAAGCGTGGTTCATCTAAACAGCTTATTTTAAACCTGTGTAAGGAAGACCCAAGAATTTCAGTGGAAAATCTTTAAATATGTATAAAAACAATGGACTGCATTTATTTTTGAAAGTTAAATTAATCCTAGAACTGGGTGTAGTTTATAGTGATAGCATTCAAAGACATATCTGTGTTAATCTGGATAAGTATGAAAAGGGATACAGTTCTAGTGATACACAAAATCTTATGAGACACATATTTGACTTAATTATGTAGCACATTAATGATATGAACTTTTAGCTATGTGTGCTCACTGCTAATTCTCACTCTTTTCAAATGTGAGACTACTCCTGAAAGAGCTTTCCCCCTGTAGTTGGGCACAACAAGTCTAAACTGGTGAATAGGGAGTAAAATGTCAAATGTCAGAAAGGGTTTGGAAGCCAAATCCTGAGAGGGACATGATAGCAATGTTTAAATATTTGAAAGGATGTTACAGCGAGGAGGCAGGCTTGTTTTCTGCCGCTTTGGAGAGAAGGACACTGAGCAGGAAAAGACATTCCACCTAAACATTAGGAAGAACTTCCTGATGGTAAGAGCTGTTCAGCAGTGGAATATGAGGTTTTGAAGCATGGTGGAATATTCTTTTCTGGAGATTTTAAAGAAGAGGCTGGATGACCATCTATCTGGAGTGCCTTGATTGTGTGTTCCTACATGACAGGGGGTTGGACTGGATGGCCTTTTTGGTATCTTCCAGCTCTAGGATTCCAAATCCTACTAGCAGATGGATAGGATGGACTCTAACAAAAGCATACTCAGTGAATCTTTCTTGTTTTGAAGTTCTACTCTAGTAAAAATAACAAAGGCAAAATTAATTATGCCAAGGACCTCATCACACTAGAAAATGACTCCACTTCAAATCTGGTTGCTGTCTCCTGCAGAATTCTGGGGTTTGTAGTTTAGGGAGGAGCCTTTCACAGCCTCACTAAACTACAAGCCACAGAGTTCTGCAGGAGGCAGAAATCAGATTGGATTCATTCTCGAGTGTGAGGAAGTAGCAAGTTCTTGGTGCTTTCTTAAGGCATAAATGGATTTGTGGCTCTATGAAATTTGCAAGCCACTATGTAACTAAGAACCCTTCCACACAGCCATACAACCCAGAATATCAAAGCAGGAAATCCCACAATATCTGCTTTGAACTGAGTTATCTGAGTCCACACTGCCATATAGTGCAGTTCAAAGCGGACATTGTGAGATTTCCTT
Organism: Anolis apletophallus; assembly: GCA_030556195.1. Classification (NCBI taxonomy): domain Eukaryota; kingdom Metazoa; phylum Chordata; class Lepidosauria; order Squamata; family Anolidae; genus Anolis; species Anolis apletophallus. Next base: position 36,202,370 of record JARBWK010000006.1, read on the forward strand.
GCTTGATGTGTGGAAGGGCCCTAGCTAACACATTCCCAAAATTCAATTCTGAAGTCTACTGCCAGGGTCTATGCCCACAAAGTTCTTTCACATCTACAATGGGGCATCATGTTCCTCTGCCCACAAAGTTCCTCTTTACCCGTGGGCATACACACCTGCACTATCCAAAGTCCTTAAAGCTACATCTGTGACTGGAATAACTAAAATAAATTTAAATATTCCAATGTAGAATGTTACCTATTTTGAAAAATGTGGTTGCCAAGGACAGCCTTAGTCTGTTTAATGTGTACATTATAGTCAGTCATAGAAAAAGTACATTCCATATAAAGACTGTACCTTTAAGAATGTTTGCTGAACAGTGTAACCCTATACCTTTTACTGAGAATTACTTCTCATCAAACACCAAGTCTTATCACTCAAATAATTTAGTTAACACTTCATAAATAATGTCATTTTTATCAAGAGCAACAAATAATTAGTTTTGGAAAGTTTTCAATTACCTGATTTGTATGTTTTTACCTTTCATTTCAATAAAAGATAAACTAAACCCAGGATCAAATGTCCATCTTTCAGGAATGCTTTAGTTGTATGGAAACGAGTTGGACTAGGGGCGCTTCCACACAGCCATATAACCAAGAATATCAAGGCAGGAAATCCCACATCTGCTTTAAATTGGGGGCCCTTCCACACAGCCCTATATCCCAAAATATCAAGGCAGAAATTCAGCTGACTGGCATTATCTGAGTGTGGAGGAGAGAGAGAGAAGCCAGATACTGGCACCCAGTTCAAAGCAGCTATTGGGGAGGGGCCTGGGGGGCGGGGGCTGGGGCGGGGGGAGGTTTTCTGCCTTGATATTCTAGGATATAGGGCTGTGTGGAAGGGCCCTGGAAGATATGGTGGTGTGGACTCAGATAACCCAGGGCCCTTCCACACAGTCATATAACCCAAAATACCAGTGCACGAAATCCCACAATATCTGCTTTGAATTGGGTTATCTGAGTCCACCACATTGCCATAATCAAGTTCAAAGTAGATAATGTGGAATTTTATTCAGCTGTATGGCAGGGTCCCCAGTTTAAACCAGATATTGTGGGATTTCCCATCTTGATATTCTTGGTTATACGGCTGTGTGGAAGGGTCCTTGGTGATCTTTGCAATGCCCCCAGCTCTATAATTCTAAACCAGTGGTGTCCAATTTTTGGTCCTCCAGACGTTTTGGACTTCAGTTCCCAGAATTCATGATCACTGGACAAGCTGGTCATGGCTTCTAGGAGCTGGAGTCTCAAACACCTGAAAGACCAAAGTTTCGGCACTACTGTCTAAACTTTTAACTTTATTGGCATGGAAAATTCCACTTCTGTTTCTTTTAATTTAGGTAAAGTCGATTCTATAGAAACAGCAACAACCAAAAGAAACAGAAGCTCTGGAGTCAAACTTGCATCTTTGGGCCTTTCCACACAGCCATATCAAGGCAGAAAATCCCACAATATCTGCTTTGAACTGGATTATTTGAGTCCACACTGCCATATATTCCTGTTCAAAGCAGATAATGTGGGATTTTATTCAGATGTGTGGAAGGGGCCCCAGACAGAGCAGCAAGACTGTTTTCCAAGTAAACACACAGCATCGGACTTGATGGCTGCAATACTATGTATATCCACAGTACAATTCCAACGATAGTTAGTTGGAAAGCAATCTCGATATAGTTCTGGAATGGGTCAACTTGGGCCCTCTGGGCATTTTGAACTTCAACTCCCACCATTCCTGACAGCCTCAGGCCCTTTCTGCTTAAGCGGCTGAGGGGGGAAAAGAAAGGCCCCAGGCTGTTAGGAATTGGGGGAGTTGAAATCCAAAATACCTGGGGAGCCCAACTTGGCCCATGCCAGAACTATATTGAGATTGAGGCTGTTAGGAATGGTGGGAGTTGAAGTGCAAAACGCCCAGAGGGCCCAGATCGGCCCATGCCTGATATAGTTGATGAAATGTACTTATATGTAAATATGATTTTGCCAGCAGCATTATTCAGCAGTGAGCCAAATTTACTGTCCGATATGTGACTTCCATCTATACCAAGCATCGGCAAATTTCAGGCCTGCGGATGTTTTGGACTTCAACTCCCACAATTCCTAACAGCCTAACTTCGGGCCTCCAGGTGTTTTGGACTTCAACCCCCCCCCTAACAAATTCCGGGTGTTTTGGACTTCAACTCCCACAATTCCTAACAGCCTAACTTCGGGCCTCCAGGTGTTTTGGACTTCAACCCCCAAAATTCCGAACAGCCTAACTTCGGGCCTCCGGGTGTTTTGGACTTCAACTCTCACAATTCCTAACAGCCTAATTTTGGGCCTCCGGGTGTTTTGGACTTCAACTCCCACAATTCCTAACAGCCTAACTTTGTGCCTCCGGGTGTTTTGGACTTCAACTCCCACAATTCCTAACAGCCTAACTTCGGGCCTTCGGGTGTTTTGGACTTCAACTCCAACAATTCCTAACAGCCTAACCGGGCCGGGTGTTTTGGGGGTGTTTTGGACTTCAACTCCAACAATTCCTAACAGCCTAACTTCGGGCCTCCGGGTGTTTTGGACTTCAACTCCCACAATTCCTAACAGCCTAACTTTGGGCCTCCGGGTGTTTTGGACTTCAACTCGCACAATTCCTAACAGCCTAACTTCGGGCCTCTGGGTGTTTTGGACTTCAACTCGCACAATTCCTAACAGCCTAACTTCGGGCCTCTCGGATGTTTTGGACTTTGGGCCTCTCGGATGTTTTGGACTTCAACTCCCACAATTCCTAACAGCCTACCGGCTGTTAGGAATTGTGGGAGTTGAAGTCCAAAACATCCGAGAGGCCCAAAGTTTGCCCATGCCTGATGTACAGTGAACTATCCTATGTATCAGAGCATCTCGATAGGATACGTCCTTAGGAACAAAACAGGTGACTTCAAAAGAATTGGGGGGAAAAAACTGATCACGAAACAGAGAGAGAGAGAGGATGAGGTGATGAGGAAACTCATGTCAATATGTCATGGTGAACGAGAAAACAACACACAGAAAGGCATCTTTTGACAGATGCGCCTGTAACCTTGGCCCTTAGCCGTACCCAAAAGCTTCCCACTGCCGGAATCACAGAAGAAGGAACTGAAGAGGACCAACCTGGGCTCGAACTCCCAAAGGAAGCCTGCAACAAGCAACAGGAGAAGAAGAAGAAGGAGTCAAAAGGGGGGGGGGGGCTCTGCCAAACCAAGAAGGGCTCCCAAGTTACACACAGGCAAGACAAGGCACCCTTCTTCCACCTTTTCCTCTTTCCAACTTCCCTTTGTCTTTCTCTCTCTCTCTTTCTTGAGATGCCAGACTCTTTCTCTCTCTGTCTATCTCTCCATCCCTCTCTCTCTCTCTCTCTCCTACCTTCAGAGCCTCCATCCTTCTTCAAAACCGGTCCTTCCTTTCTGCCTCCTCTCTGACAATCTCTCTCCCTTCCTCAAATCTGTATGCCGCCCCCAAAACAGGACCCAACGCCCCTGACGCCCAGAGCCGGGCTCCTGACTGACCATGGCTCTGGGTGGAGAACTGGGCGGGCGGGCAGGCAGGCACCAACTGCGGCCTAGTCGCCCAGGCGGCGCTCCGCCGGCGCCCGAGGCTCCCTCCGCCCCCAGCCGGCCCTGAAAGCCCCTCGGCGGGGCCGCGGCCTCCGGAGGGCCCTCCCGGCTCCGATGAGGGGCCTCCCGGCGCCGCCCCGCCTTCTGGTCCGGCCAAGCGCCCTCCGGACCCCGCGCCCCCGCCCGCTCTCCCCGCTCACCTCCGCCATATTGGGAGCGCTCGGCCTGAGCGGCAGCGATGCGCCAAGTGCCCGGATGGGGCCGCTAAGCCAATGGCAGCGCGGAGGCCCAGGAGAGCTCGCGCCGGGCGGGGAAGGGAGGGGCCGGGAGAGAGAGAGAGGACTCTGGCTGCCTTTGAAGGGGATACATTCAGTTTATACCAGGCCTGGGCAAACTTGGGCCTTTCAGGTGTTTTGGACTTCAACTCCCACAAGTCCTCACCGCCTCAGGCCCCTTCCCAAGGAAGGGGCCTGAGGCTGTGAGGAATTGTGGGAGTTGAAGTCCAAAACACCTGAAAGGCCCAAGTTTGCCCAGGCCTGGTTTATACTCTTCAATTGTACTCAGCCCTCCCTCCCCATATATATATAGAGAGGAGAACACCCATTTGCAGCAATGCTATCTTCCTTTGGAAGGGGCCTGAGGCTGTGAGGAATTGTGGGAGTTGAAGTCCAAAACACCTGAAAGGCCCAAGTTTGCCCAGGCCTGGTTTATACTCTTCAACTGTGCTCAGCCCTCCCCCCAATATATATATAGAGAGAGAACACCCATTAGCAGCAATGCTATCTTCCTTTGGAAGGGGCCTGAGGTCTTGTCCTGGATTGGAACCTGGCTAAACTGTAGGAAACAAAGGGTGGTAATAAATGGACATTTCTCTGGGTGGAAAGAGGTGAGAAGTGGCGTACCCCAAGGTTCAGTTTTGGGCCCGTTACTTTTTAATTTATTCATTAATGACCTGGATGTAGGAGTGAATTCTGAGGTAGCAAAGTTTGCAGACGACACTAAATTGTTCAGGGTAGTTAAAAATGAAACTGATTGTAAAGAGCTCCAGAAAGATCTCTCGAAATTGAGTGAATGGGCAACAAAGTGGCAAATGCATTTTAACCTAAACAAGTGTAAAGTCATGCACATCGGGGCAAAGAACCCCAAATACACCTACAAATTGATGGGGTCAAAGCTTTCCGAGACAAACCAGGAAAGGGATCTTGGGGTTTTGGTGGACAGCTCAATGAAGATGTCAACCCAGTGCGCTGCAGCAGTGAAAAAAGCAAATTCTATGCTAGGCATGATCAGAAAGGGAATCGAAAATAGGTAAGCAAATGTTGTATTGCCTCTCTACAAATCGATGGTAAGGCCATAGAGCAGGTTTGGTACTTTTCCGTGTAAAAAGTACAGTCAGAGAGTGATGCTACATGCGTGTTAGCTCTGAAAAGTGGGTTTTGGTGCCAAGAATCAGGCAGGCACTTGCAATGAAAGACTAACACTGTGATTTAATGCTCTCTAATACACCCTGTGCCCGAGTTGTAGATAACATTAGGCTAGATGGGTGGAAGCAGTACAGTTTGAGCTATGGAAAAGTTAATGCGAATGGAAACACCACTGCGCATGGCAAAGAGTCTGTCCTTCTCCGCTGCTGGCACGGAGCCTGGAAGTAATGTTTCAATCAGGGAACAGAGAGACTCAGCATTGATAACTGCACTGTGTGAAAGAAATAACTTATAGATGGCTATTGTTCTCATTCTTAGGTATGACAAAGATGTGATGCTAATGAAAAATGCACTGTTTATTGGACTAATGAAATGTCATGTAAGCAACAGTAATCACCAGCCAATTATGATTGTTTTTATCCATGAAGAAGAGGTGGGCTTAACTGAAATGACTCCATTGGGGTATAAATGTCTTTGTATGAGATGTGACGGGGTTCCTTTGCCCCTGATTTGCAGCTGTGTTCTGCAGCAAAGGCCCACCAGCTGGTGCCAAATAAACCTTTTGATTTTTCACCTACTTCACAGTTGTCGTGTGTTCTCCCTCATCCTAGAACCCGCGCGTACAAGCAGCTTTGGTAAAGTTAATTTGGTACTTGGAGTTCCATAACTCCTAGTCTGCTTCAGCCACATTTGGAGTACTGTGTACAATTCTGGTCTCCGCACCTTAAGAAGGATATAACGGAACTGGAAAAGGTACAGAAAAGGGCAACAAGAATGATCCAAGGGATGGAGCAGCTCCCTTATGAAACCAGGTTGCAACGCCTTGGTCTTTTCAGCCTTGAAAGACGGCGTTTAAGAGGTGACTTGATCGAAGTGTATAAAATCATGCATGGGATAGAAAAAGGTGAATAAAGAAAAATATTTTCTTTGTCACAAAACACTAGGACTAGAGGGCACTCCTGAAGCTCCAAGGTAGGAAAATTAGGACTAATAAAGGGAAATATTTCTTCACCCAGAGGGTCATTGGGTTATAGAACTCACTTCCAGAAGAGGTTGTGACAGCTGTCAGCCTGAACAACTTCAAGGCAGGAACAGATTCATGGATACCAAGTGTATCGGTAGTTACTGAAAAGGACATTCAAGTGCCACCTCGGAGTTGGTTGAGGTAGGCAGGATTTCCCTGGGTACTGGTTGTGGGGGGTCGGGAGCAGGTCAGGGTTTTGCCCTCCCTTCTGCTCGAGATCCCCGTGTACAACTGGTGGGCCACTGTGTGATACAGAATGCTGGACTAGATGGGCTGAGGTCCGATTCAGCATGGCTCTTCTTATGTTCTTATGTTCTTATGTTCTTATGTGGGAGTTGAAGTCCAAAACACCTGAAAGGCCCAAGTTTGCCCAAGCCTGGTTTATACTCTTCAATTGTACTCAGCCCTCCCTCCCCATATATATAGAGAGAGAGAACACCCATTTGCAGCAATGCTATCTTCCTTTGGAAGGGGCCTTAGGCTGTGAGGAATTGTGGGAGTTGAAGTCCAAAACACCTGAAAGGCCCAAGTTTGCCCAGGCCTGGTTTATACTCTTCAATTGTACTCAGCCCTCCCTCCCCATATATATAGAGAGAGAACACCCATTTGCAGCAATGCTATTTTCCTTTGGAAGGGGCCTGAGGCTGTGAGGAATTGTGGGAGTTGAAGTCCAAAACACCTGAAAGGCCCAAGTTTGCCCAGGCCTGGTTTATACTCTTCAATTGTACTCAGTCCTCCCTCCCCATATATATATAGAGAGAGAGAACACCCATTAGCAGCAATGCTATCAAGCATGGGCAAAGAGGGAGCCCTCAGGTGTTTTGGACTGCAACTCCCACAATTCCTAACTGTTAGGAATTGTGGGAGTTGAAGTCCAAAACACCTGGAGGGCCCAAGTTTGCCTACCATTCCTGTTCACATAATATAATAACAACAACAACATAATAGAGACTGATGCTAGAGAGACAGAGAGAAAGGAAAGGGAGAAGAGATTGAGGAGAGAAGGGGGGAGACAGGAGCAAAAGAGGGAGAGGAGAGAGAAAAGTGACTAAAGAGGAGAGAAAAGTAAGAGTTGGAAGTCCAAAAGAGAGAGCGGGGAGAGAAAAGAGGAGACAGCGAAGAAAAGAGGAGAGAAGAGGTGGGGGGAGAAAAGAAAGGCAAAGAAGAAAGAAAGAAAGAAAGAGAGAGAGAGAGGAGACTTTGGGGTGATGAGCAGCCTTTGGAGGGATACATACAAACTGTACTTTTCAATTCCCCCCAATATATACACCCCCAATATAAATACAGAACATCCATTAACAGCAAGTACTAGCAATGCTATCAGGCATGGGCAAACTTGGGCCCTCCAGGTGTTTTGGACTTCAACTCACACAATTCCTAATAGCCGATAACAGCCCAAATTTACCCACCATGCTTGTTAACTAGCTACATGTACAGCACATGCCCTGAAGGTAATATTTTAAATGAGAGAGGAGAAAGAAGAGACAGATAGAGGGGAGAAGGAGAGAGAGGAGAAAGAGAAGAGAGACAAAAAAGAGAGAGGAGAGAAAGAGAAGACTCTGGAATGAGGAGCAGCCTTTGAATGGATATATGCATAGTCCAAAACACCTGGAGAGCCCAAGTTTGCCCGCCACACCAGTTAACTAGCTACATGTACAGTACATGCCCTGAAGGTAATATTTGAAATGAGAGGGGGAGAGAAAAGAGAGAGAGGAGACAGAAGAGAGACAAGAAAGAAGAGAGTGAGATATGAGAAAGAAGAGACAGAGGCAAGAGAAGAGAGAGGAGAAAGAGAAAAGAGACAAAGAGGAGAGAAGACTCTGAGACGAGGAACAGCCTTCAAATGGATACACACAAACTACTCTTGAATTGCCCCCATGTATACAGTCCCCCCCAATATGAGTTTGTGTGTGTATGTGTATAGATCACACATTCACAGCAAGTACTACCAATGCTATCAATATTTGCCAAAGTGGAAGCCGCTCTGAGTCCCCTCCAGGATGAGATAGAGCAGGGTAGAAATACAATAATAAATATCAAGCATGGGCAAACTTCGGTCCTCCAGGTGTTTTGGACTTCAACTCCCTCAATTCTTAACAGTCGGATCCCATGGTGCCCTAGCATGAAGCCATGGCAATTAAAGTGGGAGCAAACTACCCAGCAAAGTAGGTGTTTTGGAGTTCAACTCCCACAATTGAAGTCAAAAACACTGATGGGCCGAAGTTTACCCATGCTTGTGAGATAGATAGATAGATAGATAGATAGATAGATAGATATTGCACCAAACAAAGTGATTGAAAGTTGACTGGGTAGGCCAGCCGGAAGAGATAGGTCTTAAGTCTTCTCTCCAATCTTGAGAGCTGATTTAGCCCCACATGTGACCTAAATGTTTGGAGGAGTATGTATGGGAGAAGCCAAGGGGAAGGGGGTAAGGTTAGGGATTCAAACCAGCCTCTGAAATTCATCTAATCTACGCCCTGCCAAAGAAACCATGGAACAGGGGGCAAAGACAAGAAGCTGTGTCATTGTTCGGCCTTGGCCTTTATATGAACAAGACCGAGTTGAAGCTCAATTAGTGCAAAGTCCACAGACTCCATTGCCAGGACATGTATTTCCTGTGGGTAAGAAGAGGCACCTGAGATTTCAACCCAAATGGTTCAGCAGATTTCCCTGACTAACCTACTCATTTCATGTACAAGGCGCATTCTGTAAATACGGTGTGATGTTTGAAGGAAAAATTGGGGGTAAAGATGGTCATCAGCAGCTCGGTGCATTGGTTGCTAATAATATTAATAATGCTTTGTTTATATATCGCCCCCTTTCCCCAAGGGGACTCGAGGTGGACTGGCAACATTATTTGTTCAATGGAAAAACGGGCTTTAAAGGTCAAAACCAACACTTTGTACTTTGCCCAGAAACTACCGGTAATTGGCAACCAGGGGAGTGACTTTAATATGGATGTGATGTGTTCACTCCTGGATGTTCCTGTAACCAATCTGGCTGCCGTATTTTGAACCAACTGGAATTTCCAAACTTGGTACATAGATAGCCCAATGTAAAGCACATTGCAGAAGTCCAACCTTGAGGTTACCACCATGTGTACTACCATCTTTAGGTCCTCCAAATCTAGGAGGGTGTGCAGATGGAATATTGGCTGAAGCTGATATTAAGCACTCCTGACCATTGCATCTACCCGGGCTGATGTTTGGAGAGATGGATCCAAGAGCTCTTGTACCAGGCTGCGAATACAGTATTTCAAGGGGAGTGTAACTGGTTGATACACCTCCATCCTCAGATTCAGACCCTTGATGGCAAGCACCTCTGCCTTGTTTGGATTCAGTTTCAATTTGTTTTTCCTCATCCAGCCCATTACCTTCTTCAGGCATTCATTCAGAGGAGACACACAGCACAGCTCTTCACAGCCAATGGAGGACTCAGTGATTACTTGAAGGCTAAGTAGATATATTTATACTGAAAAAAATACATATTCCAATACAAGTTGAGTAGCCCTTATCCAAAATGATTTGGGCCAGAATTGTTTAGGATTTTGCATCTATTGCATTTCTGTATTTGCATATATGTACATGGAACCCAAGTCTAAACATGTGAAAACTTTTTTCCTTCTTGAAATGGCGTCAGAGATCTTTTTTTGAAATCACATCATAGCCCTTTCTGAATTTTATGAGATTTCCTTGTTTTGCCCACTGCCTCTTCCATCTTTTTCTTACCACAGAAAACATGTTAAAGAGATGAAGCTGAAACCATTACTCAGTGTCTTCTCATGGCTTTAAAAAGTGTTAGCTGTTTTCAGATTAGTTCATTTAGTACAATTTTCATGAGGTGTCCAGACGTTGATATCTTCCACTTTTAACCCTCCCACATCTTCTCGTTGCTTTTTCCATATCTTATCTTTCCATAAAGTTGGAAAGAAAGTGGGGGGGCAAAATGTGAATTTCTAGTTGAGATTATATGGAATCAACCGCCTTCCCTCAAAGAATTCTAGAAAGGATCCAGATGATGTTGTTTTCACCCAAAATTATCCTTTGATTGTATTTCTTCTGACTTTTTTCATACTGAACAAATATTTCACTATTTTTCATTCATTATTAGCATGCATTTATCCTTTGAAAGTTTCCCCTCCTTTGGGATACCTCATGGCATGCCCTTTTCAAACAAATTATACTTGAATGCATATCTCATCTAACCACACAGTTCTACATTAATGTTAATTTCTGCAATTATTTTATTTTTAACACTATGCACCACAGGGTTATGAACTATAAAGTCCTATGTGGCTCAGATCCAAATTGTTTCCAGATGTGTATTCCCCCTTATGAACCAGGCTATGCTTTGACATCTGCTGGCGAAGCCCTTCTCTATGTTGCATCACCCTCACAGGCACATCTGGTGGGAACATGGGACAGGGCCTTCTTCATGGCTGCCCTACAACTCTAGAACTCTTCCTAGGGAGAGGCCAGAATGGTCCTTTCCTTTTTCTTTAATCAGCAGGCTAAAACCCTTTAATTCAGTCAGGTTTTTAAAACAGATTGCATTTTATTATTTTTTGTATGTTGACATTGCATTGCTCTTTTGAATTGTGAGCTGCTTTGAGTCCTACTTTCTGGGAAAAAGAGAATGATAAATGTATAATAATGGAAGTAATGTTGCCAGGAATGAGACATTTTAAATCAAATAATTACACTGTGTTTTGCTCAGGATATGAAAACCGAAAAAGAAATAGGGTAGCATTAATAGCAAGGAGAGATGTAACAAAAGTAGTCAAAGGATATAATGCAAAGAAAGAGAAAACATATCAATGTGACCATCATCCATATCCAACATCAGAGGCAGACAATTTTTTTAAAAAGATGCTAGAATCCAGAAAGAAAGTGACCTCACGCCAATACATGGCTGACTGTCCAAACATATGCATCTGGAAAATAAAAGAAACTAAATGGTGTTGCACCTCAGATCTGGAACGTACCCCCCTAGATCACACACACAAGCAAACTTTGGGGTTTTATGCTGTTGTGATGTGGGCATCGAATTGTGCCGTACTGTAAGCCGCTCTGAGTCCCCCCTCGGGGGTTGAGAAGAGCGGGGTAAAATCGTGAAATAAATAATAATAAATAAATAGAAATAAACTCTGTAAAATACTTTTTATTTAGAATAAGAATAGTCCATAGGTTGAAAGAAGTAATGCAAAAAGTAAGTCCAAAGGTAAAACTTGTAAAGTCCTTAAACTGGAGTAAATCCCAAGGAAAGCAAATCCAAAACCATGGCAGGCCGCTATGGCGGCCGAAACAGGAACTTAGAGTCCAAAGCAAACCGTTGCAAGGGGCTCAACTTACTGGAGGTGCCTGGCATTAAGGTCTACAGGCTCTCTAGTACGCGGCAGAGGGCATTTGCTGTGGCCACGCCAACCTTGTGGAACACCCTCCCTGAGGAGATACGAGTCATCCGCGACTTGCTGCCATTCCGCAGAGCTGTCAAGACCTGGCTATTTAGACAGGCATTTGGTCCATAACCAGTGCCCGTTACCACCAGCGCTCTGCTACGTCGCCGCCATCGCATCTCTGCTGCCTTATTGCAGTTTATTGTTGTGAATGGGATTTTAACTGGGGGTTTTATATTGGTTTTACTGTGCTTTATGTGTTTACCTGCTATTTTAATTCTGTAAACCGCTCTGGGCTCCAGAGAGAGCAGTATATTAAGTTGAACTAATAATTAAATAAATAAATAAATAAATGGGAACGTAGCTCGGCAGGGCAAACCCGCTCCTGCAGCCAACTTGAACCTGGGAACTTAAGCATGAATAATCCAAGCCAAACGTAGCTTTAGCTCTGGTGAGATCTTCCCCGGTCCAGTCTCTTAAAGGAATCTATTTTCTGTGGGACCACTGAATTCCCCGTCGCAAATTTCAATCCCTCCGGGAGGATCTGATACTAGCCCTTCTATCAAAATCCAACAGCTCGTTAGTGGACCCAGGTGGATTCATATCTTGCTGAGAAAGCTCTTCCTCCCTATTTCCCGGGAGCTCAGCTGGCAAGGGAGTAAAGTTCCCGTGAGAGTCAAGGTTACTGGAGTTCTCGCTAGCTGTCTCGAAACTGACTTCCATAGAATCCTCATTAACCCCTTCCTCCGGCCAATACCCATGCAGCCAGTCATTATCCCAAGACAAATCCCCATTTGCAGAAATGTCCCCATCTGGCCATTCATCCTCCCCATCCTGGCCCTGATCCACTGGCACCACTGGTGCCTGTCTCTGATCACTAGGCTGGGGCATCACACTGCTAGGCTGGAACACCACAAATGGAATCATGGATTGCAGGAAAATTTGGCCTTGGATCAAGATATAAGGCAGAAAAAAATAACAGATTGAATTTTGCAAAGCCAACACTTTATTGTTGCAGACACATTCTTCAAGCAACTAATACATGGGCATCACTGGATAATTAGATCACATAAATGACTAAGTAACTCAAAGCCAATAGGAAAAGCAGAAGACCACATTACAGATGAATAGACTCAGTTAAAGAAGCCATAGTTTTGAATCTGTAAGACCGGAGCAGTACTGTTGAGGATAAGGTGACTCTGAGCCCACAATATCTGCTTTGAACTGGGTTATCTGAGTTCACACTACCATATACTCCAGTTCAAAGCAGATAATGTGGGATTTTATTCAGCTGTGTGGAAGGGGCCTTGGAGGTCTTTCATTCAGAGGGTCACCATGAGTTGAAGTCAACTTGATGGCAGTTAACAAAAACAAACTGGTGGTGAAATCCTGGAAAGAGAACCTGCTATTATGGTCAATAGATCTATGAAAATGCTACTTTGAGCATGGCAGTAGTATATTTTGAAAAAAGGTAAACTTATTACTAGGTGATATTAGAAAATGATAATAATGTAACGCCTGTAATAAATCTTTCTCATACGTATGTTTGTGTGTCCATGTGCAATAGGGAAATAGTGATGAAAATGATAAAGTTGGAAAATGTTCCCGTGTGGGAAACAACAGCTCATGGGGCTTTTACTTGTAGGGAGGGGGAAGCACTTGATGAAAAGGCTATATTGATAGAGGCTTGTCAAAATATTAATAGTGAAGAGAAATTGGTTTCTCTTTCTCATTGCAGTATATTGAAATTTGCGATCATCAACTTGAATTTGTACAGAAAAACAATTTTTTCATACAACATCTACTTGACATAGGGAATTCGCTGCCACAATATGTAGTGATGGACATGAGTTTGGTGACTTTAAAGGGGGAATAAACAAATTAACACAGACAGTATTACTGTACTATTGCCTAGTACAGGTAGAAGAACTGAGGCTCCATGTTCAAAGACAGTAGATTTTCTGATTACAAATGGTGGGCAGCAATAGCTCAAAAAAGGAATAAATAGCAGGAAGAGTGAAAGATTGTGGATGTTTGAGGTCGGAGCACACACAGCTCTACAAATGGTGGGCAGCAATAGCTCAGCGGTAGCCTTTCTTAACTACTTGCGACCTTGAAATCATCTTCCTGCTAATTACTGTTGGAGACAGAACAGGATGGACTGCATTTCATATACTTGGAATGTGGAATGTGTTTATTTGAATCCATATAGGTAGATGTATTTAGGGATGCATTTTTAAAGTCAGTATATTTCTGACTTTAAAAGGTAAATGTTTCCCCTTGATATTAAGTCTAGTTGTGTCTGACTCGGGGTGTTGTTCATCCCCATTGTAAGCCGAAGAGCCAGCGTTGTCTTTAGACACCTCCAAGGTCATGTGACCAGCATGACTGCATGGAGTGCCGTTATCTTCCTGCTGGAGCGGTACCTATTGATCTACTCACATTTGCATGTTTTTGAACTGCAAAGGTGGCAGAAGCTGGGGCTAACAGTGGGGGCTCACCCTGCTCACCAGATTCAAACCGCCAACCTTTTGGTCAGCAAGTTCAGCAGTTCAGCAGTTTAACCTGCTGTGCCACCAGGGGCTCCATTTCTGACTTATGGATAGCTATTTCTTATGTTCTCTAGAAAGTTGTCTGATGATAAGAATTATTGTTCCTTAATTAATTCTGATGTTCTGTGAATTAAAACTATTTTGTGTAAAATTGCACTGCTTTTATACAGGTTACTAATGCTACAATGCAAGTCAGTCATGTGCCATTTTTCACCTTCACCAAAATATGACTATAACTCAGATCACACTGAGATAATGTGACATATTGGAGTGCTTTAGTTATCCCTTGGCACACCTTTAAGAGAGCTATCATGGCACTGCTTAACAGCAGGCTTGTCAAATGTATAAATACATTAGAGAGAAGAAATACCTGATACAAAATGCATTCCATGTATACCATATATGGTTACTATAGACATATGTTAATGATATAACTGCTAGGCAAAGTCTTCAGCATTAGCATCCAATCAGACACCTTTGGGAGTAGCCCTGATACTTGAAAGATTTTCCTGCTCTCATATCATCAGGTCTGAGCACAGAGGCAAGTTTAGCAGTTCTAGAAAGCCCCATTTTCTGAGGTGAAACACTGTGAAACAAGGAAGAAGATTTTTTTGTGACAGAACCCTATTGTCAGAATTCCCTCCCCAGCTAGAGTTGACTTGTCCTGACTTTGCTCTCTTTTAGGACAACGCTAAGATACTTTGAAAGATCGCAGGCTTTATTGCTATGATTTTATTGTATTTCGGGGACTGGATTTCTATTTTGCTGTTATTTTTGCAACCAGCAAAACCTAGACTTACAACACCCCATATAAAATTAAACATAATACAATGTGGTGTAGGAAATTTGCTTGGCTGCTGGAAATGGAGATGAGACTTCATGAACCTTGATCTAAGCAGAGAAGGCAATCCTTATGTCAACATTGCACACTGTTACCCTTGGTTGTTAATATACCAGAATAGCTTGATGATCTACTGGTCTGTCATTAGTTTTACTTATATAACCTAGAATTAATTCATTACAGGCACTAAAATAAGTAGCCAAACAACCTGATTGTGACAATCCCACTCTGGTAGTTATACTGCTAACAATCACCTGCCCCACTTTACCTCCATACACTATTTTTAGGGTGTTGCAACCATTAAATCCCCTCCGGATTAATTT
The DNA here is from genome assembly GCA_030556195.1 of Anolis apletophallus. Lineage (NCBI taxonomy): Eukaryota > Metazoa > Chordata > Lepidosauria > Squamata > Anolidae > Anolis > Anolis apletophallus. The sequence goes on from JARBWK010000006.1 coordinate 36,217,524, forward strand.
CCTCAAAGCCTTTCTATAAGGTTGTTTAGCCTAACACTGGAAATAATGTCTTGGTATGCAATTGGTGTAATTAATATAGTAGGTGCATGAACTTAAGTCACAACAATTAGCAATATATATAGTGTAATGGTATAATAGTTCCTATACACAATAATATGTACGAACTTAAAGGTCAATGCTCAATATATTAATGAAGGCATATAATTCAACTAGCATGAAGCATCTCTGATTATTTACTGTATAACATATCATATTGATATCGGAGGTGACCCCCCTTTTCTTGGGCTCTGTAGAAGACAGTTTAAAACCAAAAGATTCATAGTTTTCCCAAGAACACCAGGCTGGAAGTGATCCCATAATCCCCTATCTGTCCCCCACATGGGAACCTAAGGCTCTTCCCATGGCCCCATGATCCCACATGACAATGCCTCTGTAGCCCACACTTTATGAATACACCCAGTTATTTTCCTTTTGCATTACTCTTATGGACTTTTGCTCATTCCCAAAGACTTTTTTCTTTCTGTCTAGGACCCCTTTCTCTTGGGCTATCTTTTATGAATCTAATAAACGGTGTATCTTTTTGATGGGTAGGCAGGGGTGATCAGGATGGTATATTTTCCCCATAAACCCCAATTTATCTCCCCTCATGTTTTCCCCATGTATGTGATTAAAAATATATGAAAGTGCCACTGTTTACCTTTAGCCAGCTACCTTGAGGCTTGCCAGCTGCAAAACTTGTGATTCAATCATCCCTCCACTAGCCTCATTTGTATGATAATAGGGCTTTTCTGGGGTAGAAAACAAAAGGCTGTTTTTGTTTTCTCAAAGAAGACCCCTCATCTCTCAGGGGGAAGAACCTCGAAGTTTCGTTCCCTCTCCCCAATGAAGGATAAATGGCATAAATATTTCTATATTTCATAAATGGTCACCCCTGCCAGCCTCAGAAACTGGCACATGGCTACAGTTTTTTCACTTGTGTATTATCCAGAAGACTGAAATTCCCATGTAAAGTTGTATCTGGTCCCTTCTGCCAACAGGAAAGGGCCATTAAGGACAGTTCCCATTTTTCACAGAAGAACAAAAGAATTCCTTTGACTCAAAAGGTCAGGGGCTTGGATTCATTAACATATGGACAAATCTACTCAAGAAAACTCCAGCTGCTTTGTTTTGAACATATTCCTGCTCCTCACTCCCCATTCACCAGAACAGAAGTGGCATTGTTTCACTATTGGATCAAACTCCAGCTGCCTTAGCGATTCCATCCAATCAACACAAAGCTGGTCTGGGGGCAGGAAGTGGGAAATTTGAATCTGTAACCTTCTAAAATGGCATATGTTTTCAATGTAACTTTATGATTGCTTTGCGCCACGGATAGTACAGCTGTCATCCTCTTCAGCTGATGAGAAATAAAGACCTCCGTGGTTTTTCTTCAACTTGATGAGACTTATTGGGAGATCTTGGGGTGGGTCTTTATGTGTCCTGCCTTTGCTCACCAAGGGTATCGATCCCTCTTTTTGGGCATAATGGGCTCTCGCCTCTTATGGGCAGAGCCAACCTAAATTCTGTTCGGTAACAATATGATCATACATTCATTCATAGGGAACACAAATAGGTTAATGTGGTTTGGTTCAGCTTAGAGTCAGCAGTATTCCCTGTGTTTCTGTAGCTTGTTTAAGACACTGGATTTTAAGATCTGTAATTGTGCTACAGTGCAATGTAACTTGATATGTTTGAAACAATGTAATATGTTTTAACCATTTGAAAGACTGTTTTAATTGATATGTGTGTGGTTTTTTTTACAGTTTTATCATATTGTGTTCTATTGACATTGTTATTATCTGAATCCGGAATTGAATTATTTCCATAGTTTGTAAGCCGCCCTGAGCCCCCCTGCGGGTAAATAACTAAATAATAAATGTGTCCTTGCGTGAAAATTTCCTTCAATCCCCAAATGTCTTGCATTGTAGAGGGCGAGACAATGAAAATAATTAGTACCTAGAATTCTTTGATTTGCTGTGCCTGGCTCTATTCCCCCGTCTCCTCCTTCTTCTCTTCCTCCTTTTTCTTTGGCTGCTGAAGCTGTATTTCTAAATGCACAGCTGAAATTCCCAGTCACTGCAATCCTAGGCAATGGGATCTGAAGGTAAGTTTCAGGGAGGAGAATTATTATTTGAGAGGAATGCTGTAATCCTCCCCCAGTGCTGTATCCAACAGGCAATACACATCATAATGTTAAATAATAAGTATAATTTAATTTACATGAACATTGTGTTACTTTAAGTTTTCCAGTTTCTTTCTTTTATTTATTTATTTAGAGCATTTGTATCTTGTCCTTCTCAACCCCCAAACGGGGACTCAGGATGGCTTACAATTGGCAGTCATTAGATGCCAACCAAGAAACAGAACACAAGAATTAACATAAACAGGTCAACAGCAATAAAAAATACATCAAGAAAGCAATAAAATACATTAAAAATATTGGCCCTTAAAATATTAACACAACCAAGTCTGAGTCTGCAAATCCACATCATAGTCCAAAGTTCCAGTCCAAGGTCTCTTAATTGACATTTCTCATGAGTCATTACAGTTGTTGCTCAGCCAGCTGCCCGAATGCTGGTCCCAAAGCCAAGACTTGATTTTTTTTCCTGAAGGAGAGAAGAGAAGGGGTCACCCTAATTTCACTGGGGAGTGCATTCCACATACGGGGACCCACCACCGAGAAGGCCCTGTCCCTCGTTCCCGCCAATCTCGTTTGCAAGGGTGGTGGGATCGAGATACAGCCACAGTATATTACTGACAAAAGTAAAATTTAGCAACCTTATGCAACTGTTCCTTCCAGTTTTTTACTTCATGATACCTGTCTTTGCAAGCGTCCTAGGATGCTGCAGCACACTTGATCCACTGGTCATCACACGACGAACACTAACTTCTGGTGGAGCTCCGTTGATCAACTGTGGGGCAAATATCCTACGACGCTTCACTCAGAACACGGGAGGCTTTCAGTGTATGATGGGGAAGCGTTGCTGTTGGCGGGGCTCCAGGATTACCCCACTGCCCTGCAGATTCGCGACGAAGGTTGGCGAATCGCCCCACATGCCCGCACCAATGTGATGAGGTCCTCTCCCTCCTTTCAGCTCAGACTTGCTGTCTTTAGCCAATATGCAAACATTTTCTCCACTAACCCTTTCTATACTCACGGTACATTTATCCCATAGTTCAACAGCATCGTCCATTCTCATTGTTATAACTAATCAATCTTTATAGCAGACATGGGCAAACTTCAGTGTTCCAGGTGTTTTGGACTTCAACTCCCATAATCCCTAACAGCTGTTAGGAATTGTGAAGTCCAAAACACCTGGAATACTGAAGTCTGCCCATGCCTGCTCTATGGGCAAATACTTTGTATATAACCATTTACGCTTGTCATTCAATCCTTATATAGACTTCTGAACGACCATCTTCTGTTATCCTACAATACACTGTAAGACTACCCACTGTTTCTGTCAGTTATGTAACATCACACATTATTGCCTTATGGGTGGCATTAGAAATCTGAATGGAAGGGATTGGAAAGTGCCTGTGATATGACACAAAATCACTTTATTCAGGCAAACTCTGTACCATTCATGCATAAATGAAATAAGAACAGCAGTAATACAAAACTGCAGCATCAAAACATATAAAAACACAAAACTAAGGGGAGGAGGATTACGTCACACTTCAGATCTAATAATGTATATAAAAAAAGATTTCAGTACAGTGAGTCCCAGAAAAATATGCCACAGGAAGAATTCTAGAAGCTGGAGCTAATGCTTAAAAAGCCCTCTTTATTTAGCTTTTTAGACTGCTAAGTATGTGTTCAGATTTACAGAGCTTAGAAAGTTAACGTGATTAATTACAGTTTTAAAGTGATTAATTACAGCTTCCTAAAGTGTCTAATTTACAGTTTCAAGTTCCCCAATTAACTTAATTGCCATTGTTAGAAGGTTAACAATTAACTCTTCATTTTTTATATAATTGAGAAATTTGGGTTGTTTTTTTAACCCTGCTGTTCTGTTAGGGTCCAAAATGACCCCTGTTGGAATTAGATATTATTTTATTCATTAATTTTTTTGATTTTGAAACTTGTTGTTCCTTCCATTTTCCTAAAGTATGGGGTTCATACTAAGGGTACTTAGTTTTTTTGTTTCGGTGCTTTACTTTTTGAGATACGGTTTTTGTTACACTTGTTATGTTCGGGTCAAATATGACCCGGTAGCCTTTATACTAATCTAATACCATATTTTGAGTAAAACAAAGGATTTTTAGTTTATTTTGAGACTACTTATTGCATCTACTATTGTTTATCAAGTTATCTACTTGCTTTAGGTGGACATAAATGGATGGATACATTTATGCAAATGATTTCAGAACAAACCATTTGCATTTTCTTGCAGTACCAATTTTTTTCTTATCCTGGCTGCATTACCAGGTGTGTGTGACTCCTCCCTGCCCTCAGAATAGTACCTTTGTTATGCAAAACAGTAACACAGTACTAGTCTCTCACATTTCCTCAGTCAGAAATTGCTAAGATAGCTGTTTTCTGAAGCAGCTGAGAGAGTTTACCTCAAAGCTTTGAATTCACAGTACCTGTGGTATGTTGTACTGATGTATTTTTATAAATGATAAGTTTTTTTCCCTTGTTATCAGACTATGTAATGTGAATGTTTTCTGTTGTGTGTTTTCATAGCCTGCCTGGCTGCATTACCAGGTGTGTGTGACTCCTCCCTGCCCTCAGAATAGTACCTTTTTATGTAAAACAGTAACAGGAGAAGCCACATAAATGCATGGAATGTGGAAAGAGCTTCGGTCGGAGTGAACATCTGCGTTCCCATCAAATAACCCACACAGGGAGAAGCCACATATATGCATGGAATGTGGAAAGAGCTTCAGTCGGAGTGGACATCTGCATTCCCATCAAAGGACCCACACAGGGGAGAAGCCACATATATGCATGGAATGTGGAAAGAGCTTCAGTCGGAGTGAACATCTGCATTCCCATCAAAGGACGCACACAGGGGAGAAAGCACATACATGCATGGAATGTGGAAAGAGCTTCAGTCGGAGTGACAAACTGCGTATCCATCAAAGGACGCACACAGGGGAGAAAGCACATACATGCATGGAATGTGGAAAGAGCTTCAGTCGGAGTGACAAACTGCGTATCCATCAAAGGACACACACAGGGGAGAAAGCACATACATGCATGGAATGTGGAAAGAGCTTCAGTCGGAGTGACAAACTGCGTATCCATCAAAGGACGCACACAGGGAGAAAGCACATACATGCATGGAATGTGGAAAGAGCTTCAGTCGGAGTGACAAACTGCGTATCCATCAAAGGACGCACACAGGGGAGAAAGCACATATCATATAAACTTGAGTATATACTTTAGTATAAGCTGACACCTATATAATATAAGGCACCTAATTTTACGACAAAAATTGGGAAAACTTACTGACTTGAGTATAGGCTGAGGGTGGGAAATGAGGCAGCTATGAGGTGGAAAGGAGGTTTCTGGAGAAGACAGATTGGGGTGGGAAGGGGGAAACTGGAGAAGGGGAAAAGATTTAGATGGGAAAGGGGTGTGGAAAAAGTGCTTTTCTTTCTTTGCCTTTGAATAAATAGATTAGCAGAAACCTTTTGGGGGGAAAACTGATTTTTTTTATTTTTTCTGATTATTTATTATTATTATTTTATTATTATTTTTTCAAATTGTTTTTATACTGTTAAAATTTATTTTAGTTTTAAGTTAGTTGTACTAATAGTTACCTGAAGTTGTTGTTGATGTTGTTGTAAAAGATATAGCTGATTATTCACGCACAAGTTTGTTACTTTGGTGTAACATGCAAATTAGGCTGTTTTACATTAATCAACACAAAATTTAAAAAAATAAAGTTTTTTTTCAATTTTTCTTTGATAATGAACAACTATGATCACACACAGTATAATAATGCAACAGGTATTCAAAAAGAACTTTTCAGTGGCTCAAAATAACATCCGGGTCAAAAATGATCCGAACATAACAAGTGTAAGTTTTTCCTAACAGACCAGCAGGGTTAAAAAAGTATTTTTGCTTTTTGATGTTTTCAAGTTACTTATAATTACTCTCTTAAAACATCACGATGCTACACACTTCTCTTAACCATAGAAATAGTTAAATTACGGGTGCATCTACAACAGGGGCGCTCACACTTTTTCAGCATGTGAGCTACTCTTAAAGCAACCAAGTCCAAAAGATCTACCTGCCCCCGCCGCCGTGCACTCCCGCCGCCGTGCGTGCTCCTGCTGTTGTTTTCCGCCCGCGCAGCGCTTCTTCCGCCTGCGGGGCATTGCAGGAAGGAGAAAGCACGAGGCAGGGCATCCAGAGGGAGCGCTCCGCCCTGCCTGTCTCACCGACAACGGAGGCTGCACAGCTGCTTCTGGACGAGAGAGAGGCAGGACGCTTCCTCCAGAGACCCCGCCTCGTGCTTCCTTCTTCCTACAATGCCCCGCAGGTGAAAGAAGCACTGTGAGAGCGTAAGCCAGCAGCAGGAGTGTGTGTGCACGCAGGGTGTGCACGCGCATGGCAGGAGCACCCCATCCGGCTGGTGAGGTCTGAAGATCACCTGGAAGAGGGCCGAAGATCTACTAGTAGCTCCCGAGCTACCTAATGAGCACCCCTGATCTACACTGTAGAATTAATGCAGTTTGGCACTATTTTATCTGCCATGGGTCAACACTTTGGAATTCTGGGATTTGTACTTTGATGAGGCACCAAACTTCACTTTGGCAGAGAAGGCTAAATACCTCTTAAAACTAGAATTCTTATGATTCATTAGCATTGAGGAATGGCAATTAAAGTAGTGTTAAGCTGCATTAATTCTACAATGTAGATGCAAGTCTGTGAAAACTTTAAATTGGGAAATGATTTTTGTGAGATAATAACAGAATTACATAAAAATAAACCAGGCAGAAATAATTTTCAGCGGATCCCAATCCAAGATCAAATGTGGAAGAAAACAAAGTTGTCCATTCTCACCTTTTGGAACAACAAAAGACTGGGGGAAGTTAAGAGAAAAACATGGGTCAAGCCACCGGTTGTTATGGCAAATAGCCCATATTACAGAAAGACCATCTAAAATCTATTGGCATGAATGTGGGGAAACATGCACATTTATCTATATGTGGCGGGACTGTCCCAGGGTACAAAATTCTATAGAAAATAAAGGTGGAATTAAGGAATTACTAGATAAAAAAAAGTGGAATAAGAAACAGTTTTTTACTCTGAAACTGGAAGGGAAAGGGGGCAATAAAGATTGGGGCGAAACGGCTAAATATATGTCAGTTGTGGTCCAAGCCATGGTCGCCTTGGGATAGAAAGAACATAAAAAATGGAATATACAAAATGGTATGAATATTTAGCAGACTAGATGCTTCAAGATTACATCATGGATAAGAACAATTAATATACCAATGGATACCTCAGGGGGAAATGGGGAAAACTGATAGCCAAGGCAAAGGGCAACAGAAAGTATAAGGTATTAAACTAGGCTATCCTTACGATCCAACAAAGAGAATTAACAATAAAAGAAATGTATGGCTGCTTTTGGAGAGAGGGGGTGAACGAGAAAGGGAGGAAAGGGAAATAGTGGAAAGGGATGGAAACAAGTAGGATTGACGGCGATTACATATGATTTTAAAATATTTTTTTTGTTAAATTGTTAAAATATATATTCTATAAGATTCGCCTATGTTATCTTCTAAACTTCCCCATGAGGAAAATTGGTTATGTTATACTCTACTTGTTTGTCCCTAATTTTTTTTAAAAAATGTTTAAAAAATCTCTTAAGAGTGGAACTAGGTAGATGCCAGAAATTAGGTTTCTAGATGGAAAACTGTTGAGGGCTTCTCTATCATCAATAGTGGAGCAGAAATGGGGATTTCAGTAGGTGTTGCTTATTACGGAACTTAGTTACTTTGTTTTCGGTCTGGTAATCTTACCAGACATCTGGAAGTTCTTTTATGGTAAAATCCTAGAATGAAGTGACAAATATTTTATTTTTAATCCTGCTAAGTCTTAGAATGATTAATTTGCTGTCTTAAATTTGGGCATTAGAAGATCTCCCTTTTTCAATTTATAATGTATGTGCTATACAATTGTTTAAATAACTTATTTTAAGTGACCGCATAACAAAACTGAAAATGATTTATCTATCTATCTTGCAGTATCAAAATAGTTGTATTATTTAACTATCTTTTATTTGGCTTTCTGAGTTTTTAGGTACTTTTTCTCCTCCTCATTTATTAATGTACTGGTACATGAACACAGTAGTAAAAGTTTTCTAGGCATGTGTAAATGTATCTTCAAGTCAGTACATACTACTGTTGTTATTGTTGTTGTTGTTGTTGTTTTAAATCAGGTTTCTCTTAATCTGGTGTTAAAGTTTGTATGCAATAGAGAAATATCCCTGAACGAACCATTTGAATGAGAAAATTATCACCCCATAATAGTTTAATTTAAAATTGTTCCGAAGGGAATAATATCCTGTCCTGGCCAACATGTCTTCAATTTACAACAGGGTTCAATGCTGACTCTCCAAAATGTAAAAAATTGTTGTTTGATTATTTTATACATACAAAGGTTGAATGAAAAGTAATGCCGCCATCTTCATAACTCCTCAACAGATAGTAGTACTGGTATGCGGCAGGTACTGGCTTGTTCAGTAGACTCTCCTCTACAGTTCCATTTTGGCAGGAAGCCTTAGCATTGAATGGTTGTGTTGTTAAAGTGCAAAGCATGGAACCCTGCACAGATGGTCGGTCAATGCGATTTAAGCAACGTGCAGACATTGAATTCTTGACAGCAGAAGGTGTCACCCCAAAGGAAATTCATCAGAGAATTCAAGCTGTTTACAGTGATTGTGTTGATGTGAGTACTGTGCATCATTGGGTGAGTAAGTTTAAAGATGTTGAGGTGGGAACATCTGACTTGCGTGACAAACAAACAGTTGGACATCCTGTGACAGCAACCACCGGGTTTCACAAGCAAAAGGTTGACAGATTGATTCAGGACGATCGTCATATCACTCAGAGAGAAATTTCAAGCATAAAAACTGGCATTTGACAAGAATGTGTGAGTCACATTATTGCTTTGCTTGGCTATCAGAAGATTTGTTCACGATGGGTACTCAGAATGCTGATGCGGAAACAGTGTGTTGACTTCTGTGACGGCTTCATAAAACTTGTTCATCATTGGCAGAAATGTATCCAATTGTCTGGTGATTATGTGGAAAATGTGAATAGTGGTAGTTAAAGAGAACATTCTAAGGATTATTTCTGTGTTTGATTTATTAAAATATTCCCATCCAAACCCAAGTAACAAAGGTGGAGGCATTACTTTTCATTCAACCCATGTACCTTCCAACATTTCACAGATGAAATCTGATACATACATGATTAACGAACACCAGGGAAATCTGGGATTTTTTTCCCCTGTGGTCAAGACATCAAAAGGTTTTACAGATAATAAGACAGAACACACTAGATAGGAGAGGCTGCAGCAGTTTGCTTTTTCCTCATCTTAGAGGGAAACACATAATTCTTTGTTTCCTCTACTCTTGATGAATGTATTAAGTATATACTACTTTGAACTTTGAACTCAAGATGCATCTACATTGCAGAATCAATGAGGTTTGATACTATTTTAAATACCTTGGCTCTGCCAAAGAATGCTGATGCCTCATCAAACTACAAGTTCCATGATCCCATAGCATGTAGTCACGGCAGTAAAAGTAGTGTCAACTACATTAATTCTACAATGTAGAGTCCACCCTTAGTTTGCATCAATTAAAATCATTAGGACTGTGTCATAAGTGATTAGGTAAATCCGTACTTACAACCCACGTTATGAAGCCAGCACTGTGCAGCCTCTCCACACCAGGCATGTAGCCGGGGGGCTTGAGGGGCTTCAACCCCCCTCGAAATTCTCAGAGTGGTCCGCGAGAAGGTCTTACTGGTACATTATTTCAGTGTTTCCCAACCAGTGTGCCAACTACAACTCCCAAATAACATTTTGTGTCATTTTGGTTGATGGTGTGCCCCAGGATTTTGTAAATGTAAAAAATGTGCCGCGGCTCAACAAAGGTTGAAAAACACTGCATTATTTAAACTGTTATTTGTATTCATAACATGATCTGATCACTATGCTCAATATATCCCATATGCATGGGGGTATTGGGATAATGATACAAAAGGTTTGGACTCCCCCCCCCCCCCCTAAATCAAAGTCCTGGCTATGGCTCTGCCCCACACAAATGAATTAAAGTACCCATCGATGCAGATTTCGTAAGAAGTTTGTTACTTTCGTTAGTCCCAGTGAGTCAGCTTCTTCTTCAGCCTAAGCTAACTCTCCTGGACGGTGCAGGTAAACTTGTTATGTCACATGTTCTCCTCAGTCTATTAGAGGTGAGGGAGAGGGGAAGGTAGGAGGAGCTTCTTGGGTTTCCTCGGTCACCTTGTGAGCAAGCTGGGAAAGAGCGGGAGATCTAGGTAGCGAATGACGAGCGACTAACTAGGAGCTGAATTTTTCCATTCTGTTGGTTGCCTCCCTTATGCAGTGTCCTTCTCCCTGACCCTATATGCGGTGACATCATGAATCATTCTTCTCCCTGGCCCTATATGCAGTGCTGCCTTGAACCAGTCCGCCTCCAGCCAGCCATATCAGCTTTATTGATATCAGCTTTATGCCATGCAGGGAAAAAACCTATGCAAGATTCTAAACTAAGAATCAGCAAAGTGCCCCCCCCCCCCCGGGGCTGTGCGTTGTGGAGTTAGGAAAGAAAACATTTTTTTTAAAAAAAAAGAATACTAAGTATCAATGGATGTGTGAATCTTTCTTAAACTTGGGGGCAATGCCCTGGTGATCTTGTGTCATTGCAGAGAAATTCAAGGGGATAGCTCTTGTAAATTCAAAAAAATCCTAAAAATCAGTGGATGAGTGAATTGTAGCAAGTTTTATCTTCTTTTTTAAAAATATATCTTTATTGAAGATTTTAATACATATAATAAAAGAAAGTAGAGTGGGGAAAGGGAAGGAAGGGGGAGGGGACAGTGGGGAGTTGGAGTAGAGGGTGGGGGAAAAGATGAAAGATAGATATTGTTGGTTAGATCCAACTACTTCCAGTTCGGACGGCAGGTTCCACCAAGTACTCGATTATCCAGGCTTCCTATTTGTCGATCTCCAGTGTTCCAACTCCCTTTCGTCTGAGAGCATTCTCACTCTATTTAATTATTTAGTTTTTCATTTCTTAATCTTTTTTTCTTTAAGGTTAAATTCTTTTATGTAAGTTCTTATTTGGCTCCAGTCTCTTCTGTACTTTTGGCTTTGATCCGTCACTAAACTTTTCAAGGTGTCCAAATCCATTAATTCCCTTACTTTTAGCAGCCAGTTTGCAGCAGTCGGCATATCTTTACTCTTCCACCTTCTTGCTACTTCAATTCTCGCAGCCGCTGATATAAAAATCAACAACAACACCTTATCGTCATTATTTTCGATCTCAAAGTCCATAATGTTTAGTAAATAATAATCTGGTTTCAATTCCATTTTTTGCTTAAGCATTTTTTCCACATGGACATGTACCTCTTTCCAGAATTTTCTAATTTTCTTCCACCAACAGTGGAGGTAGGTTCCCTTGCTTTCTCCACACTTCCAACACCGATCTTTCAGGTTCTTATAGAAAGTTGCCAATTTCGCCGGGGTGAGGTACCAGTGGAAGAACATCTTGTACCAGCTCTCAGTGATGTTAGTGAATCCTGAATATCTGAGTTTTTTCCTCCATAGGAGTTCCCAATCTTTTAGTAGGATGGAGTGTCCCAATTCTTGGGCCCACTTCACCATCGTGTCCTTAATTAGCTCTTCTTCCGTATCCCACTCCAGCATCTTGTTATATAAAAGAGTTACTTGTCTCTTTTCTACTTTCATCACTTTGTCCCAGATGGTTTTTTTCGTTTCAAAGTCATTTTTCTCATCTTGTTTGAAACATTCTTTTACCTGGGCGTATTGAAACCATGTTAGCTCGACTCCTTGGTCGCACAGATCTTCTAATGATTTCAGACTCCATCCTTCTGTTCGCCTCTTGATAAGTTGTTTGTATACATACCATTTGTTGGGGGGGGGGGGACCTCTTTCATGTGTTGGGCTTCTATCGGAGAGATCCATTGGGGTGTTTTCTGGAAGAGACGTTCTTTATATTTCCTCCAAATCTTAATCAGGGCGGCTCTAGTAAAGTGGTTGGTAAAGTTTTTTTTAATCCTAGCTTTATCATACCAAAGGTATGCATGCCAACCCCATCTTAAGTCGGAGCCTTCTAACACAATGGTTTTCCTCTTCTCTAAGGATGCCCAGTCCTTAACCCAACTCAGGGCTGCTGCCTCATAGTACAATTGGAGATTTGGCAACGATAGGCCCCCTCTTTCTTTTTGGTCCGTCAGAGTTTTATAGTTTATTCTTGCCTTTTTTTTCTTCCCACACGAACTTAAGAATGTTAGTCTTCCAAATCTTGAAATAAAAATTCGTTCTAATTACTGGAATGCATTGGAAGAGGAATAGCATTCTTGGGAGTATGTCCATTTTAATAATCGCTATTCTACCTGTCAAGTTAAGTCTGAGATGTTTCCAGTTATGCAGTTTCTTCCTGATATCATTCCACACCGTCTCATAATTATTTTTTAAAAGCTGATTGTTGTTTGCCGTCAATACAATCCCTAGGTATTTTACTTTTTTGGCTACTTCGAAGTTTGAAATCTTCTGTAGAGTTTCTCTTCGCTCTTCTTTCATATTTTTCATTAATTTTTTTGTTTTACTTTGATTTATCCTGAGACCCGCCACCGATCCGAATTCTTTTATTTTCTCGATCCATTTTGTTATTGTTTCTATTGGGTTTTCAATAATACATGCTATGTCGTCAGCAAAGGCTTTCACCTTATATTCTTCCTTTCAGATTCTCAGGCCTTTTAGTTCTTTATCCTTTCTTATGGCTTCTAGGAGGGGCTCTAGTACCATTATAAATAGAAGAGGTGACAGAGGGTACCCCTGTCTGGTGCCTTTCTGTATATTAATTTTGCCTGCCTCCTGACCGTTTATTAACAAATTTGCCGACTGGTTAGAATATATAGCTTGAACCGCATTTAATAGATGTAATCCCATGTCTTTTTCTTTCATTATCTGTATTAAGAAATCCCAATTGGCGTTATCAAACGCCTTTTCGGCGTCCAAGAAGAGCAGCCCAACTTCTTTCTGATTATTCCTTTCATAGTATTCGACGCTGTTAATCATAGTCCTTATGTTGTCTCTTAGGTATCTTCCAGGAAGGAACCCTGCTGGATCCTCATGAATAGTTACATTTAGAAAAGACTTTAATCTAGCTGATAGCACTGAAGCAAAACGTTTATAATCATTATTTAAAAGAGAAATAGGGCGATAGTTTTTTACACACGTTGAATCCGTTCCTTCTTTATAAATAAAAGTAATATTTGCCTCTTTCCATGAATTAGGGATCATCGCCTGGGTCAGGGCTTGGTTCATTAATTCTTTAAGAAGGGGGAGCAATTCTTTTTGGAAGAGTTTGTAATAAAGCGCTGTCATCCCATCCGGACCGGGAGTTTTATTACTGGGTAGCTTCTTTATTGCTTCTTTAATCTCCTCATCTTCAATTAGACGGTTTAGATCTTCTCTTTGTTTTTCACTGATTTTCTCCAGTTTTTGATTAGCTAGATATAATGTTACATCATCCATTTCTATTGCTTCTTTTTGGTAAAGTGCTTTATAAAATTTTTAAAATTGCTCCGCTATTTCTTCTTGTTTGTATATCTGAGTTTTACCTTTAGTCAGCTGTACTATAGTCTGTTTCTGTCTTCTGCTTTTTAACTTTCTTGCTAAGAGTCTTCCCGGTTTGTTTGCATTTAATAAATAATTCATCTTCAATCGTTTTAGATTTTTTACCATCTGCTCCATCTGAAGGGAATTAATTTCTTTTTTAATAAGCTCCATCTCCCATTTTAACTTTTTGTCGCTCGGATTGACTTTTAATAATTTCTCTTTCTGCATAAGATCTTCCTGCAATCCCTTCTCTTTTTCAATCCTTTTTTATTCTTGCGTGCCCCTTGCTGCAGAAAATATCCACGCATGACCGCCTTACTGGCATCCCATACCGTTTCAATTTTAATTTGGTCTGTTCAATTGAGTTTGAAATACTCTTTTAGTAACTTTTTATTTGCTTCAATTTCCTCTTCTGTCCTAAGGATACTCTCGTTGAGTTTCCATCTTCTGGGTTTATTCTTGTGTTGAAATGACATAATAATTGGACAGTGGTCGGTATTAACTCTCGGTAGTATTTTAATCTTCTCTACCTCAATTGCTAGTTGTCTTGAAACCCAGACCATATCGATTCTGGACCAAGACGAATGACGATGTGAATAATATGTATAGTCTCTTTCGGTGGGATTTCTTGTTCTCCACACGTCCTGTAGGTTATTATCTTTTTTTTAGATTTATGAAGGATAAGGGTAGTTTCCCTGCCTTAAGATCTTTCCCTCTAACTTTTTTCTTAGATCTGTCTAGATCGCCATCTAGTACTCCGTTAAAATCTCCCAACAATATGAGATCATCATAGGTTTGCTCTTGAATTTTATTTCGTAGTTGTTGGATAAATTTACCTTTGGCCCCCGTGGGAGCATAGATATTGCAAACAAGGATCTCTTTTTGGTTTAGCTTAAATTTTATCGCTACCACTCTCCCTTCTTGATCCTTAAATGCTAGGGAGGCATTTAGAGAGTCTTTCGCATAAATTATCACCCCTCTCTTTTTTTGTATTGCTAATGAGTGGAAATCTTTCCCCAAGTCCTTTCTACTTAGGTATGATGCGTGTTTTTGTAGGATATGGATCTCCTGTAGCGCTACTAAATCATATTTTCCTTTCTTAATCTGGTTAAATATCAAATTTCGTTTATTAGCAGAATTTAAACCGTTTACATTATTCAAAAATATTGTCACATCCATCACCCAAGTTGATTAGCTCTTTCTCATTTATTCCCACTGAAGAGTCATCTTTGTCCTCCGATGAATTAGGTCTCTGCCTTTTCTTGTCCTGTTTATTATAATCCTTCTTGCCTTTAAACTCTTGATTCCGACTCAGCCAGGTTTCGTCTCTATTTCCCTTTTCTTTTTGCCCTTCTTTTTGCGCTGTCTCCCCTTTCCTCTTTGCCTCTAGATATGTCTTTAGTTGTTTTTGGAATTCTTTTGCTTTTTCCTCTGTCGTGATCCATCTTTTGGCGTCCTTAAAAAAGACCAAAAGGCCCTCCATCCTCTCCCATTTAAATTTGATTTGATGTTTCTTTAATTCATCCGTCAGGAAGTAGTAGTTTTTCCTCTTGGAGAGGGATGATGGGGTAAATTCTTTTAATATTATCAAGTTCTTTCCTTTGTAGCTTGGTGGATTCTTGGATTTATTCTGCAGAATTTCATCCCTAGTGGACCTCCTATTAAATGACACCACTACGTCCCTTGGAAGTTTGTTTTTCTTTGCGCAGTTTGAATTAATCCTTTGTACACGGTCTATATTTTGAGCCATTTGTTCAATTGAAGCATTCAGAATTTCTGCTGAGATCTCAACTATTATTCCATTTAAGTCTTAAGTCTATATTTCTATATCTGAGTTGTAATTCTGTTTCTTTTATCAATGCCATTTCCTGTTGTCTTTCTAGCTTTTTATTCAACTCTTCTAGTTTGGACACTCTTTCGTCTGTTTTTTTTTTTGCAGCTTCTTTGTTGTAATATTATCTTTCTTGATTGTTTTTAGCTCCTGTTGCATTCCTCCCATCTCCTTCTTTATCTCAGACAGTTCTTCCTTCAGCTCCTCTTTCAATTCCTTTTTCATATTCCATAATTCTTCTTTGAACATTTCCTTCATTTTGTCTTGCATCTTTTCGCTGTTCTCCTGTATTTGTCCCTGTAGGTCTTCTTTCATCTTATGGATTTCTGCAATTAAATCCCTTCCTGAGATCTCCCCTGGGGGTGAGTTCCTCCTTGCAGGTGGCGCTGCTGAAGTTTTACTTGACTTCGTTACATTTGTATATTTATCCATATCTTCCCACTTGATAGTCTAGTGGTTTCTCCAGAAAAAGTTTCCCAAGGGCCGTGTTTTCCTGGACCTAAGGGTCGTTATGGCCTTCACCTATGGGGGTCCCACTCACTATGTTCAGGTTTCGAGTTTCAGGACCTTACCTTCACCCGTTGTTTCTCCGCTTTCTTTGACCTTTAGTCCATGCTACTCTTTCTTCTGTTCCCCCGCTCAGGCTTCAATCATTGATGTTCCTTAGTTGTTTGCTCAGTCTATTTTTTTGGCAGTCCCTTCGTTGCAGCACTTCCGCTGATGCTTTACGGCCCTCTTTGTGTGTCTCCGACATTTCCCTCGTAATGTCACGTCGCTTGCGCCTCTCGCGTCTCCCAATGACGTTCCCTGTGAGTCCGTGAGCCGCGCTGCTGTATGACGCGGCACGCTCCTCCCTTCCTCCCCGTTTCTGGGTGTTCTTTCTTAAAGGGGTCGGGACCTGGAATGACTACGGTAGGCTTAGCTTTATCCTCATATAGTTAAAGCCCTCGGGCTGGGGATGTTTTGCTTCTCCACAAGTTTCCGTCACCAAATAAGAGGGTAGCTTACTTATTTATTTCTTTATTTCTTTCAGTCCTCCTTCGTTTCTCTCTCGCTTCTCTCTCTTCGACTTCCTCCTCCTTCTTATGGGCGGGAGATGGACTCTAACAAACCTAGCAAGTTTTATCTTGATAGCCCTAAAATGAGGGAGAGGGGAGGCTAGGAAGTGTCCCCATTGGCACTAATAGGCGAATAACGAAAATCTAACAAAATTTTCGAACTTCATATTAGACACGACACGGACCCCTTTGAAATTTTTCAAAACACTTTAGAGGCAAAACGGGGGTCATCCAAATTTTGTAAATACAACCGAAGCGGGTTTTTGGAATGTTCGTGCCTCTAAAAATGATCTAAGGACAACTGGGGAAAGTGGAAAGAAGAGAAAGAAACTGGAGCATTTTAAAATGTGGGAGAACAGAAGACTAATTGGGACACTTGTAGGGTGTGCTTTATATTTCTCTTCTATGGTGCCAAAACAAAGGTATTTCATGTGGGTGGCAAATTTAGGCATTTAAGCAGGGTGTTAACTTCCTGTGTGCTGTACTGAAGGCAGTAACTGTGGTTTATATTATAATCATTTGTAAAGATGTCACATATTTTCTAATTAGTTCTATTTAGCTTTATTGTTATTGCAACATTAAACAACTAGTACATTACAGAAAAGGACAATAAATACATGAATCATTAAGAACTTCATAAATCCAAGAATATCTAATTCAATTCAAAGGTGAGATTCTGTAATACTGGTTTCCAGTTTTTATAAGAGGCTATTACCAAAAGAGGGATAAATGATGCAAGGATAAAATCCATGCTATTTACAGCCAAACCTCTCCAATGCTGCCTTTTACAACTACTTGATACAATCTTGGCTTAGTGCCATTAAGAAAGAAAAAACTCTTTTCAAAGTCTTGATGCCCTTGTTGAAAAGTAATCTTCTGGAAAATTGACAAACTAATTTTTTTAACTAGTCAATGGGGGTTGTTTTTCCACTACTTTTCAAACAAAGGTGCCCAACCTTACCTGAGCTAGAATTTAAAACATTATATAATAGTAAACTATGCTACCGTGTTTACCCGAAAGTATAACACCCCCGATTGTACGACGTATTGGGGGTGTCAGAGGGGTAAACTTATAAGCCGTGCCCGAAAGTAAGACGTACCCGGGCGGCATGGCGTGGCTTCTTGGCTGGGCAACGAGAGGCTCCCAGAGGGGCTCAAGGGGCCCGGAATCCTCCTCCTCTTCTTCCAGCGGCGCCTTCCATCCTCCTCCTCTTCCTCCCAGCAGCGCCTTCTCCCTCTCGCCGGTTCCGCCCCTCCCTTCAGTGAAGGGAGGAGGGGCAGAGCCGCCGCCGGCGAGAGGAAGAAAGCGCCGCCCGGAGTCCCGCCCGCACGGCGGCTCAGGCGTCTTTCCCCGCCGCCGCCCTGCTCGTCCGCGCTCCAAATGGGAGCCGGGCGGCAGCGAAAAGCGCCTGAGTCGCCCTGGGGGCGGGACTTCCGCCGGCGCCTTCTCCCTCTCGCCGGATCCGCCCCCTCCCTTCACTGAAGGGAAGAGGGGCGGAGCCGCCGCCGGCAGAGGGAAGGCTCCGGTGGAAGTTCCGCCCGCACGGCGGCTCAGGCGCTTTACGCCGCCGCCTGCTCGCCCGCAAGGGAGCCCTCTTGCGCCTGTCTTCCCTTCTCCAAAGAGCCAGCTGCAAGGAAACCGCGAGATCTCCTTGCAGCCGCCTCTTCGGAGAAGGGAAGACAGACAGGCGCAAGAGGGCTCCCTTTGCGCCTGTCTGTCTTCCCTTCTCTGAAGAGGCGGCTGCAAGGAGATCTTGCGGTTTCCTTGCAGCCGGCTCTTTGGAAGGGAAGGCAGACTGGCAAAGGAGCCCTCTTGCGCGCCTGTCTGTCTTCCCCTTCTCTGAAGAGGCGGCTGCAAGGAGATCTTGCGGTTTCCTTTGCAGCCGCTCTTGGAGAAGGGAAGACAGGCGCAAGAGGCTCCCCTTTGTGGGGCGGTGGGCGGCGGCGCCTGAGCCACCGTCACGAGCGGGACTTCCGCCGGCGCCTTCTCCCTCTTGCCGGCGGCAGCTCCGCCTCTTCCTTCAGTGAAGGGAGGGGGCGGATCCGGCGAGAGGGAGCGCGCCGGCGGAGTTCCGCCCCAGGGCGACTCAGGTGCTCGCGCCGCCCGGCTCCCGTTGAGCGCGGACGAGCGGGGCGGCGGCGGAAAGACGCCTGAGCCGCCCGGCGGGCGGGACTTCGGCGGCGCTTTCTTCCTCTCGCGGCGGCGGCTCCCTCCTCCCTTCACTGAAGGAGAGGGGCGGAACAGCGCGAGAGGGAGAAGGCGCTGCTGGGAGAAGAGGAGGAGGGATGAAGGCGCCGCTGAAAGAAGAGGAGGAAAGGAGGAGGATTCCGGGCCCTTTTGAGCTCCTCTGGGAGCCTCTCTCGCCGCCCAGCCAAGAATGCGCCATGCCGCCAGCGATAAGTCTTACTTTTAGCCTTACTTTCGGGGTACCGTCGGCTAATGTAAGCCGTGCACCAGTAAAGCCGTACAGGGGGATTTTGGGGGTCAAAGAAAGTAAGACAGTGTCTTACTTTCTGGGGAAACACGGTAGGTAATCTACCAGCAAACATCAGAGAGGTTGTTAACTAATAAGGGCATTTTTCAATTTTAACAGCTGTCGCTGCATCCTATGATAGCATTTCTCAACCTGGGGGTTGGGACCCCTGGGGGTGGTCGCGAGGGAGTGTCAGAGAGGTCACCAAAGTCCATCAGAAAACACAGTATTTTCTGTAGGTCAGGGGGGTTCTGTGTGAGAGGTTTGGCCCAATTCTATCATTGGTAGAGTTCAGAATGCTCTTTGATTGTAAGTGAGCTATAAATCCCAGCAACTACAACTCCCAAATATCAAGGTCTATTTTCCCCAAACTCCACCAGTGTTCACATTTGGGCATATTAAGTATTCGTGCCAAGTTTGGTTCAGTGAATGCAAATGCATCCAGCATATCAGGATTCATAACAGTTGGGGGTCACCACAACATGGGGAAATTATTAAGGGTTCGCAGCATTAGGAAGGTCTTACCGTGTTTCCCCGAAAGTAAGACACCCCCGATTGTAAGACGTATCGGGGGTGTCTGGGGGTCGGCTTATATAAGCCATACCCGTATATAAGACGTACCTCGTCCCCGCCCTTTGCCGCCCGCCCGCCGCAACCGGAGGTGTGCCGCGGCACACCTGCGGCACACCACCGCGGCACACCTCGTCGCCAGGGCTCCAGGCCAGGGAGGGGAAAGGAGCCAGGGGCGGGAGGAGGCGCGACGCGTCACTGTGGCGCTGCGATCCTCACCACGCCCCTGGCTCCTTTCCCTCCCTTGCTTGAGGAAAGAAGGGAGAGGGGAAGGAGCCAGGGCGTGGTGAGGATCGCAGTGTCACAGTGGCCGCGTCGTCCTTCTCCCGCCCCTGGCTCTCTTTCCCCACCCTTGGAAGGGAGGAGGAAGAGAGCCAGGGCGGGGGAGAAGGGACGACGCGTCACTGTGACGCTGCGATCCTCACCACGCCCTGGCTCCTTTCCCCCTCCTTGCTTGAGGAAAGAAGGAGAGGAAAGGGCCAGGGGCATGGTGAGGATCGCAGCGTCACAGTGACGCGTCCCCTCCCCGCCCCTGGCTCTCTTTCCCCACCCTTGGAAGGGAGGGAGAAGAGAGCCAGGAGCGGGGAGAAGGGACGACGCGTCACTGTGGCGCTGCGATCCTCACCACGCCCCTGGCTCCTTTCCCCTCCCTTGCTTGAGGAAAAGGGAGGGAAAGGAGCCAGGGGCGTGGTGAGGATCGCAGCGTCACAGTGACGTCAGTCCCCTTCTCCCGCCCCTGGCTCTCTTCCTCCTCCCTTCCAAGGGGTGGAAAGAGAGCCAGGGGCGGGACGCGATGACGCGTCACAGTGACGCATCGTCCTTCTCCCGCCCCTGGCTCTCTTCCTCCTCCCTTCCAAGGGTGGGGGAAGAGAGCCAGGGGCGGAGAGAAGGACGACGCGTCACTGTGACGCTGCGATCCTCACCACGCCCCTGGCTCCTTTCCCTCTCCCTTCTTTCCTCAAGCAGGGAGGGAAAGGAGCCAGGGCGTGGTGAGGATTGCAGCGTCACAGTGACGCGTCGCCACTTCCTCCCGCCCCAGGCTCCTTTCCCCTCCCTTGCCTGGAGCCCTGGCGAAGAGGTGTGCGCGGAGGTGTGCGCAGGTGTGCCGCGGCACACCTCCGGTTGCGGCAGGCGTGGCGGCGGCGGTGGCGCGGCGTGGGCGTGGTGACGGGGCACGTCTTGGGTTATATAAGACGTACCCGAAAGTAAGACGTAGAGGGGACTTTTGGGGGAAAAGAAAGTAAGACGCTGTCTTACTTTTCGGGAAACACGGTATGTTCTATGGGGAGCTCTGTAGTGGAAATTATAAATGCTCCTCTTTAAAAATGTTAAAATTACAGAGGACAGAACAATGGTCATTCAAGTGGAATAACAGTGCTGTAACTCTTTAGTGTGAATGGACCCCAAAACTGGCCCAAAATTTCTTCTTTCATCAGACAATGTGTCAAATGTGAAATAATATTATTCTGCTCCTAGAATCTATACAAATAAAAATGTAAGGTTTGTTTGTGGGACTAATATAACTCTGGATGAATTGACACCAAATTTGGACACAATGCACCTATCGGGCCAACGAGTGACCATCACTCATAAAAACACTGAAAAACACTGTGGAAGAGACTTTAAAAGCCATTTTTTAATTAAAAAATTAACATAACACATGCACAAAACCACATAATACACATATACATGAATATACACACACACACACACACACAAAACACATATACACAGACTGGGCCACAGCAACGTGTGGCAGGGGATGGCTAGTATATAATAAAGTCATCTTCTTTCATAAACACATAATTACTGGGTAATTTGAAGTATTTTCCCCTCTAGAACTGATATTTATGTGACTAAATGTAAGGTGTGCTTAAGAAACAACAAGAATAGCAGCAATAAAAACAGCAACTTTAAAAAAAGTAATCATTAACTATGAACTTTGATAGTATGATAGCTGGGTCTGGAAGCTCCGAGCGTTATGCACATTCCGCAACCGTGGTTGTGAATAAGAGAAGGGGCCACATGGTCCAGAGAGGGGGCAGAGTGAGAGCAGGGATATACTTCGTAGTTGCATTTGGTGGAAGGATAGAAAGAAGGGGAGGGTTAGGATAAGATTTAGGGTAAGCTTTAGGGTTAGGGTTAGGAGTTAAGCTTAGGGTTAGGGTAAGGGTTTGGGTTTTACCATTAAAGAACTCTGACATTCCTTCTATAATCATAACCTTAGTCTCTCACTCCACCCCTGTGTCAGTCCTGTGTTCCGTTCTGCGTTGCTCAAACAGCGCTCCCAAAGGAGCGAAGCGGAAACAGCGTAATACTCGTAGCAGGCTGACCCAGCTATCATACTATCACCGAACTTTCTTTCCTCTACCAAATATTTGTTCTCTCAAATATGGATGCAAATTTATGGCCTTTAAATAGCATTTTTGGTTAAATGGTTAAAATGAGCAAATCTCTATCAAGGAAAAAAAATCCTTTAAAAATACTCTACAAAAAAGAAGTATAATTTGCAGAGTTACTGGTTCCTGATAGGAAGAGTTACACATTTTAATAATTATGTATGAGAAACTGCTACGTACACATTGCAAATCAAAATACCCGGAGTTAAAAAAAGTTAGACTGCAGTCTGATATCTGTAGAACTCAGAAAAATTGATTTTTTTAATAGCAGCTATTAGAGTTGTAGTCTAAAAAATAAAACAAAAATCCAAGCTGTTCTCACCTTGGACTAAAATGCACACTGAGGTACACTGAGGTACATAATTTGTGCTCCAACCCCTCTATCTGTACAATCCCATGAATAGTAAATTCTCTTTGATGAGGAAAAGTGCAACCAGGAATCCTGGGCTACTCCGACGCTCTTTTATAACATGCAGACTCATTGCTTCCAATACAGCTTTTTAATGAAATCACACAGGTCATGGCATAAAAATAACAAAGCTTATTTAGAGCTGGTTTACTATAACACTGGCAGTAAATGTAGAAGATTGGCAAAGTTTGAGAGCTTGCCATTACTTGTCTGACTTTCCAATTCCAAAAATATGCCAGTGCTATAAGTTCTTAGCTGTCTACACCTTGGCAGAGCCTGTGATTTGTCATCAGCAGAAAGTATTGTAACACCTGTAAGCCTGTTAAGGTTCAGTTTCATTTCATAACAAAGCTAGTTCAATGTTTAATTGACACTGAATGCCACTTTAAAAACCGGTTCTTTAAAGCTTCAGTGAATAAAAAAAGGGGTGGATCAGCAAGAGTCAGAGAAAGCTTTGAAGGGCATCGGTATTAAAAATATCAGGGCCTGTTCACATTAAACAAAGATAGAGCTATAGTTCCATTTTAACTTGGGAAAAACATCTACTTTTTGGAGAGCATCTACACCAGCTATCCAGCCTCAGTTTCCAAGCTAACAGAAATAATTTTGGCCACTGCTTATCTAAGTCACAGTGTTAAAAGATATTTAATATTAAGATAGGTTAGGTAGCAAACCCTCAAAAGCTATAGAGATCAAACTTTCACACTAAACAATTGTAGAATGATGGCTTAATTTTAAGTGCCACGACAATAATCAAGGCAATTCTGAGGTCTGCTATTTCAGGAGAAGTATGGAAAATCCTCATGACAGAGAACTCTAGGCCTTCCCTCAACAAATTACAGATCTGAAGGTTTCATGAAGGTTGTCGCTATGGCAGCTTAAGAGGAAACATAATGATATAATTGTGTAATATAAAATAGTCCCTATTTTAAAAGCACAGTAATAACACACTGGAAGCGTTTGAATTTTTGAGAACTTAAAGCAACACACCTGAAATGTTGACAATTCTATTTTTCCATTCAGTAGTCTGTGGATACTGTTCCCTATGACCAACCTTCTGCTCCTAATAACCTGAGATTCTTCGTGTGTCTAGTGTGGTTTAGTGACATGAGTTTGGGGCTACAACTCTGGACACCGGTGTTTGATTCCTTGCTTGGTTATGGAATGAGTAACCTTGGATGACTCACACACTCTCAGCCCCAGAAAACCCACGCCGGGATTGCATTAAGGTCACCATAAGTTGGAAACAACTTGAACATACTATGAGGCTGTCATCTGTTGAAAGCTTGCAAGAAGCCCCAGAGATCTCAGGTGTTTTGGATTTCAATTCCTTGAAATCGCAGCCATCTTACACGCTATTAGGAACTGTGGGAGCTAAAGTCCAAAACACTTGAAGGACCAAAGGTTGTGAATCACTGCTTAGATGCCTGTCACAGTGCATCCAGCTGCAGGAAAATAACTGGATGTGCTCCTGCTCATTCCCTTGCTCTCCAATAACACAGTAATGGTTGTGTTGGATGAGACTCTGTTAGTTTACATGATGGGTTTAGGGGTAGGGATAGAATCTATAGCCATTTTATATGATACATGTATATCTCTCAATGAGGATCTCATCCTACATTTTTTAAAAATTGTACGGACTTTGTTTGTCATTGATAGATATTCAAAGACATAACACCAGAGCCAGTGCAAAACATTTTCTTGTTTCCAGTCATATTAAATTAATATCCAGTAGTCAGTAAGGGGATGATCCACCTTTTCCCCATTTTGACACACACATACACAAGTTCTTTTTCTGATCAGTACAAAATTTTAAAAAATCACTAATAGATAATTTGCTGCCCTTCTATGACAATCAAAATCAGCTGCCTGAAGACAACATCTCACTTTGCCTAATGATGGAGCCTATTCATTGTAACACACACTTCAGAAACCTGCAGCTTTAAATTGTACAGCCTGATTCCTCACACTATGCCACTTCATTCTGGTGATTGCAGAAACTGTTTAATGCAGCACAGCGCAAAGCGAACTTCTTATTTGCATAGATTTGTGTTAGACCATGGCAAATCCAATTAGCATGTTAGAAAAATAAAATACTGAATTGAACCATATCAAGACAAACCTGAGAACCTGCCGAATGACCTGCAATCAATGTATTCCATTGTGCATCTGAAATGGGAGAGCAGTCATGTGCTTGCTGATCCCGTTCCTAATATTTTTCTGAAGACAGTTATGACTATATTTTAATTACATGTTCAGAACTATTACAGAGCTTTCTTTTGCACAAATATGCAGAAGAGAATAATGTAAGCACTTCAACGATACTATAAGCTGAGATCATTACGTATTCTGAAACACTTCTGCATCAAACATCAGATCTTCAGTATTATTCTCTTTTGATTGCATTAGCTCCTATGGCTTTTGGATCTGGTAACATTCATTAGTAGGAATGAAAGTAAAATACACTTGCTTTTGGTTAGATCAATAATGTACTTGTGATTGTGATTTTGAAAAATTGCTGTATCAGTCTCTGTTTTTAGTCATTCTCAACCTCCATGTTTTGTGCTTGACAATGATTTTATTTGGCACATTAGCGTCAAGCAATGGGGCCATATTTGGCCACAGTATGACTAATAGAGTTGACACACTGCTTTCATAGCTAACAAAGAATGTTGATGTCTTTGTCGAGGTTGACAGTGATTGACTTCAGAGACAGGTGTATTGTTCTGTTTTTAGGAAACAGCAGAAAATAAGATGTCAAGGAAGCATGTGTCATGTTTGTACAGCATTCAAGGTGATGAAGGAATTGTTTGGCAAGAATGCAAAGCATGATGGAAAGGTCATGTGCCTTCATAAGCTGAGAAAAACAAAGAAAAAAGAGCAACGATTACACATCACATTCTCACTACAAAAATTCACTGTCAAGGAAAGCTGACAGACTTCTCTGGACTGTGATCCTATAGTGGGCAGAAATAGTTGTGATACTACGCAGTATATTTGCACACTGTAGCTATGCCAACATCCAGTGCAATGTTTGTTTTTTTTTCATTTCAAACAGTATACCCAGTGCTTTCTAGGAAAGCAAGATGCTTTGGCTTAATCGTGTCGGGAAGCCACTTCAGAGAATCCTAAACCTGGAAAGGATCTTAACAGTCATGTAATCCCAGTCAACTCTGGTGCAGGATTGGGGTGGGAATAACCAAAGGAAAGGGCTTTGAGACTAGGTTTTGGATGACAATTCTCAAAATTCCCTAGACAACTTGGTCACACACACAATATCCCTGACAGACAGTGTCCTTCTCTTTTGAGACCACCATTTCACTGTCAAACTATTAAGGTAATCAGAAATTTCTTCCTAAATTTGGGAATCTCTGGCCCCCAACAAGTTATCAGGCAAAAGCTTGGGAGACTCTCGGAATTCTCTCTTGCAGGTATTCCCTTAAAGAAGTACTGGGAATTTGGCGCAGCTGGCTAAGTGTCAGCTGCATAAGATCTCTCTGACCAGTAGGCCTGCCCTGGTCGAGGTGGGTGCTTGGCCTTAAGTGTAGCCTGCTGTCGACCCTTGCAGCCCAAAAGACAGTTGAAGCTGTCAAGTAGGAGATAAAGGTACAACATTAAGTGGAGAGGCAAATTTTGACTGAATTATGAGGCCATAAAAAGAACTCCAGGCACGCTGAAGAATGCGGAAGGAACGACGAGGGATACTGGAACACTGAGAGATGAGGAGTGCGTTAGCTCCCCCTGGTGGCCAGATTTGCCTCTGTTCGTTTATATGTGTGTAATATGTCAAAAATGTATGTACTGTACTGTGATAAACGGCAGGGATTGTCTGCTTGTATATGTACCTGTAATCCGCCCTGAGTCCTCTTCGGGGTGAGAAGGGTGGAATATAAATAAAGTAAATAATTAAAAAAAATATTTCCAGGTTGAAACATTTTAAATAATGGATTTTTTTCCCCAACATGCAAAGACTCTGCCTCAGTTCTTCAATTCATCTATTGCATGTAGTAGTAGTAGTATTAATAATAATAATAAACATTTATTTCTATCTTGTCACCATCTCCCCGAAGGGACTCAGGGTGGATCACAGAAAGCACTCAATAGTGCAACAACGCACAAAATACAGTGAGGTACAGTACATAAACATATAAATCAGTAACAGGTAAGTTTACATGACAATATTTACATAAAACAACATATAAAATCCCTACTAATTTAAAATTCAATAAAACGCAGCAAAGCTATGGATATAAGCAGGCTATTAACAGTCCACTTTGCTTTCTGCTTTTTGGCCTAGCAAGATGCATCCAGTGGAAAGTTTGGATCGCTCTTCCTCAACAGCATATAGCAATTATTTGTAGAAACGGATGGATAGGCTAAACTATAAACTACACAATTTTATAATGCAAAGGTATAAATAAATGTAAGTGTGTGTGAAAGAGGGACAATATGACGGCATTGCCTCATATAAGAATTCCGCACCCAATTTTTTTTTTTCAGGCTGAACATTTCTAGCATTTCAATAATTTAGAAGTTCAGTTGTGTATTTAGAAATTTAGTTCAGTCATTCAAATTAAAAGGGCAAAGTCAGCAATGGAAGGTGAACTGAATAAATAAGAAGAATTCTTTGTATGAACAACGGTCAGTACCTTGCTCTTGACAATGCTACAAATCTTACAAATGAAGGAAAAGTCAGAAGGCAGACTTTCTATTTGGCAAGGCTGTCATTTTGTCCCCTCTCTCATAATTCCATCTGTGTAAGGTACAATGCTACAGAGGTTTACGAAAAGTTCTAATTTCTGTGTTAATGACTTTGACTAAATACTACACAAGACCACCATATAAATAAGGCTACTGGACAGCAAATACCAACAAGAGATACATATATTTATAGAAAATATGATAGAGAAATTAAAATATATACAGGCACATATATGTCTTCAAATCACTTCTCAACCTATGGTGACCCCATGAATTTCACAAAGGTTTCTTAGGCGAGGAATACACAGAAGTAGTTTTGCCAGCTCCTTCCTCTAAGATATAGTTTATGGCAGGGCTGTCCAACTGGTGGCCCCGGGGCCGGATCCGGCCCCGTAGCCGGTTGGACACGGCCCCCTATGCCCTCAGCCGCCATTTTTAAATTTGTAAAAAAAAATCGATTTTTTTAAAAATGGCGGCCGGGGGGGAGGGAGGCGGGGCAGGGAGGAGGAAGAGAGCTAGCTCCTCCTTTGGCGCCCCCCCTACGGGGGGCGGGAGCCGCCGAAGCAGGCAGAAGGCGGCGCCAAGAGCAGCGTGTCACAGGCCTGGCGTGACGCGCTGCTCTTGGCACCGCCTACTCCTCCTTTTCGGCGGCTCCCCCGGCCTAGGAAGGGAGGGGGGCGCCAAAAAGGAGGAGTAGGCGGTGCCAAGGGGCAGCGCGTCACGCCAGGCCTGTGACGCGCTGCCGTTGGCGCCGCCTTCTGCCCTTTTCGGCGCCTCTCCTTCCTAGGGCAGGGGAGCCGCGAAAAAGGGCAGAAGGCGGCACCAAGAGCAGCGCGTCACAGGCCTGGCGTGACGCGCTGCTCTTGGCACCGCCTACTCGGCTCCTTTGCGCGGCTCCCCGGCCTAGGAAGGGGGGGCCGAAAGGAGGAGTAGGCGGTGCCAAGGGGCAGCGCGTCACGCCAGGCCTGTGATGCGCTGCCGTTGGCGCCGCCTTCTGCCCTTTTGGCGGCTCCCCGGCCTAGGAAGGGAGGGGCGCCGAAAGGAGGAGGAGGCGGTGCCAAGAGCAGCGCCGCCTTCTGCGTCACGCCAGGCCTGTGACGCGCTGCTCTTGCGCCGCCCTCCTCCTTTTCAGCGGCTTTAGGAGGGCCGGGGCCTGGGCTGGGGGGGCGGGCCTGGGGGCGGGGCCTGGGGCGGGGCCGAGCGGCCCCGCAGGTCATCAGTGACCTCTTATCCGGCCCTGGACCCGCCAGAAGTTGGACAGCACTGGTTTATGGCATCTGGTATTTATTGGCAAGCTCCCATTAAATAATTAACCTGGGCTGACCCTGCTTAACATCCAAAATCAGATAGGATCTGGCGCTTTGAGGGTATTCAGGCTTATGCAATCTGCAATATGACAAATGACATATTACTTAACCAAAAGTAACTTTACATATATGGAAAGAGAATAAAATAAGAACATACAAAATAAAGACTAATACTTATACAAGTAAATGAACTTCAGCCGCGGGATCAAGTGGTTGTAAAGTATTAATAACAGTGGCCGAGGGACTTCAACAAACTGGAATGATGAACAACCTAAAAAACAAGAAAGAACATATACACAAGTCCAACAAGTAATGACTAGTAAACTGGTAAGCTGTGAATAAGGAGTAACCAGATGCCAATTTCCAAGACTTTTACAACCATCCCAGATCTTGTTCAGAGGCAATGTTCAGCTATTCCTTGATGAGTAAGTCAGCTGTGTTCTTAATGAGTGAGCCAGAGTGTGACATAGTGGTTTGAATGCTGGACTAGAACTCTAGCAGATCTGGGTTTAAATTTCTGCTCAGCCTTAGAAACCCAGTGGGTCATCTTGGGCAAGTCATTTTCTCAATATTAAAGGAATGCAATGGAAAACCGTATCTGTACAAATCTTGCCAAGAAAATGCACTTATAGGTTTTCTTAATGTTACCATGAGTAGGAAACCCTTTGAGGGCACACAACAGCAACAATACTGAGTGCAGAATCTCAAAATGACTTGGCATGAATAAGAGATTCAGCACAAAGCAAATTCTAATAGCAGCAATCTACCATTTTAACCCTGTGAAATTAGGTGAGAGAATGAGAGAGGTAGTGGACCCTCCAATGAAGAAGTTCATATGAATTAAATGCTTTGTTACATCTGAATGGTGAGGTCATCTAGGGATATTGAATGAGAGACCATCAGCCTGCTGATGAAACTTGGATGTAATTCTGCTTGTCATCTGAGTTGGGTGAGGCTGCGGAGTTGCTGAGTTGCTGAATAAGTGTCTGGATTTGGCAATTGGCTGGACAAGGGCCAATAAATCTAACCAGAACCTTGTGAAGTTGAAAGCGCTATGAGTCAATGGCTCTCATGTTTGTTCTGGGTGAAGTTACATTCTTGTTGAAAGAGCAGGTTCACCTTTGGGGAAATACACCTAGATTGAGGTTTGGCAACTGTCACCCAGAGGACTTTTTCATCGGATGCCCCTCGACTGTGGAATGACCTGCTGCAAGAGATTTGGCAGCTAAAATGAAATTTAAGATGCAAGGAAAGACATATTTTTATTAGTATTGGTGTTTTAATCTTTCTTATGTGTTTCTATTATTTGTATTTTTACAGTCCTTTGTTTTATCTATGCATTTTAACTATATTGTAAACCCACTTCAAGCCACAAGTAAAGGAAGCTTAATAATAATAATAATTTTGTGTTCAAGAGTAACTTGAAAAAGATGAGCCCAGATGAGCTTGTCTATATGGAGCACCTTTTCTGAATTTTGGCTGGTTGGCCAGTGACAGTCACTTCAATACAGTTAGTGATATAATGTTTAAAAACCTCCCAACTAGACTGTATGGAAGTGACTGTCACTGGACAACCTGCCAAAATTCAGAAAAGGTGCTAGCTTTTGCAACTAGGATACCCCTTGAAAAAGATTTCAAAATGCTAGCAAATGAATCCACAACACAGCCAGAATCTGGATTAGCATAGCTAGGTTTGTGCACATCATTATGGTTTTAAAGTATCTTCACTGGCTGCCTATTCAATTCCATGTCCAATTTAAAGTGCTTATTAGATTCCATTTAAATATGAGAAACGTATTTTTAAAGTCCTAAATAGTTTGGGACTCAAATATCTGAATGAGAACATATTCTTCTAGCCACTTGCTCAAGTTTACGATCCGCTGCTGTCTCTTCTATTATGATTGTAAATTATTCAGTTAGAAGGTGAAATACATATTTGATAGTGATGTTTTATGGAGTCATGGGATTTGTAGTTTGCTGAGGAACCAGCACTCTTTTGGTGGAGAAGGTAAAGACCTTGAAACATCTACAAATGCTACGATTCCATAGCATTGGGCACAACAGTTAAAATTATGTTACATTGCATTAATTCTGCAGTGTAGATGCACCGAGACAGCAATTAACATGTTAACATAGGCAGAAAGTTACTATTACTCATTACATCATTCTGAATTCTGGACCTTTCTAATAAAGATTACCAGTACTTACAATGCCTATTTTGGAAAATAGTACATCAGGTATTGTAGCACTTTTCTTAATTTTCACAGTAACTGAAAAAATAGTCAGTATCGGTAGCATAATCATTTTGCCATTTTGAGTCCTTGGCATAAAATCCAAAGATTATTGTGTACAAACAACATTAATCACCAACTGTCAAGCGATAATTCTTTATATTGCTTTTTTATTGATTTGTGTAGTTAATGCCTAAGTTCCCTTTCTTTAGACATGTAAATGGTCTGTAGAGAACAGAAAGTGAAAGCAAAATTGCCATTGTATATAAAAGAGTGAAGAGGCCTTGATGCAGGAGGTGAAAAAATGCTGAAGCAGAGCTGGAAGTAAAAATAGATATAGGAAGTGTGGAGTGAGAGAAGCAGGGCCAACAAGGAACCAAAGAGAAGAGCCAAAAGAAGGAAAAGAGCATGGGAGACTTGGCTTTGGAGGAAAGCATTCTAATAGGTATTTGCAGAGAACAGCTTTCCAGAAATCGAACACAAGGACAACAGGAAAAGTCTAAAACCTGTGTTATTTTTGAGGTGCAGATGTTGTAGTAAGGCATACAAAGACTGGCAGGCCGGATTTGGCCCACAGGGGTTTCACACATGTGGTCTAAGTGGTTGCTTTAATCAAAACATAGCCGCCAGGCCATGTGTGACACTGACAAACCAACAGCCCTTCTAACAAGTTTTTTCTGTATCCCAGAATATACATGTATTGGCATGATCAAAACCAATTTAAGAAATGGGCAAAACTTTTCCATTCTGCCTTCTTCAGTTTGCTGAATATGCTCACCTTTGTTTTCAGCAACTAAAGATAAAACATTTTGCTATTAATTTTAATATACACAGTAGGCATCGGTTGTGTTTTGTGACAACACCCCCCAAGCATGTAGCTATACTACAGCATGCCTGCAGTTTAACCCCACTTTAATGGCCATGGCTCAATGCTATGGAATCCTGAGAGTTGTAGTTTTAAAGCAGTTTTGGTACTTTCTGTGGAGGAGGAAGGTCAGAGAGTGATGCTGCACACGTGTAGAGCTTGGAAAAGTGGGTTTCTGTGCCAAGAATCAGGCAGGCACTTGCTCCGTGAATGTAACACTGTGATTGGTGCTTCTAATCAATGCTATGATTTGTTAAAGTACACCCCGTGCCTAGCGTGAGATAACGTAGGCTCAGATTGGTCTAACAGTACAGGACGTGCTACTTGTTGACATCAGTGCCAAAGGGAGAAGAACTGCGCATGTACAGAGGGATTCTGCCCCATCCGTTGCTGGCAAGGAAAGGCAGAAATGAAATGTTGCTAATCGGGAACATGAGAGTCCCGGCCACTGATAGCTGTACTGTGAGAAAGAACTAACTTAGAAATGTTCATTGTTCTAACACATAGGAGGGGTTTGAGATGTGATGCTAATGAAAATGCAATGTTTTATTGGATCAATGAAATGCTATGTAACACCAGCCAATGATGATTGTGTAAAATCCATGAAGGAGGGCGGGCTTGTCTAGATGCCGCCATGGGGGGTATATATGCTTTGTACTGAGAGTGACCGGGGCCGTTTGCCCCTGATAACAGCTTGTTCTGTTGGCAACCCCACCAGCTGGTGTTATCAATAAACCTCTTTGATTTCACACGAGCAGTGAAGTTGTTGCGTGATTCCTCATCCTTGCGCCCGCACATCTACGCGGCAGTTTGGTAAGAAGTCAACTTGCCACTCGGAGTTCCATAACTCCCTAATTTGCTGCTTCAGTTTTACAGGACTTCAGCCACCAAACCATGACTCCCTGAATTCCACAGCATTGAGCCATGGCAGTTAAAGTGGGATCAAACAGAATCCATGCTGTAGTGTAGAGCCACTCTGTTAGTCTCATCACACCAGAGCATAGATCAGTGTTTCTCAACTGGGGTTGGGACCCTTGGGGGGGGGGGGTTGTAAGGGGGTGTCAGAGGGTCGCCAAAGACCACACAAAAACACAGTATTTTTTGTAGGGCAGGGGGGTTCTGTGTGGGAAGTTTTGTCCAATTCTATCATTGGTGGGGTTCAGAATGCTCTTTTATTATAGGCGAACTATAAATCCCAGCAACTACAACTCCCAAATGACAAGGTCTATTTTCCCCAAACTCCACCAGTGTTCACATTTGGGCATATTTAGGATTCGTGCAAAGTCTAGTCCCGATCCATCATTGTTTGAGTCCACAGTGCTCTCTGGATGTAGGTGAACTATAACCCAAAACTCAAGGTCAATGCCAACCAAACCCTTCCAGTATTTTTTGTTTTTCATGGGAGTTCTGTGTTCCAAGATTGGTTCAGTTCCATTGTTGGTGGAGTTTAGAATGCTCTTTGATTGTAGGTTAACTATAAATCCCAGCAACAACAACTTCCAAATGACAAAACCCCAAATTCCACCAGTATTCAAATTTGGGCGTATTGGGTAATTGTCCCAAATTTGGTCTAGTGAATGAAAATACATCCTGCATACCAGATATTTACATTATGATTCATAACAGAAGCAAAATTAGCAGTTATGAAGTAGCAACGGAAAGAATTTTATGATTGGGGGTCACCACAATGTGGGGAATTGTATTAAGGGGTTGCGGCATTGGGAAACACTGGCATATATCCACTTTAAATCCAGTTTAAACCCCCCCTCCAGTGGATTATTCAGAAAACCATTAAACCCCAATGAAATGCTATTATTATATTGATACAGTCTAAATAAATAAAAATGTAATGTTTCTTTGTGGGATTAACATAACTCAAAACCACTGGATGAATTGACACCAAATTTGGACACAATACACCTATCAGGCCAACAAGTGACCATCACTCATAAAAACACTGAAAAGCACAGCAGAAAAGACTTAAAAAGCCAAAAAGAGAAAAAAACAAATTACAACGCATGCGCAAAACCATATATATACACAAACACACACATATATACACACATACACATATACACACATATATGCATATATACACACACAAACACATATACACAGAAAGGGGGAAGGAAGGAGAGAAGGAGGGAAAGAAAGGGGAAGGAGAGAAGGGAAGAAAGATAGAGAAGGAAGGATAGAAGGAAATAAAAAAGTGAAAGGAAGGAAAAAGAGAAGGAAGGAAGGAGAGAAGGAAAGAAAGAGGGAGGGAGGGAAGGAAAGAGAAGGATGGAATCAAAGAGCAAAGGAAGGGAGGAAAGAAAGAGGTAGAGAAGGAAAAAAAGTAAAAGGAAAAGAAAAAGGGAGGGAAGGAAGGAAGGAGTGAGAGAAAGGAGAGAAAGAGGGAAGGAAGGTTGGCCACAGCAATGTGTGGCGGGTACAGGTAGTTCTTAATAAAGAAAACTGCCAATCAAATAAATAAATCCATTTCTGTTGCTTATACAGTATATTTCCAACTTAGCAGCTATTCTGATTTTGAAGTTGACTCTTCATGGGAATCTAGTAAAGAGCTAAGACTACTTATGATGATTTCTGGACTTGGAAGTAAGAGACTTAGAATCTTATTTGGGATGATACACACATATATAAGAGGGGCTATATTATATATGTGTCCAACCAGTGCTTACATTGCAATCTTTTTGCAGCTCATCATGGTAGAAAACTAGTTGTTTGGTGTGCCTAGGGTTTGCACTTGCATGCCTCACAATATCTTTAAAACTTTTCTTAAATACATGCATGAATTTGAAGAGCTAAAGATTACTTTTATCTGATGTTCATTTTGATGTTAAATTCATACATTCCTCATATCTCCTTGTATTCCTCATCTGGTTTTCTACTTCTGTATTTTTATTTTTTCTCCCCTCTTTTTAAATTAAATTTCAGAATACCTAATGAATACTGAAGCAGGAAATTTCCTAGTTTAGGGTTCAAGAATGGAGAAATAAATGTCCCCCTGTGTGTTGCTTCATTGCACTCAATGTCTTATCAGTCTTAATATATATTTTTTCCTAGTATGTGCATTTGCTGATAATAAATTAGAATTAATAGTTACTTTGTGGTACTTTTCCTCATCCCAAACTCTGCTTTGTGAGCAAGATTTTGCACATATTTCTTTCTAATAGAATGAGGATGCCTCTCAAGTCAATACCTGTCATTGGTGACAACACTTCAATTGTGTGTATTTGTGGTTATTTGGTTTAAAAAAACAGATTTTATGGAAACAAACATAAGCAACAAAAATCACATGTGAAATCCAAAATAAATTAACTCCATATCTTATCAGTTTTAATTTTTTTTCCTAGTATGTGCATTTGCTGATAATAAATCAGAATAGTTGCTTTGTGGTACTTTTCCTCATCCCAAACTCTGCTTCGTGAGCAAGATTTTGCATATATTTCTTTCTAACAGAATGAGGATGCCTCTCAAGTCAATACCTGGCATTGGTGACAACACTTCAATTGTGTGTATTTGTTGTTATTTGGTTTTAAAAAACAGATTTTATGGAAACAAACATAAGCAACAATCTCTCGGCATTACTTCGCGAACGAAGATTCTTAGGAAGGACTCATCCCACGCTTTTTTACAAGCGCGGTCCACTGGGCCCCCCAAGCCATGCTAATATTGCCCGACCACTGTAACTTCTCCAACTGTGTTTTTAATGATGTTTTACTGTGTAGTTTTATCGTGTATTTTATATTGCATTTTAAACTGTCTTTGTATATTGTATGTTGTTTTGCCTTCTGGCTGTGAGCAGCCCCGAGCCTACTTGGGAGTGGTGGCATAAAAGCCGAGTAAATAAAATAAAATAAATAAATAAATAGGCCAATCTGAGATAGGCAAGTTTGGTTGCAGAAAGCACAGCAGAAAGTCTCCTTGGGTGATGTTGCTTCCAAGTTGCGGTTCTTTCTGCGTTGTCAACAATAGCAACAAATAATCACATGTGAAATCCAAAATAAAATCAAATCATTTATTATTTATTTATTTATTTCCATCATTTCTACCCCGCTTCTTCTCAACCCACTAGGGGGGACTCAGAGCGGCCTAACAACGGCAACGATTTGATGCCACATAGTATACATCAGGCATGTAGCCGGGGGGCTAAGGGGCTTCACCCCGAAATTCTCAGGGTGGTCGCGAGAAGGCCTTACTGGTACATTATTTAAACTGTTATGTTATTCATATCATGATCTGATCACCATGCCCATTATATCCCACATTAATGGGGTTATTGGGATAACAATACAAAAGGTTTGCTAGGGTAGACCCTCTTCCACCCAGTCTCAGCCCCCTGAACCAAACTCACCCCCCGAATCAAAATCCTGGCTACGGCCCTGGTATACATATAATAAAAGCAAATAGTTAAGAATAAAATACATTAAAATACAACTTGAATTAAAATACATTAAAAATACAATTAACGTTAAAATGCATATAAATATTAAAATATATATAAACAAGAAAACATTCTGGGAAGAAGCAATTAAAACTCCCCCTGTTTAATGAACTTCATTGCAGCCTCTTGGGCTGTCTTGTCTTTTCTTTTCAGGCAGGGGAGGGGCAGGCATGTAGCCAAGGGGGGGGGCTAAGGGGACTTCAGCCCCCCCCCCCCCAAATTCTCAGGGTGGTCCGCGAGAAGGCCTTACTGGTACATTATTTAAACTGTTATGTTTATTCATATCATGATCTGATCACCATGCCCATTATATCCCACATTAATGGGGTTATTGGGATAACAATACAAAAGGTTTGCTAGGGCAGACCCTCTTCCACCCAGTCTCAGCCCCCCCCCCCCAAACCAAAATCCTGGCTACGGCCCTGGGGAGGGGGGATTCCCAATAGAGGGGAAAAGGCAAGGCGGATGGAGCTACGCATGCGCCACTTGTATCTGCTTGCGTTCGGGGAATCCCCTCCGAACGTTCGGGATTGTTCCTAGTGACGTCACGCCGCCGGGGGGGAAAGGCTTCGCCAAGTTGGTGGGTCTTGCTTTATTTACTGTTACTGTGTAATAATCTTCAGTCCGAAAGAAAAAGACAAGGCGATGGAAACCAAGCGGGCTTTAGGACCCTGAGGATTCCCATATGAACCTCCCTCCCTCTCTCTCTCTCCTCCTGGGCCTTCTTTCGCTTTGGCTATTTTTCTCCAGCGCGTGCTAACCCCCTTCTCAAAACAACGTCAGCGAAGTCTCTCTGTGTGTTGCTCGCGCACGCGCGCGCGCGCGCTCTCTCCAGCTCGAGCCTCTCTCTCTCTAGGTCAGACGCGTCTTTTTACGGCGAGTGGCGGCGGTTGTTTTTTTTTTCTTTTAGGGGAAGAAGCTCTCGCGAGACTTTTGAGCTGAGGGCATCGCTTTCTGCGGCTCGGAGCGGCGCCATTTTGGGACGGACCGAAGTGAGTGAGTGAGTGGAGTTGTGAGGCGCTTGAAGCGCGCGGCGGAGGGAGAAAAAGAGAGAGAGAGAAGTGAAAGAAAAGAAAGGGGAGGACAATAAGATTTTTAAAATATATATATATTTTTTCAAAAACTTGGTGAGGATTTTCGGTCGGGATTTTTTTTTTTTGACTTGAGCGA
Organism: Anolis apletophallus; assembly: GCA_030556195.1. Classification (NCBI taxonomy): domain Eukaryota; kingdom Metazoa; phylum Chordata; class Lepidosauria; order Squamata; family Anolidae; genus Anolis; species Anolis apletophallus. Next base: position 36,254,883 of record JARBWK010000006.1, read on the forward strand.
CTGGGACAGGCCGAGAGGAAGAGGTACCGGAAGAAAACAACACTGTTTGTGTATGTGTCGTGTGTTTGTTTGTTTGTGTGAGGGCCTGAAGCCTCCAAGGCCGAAGCCTGCCATATATTAGCTATTATATTGTGTATACCACGCATGGGCGAACTTGGGCCTTCTTCCCTCGCGGTGTTTTGGACTGCAACTCCCACCATTCCTCACAGCCTCAGGCCCCTTCCTTAAGCGGCTGAGGGGGAAAAGGAAGGGGCCTGAGGCTGTGAGGAATGGTGGGAGTTGCAGTCCAAAACACCGCGAGGGAAGAAGGCCCAAGTTCGCCCATGCGTAGTGTATACAGTTACCTCCAGGCCTTATGAACAAGGTGGGCCAACCGTCACAAAGGCGCCTGGTTGTTCTCGTAACTTTTTGAAATTTGGTTGTTGTTGCATGCAGTGTAATTGTATTGCCTGTGTGTGTGACGTATAGCATGATATGGCTACTAAATCTTGAGGCTACTAAATATTGAAACCCGGTAGTGCACTGAGATAAAGAGGTCTCATATAAATAACAATCATTTTGTGACTTTTGGGTGTATTTGAAACCTTAAAAGGATTTTAATCTTTTAGGCTTCCCTCAACTTTAGGGGGAAATCCAAAACACTTCCCAGGCATGTAGCCATGGGGGCTCAAGACAGGCTTTTGCTTATTATTATTATATTGTTGGTGGTCTATCGAGAAGGCCTAAACCAGTGTTTACATTATTTAAACTGTTTTGTTTATTTATATCATGATCTGATCGGCTGAGGGGCACAGGAATATCCCTAACATTAATGGGGTTATTGGGAAAACAATAGGGAAAAGGTTTGCTAGTGGTAGACCCTCTTCCACCCAGTCTCAAAGCCCCCCGAACCAAACTCAGCAGTGTAAACAAAATCTTTTGGCTCAACGGCCCCAAAACACTTCCTATGCGGTTTTGGGTAACTTGTATATGAAATATCAAGACAGGCTTTTGCTTATTATTATTATATTGTTGTTATTATATCGCGATGGGTTAAACCAGTGTTTCAGCCTGTGTTTGTGTTTCCCTGATGTTTTGGCCTTCCAACTCACAGAAATCCTCTTTTAACAGCTGCTAAACTGGCTGGGATTTCTGGGAGTTGTAGGCCAAAACACCTGGTTGAGAAACACTAGGCCAGGGGTGCTCACACTTTTTCAGCATGCGAGCTACTTATAAAACAACCAAGTCAAAATGATCTACCTTATCAACTAGATACAGAAGGAATAAGTATTCTTGTACATTTTAATTGGGCACATCAAAATATTATAGATAAGTGGATGGTAGATGGAAAGATATATTATAGATCAGGGGTGCTCACACTTTTTCAGCATGCAAGCTACTTATAAAACAACCAAGTCAAAATGATCTACCTTATCAACTAGGTACAGTTATCAACTAGCTTAAGTGGCTGAGGGGGAAAAGGAAGGGGCCTGAGACTGTGAGGAATGGTGGGAGTTGCAGTCCAAAACACCGTGAAGGAAGGCCCAAGTTTGCCCATGCGTAGTGTATACAGTTACCTTCAGGCCTTATGAACAAGGTGGGCCAACCGTCACAAAGGCGCCTGGTTGTTCTCGTAACTTTTTGAAATTTGGTTGTTGTTGCATGCAGTGTAATTGTATTCCCTGTGTGTGTCATGTATAGGATGATATGGCTACTAAATCTTGAAACTACTAAATATTGAAACCCTGTAGTGCACTGAGATAAAGAGGTCTCATATAAATAATAATCATTTTGTGACTTTTGGGTGTATTTGAAACCTTAAAAGGATTTTAATCTTTTAGGCTTCCCTCAACTTTAGGGGGAAATCCAAAACACTTCCCAGGCATGTAGCCAGGGGGGCTAAGGGGGAAGACCATCAGAAAACACAGTATTTTCTGTTGATAATGGGGTTTCCTTGTGGGAAATTTGACCCAATTCTATCATTGCTGGGGTTCAGAATGCTCTTTGATTATAGGTGAACTATAAATCCCAGAATTACAACTCTCAAATGTCAAGATCTATTTTCCCCAAACTCCACCAGTGTTTACATTTCAGCATATTGAGTATTCGTGCCAAGTTTGGTCCAGATCCATCATTGTTAGAGACCACAGTGCTCTCTCGATGTAAGTAAACTACAACTCCAGAACTCAAGGTCACTGCCCACCAAAGCCTTCCAGTATTTTCTGTTGGTCATGGGAGTTGCATGTGCCAAGTTTGGTTCAATTCCATCATTGGTGGAGTTCAGAATGCTCTTTGTAGGTGAACTTTAAATCCCAGCAACTACAACTCCCAAATGATAAAATCACCCCCCAACCCTACTAGTATTCAAATTGGGGTGTATTGGGTATTTGTGCCAAATTGGATCCAGTGAATGAAATACATCCTGCATATTGGATATTTACATTACAATTTATAACAGTAGCAAAATCACAGTTATGAAGCAGCAACGAGAATAATGTTATGGTTGGGGGTCACCGCAACATGAGGATCTGTATTAAGGGGTCGAGGCATTAGGAAGGTTGAGAAACACTGATTTAAACTGTTATGTTTATTCATATCATGATCTGATCACCATGCACAATATATCCCACATTAATGGGGTTATTGGGATAACAATACAAAAGGTTTGCTAGGGTAGACCCTCTTCCACCCAGTCTCAGCCCCCCCGAATCAAAATCCTGGCTACGACTCTGACACTTCCTATGCGGTTTTGGGTAACTTGTATATGAAATATCAAGACAGACTTTTGCTTATTGTTATTATATTGTTATTTCTATCGCGATGGGTTAAACCACTTTGGGTGTATTTGAAACCTAAACGGATTTTAATCTTTTAGGCTTCCCTCAACTTTAGGGGGGAATCCAAAACACTTTCTATGCGGTTTTGGGTAACTTGTATATTAAATATCAAGGCAGGCTTTTGCTTATTATTATATTGTTATTTCTATCGCGATGGGTTAAACCACTTTGGGTGTATTTGAAACCTAAACGGATTTTAATCTTTTAGGCTTCCCTCAACTTTAGGGGGGAATCCAAAACACTTTCTATGCGTTTTTGGGTAACTTGTATATTAAATATCAAGACAGGCTTTTGCTTATTATTATATTGTTATTTCTATCGCGATGGGTTAAACCACTTTGGGTGTATTTGAAACCTGAAAGGATTTTAATCTTTTAGGCTTCCCTCAACTTTAGGGGGAAATCCAAAACACTTCTTATGCGGTTTTGGGTAACTTGTATATGAAATATCAAGACAGGCTTTTGCTTATTATTATTATATTGTTGTTATTTCTATCGCGATGGGTTAAACCAGTGTTTCTCAGGATTTCTGTGTTTTGTGTTTCCCTGATGTTTTGGCCTTCCAACTCACAGAAATCCTCTTTTAACAGCTGCTAAACTGGCTGGGATTTCTGGGAGTTGTAGGCCAAAACACCTGGTTGAGAAACACTAGGCCAGGGGTGCTCACACTTTTTCAGCATGCGAGCTACTTATAAAACAACCAAGTCAAAATGATCTACCTTATCAACTAGGTACAGTTATCAACTAGCTTAAGCGGCTGAGGGGGAAAAGGAAGGGGCCTGAGGCTGTTAGGAATGGTGGGAGTTGCAGTCCAAAACACCTGGAGGGAAGGCCCAAGTTTGCTCATGCGTAGTGTATACAGTTACCTTCAGGCCTTATGAACAAGGTGGGCCAACCGTCACAAAGGCGCCTGGTGTTTTCGTAACTTTTTGAATTTTTTAAAATTAATTTGCATGCAGTGTAAAGGATTTTAATCTTTTAGGCTTTCCTCAACTTTAGGGGGAAATCCAAAACACTTCCTATGCGGTTTTGGGTAACTTGTATATGAAATATCAAGACAGGCTTTGCTTATTATTATTATATTGTTATTTATATCGCGATGGAGTGTTTCTCAGCCTGTGAGTTCCCTGATGTTTTGGCCTTCCAACTCACAGAAATTCTCTAACAGCTGCTAAACTAGCTGGGATTTCTGGGAGTTGTAGGCCAAAACACCTGGTTGAGAAACACTAGGCCTGGGGTGCCCACACTTTTTCAGCATGCGAGCTACTTATAAAACAACCAAGTCAAAATGATCTACCTACCCATTACTCAGAGAGCCATAAAAGCAAAATATTTGGAAATTTATTTCAGTGAGAGCCATGTAATATATTTTAAGACTGAATTCAGCTAAATGTGAGTATAATAAGCCCCTGAATTTATTCATAATAATGATAATATGCACTCAGCCTCTGCTTTGCTTATTATTATTATATATTGTTATTTCTATCGCAATGGGTTAAACAAGTGTTTCCGAGGATTTCTGTGAGTTCCCTGATGTTTTGGCCTTCCAACTCGCAGAAATCCTCTAACAGCTGCTAAACTGGCTGGGATTTCTGGGAGTTGTAGGCCAAAACACATGGGGACCCACAGGTTGAGAAACAGTACTAGGCCATTTTCAGAATTTCAGGCAATAAAAACTAGAAAGAGTATGCTGACTAGATTTTTTCCCCTAGTTTGGTAGTTCATCTTTATTTTTAAAACATAAGATGTGATTCTTTGTAATCTCATATTTTATTTATAATACCACAATAAGCATTGGAATAACTTCCCCATGCTATTTGTTTACACTATAAGGTAGATGTAGGGAATTATAATACAGGTACAAAAGAGAATAGAGACACATATGGCTCACAGGTGGTACCACGCACTGAGCCCTCGTTGACAAGTGATGCCAACATCTATGAATTGGCATAATGGGAGTGGAGAGAGACTAGGATAGAGCCTGGACAAATTATTGTTTTGGACTATAGCTCCCAAACTGTTGGCTGAGGCATTCAGAGAGCTCAAAGCATGAAAATATGGTGCCAACTCTAGACCAGGGGTGCTCACACTTTTTCAGCATGCGAGCTACTTATAAAACAACCAAGTCAAAATGATCTACCTACCCACTACTTAGAGAGCCATAAAAACAAAATATTTGTAAATTTATTTCAGTGAGAGACATATAATATATGTTAAGACTGAATTCAACTAAATGATGATGATAATATGCATTCAGCCTCTGCTGCTACTACTACTACTAATAATAATAGTAACAACAACAACAGGTTCCTAGAGTAGAAGGAGACCTCCAAGGGCCATCCAGTCCAACCTCCTTCTGCCATAAGGGAAAAACACAATCAAAGCATTCCTCACAGATGGCCATTCAGCCTCTGATAATAATAATAACGATGTGTTCCTAGAATAGGAGGAGACCTCCACGGGCCATCCAGTCCAACCTCCTTCTGCACCTGGGCGGCGTCGGGAGCCTTCCTCCCGCCCTGCCTGAGATCTACCAGGACACCCTATGCGATCTACCAGTAGATCGTGATCTACCTAATGAGCACCCCTGCACTAGGTTAAACCCTAGTCCTGGCAGGACTGCTGACCAAAAGGTCAGCGGTTCAAATCCGGGGAGCGGGGTGAGCTCCCATCTGTCAGCTCCAGCTTCTCATGCAGGGACATGAGAGAATCCTCCCACAGGATGGTAAAATATCCGGGGCGTCCCCTGGGCAATGTTCTTGCAGACGGTCAATTCTCGCACACCAGAAGCAACTTGCAATTTCTCAAGTTGCTACTAACATGAAAAAAAAGTATCCTGCTCTCCCCTCTTTAAAATAGACTCAAAATTGTTAATGTTAAAACAACAAAAATGCACAATTTAAAACTTTAAATATATAAATATTAAAGTATAGTTAAAATAATTAAAAACATGTTAAAATACATAGACAGCCATCAGCACGCTCTGTCTCAAAACCTATCGGAGGGCCCTTCCACACAGCCATATAACCCAGAATATCACGGAAAATCCCACAATATCTGCTTTGAACTGGGTTATCTGAATCCACACTGCTATTTATTCCAGTTCAAAGTAGAAAATGTGGGATCTTATTCAGCTCCGTGGAAGGGGCCTGAGAATTAAAGATTTTGGTCTGCTATTCTTCCCTCCCTAGACAAAGATTTTGAGGAGCAGTTAGATGTAGCACTGAGTTTAAAGGGAAAAAAACTGAAGGAGATAAAATTGTTATTGTTAAGATTTTTAAATTGAAAGCATGTAGAAGTCGGTAGACTTCCTGGTCGTAAGATGGAAGGAGAAAGAGTAAAACCTTGGTAGGAAACACTTGCACATTCCCATAATTAGAGGCTTACACTCATAGGTTTTCTTTCTTTCACCAGAATCTTGCTTCCCTTTCCTTGGTGATTCCTGGAGTTGCTGCCTCTGGTGTCTTGCAGGTAGATGCTTTTGTGTGTGTTTTTGAAAGCAAGTCTTCTGTGATGTCAGTGGCACATACTCCAAGGTAAATAGAAAGGATGGCTTCCATACCTCTTCCCTCCCTCTTGTTTTTGTTGCTCTACTTTTGTTTCTTGGTTGGTTTCAATGTCACTTTTCTGTAGAGAAATTGGATAGAGGAACTTGGCATTGGAGCTGCAGCTGTACATGTATTAGTTCTGTAATACTCTTGCTGTTCCAGTTATGGTTGCATGCAAGATTGTGGGGTTCCCTGCAAGCCTTGCATTGAGATTTCACATATTTTTGGCACTATTTCAAATTGCATATGATTATGTGTTGGGAAAAATATGTTCTTTCAATATGGAGAAAGTGATTTGGGTAGATCAATAATTGAGCTTTATTCTTTAGCTGTTTTTTTTTAAAAAAATAGAGGGATTGCTTTGTTTATTTTTGTTTTATTTTTGGGAATATTTGAGATTCTGTGCTAGATCTAAAAAGGATATAAATTTAATTGGATCATAACAAATACAATATCTAGTAGAACTGATTGCTGTGTTTTGCTTCTGTTCCCCAATTCTAGGTGACTTGCTTCCAAACGTGAGCCTGGACAACTTACAGTCCCTTGCCTCAATTTGTGAAGAACTTGCTGGATGTTTATATGCAACTTCTACTTTGGTTGAATGGAAGACTGTTGACTTTTAAAAAGTGGAATTGAAATTCAGATCTATTCAGACACGTTTCTCTTGAAATAATTTTAAGACCTTCAGAACCAGTTTGAACAGCTCATGGACTTTTGAAACTTCTTTCCTCCCAAACTGAAGAAGTCATATTGGAATAATTTTTGCCCATATGGAATGGATAATTGCATAAGCTTAGCCTCTGCATGTTGCTTTCAAAAAATATTTTTACTTTATAATTTAGAAATTTCAGAGGTGATTGACTCATTTTGCCAACTAGGAGTGCAAGATTACTTTAAATGTAGTATCTGAAGATTTCTGGCAACTTTTTCCTTTTTTTTTTGCAATGAAACCTGATTCCTAATGAAGAGATTAAGATCTTTATTTTTTGTTTGCATTTGTCGAATTTTTTTGATGTAGTAAGGAAGCAATATGGAAACCTCGAGATAGCTACTGTACAGATGTCTGAATTGACTCATAGAAATGTACTTCAATTCCGATGCAGAATCTGACTTTGCAGTTCTGTTCTTCGTGTCATAAGAAGTGTATAGTGAGATATACATGGAATAGGAAAGCAACAACCTTTCAAAAATAAGACAAGATTTAAAAATTAGACCTGTTTGATTTCTGAAAATAACTTTGTGGAGTCCTTAAATGTGAAGAATGGGTAGCTGATTTCCAAGTATCAGACTTTTGCTGCATAACTACGGATGTAGTATTTTTAAGGAACTCGAGATATATTGTAAAGGAAACAAACTGGAAGACAAAAGTCATAGAGAGTTAATGCCAATCTGTGCAGTTTTCTTGGATTTTGTAAGTATAACAAACATTTTGTTGGTCTAAATATATATATGGTAAAAGCTTGAAGATGTTCATTTCATTTATTTTTTACTTGCGTTAATACCATGGGTACCATTAATGTTACAAATAAAAGGAATAGTATTTTAACATTTGACAAGTACTGTAAATTCGTATTGGTATTTATTTGGCAATGTACTTAAGTTGCATATTGATCTAATGCATGACTTCAAGAAGATTAACTTATGTTCTAGTTGAATTTGTGTCACTCTTAGGATTTCAGCAGTTTCTGTGTGCAAAAGTGAAGGTGATCTAATTGGCTAAATTCAGGTGACATGATTTTAAACTGGACTGGCTTGCCATTAGATGTCCACTCAATTCTTTCATTGTTTCTTACTAGTTTGTTTATGCAGTAGAGATTTGGAAACATTTGTCCCTTTACATTTTGATCTTGCCCAGTGAAAGCCCCATGTTGATATACCTGAGCTTTATTGGAGAAGTTGGACATCTTACTTAGTACTGTGCTTGTGCAGTAGATCTGATGTTTAGTATTGCATTTGATCACTGGCAGGGCATCACACTGTCTGTTCTTGGAGCCTTGTGGTTGAGGATTGGTGCCTAAGTTTTCATTAATCTTTTGGACATCCTTTAAAACAGTTTACTTTCCAAAAGAATGGTACATTCAGAAAAGCAGATTGATAACTATTTTAAAATGTCTCTTATTTTATTCCAAGGCAAAGTGGTCTAGTTTTATTAAGACAGTAAACTCTCCCTTGCTTTAATAGTTCTAAACTACATTGTTTAAAATCTTCCTGTAGGTTTATTTTCAACAGAATCCAGTGCTGCCTCAAATAATATGTAAGATGGACAAAACAACATAGTTCAAAAGTAAGTAACAAGTTTTTTGAGCTAGTACATTTCTATTAATACATATTATGTTGGTTTTAACAATATAGTTGTAATATGTAGCCTTTAACTTTTGCCCTTTTACATATGTTAATAATTTCCCATGATTAGCCTATTTTTAAAACTCCGTTTAAGAGATGACAGAGGCAAGACTTGTAGTTTTGGTCAGTTGATATTTTTCAATTGAACTATTTATCTTGAAAAAGTTGTGTTTACATTTAATTTTCTAGCATTTGCATGTATCTTGTAGCTTTTTCTTTGCACCCCTGCACCTGTGACAATGGATCCCATTTTCCTTGTCCCATGTATTGGAAGAATGATGGCTGGATCCATACATTTCTTTCTCTTACCAGCAACATTTTGATACCCATAGGTTGCCCTCTCCTGCTATAAGAGATCTTGTAGATGTTTTCTTTGGTGACTTAAATGTTGTTTTAACAATAGGTCTACTATCTTTCTTGTGATATCCCAACACCTGAGACTTGGTGCAAGAATTGGTAGGATCTGAATTGCATCTTGAGAAAAAGGCACATCATTTTAATTTTAATTGCATCTTGGAGTAGGTCCAAATATGTAGGTGGAGTCCAGAACCAATCATGTATTTGGTTTACTCTCTGATTAAGCATTAGAAAGTATACCTCAGCTGCTCATAAAATTTTAAAATCTTGATTGGGGATTCTTAGGATGGAGTTGCTCCAAGTTTCAGTGTGATGAAAAGTTATATATTGATTATGAAAATGCAATTGTCTAAAAATCACTAGAACTAAGCTACGGCTCAATTTGCAGCTCCTCTTTCAGTTGAATATGCATGATAGGACACTATGAGTGTTAATAGTGAGGAATGTCTCTAAGAAAAATGAATTAACCTTTTCTAGGAGTTATTCAGTTCATTGAACTGTTAAATGTTTGTTGGAAGAAGCCTCTAACTGCCTTAGGATCACTTAAATGAAACAAATGACCAATGTTTGTAAATGTTCTGGATCTATTCAGTAATCTTTAAAACCCAGGAGTTATTTTCTCCACAAGTTACCTTTCACATTAATTTGTATAATTACTATTCTCATTATGGTTATCACATCTGCACTCTCACCTTCCTCTAGAGACATTGTTTACAACCAGGTAGGTGACCTGGATGTTTGTGGGCCAGACCTCCTGAATTTGGTAGTGGCGGTGACGACTGCTATGTATCACTGAGATATACAGTAGTAGCAAAAGCAGGCACATTTCTGGTTCAAAAAGAACCCCACATATGATGAGTATTGGCGTAGGTGTAGGCTAGATTTTATTAATCCTGCTCTACAGTTTGGCCTGCAATTCCCAGAAATCCTATCCCGTTTACCAGATGCTAGGATTTCTGGAAGTTGAAGGCCAAAACATCTGGAGGCCCAAAGATTGAAAACCACTGACCTTAAGGAAGCACTGACCCCTCCCTTTACTCTCTCCAGTGTGATGCCACCTCAGACCTTTTTGAATGTCTGTCTGTGGAAATGATGATGTTAGCCCAGTATTTTCTTTCCTCTGCAGAGTATTTATCAATTTATCAATGCATCATATCAAAATCTATAATTTTGGTCCTAAAACTGTCCCTTGATTTTTATATGAGGTCAATTTATACATGAGTATATGCAATAATTGTACTGGAAACTGATTCATGGACTTGCTTTAGCATGACTTTTGGTTGCTACCAATCCTCTTTCCTTTGAGTTATGTTATTTGCACAGTAAAGTAGGGAGCACATCTTTATTTCTCTTTCATTAAACAAAACTATGTTTTTTTCTGTTGCTTTGAAGATACTTCTGTTGTTTACCTGTTTGTCATTTTCAGTGGAAATAAGATCTTTGTTTTACTTCCACGAAGGCTGGCTGTGTTAGCCACTAAAAATAGATCTGTGGCAATCTTCTAATGGTTTCTAAACAAACCATGGTATGGAGCTACCTTGAGTACTCTTCTACATCTTAACTTGTTTGCACTTCTTGTTTAGAGTTGTGATTTAATGTGACTGCGGTTAGATTTCACAAGGCCTCCATACTTTGATGCTTGTTGTTGTTATACCATTTGTAAACTTCTTTGGAAAGACCATGCTCTGAGGAAGTACATATATTATGTATCAATGTATGAATTAAGTGAATAGTATTCTGTTGTGTGCAGTGAGTGTTCATTTGTCCAAATACGGCCATAAAGTTCAACAAGCAAAGTTTTGCTAGGGTAGAGAATACTTGCTGTATGAGATTACTCCTAAATTGAATGGGGCTGATGGAGGTGAAGCCTTGCAACATTGCAGCATCACTTACTGTGCCAGTCAAGATTATGGGAAATTGAAGTCCCCCCCTCTCTATATATATATGACTCTATATATATATATATATATATATATATATATATATATAGATATATATATAGAGAGAGAGAGAGAGAGAGAGAGAGGTTAGTTCTCCTGATTTAAAAATGCTTTAGTATTATTACGTCACTGCTGTCTAAATAATTTAATAATCATGAGCAGATGACTGGACCAATGTTTCTCTGGGAGAAAGCTGATTCCATCATGTAAAAGAATTATTTGCTTTAGATTGTATGTAGAATACTTAGTACAGTTTTGAGTACTAGATCCTCCTTTCTTGTTTGGTCACATTATCATTTATTTTAATTAGAATCAGGTTAGACCGGATGCACACATGATAAAGTTAATAGTCCAAATGATGTACATAATGCAAGCCTTTGTATGTAATTAGGAGTGAGGACACGGTCTACCTGTACCACTGTTTTGGCCTTCTTTTTCATACTTAACCATATGTTGTTTTCTCTAGCATCTTTCTGTCATTGAGTAACAACCTTAGAAGCTTGAGATTGAAGCCAATTTGCATATGAACCTATTTCAGCAACTTCTGTTACTACCCCAGTTTACTGTTAGGGGAATGTATGTTAAAGAAACGAAAGATGAGTTGCTAAATTAGGAGTGAAATGACTGCTTTCTCATTCTTGTGCACCTTTAAGATACAAGCTGACAAATTTTCCAGAGGGCTTCTGTTGAACTGGAATGGGGAAGGATAAGGATGTAGAGATATGCTGTATTTTAGCTTCCTGGCATATTCGCACTGCTTCCTTCTCTGGAGGATTTGCAATGATTGCTTCTTCCAGAAGTAAACATTAAAAAGTCTTCATATTTAGAAACATGCTGTGGTCTGTTCATACAGGATAGTGTTAGGGAAGGTGATCGAAAGATTATTTGTCTTTGTTTTGCCCGTAGAGATATTAGTTATTTAATGATAGCAAGAACTTATATGTGTTGCATTTATAACACAGCACTGTGTAAATAAGATAGCAGTACAGCACTTGTGTGTAGAGGTCATTGACTAGTAGCATTATGGTTTACCATGGGAAACAAGGTGAATAGCTAATATAAACTTGGCTTAGTGATTGGTATTCTCATTGTGCTCCTGGTACATTCTTCTACCCACCTAGATCCATTTAATAAGTCTTAAGCTTGGATCTGGAGGTTATGCATACTTTGACAAAGCCTCTGATTAAAAATATCATTTTTAGAGGCTTTATATCCATCCAGCCCTCTTTCTTCCTTATCCTCTAATCAGCTGGAAGGTTTTAAAAGTAGCAACCACACTGGAAGGATGGTAAAGGAGGTTTGAAGAAATGCATTCTGGGGTTATTTTGTCTGCAATTAGTAGATCAAGAAAGCTTTCATTGGGAAAGAATGAGGTTCCATTCTAGCCAATCCTACTATGACTTTAGGGAAAGGAAGTTGAAGATGTACCTTCAAGTCATTTACAGTGTACTGTATGTACTCATATATAAGTTGAGGGCAGGTTGGGGCCCAAAATTATGGATTTTGATATGATCTGAGGATAAGTCGAGAGTCATTCTGCTAAGAGTGGAAATTACCCATGCTGATTTAGAGGGCCAGTCGCCCCTGGCCACTGCTGCCCACTACTGCCATTTTATCACCCAGACATTTAAAAAAAACCCCCAGAAATGGCACTATGGTGGAGAAAGTAGAGGGGCTCAGTGGCTCTTTTAGATACTCCCCAAGATGGACTAAGCTTTTGTCTTTCCCCCCACTCTACTCAGAAAAGGAAAGAGTTCCTATTTTGATAAGAGGTATGGTACTTTATTCGGATTGACCCATGAATAAATTGACCCTGTTGTTCTGGGTTGAATTTTTGATAACAGTTTATAATAATAATTTTATTTATGTATTTATTACCTGTCTCTCATTGTAACCCGAGGCGGGATAAACATGGTTAAAATAGTGAGGTAAAACGAAGAACTATTTATTTACCCTATTTATACCCTGACCCTGCCTTTCTCAACCCAATAGGGTACTCAAGGTGGCTTACTTGTATAGGCAACTATTTGATGCGATAGAAACATACATATATAGTAAAATAAACAGATATATTGAAATGATCATTAAAAAGCCCAGAAACAAATTGGCAATCAGTGGAGTGACTGTAGTATAGGTTTAATATGCTCACCCCTGGATGTTTCTGTAACTAGTTTCGACTGCTGTGTTTTGAACAAATTGAAGTTTCTGAACTTGACACAAAGCTATCCCAAAGCAATGGAAAACGAATGGCAGAAGTCCAACCTTGAGGTTACCAGCAAGTGGTAGGAAGGAGTGCAGTAATGCTGTTAGTAAGCACTCCTGATGTTTGCAGCAACCTGGGCTAACATTTGGAGAGATGGATCCAGGAGCACTTGCAAGCTTCAAACACAGTCAATCAGGCAGAGTGTAACCCCATCTAGAACTGGATTCAGTTTGAAATGGTTTTTCTCATTCAGCCATTACCTCCTGCAGGCATTCATTCAGAGGAGACAAGACATTATTAACTAAAGCTGTTTTTGAAGGCATGAAGAAATATATTTGAGTGTCATCACTAAAATTTCTAGTCTCATACATGAGTATAGGGTAAGCATTGTATTTTCTCATGAAAGTGGACTGTCCTATTTTATTTAATAAATATAAGTCTTTGTGGTTTACCAGTTGTGAACCTTTTACTTTTTGTTTGTGGCTGGAATTCTATCAAGGCAAAACAAAAGGAAACATTGCTAAAAGGAATGAACTGTCTAAGGTGTAGGTTATTTTATTTTTGTGCTAGCCTTATAGGCTATCATTGTTTCTAGTCATATGAGGCTTTAATGGGGAATATTTTAGCTTATGGCCAAAAACAAAAGTTAACAAAATGTGAGCACAGCACAAACCAGAAATCAAATTTATACATGACAGCCCAGAGTTCCTGCAGATCTCTAGATTATGAGAATTTCATTTTAAATCCTGGTTAATCTGTCATGTCTGCTATTCAGAAGATGCTTTTGTTGTATCAATGATAGATACAATGTATCCTGTAGTACACAGAAATTGGTAGTGCCATAGTTATTTGAAGTACTGTCAGCTCTCCACTTTTGCAAAGGTTAGGGGCACAGGACCCCCAAGAGGAGGATAAATTTTTATTTCTTATATATTGCAATTATATAAATCTCAACAAATACACTTATACCTTAATTTTTTTAACCTCTAGCAATTTCTAGGTCTTCCAGCACAGCTCTGTGTAAACTTCAGTATAAAATCACACTGGATGACCTAGAGATTTCTAAAATCAAATCGGTAAATAATCAAAGCCGCAAAAGTCAAAAACACAAACGTGGAAGGGCAACTGTGCTGTTATTGTCTTTGGAAATATAGCTTGAATGCCTTTAATTGTCATAATTTCCTGGCTTTGTAAAGTTTTGTTGTTATTAATTACCACTATATTTTCAGCAGGCTTCTTTTGGTGCCTCAGCCATGGGAGGCAAGGTGATTGGCAATCACATGAGAGGGCTACCTATGCTGTAGTAACCTGTAGAGTTTACTTCCTAATTAATGTTGCCTTGCACCAAATGGGCCATCCTTTTGATACCAGTTGATTTTTTTTGCAGGTTTTAATGTATTTCTATTTTACTTATTTAATCTTGACTCATAAATTTTACATTATTTTGCTATTAAATAAAGACAAAATCAATAAAAGTGGCAAAATACCTGGATAAAAAGTGGATTCACATAACTGCCAGACATCACATATCTTTGGTTCATCTCCCTTCCCCATGTAGTGCTTGCAAATTTAAACATTTTAATGCCTTCAGTCAATTTATGAAGAGCAGTGGTTCTTTATTTTCTTGGATGGTCAACTCCAGGATGTGTTATTGGAAGGATGGTGCTTGGCTCTTCATTTGGGGATTCTGCAGGAGTCAAGAATTATCCCCGTTTATATTTAACATATACATTAAACTGTTGAGTTGGGGTGATGCAGAGTTTTGCAGTGCTTTCTCAGTGTACCTCCAACACCACAGATCGACTTATACTTTCATCTTCAGGCAGTGGATGTGCTAAATTGGTGTTTGGTCATGACAATGAATTTGATGAGGATCATTAAACAAGCTTAATCCAGTAGAAATTTGAGTTTTAGTGAATTATTAATTTGATTTTATCAGACTGTTGTTCAGTCTACTTCAAACAGGATTACAATTTTTGAAGGAACAATTTTGTGATTTGGATGGCCTATTGGATCTATTCTTGTCACTTGAATCACAAGCAATCTCAGTGGAATAACATGGTTTCTTTATTGTTGTTGTTGTTGTTGTTGTTGTTGTTGTTGTAAGCCACCTTGCTATTCCTCTTTGGTGTGTGGCTCCTGTAGCTAAAGCAGTATTATCTGGAATTATTACCTTTCCCTTTGATAGGCTCTGCATTAATTTACAGCAGTGCATTATTTGTAAGACTGCTTTTGAAAATACCCCTAGTGTAAAATGCAGCAACCAGGGATGGTAGGGCATCCCAGAAGCAATTCTGTCCCAGCTGCACTGCTACTGTATTTCTGGGAAAATTCAAAGTGTTGCTTATATATGCCTTATGTGACTCGGGACTTCAATACTTGGTGGAATTCCTGTCAGGAGTCAGTCTGCTAATACCATTTGAGATTCTCTCAATGCAGAATTTGGATCAATGTGAAAAAAGAGAAAAAGGCCAGTTGGTTTCTGGATTGAACATAATCCTTTTTTACTTTTATTCTCAGGCTTTGATGAAATGTTAGTAGCCAACTTCTAGGCAATGGCACTATCCAAACGATTGCCCCTGATTGTTTTTTATTCTTGGAAATGAGGTTTGCATTAGAGATAGTATTAGTTTGCCAATTCATTGGTTTTGGTTTGAAATTTGCTTGTTCCTATGAAAGCAGCTTATTGGCACTATTCAATCTTGTAATAAAATTTAATTCTGGGACTGGTCATCTATCTTTGTTGGTATATGAATGTCTATCCAGAATTTTTGATTCCAGATCATTCTTGAAAATTCATTGTCTGGATGATTACTTTTCCTCTTAAAATGACATTTGTTTTCTTGTTAGTTTTGTCGTGTGTCAAACCCTGTTATCCAGTTTGAATGCTGAATTTTGTGTGCTCTAGTTTTTTTTTCTTGTACACATTTTTGATAACGTCTTACAAAACATCTGAGTTTCAGAAAAAACATCTATTTCTGTTTTATTGACTATTCTAAAGCCTTTGACGGTGTAGATCATAATTGTGGCAAGTTATTAGTGGTATAGGGATACCAAGCCACCTTGTTTGTCTCCTGAGGAATCTGTATAATGACAAAGTAGCAACAATAAGAACTGATCATGAAACAACAGACTGGTTCAAGATTGGGAAAGGCGTACGGCAAGGTTGTATACTCCCACCCAACCTATTCAACTTGTATGCAGAACACATCATGCGATGTGCGGTGCTTGTCAAATGCAAGGCTGGGGTTAAAATTGCTGGAAGAAACATTAACAACCTTAGATATGCAGATGATACCACTTTGATGGCCGAGAGCGAGGAGGAGCTGAGAAGCCTTCTAATCAAGATGAAAGAAGAAAGTGCAAAAGCTGGGTTGCAGTTAAACATAAAAAAATCCCCAAGATCCTGGCAACTGGACTGATTGAGAACTGGCAAATAGTGGGAGAAAACGTGGAGTATGCACGTATCTTGAACCAATCTGTTGTTTCATGGTCAGTATGCTTTAGTATGCATACTGGTAGACTTTGTATTTCTAGGTGCAAAGATTACTGCAGATGCAGACTGCAGCCAGGAAATCAGAAGACATTTACTTCTTGGGAGGAGAGCACTGACTAATCTCGATAAGATAGTGAAGAGTAGCGACATCACATTAGCAATGAAGTTCCGCATAGTTAAAGCAATGGTATTCCCCGTAGTAACCTACGGATGTGAGAGCTGGACCATAAGGAAGGCTGAGCGAAGGAAGATAGACACTTTTGAACTGTGGTGTTGGAGGAAAATTCTGAGAGTGCATTGGACTGTGAGAAGATCCAACCAGTCCGTACTTCAGGAAATAAAGCCCGACTGCTCATTGGAGGGAAGGATATTAGAGGCAAAGATGAAGTACTTTGGCCACACCATGAGAAGACAGGAAAGCTTAGAGAAGGCAATGATGCTGTGGGAAAAGGAAGGAAAAAAGAAGAGCGACTGACCAAGGGCAAGATGGATGGATGGTATCCTCAAAGTGACTGGCTTGACCCTGAAGGAGCTGGGGGAGGTGACGGCTGACAGGGAGCTCTGTTATGGGCTGGTCCATGAGGTCACGAAGAGTTGGAAGCAACTAAACGAATAAACAGCAAACTTACAAACTACAAAGAAATATACTTGTGCATTTCGGAAACCCAAACTTTCTGTATGTTGGACCTTTTTTAGAATTGGTTTTGAAAAACAGTACTTATGGCATGGTAGAAGCAATCAGTGTTTAAAGAATTTATGTATTTATTTAGGACATGTATATGCTGTCCTTCTCACCCCGAAGGGGACTCAGAACGGCTTACAAGATATACATACAATATATTATATTATTAGCATAGTACAATATCAGTATTATAGATTTCTATATTATACTATACAATTCTATTGTAATATTATTAGTAATATTACATGTAATATAAAATATATAATTGTAATATTGTATTAGTAGTATTATATTGTATTACATTATCTCTCGGCATTACTTCACGAACGAAGATTCTTAGGAAGGACTCATCCCACGCTTTTTACAACCGTGTTGATGACTAAAAAGGCCAATCTGAGATAGGCAAGTTCAGTTGCAGAAAGCACAGCAGAAAGTCTCCTTGGGTGATGTTGTTTCCAAGTTGCGGTTCTTTCTGCATTGTTGTTTCTCTTCGAGACCCATTTGGCGTGTCTTCTTGAAAGAGGCCGCAGCATGGTGGATAGTGCGTCTCCATGCCTCCCCATGTGAGGCCAGGGTGGACCTTTGTTGGTGATCAATCTGGCCGAGCCTGAGATGTTATTTCAGGGAGTCCTTATATCTCTTTTTGGGGGCGCCTCTCTTGCGCTGACCCGGAGCGAGTTCACCATAGAGTAGTATCTTTGGGATATTTAGTATATTGTATTACATTATAATATTATAAATATATGTATATACAATATATGATATTATTAGTAAAGCACAGGAGACAAGATGGAACTGTCTCTCCCCCCCCCCCCCCCAATTTCACTGTGGCCCAGAGCAGGAGTTGGTGCCCGGGGGAGTAGAGGAGGGCGCTCCCAACTGATGACATAGGCAGGAGACAAGGTGGAACTGTCTTCTGCCCCTTTCTATTATGCATACTGTTTAAGACATCACTTAAACAATTTTTTTTTGTAATAGAGGCATTGTTCCTATGTTCACTGAAGATGTTCATCATAAATTTTGAATGTTAGAAGGGAGTAGTTTTGGTGTGTCTTTATTATTAACTGCCATCAAATCAGCTTCAGCTTATGGTGACCCTTGGAATGAGAGACCCCCAACTCTAGACAGTTTATATTTAGTGGCAAGCCTCAAAGACTGTGAACGCAAGGCTAAAAATCAAAGGTTTTTATTAGAATAGTTTCCACAAGTACATAAACAGATTGCTTCTTTGAAGAATGGTGTTTGGTTATTCTAGTACTGCCAGGATTTCTCATCTAGTGTTGTTGTGTTCCTTAAGTCCTTTCTCCCAAAAAAGTGTTTGGAGGGGGCTGCCTTTTCCTTCCTTTTAGACTGAGAGAGTGTGTCTTGCTCAAGGTCACCCAGTGGGATTCCTTGATAAGCAGAAATCTGAAACCTGGTCCAGAGAATCTTAGACCAGTGCTGAAACTACTATACCAGGGCTGTCCAACTGGCGGCCCGCGGAGTGCACCAAGCGAGAGGGTGCATGGCCAGAGCGAAAAAAAAGGCGGGGCCGAGTTTGGAGCGCGCGGGGGGGATGCTCATCCATTCCCTTTCCGGCTTCCTCCTCTTCTGAGGATTCCTGCCAAGTTTGGTCCTGATCCATCATTATTTGAGTCCACAGTGCTCTCTGGATAGAGGAGAACTACAACTCCCAAACTCAAGGTTCAGTACTTTCTGTTGCTCTCATGAGAGTTTAGGTTTGATTCAACATGGCTGAGGAATGCTTTGATTGTATTTTCCCCTTATAGCAGAAGGAGGTAGGACTGGATGGCCCTTGGAGGTCTCCTATTCTAGGAACCCATTGTAATTATTATTATTATCATCATCATTAGAGGCTGAATGGCCATCTGTGAGGAATGCTTTGATTGTGTTTTCCCCTTATAGCAGAAGGAGGTAGGACTGGATGGCCCTTGGAGGTCTCCTATTCTAGGAACCCATTGTAATTATTATTATTATCATCATCATCATTAGAGGCTGAATGGCCATCTGTGAGGAATGCTTTGATTGTGTTTTCCCCTTATAGCAGAAGGAGATTGGACTGGATGGCCCTTGGAGGTCTCCTATTCTAGGAACCCATTGTAATTATTATTATTATTATTATTATTATTATTATTATCATCATCATAGGCTGAATGGTAATCTGTGAGGAATGCTTTGATTGTATTTTCCCCTTATGGCAGAAGGAGATTGGACTGGATGGCCCTGGATGGCCCTTGGAGGTCTCCTACTCCAGGAACCTGTTGTTGTTGTTGTTGTTATTATTATTATTATTATTATTAGCAGAGGCAGAATTAATATTATGCCTTATCATTCAGAGTTATAGGCCTGTGTGGAAGGGCCCTGGCTTCTTATTTGACTTCCTTTCCACACATCTGAATAAAATCCCATGTTATTTTCTTTAAACCAGATTATATGAGTGTGAACTCTGATAATCCAGTTCAAAGCAGGTATTCTGGGCTATATGGCTGTGTGGAAGGGCCCTGAGTCCACACTGCAATATAATCCAGTTCAAAGCAGGTTTTGTGGGGTTTCCTGCCTGGATATTCTGCGTTATATGGCTGTGTGAAGGGCCCTGAGTCCACATTGCAATATAATCCAGTTCAAAGCAGGTTTTGTGGGGTTTCCTGCCTGGATATTCTGCGTTATATGGCTGTGTGAAGGGCCCTGAGTCCACACTGCAATATAATCCAGTTCAAAGCAGGTTTTGTGGGGTTTCCTGCCTGGATATTCTGCGTTATATGGGTGTGTGTAGGGCCCTGAGTCCACACTGCAATATAATCCAGTTCAAAGCAGGTTTTGTGGGGTTTCCTGCCTGGATATTCTGCATTATATGGCTGTGTGAAGGGCCCTGAGTCCACACTGCAATATAATCCAGTTCAAAGCAGGTTTTGTGGGGTTTCCTTCCTAGATATTGTGAGTTATATGGCTGTGTGAAGGGCCCTGAGTCCACACTGCAATATAATCCAGTTCAAAGCAGGGACTGGGACTTGAGACTGGGATTTTGGTGTTCATCTCTATCTCCAAGTCAAAGCCCCGGTGTCCTCCACAGACACCTCCAAGGCGGGGAGGGGGCGGGGCAGGGGCGGAGCCGGAGGTGGAGCCGGGGGCGGAGGCAGACCCTTTGGCCCCCCAGGTCAGCAGTAACCGGAATTCCGGCCACAGGTCCGGTAGAAGTTGGACAGCCCTGTACTATACCAAACCAATTGTGAGCAGGATGTTCATATTTAATCTTAGTTTGTTATTCATATAGCACAATCCTTGCTGATTTGGAATTAGTCTGGCTAAATTCAGTCCTTGGGAAGAGAGCATCGACTTGATATATTCTTAATTCTAGTATGTGTTGTGCTTGATATATTTTATGTGCACAATATGTGTTGAAAATGTAAGCAAAATTTTGGGAATTTTTCATTTTCATAATGTGATTATTTCATTGAACCCTCCATATGGGGCATAAGATTAGGCTACTACTCTCTCCTCTTGCGAAGGTGTGGGGATTTTTTAAGCAGGCAAATATAATTAACCTTGGGAAAATGCAGGATATAAATAAATATAACAGTATAGCCACAGCAACTTGGATATTAAAATTAGTATTGCTTTAATATTTTTGGAGGCTCCCAGTTTGTTTCTGTTATACTAGGGCAAATAGACATTTTTGTGACGGCCAATTTATAGTACTTGTTGAGCAGCTAGTAGGTTCATGTTTTGTTTTTAGCAGAGATTATTGAAATGTATTGTAGTTCTTTTCACTTCTTAATTGCCTTGTGAGCCACTGAAATAAAAGAAGACGATATAAATACTTATCTTACATAACAATATGTAATATTTTCCTAACAGGCATTTGCCATGAGGTGTTGAAGCCTTATTTCACTGGTTTGGAGAGATTGGACCTAAATGGCGCAGCATGACTTTGCTCCAGCCTGGCTTAATTTTCCTACTCCACCATCAACATCAAAGGTTTGTTCGTATTGTATGCCAAGTACCAGAAAGTACTTGCCATGTACTTCTCATCAGTTATTTATCCATTACATTCTTGATAATGCAGGTATACCTCATTTTAATGAGCATTACTTTAGCAGAAAAATTGTTACCATAGGAAAAATTGCCATAGAAAGAAGCGGGATATGTTCCTAAACCACACACACACACACACACACACACAACCCTTTGAATTTTTAAATTCATGTGAAATGAAACAACCAGATTGAGCCTTGTATGGGGAAACCCAAACATTTTAAACCTCCCAGGACTGCATTGACAGTGCAAAACTAATGTAGTTTGATACCACCCTTTATTGCCATGGCTCAACGCTGTGGACTTTTCGGATTTGTAGTTTGATAAGACATCAGGACTCTTGGCAGAGACAGCTGGAGACCTTGTAAAAAAGGGGGATGTTGTGGGTGTAAAAAGTCTTTGGAAAAAGGAGTTTCTATGCCTGTAACCATTAGAAACGAATGTTAACTAAAAAGTTTGGGGATATTTTGGTCACGGATTTTAGGGGTTTTTCCCATTTAAATTAGATGTTTAAGACATGTTCATTACAATAAACATGTTTTTAAGGTAGGAAGGGTGAATGGAACATAAAAAGCAAACATGCTAAAGCCTGTACAGCAAGCTTGGACAAAGTTCGGCCCTCTAGGTGTTTTGGACTTCAACTCCCACAGTTCCTAACAGCCTGCTATATTGTATTGTACTCTCCATTGGCACCCCTTGTCGTGCAGAATACGCAATTCATTAGAATTGCGTATTCTAATGAAGTTGTGAGCTATGCTGGCGGTGGCATAATAGCTACCGGTAGGCCTCCCATGCCAGACAGGTGACAACTGAAGGGTCTGACAAAGAGTGTCAGCGGGCAGGATGGGCTCTAGCCTTTTGGCAACCATCCTAAGAGAAGGAAAATTCTAATTTCAAACCCGGGCAGATGGTGCTTGTCTAACCCTGTAAGGTCAACCATCTAGAGAAGGAAACTCAAATCAAACCTATGACCTGAGGACCTCGTTGCCACCATCCAAGCTTGGTAGGCCCCGGCAGACGAACGTTTGGTTTAAAGGGTGAGGCCAGTTCTGTGCACGCTGCGCTCCACCAGAAATATCCATTGCACAGGCTCGAAGGACACATCCAACCTCCAAAAAAGCATCTAGAAAGCGTGGGATGAGTCCTTCCTAATATCTTTGTTCGTGAAGTCATGCCAGAGTATTGTACTGTACTATATTATATTAATAAAAGCTTTAGATAGCATAGGGAAAGGTTAACACCCCTGTGGTGTTTGTTTTGCTGTCTTTGCCCCTGTTCAGAAGATTTCCCCTCTGTCCTTGTGATCACTGGATTTTGAAAAATTTGGCTTATTGTGGAAACAAGGATTAGCGAGAAAGCTTCAATGGAGACACCCTTTCCCCACCTTATCTTACAGGAGTGAATTTCCCTTCCTAGGGGTATATTTCTCACACTTCCTGTTGTCAGATGTTTGTAACTTGGGGTTTGCCTGTAATTATACTATTTAAATAAGGCAGATTTGGCAGTTGCATGTTAATTATAAAACTGTTGTTAGATATTTTTAAAAATGCAACTGTATATTTGACATGCTACATTATTGCTATTAAAAGTGACTGATGAAAGCCACTATCCTATTAACCCAGTAATAGTAAGGATACTAGAGCAGTGCTACTCCCATTGGCTGATGATTGTAACTACAAACATCTTCAAACAATAATAACAAGTTATCATTGGTGTCAAGGGTGTAGGTCTAAGATCAGAGCAACCCAGATTGAAATACTGATTTAGTCAAAAAAGCTCATAAACATGCTCGAAATAGTTGTGAGGATAGAAATAGAGGGGTTGTGTGTGACATCTTGACTTCCTTGTAAAATGTAAACAATGGTTATAGAATTATGGCATATGAATGTATTAAATCATTTTAAAAGTTAGTATTAATGTTTTATAGTAACAGTGATCTACTGTATATACTTGAGTATAAGCCGACCGACTATAAGCAAAGGCACCTAATTTTACCACAAAAAACTGGGAAAACTTATTGAGTATAAGCCAAGGGTGTAAGGTCGCCCTGAGTCCCCTGGTGGGGAGAAGGGCGGCATAGAAATGTATGTAATAATACATAATAATAATAATAAGAAGAAGAAGAAGGGTGGGAAATGCAGCAGCTACTGGTAAATTTCAAAAATCAAAATAGATACCAATAAAATTACATTAATTGAGGTATCAGTAGGTTAAATGTTTTTTTTAATATTTAAATAAAACTGTAATTTAAGATGAGACTGTACAACTCTGATTAAATCATTCTAACCTTCTTCAGTGTAAATGTGCTTACGTATCCTTGCAATAATAATATAGTAAAATAATAAATGTAATAACATTAATAATAGAGTAAATAATAAATGTAATAACATTAATAATAGAGTAAATAATAAATGTAATAATAACAATAAATTACTGTGGCTTCTTAGCAAAAACCTGTCTTACATGGGAAATCCTTCCCTTAAGTGCTGCTACCATCGGCATAGCCTCTTGATTCCCAGGAGTACATCATCTCACCCTTGTAGAAAGGGTTTTTACTATATTAAGATTATTCAGGTAGGGGGCTGATGAAAACAGGATTTCATAAGGGTTTCTTGAGGAAATAGAAAAGCAAGTTGCAGTTGCAGAACCACAAAGTTCTTGGAATTAAATTTCCATTGTTTCTGGAATATAATTCTGTAATGAATTAAATAAGAGGTTGCCATGCATTCTTTGTTCACTGTTACCTTAGTATTTCAATAATTTTTTGCATGGCTTATAAGTAGTTCGGTATAAGTAGTTCGGTATAAACTAAGCATTTATGAATTACTACTACTTTGCAAACTCTGCACTGTGGCTTCCTTTATTGAGTAAATATATTGGTAATGCAGTCTTCGTGCTTTCAGTTTGGGTCCCTATACTGGGACAGAAAAAAAGCTTTACTTTTATATAAGAAAAGGACCTGCGAATCTAAAATACATCCTATTTTTAAAATGTATATATAAGGAAAAGTGTCTTAGAACTGAAGAAATAGGGTATATTGCTTTCATAAAATCATAGAATAATAGAGTTGGAAGAGACCGCATGGGCCATCTAGTCCAAACTTTTGCAATGCAGGAAAAGCACACCAAAGTACCCCTGACAGATAGCCATCCAGCCTCTGTTTAAAAGCTACCAAGGAAGAAACTTCCATCATACTCCAGAGCAGAGAGTTCCACTGCTGAACAGCTCTTACAGTCATGAAGTTCTTTCTAATGTTCAGGTGGATTGTCCTTTCCTGCAATTTGGAGCCATTGCTCCGAGTCCAAGTTTCCAGGACAGCAGAAAACAATCCTGCTCCCTCTTCCTTATGACATCTTTTCACATATTTATACATGGCTATCATGTCTCCTCTCAACTTTCTCTTCTGCAGGCTAAACATGCCTGGCTCGTCATAAAGCATGGCCTCCAGACCTTTAATCATTTTAGTTGCCTTCCTCTGGACACCCTCTAGCTTGTCAATATCTCTCTTAAACTGTGGTGCCCAGAATTGGACACAGTATTCCAGGTGAGGTCTAACCCAAGCAGAATAGAGAGGCATCATGACTTCCCTCTATCTAGACACTATACCCCTTTTGTTGCAGTCCTAATCCCATTGGCTTTTTAAGCTGTTGCAGCACACTGTTGGCTCATGTTGCACTTGTCCACTTAAGACCCTAAGATCTTTCTCACATGGACTTGTTGAGCCAGGCATCTGCATTTCATTTTTTTGGCCTAAGTGTAGTATCTTACATTTGTCCTTGTTAAAATGCCTTTTGACCCAGCTCTCTAATCTGATCCTGTCCTCTGGTCCTCTGGTGTATTAACTATCTCTCCTAATTTGGTGTCACCTGCAAACTTTATAAGTATGCCCTCTAAACCTTCATCTAAGTCATTAATAAAGATGGGGAACAGTACTGAGCCCAGTACTTTTCATTTAACAATAGTGGAGAAATGAACAATGCCTTGAAAATTAAGGAAAGTTTTAACAACTCACCTTAGTTGCCACGTTATCAAGTTTAATAGAACTCTAGCTCCACCATGTGCCGAAAAGGTGGAGTGCATTATTGCACACAAGGAATAATTTTGAGAAATGTGCATCTAAATTATAGTGGCCCTTCTATTGCCTAGAGCGGTTACACAAGGTACTTTCTAAAGAAAAGACAATATGAGTGTGAAATACAGGAGTTGCTGCAGCTGATTCAGTCTGCTAAATAGTGAGCAGTCTTGGTTAGACAGTGTGATTAGTATTCATAGGCTTATAGGAAAAACCAGTACCATGACAGTTCAGTCCAATTGCTCTTGAACTGCTAGTGGCTTCTAGTTTGATTCCGAGTTCATTTTCAACTACTAGTTGTTATCTTTGAGGCATTTGTATTTTGAGAGCAGGTTATTTCATATAAGCCTCTCAGACTTCTAGCTCCGGTTATCAAAGAATCCTGCTGTTTATCTCACCACCTTCAGAAGTGTGGTTCTTAATGTTGGACAGGGTCTTCTTCTCTATGATACTAGTCTAATGCCACTTTATAGAAAGGTTGGGGATTGTGCACATTTCAAAATGCTGTCCAGCTGTAGCTATTAACAGGTTAGGTCAGCTAGGAATTGTATGATAGCAGCTTTGAGAAGGCTGCACAATTTCCAGGCATGCTTTGTAACTTTTTGATAGTCGAGCAAAATTGTGTTGCTGTTGTTGTTTGGATTCACATAGGAGTTTTTGGTTTTTGGGATCCACTGTTGCTAATTTGTTATGTTTTGTGTTAATGTGAAGTCGTATTATATGCACACTGCTTTAGAGGCAGCCTACATGTATAAATTATCCCATAAAGAATGTTTGTTTCTAGTAGTTCCTATAATGATAACAACAACAACAACAATAAACAACTTTATTTATACCCTGCCACCATCTCCCCGATTTGGGGCGGCTAACATGAGGCCAAGCCCAAAAATTACAGTAAGGCAAAGTAAATACATACAAAAAGCAGCAGCATCAAATAAAATACATAAATTCAAATGGAATGCTAAACAATAACAAAATAATACAATAAAATAACACAAAATATAAAAGACACAGGGAATTAAGCACAACGGGCTGGGCCAAGTGCAAGGGATAAAAATTTAAAAACGCCTGGGTGAGATAGGTAAATAGAGTAATGTGTCTGGTGGGAGGTTCGGTGGGAAAAGGAAAACAATGAGGTTAGTCTTCACTGATGGATGAGATAAAGTGCAAAGAAAGGGCAGAATTGTACTGGGAAGGACAGGGTATGGAGATTTATTGTTCATTCCCCAAAAGCGCACTGGAAGAGCAAGTCTTTAGGCTTCTCCTAAACATTGCTAGGGTAGGTGCTTGGCTGATCTCCCTGTTGCTTATGCCTTATTGAATTCCCAAAGATGTATCTATAAGTGAATGGTGATTTTAATTAATCCAGTAATGGAGAATACATCATTCTCCATGTATTGTTAAAATAGTTATTATCAGGTCTAGTCAGCCAGTGGTGATGGATAATGAGAATTTTAGGCAATTTATGGCCAGATCTTCTCTACCATCTTCCTTTTGAGCAGAATTCGTTTTCTTAAAGATGTTTGTAGAATTTTGAGAAAATGTTGACGAGGGCACCAGGTCTTTTTTTTAATCTTTGTTTACAGTTTTGTATTCAAGTCTTATAAATTGATGATTGACTAGAGTTCCTTTTGTCCTCTCTTAATGTTTGTGTTCCTATTTAGTCATCGCTGAATTTTGAGAAGCATTCCGAAAGCTTTTCATGGACAGAGAATCGTTACGAAGTTAATCGTAGACGGCACAACTCTTCTGATGGATTTGATCCTAGTAGTGGCCGTTCAAATGGGGGTTTGTATGCATTTAGTATCTGGATAAGGTGTTGGCTTATTTTAATTTGATTTTAGACTTTAAGTACCTATAATCTTGCTTAAATTATGTTTTAAGTACCTATGTTTTAACCCATTAGTCCCCAGTCATTGTGTAAACATTTTGAATGCTTAACTATATGAGACTTGATCTGTTTGCTCAGCTGTAGAACTAGTTTTTAGTAAATGAGAGTACCCTGTTTGTTTTTGTGTGTTTTAGTGTTCTTACAAAGTAAAATACATTTGAAATGGCTTGTAACTTTGTGTTCAACCTTTTATGATTCAAGGGCATTTAGGAAGAAAAGAGAGAAATAGCTGGCGTTCCCAAGGTAGAAACGGCACTGAAAATACAAACCACAGAACAGGATATCATAGTGGAGGTTCACGTGCTCGCACCAGCAGCTTTCAGTCTGGGAAAAGCCAAGGTTTACATGATAGCAATGCACCTGAATGTGAGATTCTGAGAAAAGAAGACAAGGAAAGACCCAAACAATTTGAAGCTGAAGACTTTGTAAGTTTGTCACTGTATACTCAAGCACTTGCAGATGGGAACAGTTTACCACTCCAGTTTAACTTGAGCAAGAGGTTACAGTTGGACTTTGCTAGTGTTCTTTCTTCCATGTATAGAAGTATTCTTGTGAGAATGAACTTTAACATAATGGTAATGCTTGAAAATTAATGTTGAGTGCATGACCTGTTTCACAAAAATCCTCAATATAAGGGCTCTGGTGGCAGGTATATGTCTGCCAAAGTTTTACCTTTTGATGTGGTTGTGGCCTATGTATCCTTGCATCAGAATTAAGATCACGGCATCTGTGCTGACTATTTGTGAAAGAAAAATCTTGTGATGTAACATAATTTTAGCCCTAAGTTTAAAAAATAGTTTGGTAGTTTAAAAATGGATTAATGATGACAACATAGAATATTAAAATCACAGCAAAACCAAATAACCACCGAAACTAATTCAAATGTAAGAATTAAAGATAAGAATTAAAGATAAAGGTATAAGCATTTTGTGATCTAAAAGCTACCCAAAAGAAAAACAATATTGTGATCACCCAATGGCAGGTTATTGAAATGAAAATAAGTTAGCAGAGTCATACAGGAGAGAACCGTGGTACCTAATTGGATAAGAAATATGATAAAACAGTATTATTAAAATGCTTTCTTCGTCCGACAGCTGGATTTGCATTGGGCTTGGTAACTAATGTAGCTGTTGTAAAGAAAATTATTTTTTCCCATGGAGATTTGACTACAGATTGGCCTCCCAAGAAATCCATGTTTTCTGATTGCATCAGTCATTCAGCATAACTCAAAGGATCAAAGTGTTCCTAGTTGAAGACTATGTTCTTAGCTGTGCCCATAGGAGAGGGCATTGGTTGCTAGGAAATCCTGAGTCGTTTTCAGCTGGGCACCCTCAAAGTGTATGTTAAAGTCTTAGGGAATATCCCACCATCCTGTCTTTTTTGGTTGAAATCTGGATAGGTCTTCTGGTCAAGAAGACAGCATCCAAATTCAAATCTGGATCACCTCCATTATGTTTTCCTGTTCCACAAAGTGAAAATAATCAAGTCATATTTATGCCCTCTCTGTCATACAGCTTAGGACTAAATGCCAGGTCAGCATGCTTTTCCAGGATCACTCAACAATAAGCATGATTGGAGGGGATTGTTGCATTTTGTTGTTTAAATATCAATCTTTCAAACCCCTAGATTTGTGTGTGTGTTTGGAAACCTATAAAAAGGCCCCCACTTAGCACTACTTTTGTTGTCAGTTAAGATGGTATGGAGGGATATTGATGCCGGTAAAGGCCACTCCTCTTGGCCATGTGGGGACTGGGGACAAAGGGCAGTAAACAATAGGTAACAAGGTTTCAACTCAGTTAGCAACAGAAAAGAATGATCTCTTTAGATCTAAGCTGTCTCTGACCTATTCAAAGTTAGTTGCCCCTTTCTTAAGCAGAGAGAACATAACACATTTTCAAAAAATGTCTGTAGTCCAAAGGTATGGTTCACCTTTGTTGAAAGTAGAAGCATCAAAGACTTAGGGATTGCCATGAACTCGTTAGTTTGGTGACAAACAACAATATTACAGGAGGCAGAACACAGTGGAAGCATTATTGTTGTAAAAGGATGTCTTGAGGGAGATGACCTCTCTCTCTCTCTTCAACTCTTCTCTGTAGGCAAATGATTTTTTTCCTATTGGTTCTCATACAACTTCTGTGTGTGTCTCAGTAAATCAGTTTTATTGTTTGACATGTTGGGTTTTAAACTTTAGCTGTTTTCTTGCAGACCCTAAAGTAATCAAATGATATGCCATGTTTATCTCTTTTTAGCCATCCCTCAACCCTGAATATGAAAGAGAGCCAAACCAGAATAAATCATTAGCTGCAGGTGTTTGGGGTAAGAACATTGGATGTAAAAATATACAGTATGGTTTTTGAATACTATTTTGTTGTGAATGGAAGTAATCATACAAGAGCATCGTTGTACACAAAAGTACTTCTCTTTCATAATAATACAATTTTTCTGTTATTGGTTTTCTGGTTTCTTTGTTTATGGTGATATTTTAGTATTACAGCTGGATAGTATTTCACATGCAGAACTCACAGTGTTCATTTAATCAAGTGTTTCAGAAACAATGTTTGTTACTTTTTGTGGTTATTGTTTTGATTTGATGTTTTATTATACAGTTATTTGTGATGTTTGTCTTGATTTTTTTATATTTAATTTGTCTTTCATAACTGATACTGTTCAGTTGCAATATACTGCTACAAATGCTCTGATTTAATCTGCAAAGTGTTCAAGGGGGCCTTATCATTTGATTCTTATTTACTATTGACATGAATTTGGCCATGCAGTCTAAAATTAAATGATTTTTTTTTTACAGAATATCCTCTGAATCCTAAATCTAGATCTCCACGAATGCTGGTTATTAAAAAGGGCAGTACGAAAGATTTACAGATATCTGGCTTCCCTGTGGGAGGAAATGTTCATTCACAGTCAGTCAAGAATGGAACTGGTGCAAGTGTGTATAAGGGTTTAGTCCCTAAACCTGTTATTCCACCAGCAAAGGTAAATCCTGAAAGTAGTGTTTCTGGGTAGTGGGAATTTCATTTTTTTTCCCTTCTTCCGGTTTTTTTTACTTTTGTCAAAAGTGGAAAAGTTACTTCCAACATGTTATATGAAACTGATATGGATATTGGATCATGTTTGTCTGTTGTTAATGGAGTGTCTCTTGTCACCCATCTTTGATTTTGTTTTAATATGTCAAAATTGTTATTGTTAATGCCTTTAGACTGGGAACTGCTCCTATTTTTCTTTGCCAAAAATCAGTCTGTAGTGTTGTGTTGAATAAGTGGCACATCATAAATGTTCAGGTTATTGCTAGTACTATTAATGTAGCAAACTAGTTAATGGGTTTTTAAAATTAAATTAAAATATTATTTTCCATTTTATTTAGACTACTCAGTGGAAAAGCCAAACAAAAGAACACAAACTGGGGCTTCCATTTCCTCATGAATCTCCTTATGGTACTGGAAACTTTAGTGCTTTCAAATCTACTGCCAAGGCTGTTGGATCACAGAGTTCAGTGAAAGAGGTATCATAAATTTTGGGTCTTTCCTATTTCTAATTGGGTGTCTTAAGTTTGGAAGTAAATAGAAATCTGACACTATTGTTGGAATAAGACAAGAGCTTGACTAGTTGAAAATAGTAAATATTTCCCTTAAAGACAAATGTTCTGCATTTTCATATACAGGCAGTCCCCAAGTTATGAATAAGATAGATTTTGTGTGTTTGTTCTTAATTTTTCACTTTAGACAGCATAGGGAAGAGTTAACATCCCCGTTATGTTCATTTTGCTGTCTGTGCCCTGTTCCAGAGGATTCACTTTCTGCCCTGTGATAATTGGATTTTGAAAATTGTCGCTTGTTGAAACAAGGATTGGTGATAAAACTTCAGTGGAGACACCTTTCCCCATGACAATTCTTTCAGAAGTGGATCCCCTTCTTAGGGGTAGATTTCTCTGACTTCCTGTTGTCTCACCCCTGTTTTAAACTATGAAACATTTGTAAGTTGAATATTTGTAACTAGGGGACTGCCTGTACGTTTTCTCTTTTCCATAGTGCAATCGGTCCAATTCTTCATCCCCTGTTGATAAACTTGGCCAGCCTCGCTTAACCAAATTGACACGAATGCGTACTGATAAGAAGAGTGAATTTTTGAAGACCCTGAAACGTGATAGAGTGGAAGAGGAACAAGATGAGAATTGTGTAGGGCAAGAGAAGGTATTGGGTACTTTGCACAAAGCAGCTTAATTTGTATTACTGGCTTATTTCTGTCTCACATCTTGCTCAAAGAAACTCAAGGTGGAACTATTGCTCCTAGAGTTTTATTATGCTTATCAGTTTTAGCTTAGGCAGTTGAATTTTCAATCAGTGCTGTACCACATACAAATATTTGTTCTTTTATATTCCTAAAACAATTTTCTTAGCTAGTCCTGATGGCTATATATTACTTATTACAGAGACATTGTCTTTGAGTAATATCAAGGAAAGGCCTCATATCCTTCTTCTCATAGGTGTCTAAGCAGAATGGTGGGAAAACGGATGCTATACTAGATGGGCTTTTGTCCTGATCCAGCAGGGGCTACTTACGTTAATTTCTAGTGAAATTCAGGATATAGTTTGTCACATCATTTCTACACACATAAAAATGTCTAAATCTTGTTTGGAATTTACTCAGATATGTGACTTCTTTAACAGGAAGATGACGACGATGACGAATTTAATTTACATAACAGCAACAATGGTCATCAAGAGAGGGATATAAACCGAAATTTTGAAAATGAAATTTCCCAAGAGAATAGAAATGCTGCAATGATATCTCAGCAGATCATCCGGTCTTCAACATTTCCTCAGACCGATGTCCTTTCAAGCTCACTTGAAGCAGAGCATCGGTATGTATTTTGGAATAGTTGAAATTGGTTTAAAAAATTCTCTTGTTGGAATAAAGACTTATTAATGCATGTAAATAATTTATCTGTTCCCAGACAATCCACCAGGGCTCTCAAAATGGTGCAATGAATTGACACGTAGGATTTTATTGTTTTTCCATGTGGAGTACCACTATCATTTTGGTTCAAAACTTTACATCTCACTGGAATATTCAGAAGATTCAAATATATTTATAGCAGAAAACAGACCTGCTTTGTATTTGTATAAAAGAGGAAATTCAGTTGTATCCAATCCATAGTTTAGATGCTACTGGTAGAAAGTAGAATTTTGATGTTCGTGGATGAGAATGGAAAAGAAGGAATAGTGTGTTGGAAAGTGGTTTCTGTCAGGTGTCTTCCAGATACTTTAGACTTCAGCTTTCTTCAGTGACTGAAATAGCCTCCTTCAGGGATAACACATTTTCTGGCTTGCTGACATTTTTAGAAATGTGTTGACAAATAAAGAAAAACATTTCTCTTTCCAATACAGATTGTTAAAAGAAATGGGTTGGCAGGAAGACAGTGAAAACGATGAAACATGTGCTCCACTAACTGAGGATGAAATGAGGGAATTTCAGGTTATTAGTGAGCAGGTGAGATACAAACCTACCACAATGTGTGTGTGTTATTTTGATCTTCGGGATAAACTTTGATCAATTTCGTGTCCTGGCTTTCGGTGGGGGCCCCAATCTGTTTTTACAGAGCCTTCCGAAATCTGGAGGGCAGATACCTGTTTTTGTTTTTCAGTGCCAAAATAACAATTTTCTTTCAGCCCAGGCACTCCTTCCTGGCATGCGCATTAAGGAGGCTTTTTATTGGGTTTGCCTCCCCACTTCATTTGGGGAGTTGAAGGGCTCCCTGGTTGGGGCTGAAGACACCCCTGAGACAGAAATAGAGGAGAGAAGAGGTATGGTGCTCAGGGTGCAAAATTACCCAGCTCCACCGCCATTTCTTGCTGCTGTTTCCCCTTTTAATCGGCAAACTTACCTTGCACCACTGCTGAGGTCTCTTAATCGGAGCTAGGGATGGACCCAGGGAAAGATCCTTGGTGCAGGGCCATGTTCACTGGTGGCTTGCTGGGGCTTGCCCATTATCATGTTTGCCAGTGGCCTTGTTCTGCAACCATGGAGGCCCAGAAAGGCGCTCAGCTGTAGGCCCTGGCAGCCGCAGGCATTTTGGGCCAGCACGCCACACTGTCCTTGGAGTGAAGGAGGAAACGGCAGCGAGAAATGGTGAAGGAGCTGACTAGTTTTCACCTTAAGCACAATCCCTCTTATCTCTTCTCTAACTGTGATGCTGAAAAGCAGGCATGGAGCCTGTTCCTGCTCCCGCCTGCTTTTGTGTCAAGTTTATTTTTATACTAGGAGGGGCCTTGCTGTTTTGTGCCTCCGAATGAATGAAATGGGAGAAATGAATTTTGTGCACATGACTATCATAGATCATAGAGTTCGAAAAGTCTTCAAGGGCCATCTAGTCCAATCATCTGCCATTAAGGGACATACTTAACTTTAATTTTAATGTTTATATGTTCTTTGAGTTTTAAATTGTATTGTATCAGTTTTATTGTAAGCCTCTTTCAGTCCCTTTTTTGGAGGGAAAAAGTGGGGCATTATTATTAATAATACTAAAATAAAATAATAAAAGTAAAGCTATGCAACATTTAAGTGTTATAAAAGCCAGGTGCTTTAATCTCTTATTTTTCTTTCTCATTTAGAAGCTATGGACAATGGTGTTTGCAATCTTTCGGCTTGCACAAATACATGTGCAAGCAGAAAGGAAGCAAAACAGCCTTGTCCGTCCCGTTTCTCTTGTGTGACTGGAAGAGGAATAAATTGATTTAATTTCATTTGGCTCAATTCCTTGTTATGTGCAAAGTCATGGTTGGAAGGAAAAGCAATTTGGTTGCTAAACAAAGTATAAAACAGCTTGTGAAATAATCATAACACTTTGTAAAAAACTAAATGTGTTTGGTTCTAACACATTCAGAGTGCTAACTCTTGTTTTTAAATTTTCAGCTACAAAAGAATGGCCTTAGGAAAAATGGTGTTCTAAAAAATGGCCTCGTCTGTGACTTCAAATTTAGTCCCTGGAAAAACAGCACTTTCCAACCAACTCTTGAGAATGAAGACACAGAGACTAGCAGCAGCGACACATCAGATGACGATGATGTGTGAAGTTTGCTTGAGAGCTTCAGGATTTCTATCTTGCATCTTGTGCGGTTTGAGAATGAATTGTTCAGAAGAGGGGAGAACTATAATTTTTCACAGTGATATGCCTCATTGGAGGAAGACTCTTCAGGACTCCTCATGAAGGAACCTCAGAATGTGCTGATGAGCTGTTTCTGAACACGACTATTTCTTTGTAAATGGATGTTGTAGAAAATGAGGACTTTGCTCCAACATAGACTTCCTTCATCGCTGCAGCATTTCTCTGACTAGCAATGTGACAATGTAAGAGAATGAGGTTTTCTCATTTAATAATAAAAGAAGATTATGTAATGTTTGGCAAAGTTTTTGTCTTAAAACTGTGCAGGTCTAAGGGAGAAAAGGGCACCTTGATACAGTTTGTTACTGAAACCAGTTTATTTTACAGTGGAATTCTCTAATTTTCACTTTGTGCACCGACAATAGACAGTGTAGCATGTTGGCTAAATATGACAAAAGTGCACTAAAACATCCATTTCCTGAACTGTTATAATTGTTCCACTTCTTGAAACATACCAGTAATTCTCCAGCAGTTTGTACTACAATAATTATGGAAATATTTGCTTCAATTCCAAAACTCACAGAAATGGTGTAAATCAAAAGCTTTATTTGGATGCTGCAAGACCCAGGAATCTGGATCCTCCACAAATGGACACTGATTCTTGGGAAAATAAACATTATTTTGATAAATTATTCAGATGCAGAGAGATTATTTCTCTGATTTTTTCCCCACCCAGCACATGCGAAATAAAATGTCTTTAAATAATACCTTGAAACTTTGCATTGAATACATGTATGGATCTCATTTCTATATCCCCTTACCAATGATCACTGCTTTCATTCTACTGAGAATTGATCCTGAAAACTGATTTTTGCTACTATGCAACAATATCACTGTTCGAACTGAAATATGATTTAATATCTCATGGAAGAGAAAATGAAATGGAAGTGTGGTAGTGACCATGTGTATTAATTCAAAGAGGTATTCCTTGTTCACAGTAATGCTGTAGACCCATCTAAAACTGTTGTAGAATCAATATGAACCAGAGTTTCTCAAGCTGTGTTCCTCCTGATGTATTAGAGTTCAGCTCCCACAATTCCTAACAGCTGGTGGGCTGGCTGGGATTTCTGGTTGCTGAGGTCCAAAACACCTGGAGGAGCACAGTTTGATAAACATTGGTATAGACACGGGGCAGAATCTTATGCCTTGTTTCCTACTATTACATATATATGCTAGCCTAGAATCTGCTTTACATTGGTAACAAGCATAGTCTGTAGAAACCCTTACTTTGTTTTGGATCAAACAGTTATGATTTTGCTACAGAAAAGCCTGTATAAGTGTGTAGATTAGAGCTTTCCAAACAGTTCAGTTTGGTGACCCATTTATAGACATGCATCATTTCACGACACAGTAATTCAGTTTCAGTAGCAAAACGGAGGTTAAACCAACTCCTTAAAAGAGATGCAGACACATACATAAATTGTAATCAAGAAATCTATGGGGACATATATGTCACGAAAACATTTCATTTATATATTCAAAAATATATCATTTATTGCTTGTTTTACACACAGAGTTGTTTCTTGTTACATTTGTGTGACACACTTAACACTGTCGCGACACAGTTTGGAAAGCTCTGGTCTAGATGATAGAGAAACTATTGCTTTTACATAAAGTATTTTCTCTAGAAGATTATCTTGCCACTTTTAAAAACATGCCCCTTCAACAATGAAAATTAAATTACGTAAAAATAAAATATATGAGTTTTGTGACACCCCCCAGACCCTGGCTGAATTGCAGATAAGTATTAACTAGACATCACACAACTATATAGTGTTATTAATTATAACTGAACTGCAAAAATGTAGTTTATATTTTGCACAAAATTGTTATTTATATCTAATGACTAAATTTGATTTCCCAGTTTTTGATAACTATTGAGGACTACAATTTCATTTTTTAAAAATACTGTAGCTATCAAAACACTCAGGAAATGAAAACTGCACAGCTTTTCCTGAGAACTATGCCAGACTTTACGAAAACTGCAGTTTTTGGCACAGAAATTAATGATAATAGTCTTACTATTGAGCAGGAATATGATTCCTCTGACAGGACAAAACTTTGGGCAGGTTAATTCTTTTTCTGTCTCAAGCATAGCTCAACTGAGAGTTGTACATGCCCTGAGTATTTATTGCTGCACATCAGCAATTACTACTCAGTTGCCCCTTTCCACCGGGATTGCTTTGAATGTGGGGTTAATACACAATACCCTTTTTGTTTCCTGAGTAGTAACGTTACTTGTGGCCACAATTACCAAGGCAACATCTACACCAGTGTTTCCCAACCTTTTTTGAGCCGTGGCACACTTTATACATTTACAAAATCCTGGGGCACACCACCAACCAAAATGACACTCAAACACAGTAATACATATAGTTAATATGTTTTTAAATGTATCTATATACTCAGTGTGAAACCTGGACCTGTTTCGATGAACACAACATAGATATCCTGGCAGGAATGGCAGAAAGACACAAACTTCCCACAGAGAACTCCCATAAGCAAGAGAAAATACTATAAGAGTTTGGTGGGCATTGACCTTGGGTTTTGGAGTTGTAGTTCACCTATATCCAGAGAGCATTCTGGACTGAAACAATGTTGGATCAGGACCAAACTTGGCATGAATACTCAATATGCCCAAATGTGAACACAGATGGAGTTTGGGGAAAATAGACCTTGACATATGGGAGTTACAGTTTCTGGAGGGGGGCCCTTGAAAGACCAGCAGTCTCCCTCTCACTTAGGTTGCCCCCTCCCTCCCCGCCAGGCTTGAATTGGGGTCGTGGGGAGCAGGAGCCTCACTCCTGCTTCCCACGACCCCAATTCTCACGGATCTTCTCGCGGTCCAAGGCACTCTCAGAATGCCTGTGCAGCTTCTTGGGGGTCAGCGGGGCGGCCCAGGTGGGCATCTCGGGGCTGGGAAAGCAGGCAGGAAGGAAGGCGGCGGGCAGGGAGCTGGAGGGAGGCCAAGAGCGGTTTTACGTGCACCGGGGAGAAGAGGGAGGAGGGAGGGGCAGGGCCAGTGCTGGACTGAACCATCCGGCATTAGGCCCCGGGGGGGGGGGGAGGCAAGAGGAGGTCTCTACTTGGAGAAAGGGAGGCGGGCCTTCCCAATGCATGGAGAGGGAGAGACCAAGTTGACAATGGGTGGGGCGGGGGGTGTTTGTAATTTTGTGCCTTTATCGAGGTAGGTTTCTTAGGGTTTTTATACTTCAACACACTAGACTCTCCCCTCCTGGAGGTTCCAATTTCCCACGGCACACCTGATGATCACTCACGGCACACTAGTGTGCCCCGGCACACTGGTTGAGAAACACTGATCTACACTACCATTTAATGCAGTTCAAAGCTAGCTTCAAACTGGCAGCCAGATAATGTACACAAAAGAAAGCCTGTTTGTGTAATCATCACCTGAGCCTTAAACTGATTCCGGGATTTCCTATTTCTTACCGCTTTGGGTCCTGTTAGGGAGAAAAGCGGGATATGAATAAAGATTATTATTATTTGAAACACAACAAGATTAGTACACCGCAAACAAGGACACTATACTGGCTGTTGGATTACATGTTGGACACTTCCCAAGTGCCTAGGACTGCCTGATAAATTGGGGAATAATGTGTGCAGATTCCAGTAGAGTGGCCTTTTGCAGGTGACAGATGGTAATTTTGTTAGCGCCGATGGTTTTTAAGTGCAGGCCAAGGTCTTTAGGCACTGCACCCAGTGTGCCGATCTCTGCAGAGTCTATACTTGGGATTATTATTATTATTATGCAGTCATTTGCACAGACAAAACACTTTCTCCAATACCAGTTTAAAACTATATTAAATAATCAGTATCAATGGGCCCTAAAAGTGGTTCATATTACTCTTTTCTTTGCATAACATTGGTGTAGAACAGCGTTTATCAACCTGGGGGTCGGGACCCCTGGAGGGGTCGCGAGGGGGTGTCAGATGGGTTGGCAAAAACCATCAGAAAACACAGTATTTTCTGTTGGTCTTGGGGTTCTGTGTGGGAAGTTTAGACCAATTCTATTGTTAGTTGGGTTCGGAATGCTCTTTGATTGTAGGTGAACTATAAATCCCAGCAACTACAACTACCAAATGTCAAGGTCTATTTCCCCCCCAAATCCACCAATGTTCACATTTGGGCATATTGAGTATTTGTGCCAAGTTTGGTCCAGATCCATCACTGAGTCCACAGTGTTCTCTAGATGTAGGTGAACTACAACTCCAAAACTCAAGGTCAATGCCCACCAATGCCCTTCCAGTTTTTTCTGTGTCCTAAGATTGGTTCAATTCCATAGTTGGTGGAGTTCAGAATGCTCTTTAACTGTAAGTTAACTTTAAATCCAAGTAACTACAGCTCCCAAATGACAAATCAATCCCCCCACCAACCCCACCAGTATAAAAATTTGGGCGTATGGGGTATTTGTGCCAAATTTGGTCCAGTGAATGAAAATACATCCTGGATATCAGATATTTACATTACGATTAATCACTAGCAAAATTACAGTTATGAAGTAGCAACAAAATAATGTCATGGTTGGGGGTCACCACAACATAGGGAACTGTATTAAGGGGTCATGGCATTAGGAAGGTTGAGAACGACTGGTGTAGAACATCTTACCTCAAGTTACCATTGCTACAGTCACCTAGGCCTGCCTATTACCCCTGCAGGGTTGCAACAGCTGTACTCCAGGTGTTTTTAGATTTTAGCTCCCAGAAATCCCAGCCAGTTTACCAAATGTTAGGAATTGTGGGAGCTGAAGTCCAAAGCATCCGGAGGAACATAGCTTGAGAAACTCTCACAGTTTAATATCTACTTTCCTGGTTTTTGATTCAGAAATACAGTTGGATGACCAGACTTTTCCACCTGGACTGAGGATCTATGTACCTTTCCCTTTTAAGCTGCATAGGATTCAAACTGGCAAATACTGCATTTTCAGTCTACTTGTATTTCTTTTCTGCTGTGTAGCATGAATTGTGCAGCATCAAAATGGCCCGGAGTCGCTTCCATTGGTTACACAGCCCAACAATTAGGTCGGCTCCTGGAGTTATTTGAGGCACTATTTCAGAAAATTACACTGGAGAGACGGTATCAGTTCTAGTTTCTTAGATATGGATATAATTTTCAATGGCCGAGCAGATGGCAACTGGTAGATGGCATATGGCTCAAAAACTTGAGCTGATGGGGGAAACTGGTACCATTTTTTGGAATTAGCAGGTCAAATATATCAAACATCTGAAGCAACAAAACGTGTGTTGGCCAGTATTTGTAAATCAATATGAATCTTGTGGACTGATTAAAGTTTCAGAAGCCTCACAAGCAATGTAGGTAGAACTGGCAAAAACAAATGGTTGATATAACTGAAGGGATGCTTTACCCTGAAACCCGGTTTCTGTGTTGCTGTCAGATGGAATTCTGAAAAATATGGCATGAATGAGGTTTCTCAACCCCATAAGTCATAGTGGTCTAATACAGCTGTTCTTAAACTTTTGAGTATTTTGGATTTAATCTCATAGAGGCTCCAGCCAAAGTTCTCCAGATGTTGTTGGATACTACTCCAACAAGTTAGTGCAACCAATCATGAAATATGATGGAAAGATAACATATGAAGGAGCAGGACTTACACAGCTCTGACAAATAGTAGCCAAATCTTAAGTTTAGGGCTGGATCAACATTCAAAATGTTATCAGAGAATTAAATGGTAAATGAACACCATCATCCACCAGATGGCGCTAATGTTATTCTGTAAAATGTGTTTCCTAAATTCAGTTTTGATGTTATATTTCTGTACAAAACATTGCTGCCCTTTTTTGTACTGTTGTATTTTGTTAATTAGCTACATTATGACCTAGTGAAAACAGGTTGCTCAAAAGTTGGATAATTGTGGAGTATTAGTTTTGCCGGTGCCACAATCCTTTATTGCAAAATTAAGATCTCCATTTTTGAAAGAGTGATGATGCATTTAAAGCTTTCCATCAAAAGAGGGCAGGAAAAAGGGACATTTTAGCAGTACCTGAAACAGTGGAATTACATGACTAATTTCGACTGTCCCTGTCAAATTGGGACAGTTGGATGGTATGGTTAGTAGAGCCTGGTCTTTCTCTATAGAAGGTCCCTTGTTCAAATTATGGTATCTCCAGTTTAAAGAGTCAAGCAGAGAAAAGGGCTCTCAGTCAAAAAAGGCAATTCTTTCTGTGTGGGTAGATTGGTTTCTTTCATGCCCAGCTGCCATGACAGCAACATCTCTATGCTATCTCTTCACCGTCACCACATCATAACAACTGTTTTGCCACATGATTTTTGGCAATGATTGAGAGGCATTGACAATGATGGTTGTGACCACAACTGGTTCTAGCTGTTCCATTATTTCCATTTCATATTCAGAGTGACTTCCTTTCCTACTTGGGATGAAGGCTATAATAGATGATGCACCAACACAGTGGTGTAGCTATGCCTCCCTTGCTCTGCTGACATGTCAGATTGCTGTGTGAAAAAGAAAACAATATCAGATTTGACTCACACAAATCATATTTGAAGACCACTGTCCAGTAGCCATTTATTTTCATTTCAGGAACAACTTGAGAAACTACAAGTTGTTTCTGGTGTAAGAGAATTGGGTGTCTGCAAGGATGTTGCCCAGGGGACACCCGGATGTTTCCTGCATGGGAAGCTAGAGCTGGGACGGGAGCTCACCCCGCTCCCCAGATTTAACCCATTGCGCCACAGCTACTACATGTGCATTATTGCATTTTATGTGGAGCTAGCAATCACTAGAAACTATTATGGTGACCCACTGCACAGGAATATCTTGCTTGTAGAGGCATCTTGTGTGGTTGTACTTCAGGGAGCTGCAACACAACTGATGGTGGAAATGAGGGCTTAGCTGAATTAAGAACATAAGAACATAAGAACATAAGAAGAGCCATGCTGAATCGGACCTCAGCCCATCTAGTCCAGCATTCTGTATCACACAGTGGCCCACCAGTTGTACACGGGGATCTCGAGCAGAAGGGAGGGCAAAACCCTGACCTGCTCCCAACCCCCCACAGCCAGTACCCAGGGAAATCCTGCCTACCTCAACCAACTCCGAGGTGGCACTTGAATGTCCTTTTCAGTAACTACCGATACACTTGGTATCCATGAATCTGTCTAATCCTGCCTTGAAGTTGTCCAGGCTGACAGCTGTCACAACCTCTTCTGGAAGTGAGTTCCATAACCCAATGACCCTCTGGGTGAAGAAATATTTCCGTTTATTAGTCCTAATTTTCCTACCTTGGAGCTTCAGGGAGTGCCCTCTAGTCCTAGTGTTTTGTGACAAAGAAAATAATTTTTCTTTATTCACCTTTTCTATCCCATGCATGATTTTATACACTTCGATCAAGTCACCTCTTAAACGCCATCTTTCAAGGCTGAAAAGACCAAGGCGTTGCAACCTGGTTTCATAAGGGAGCCGCTCCATCCCTTGGATCATTCTTGTTGCCCTTTTCTGTACCTTTTCCAGTTCCGTTATATCCTTCTTGAGGTGCGGTGACCAGAATTGTACACAGTACTCCAAATGTGGCCTTACCATAGATTTGTAGAGAGGTAATACAACATTTGCTGACCTATTTTCGATTCCCTTTCTGATCATGCCTAGCATAGAATTTGCTTTTTTCACTGCTGCTGCAAGACTGGGTAGACATCTTCATTGAGCTGTCCACCAAGACCCCAAGATCCCTTTCCTGGTTTTTCTCAGAAAGCTTTGACCCCATCAATTGGTAGGTATAGTTGGGGTTCTTTGCCCCGATGTGCATGACTTTACACTTGTTTAGGTTAAAATGCATTTGCCACTTTGTTGCCCATTCACTCAATTTCGAGAGATCTTTCTGGAGCTCTTTACAATCAGTTTCATTTTTAACTACCCTGAACAATTTAGTGTCGTCTGCAAACTTTGCTACCTCAGAATTCACTCCTACATCCAGATCATTAATGAATAAATTAAAAAGTAACGGACCCAAAACTGAACCTTGGGGTACGCCACTTCTCACCTCTTTCCACCCAGAGAAATGTCCATTTATTACCACCCTTTGTTTCCTACAGTTTAGCCAGGTTCCAATCCAGGACAAGACCTGTCCCCTGATTACATGGCTGAAGAGCTTATTTAGGAGCCTTTGGTGAGGGACTTTGTCAAAAGCCTTTTGAAAGTCAAGGTAAACAATATCAATTGGGTCCCCTTTATCTATGTGTTTATTTACACCCTCAAAGAATTCTAACAAGTTAGTAAGACATGATTTGCCTTTGCAGAAACCATGTTGATTTTCCTTCAGCAATGCCTGTTCTTCTATGTGCCTAGTAATATTTTCTTTAATAATGGTT
Organism: Anolis apletophallus; assembly: GCA_030556195.1. Lineage (NCBI taxonomy): Eukaryota > Metazoa > Chordata > Lepidosauria > Squamata > Anolidae > Anolis > Anolis apletophallus. Next base: position 36,297,797 of record JARBWK010000006.1, read on the forward strand.
TCCATCACTTTGCCTGGAACTGAGGTTAAACTGACTGGTCTATAATTTCCTGGATCACCTCTGGATCCTTTCTTGAAGATCGGTGTTACATTTGCCTCCCTCCAATCCTTGGGTACAGTGCCTGATCTTAGAGAAAGGTTATATATCTTAGCTAGAAGTTCAGCAATTTCACATTTGAGTTCCTTAAGAACTCTGGGGTGGATGCCGTCTGGACCTGGTGATTTGTTGACATTTAGTTCAGTAAGGCATATGAGAACATCCTCCTTGTTTATCTCTATCTGTTTTAATTCTTTTAATTCCCTCCCTGAAAAAACTGACTCAGCTGCAGGCATCTGTTGTCTGTTCTCCTGTGTGAAAACGGAGGCAAAGAAGTCATTTAGCCGCTCAGCAATCTCCTTGTCTTCGCTGATTTTCCCTTTCTGACCATTGTCGTCGAGTGGCCCAACTGCTTTTCTAGTTAGGTTCCTGCTTCTGATGTACTTAAAGAAGTTTTTGTTGTTTTTTTAAATATTCTTTGCTATGTGTGCCTCAAAATCTCTCTTGGCTTTCCTGACTGTTGCTTTGCATTTAGTTTGCCAGAGCTTGTGTTCCTTTCTGTTCTCCTCGGTAGGAAGAGCCTTCCATTTCTTAAATGAGTTTTTCTTCTTTCCAATCACATCTTTTACTTCATTTGTAAGCCATACTGGTGTCCTTTTGGACTTTCCATGCCTCTTTCTTTTTATTGGAATGCATTTTAGTTCGGCCTGTTTTAAGGTATTTTTAAACAGTTTCCAAGCATTTTGGAGGGATTCGCTTCTGGGCTGCCAAATGAAGCATAAGCCTCCCTTTCAAACAGTGGTTCCCAATCTTTGGTCCTCCAGGTGTTTTGGACTTCAGCTCCCACAACTTCTAACAGTTGGTAAACCAATGCTTTAAAACAATGCGCATGAGAACAACACACCTGGTTTTAAGCTATACAGTGATTTCTGAAGGTTTTTTGAAGTGTGATTGTGTTTGTAAACAAAACAGTAACTCCTTGTGTTTGTGGCTTCAAAGGGAATTTGCTAAGGCATATATCTGCAGTTGTATCATCAACATTTGTTAGCAGTGACAACAAAAATCTGGCATGGGGGAGTCGGTGCTTGTGGCCCAGCTGGTGCTTGTGGCTCATGGGACATTTACAGCCCACCTTAGTTTAAGACCTTTCAACATTTAACAAATGACCCGGAACAAGAGGTCAAGTGGGGTGGCAAATGTTCTTAATGGAGAAGAGTGAACAAGCTGGAAGAGGCTGCAGTGATTTATTTTTATCTGAGCCTACTGAGAAAGGCAAGATTGCCCTCCCCTTCCCATTTTTCTCCTTGGAGTTAATTGAATGCAAACTGCTTTGAAACTCAGTTTGCAGCAGTGAATGCAAGCTGAGGACAAAAGGGGAAGGAGAGAGAAACTGGAACCCTTTAGGACAGGCGTCCCCAAACTAAGGTCCAAGGGCTGGATATGGCCCTCCAAGGTCATTTACCCGGCCCTCGGTCAGGGTCAACCTCAGTCTGAAATGACTTGAATGCACACAACAACAACAGCAACAACAACAACCTTATCTCATCGGCCAAAGCAGGCCCACACTTCCAATTGAAATACTAATGAGTTTATAGTTGTTAAAACGATTCTTCATTTTAATTATTGTATTGTTTTAAAGTGTTTTTTCCACTACAAATAAGATATGTGCATTGTGCATAGGAATTCATTCATGCTATTTTCAAATTATAATCTGGTCCTTCAATAGTTTGAGAGACTGTGACCTGATCCTCTGTTTAAAAAGTTTGAGGAACCCTGCTTTAGGAACACATGGGATATTTTCACCCTGTTTTGCCGCTTTTAATTGCGTCAAGGAAGGGGCCTGCTGTGTGCCATCACATGACATATGGCAGGCCCCACCCACATTCCTCCCAAAGTGGAGAAGCCCTGAAAGGCGCTTTCTCCTCCATAATGGGGAGGAAAGTGCCGTTTGGTTAGCTCCAATGGAGCAACTTGCATTTTCCTCCCCCTTTTGGCATGTGATGGCAAAAGGGTGGTGGGGCAATGAGCGCTGCTGCCCTTTCTGCCATCTGATGAGGGGAGGAAAACGGTGCCAAAGCACCCTCTCCCATCCCCTCCATTTGAGGAGGGAGAGTGCCCTGAGCTGCCCTGTGCATCTTCTCTTTGCCGGCAATTGCTGTGTGAAGAGGTCCTTAAAGCAGCGGACAACCTAGTAAAATGGGGATTAATCAGGACTGTCCCTAGCCAGAAATATATAGAAAAAGCAGTGGAGAAAACTGTAAGCAAATGCAAGGTTAATATATCTATACACTGCTGCTTAAGATAATTTTTAAGAAAAACACCACACAGTTTACTTGTGTGCATTTTAGTAAACAGTGTTGTGGTTGAAACAGCCATGTCCTGTTTATACTCCAACGCAACATGATTCATCTACAACCCCGTGGCAGAGCCTGTAGTAGTACAACGTGATGGCCATTTCTATTGTGGCTCTTGTGTTTCGCTGGTTTGTGTTTAGTTTAAGCAAAGCTGTTGTTGATACAATCTGCCCTGGCGGTTGTAAACTTTACTGGAAACCAGGTCTTTGACGCAGATAAGAGCTCTTTTAATACAAAGTAACATTAAAAAAGAAGAGAGAAACTCCTTATGCAGTGTAGGAGAAGGTCATGATCTCTGACTGTAGTAGCTTGAGGCAAAATCTGGTCCTCCATCCAACGAGCCCAGTTTTCCTTGGATTCAGGGGATGCTATCTCAGTCAATATTTTTCTTAAGTCAACTTCAGAAGATTTACTAATGGCATCCTATAGTTGAAGTCCATAAGAACCCTGGGAATATCACTGTCAGCAGAAAAGGATGTTGCCTCTATCTTACCAGAATGGAAATATGGATATGAGGAACTCATGAGGCCTATATAATAGGTTTCACAGTGTTCGCTCCTAGGGACCTGAACTCCTTTTTGAGGAGGCTAAACTAGCTCCCTCCTTGTTTTTTTTTTCTTGGCAAGCAAAACCTTTTTAAAAAATGGCACAAGCTTTTGGGAACTGACTGGTTTTAAGCATGAACTTTTAACAGTGCAGTATACTGCTTTCTGTGGTAGGCACTTAGTTATTGAGAAAAGATCCCCCCCCCCCAATGTCAGGAGCAACTTGAGAAATTGCACACCAGAAGCGACTTGAGAAAAGATGCAAATAGTATTATTTATTTATTTATGTACAGTATTTCTATCCCGCCTTTCTCAGCCTGAAGGCAACTCAAGGCGGCTTACAAATTGGCAGCAATTTGATGCCACAACAAGAATAAACACCAGTAAAACATTTGACATGACATAATAAAAATCCACATTAAAAACCCTTATAAAACCATTAAAAACATATAATCACCAATGTTGTCCAGTTAAACTCATTTTCCATTAGCATCGTCCAGCCGTTCCATGTTCACTCTTTTGTAGTACCATATTTATCTACTGTGCTGCATTTCCAAAAGCTTATTCGAAGAGTCAGGTCTTTACTTTTTTCCGGAAAGTCAGGAGGGAGGGGCTGATCTAATATCCCTGGGGAGGGAGTTCCACAGCCGAGGAGCCACCACTGAGAAGGCCCTGTCTCTTGTCCCCGCCAACCGCGCCTGCGAAGAAGGCAGGATCGAGAGCAGAGCCTCCCCAGACAATCTTAAGTTCCTAGATGGTTCATAAGGAGATATATGTTCAGAGAGGTAAGCTGAGCCAGTACCGTTTAGTAAACTACAATACTACAATACTATTCTAGTAGTAGAAGTATATGAATAACTGGTAGCATATTTGTTACCAAACTCAACAATAGGAAGTCCACAACTTGGAATAATGACTTTTTGGACTAGAGCTCCAAAAAGCTGTGGTAGCTGTGGGTTCTGGGAATTATGGCACAATACAAATAATGATCTCAAGCTATGGGAGCATATACAGCCAAACTAGAGTGCTGAGAGTGTAGTCATCATGACCATTAAATGGTTACCATTGTGTAAAGTTGCATATTAGATGCCTTTGGATGCAATTCCAGTCATGCTTAAAATAAATTCATTTAACTGTTGTTCTGAAGCAATTAGCTTGATAAGTTAGCTACTGTGAACTTACCCAGTGGAACTGACATTACCTGGATCTGATCATCCTGATCGGCACTATTCCATTCTGCAGATGAAATGTGTTGTAGATTAACAGCTCAGAATACAGAAACATTTCATTTACTCTTTTTCACACCATGGACTGTTAATCTGTAGCACATTTCACCTGCAGAACATTTCTGGTGGATGGAAAGAAAATATCCCGCTATGAGCCATACTATGGTTAGGGACTATTTCTGTTGCTCTAAATAGCACTTATACTATCTCCATCTGACATCAAATGAATATGTTGCAGCCAAAACCTCTTCAAAAAGCACCATAAGCACAGAGCTAGCCAAAAATGATATCATGCCCGCTAAGTTTTTCCTTTTTATTACAGAGCAGCCAGTTTTCTGTGCAAACAGGATGCTGATACAAAGTACCCCGCAGGGGGGATTGCATCAAAGGACTAACTGGATCAGAAGGATGTATTTTAATGATGATTTTATCAGAAAGGAAATGAATCAATTTGATGACTTAGGTTGCAGTCCCATACACACTTATTTGTGTCCTGTTGAATACAGTGAGGCTTACATCTGAGTAGGCATGCATGGCAGTGCATTATTGGATCATACGGCACAATATACTCAATTTCATTTATTTTCTCCTTGGCAGCCATTCAGAATCCACCTCCCTAAAACTTCTGCTGCTTCTCAATATGGATGGTAAACATTTGTGTATACAGTACAGTACGCCTCCCCCCCTTACTGAAATGAAGGCCTTCTGGCCCAAGAATACATGCTGGAGTACGTAGAAAATTGTCACAGATGTGGTTAAATAAAACTGTAAATATTGGTCCCATAGGTATAGGATTGTACTATACTTGTCTTTTCTGTGTAAGTATTTATTTATTTATTTATTCAATTTGATATACCGCTCTCTCTGGCGCCCAGAGCGGTTCACAGGATTAAAACAATAAAACACATAAAATGCAATAAAACAGATTAACCCCAATTAAAACAAGTAACAGCAGAACTACAGCAGCAATAGGCGCATGCTGGCAGCGGCGCAACAAGATGGTGGATAGCGCGGCATTGGTTTAGATGGTCTTTACAGCTCTGCGGAATGGCATTAAGTCCCGGATAGCTCGTGTCTCTTTGGGGAGGGAGTTCCACAAGGTTGGCGCCGCTACGGCAAACGCCCTCTGCCGCGTGCTGGCCAGTCTATAAACCCTAATGCCCGGCACAACCAGAAGATTGAGCCCCTCTGAGCGCAGTGATCTCCTGGGTACATAAGGGGTAAGCCGCTCCCTCAGGTACACTGGCCCCAAACCATATAAGGCCTTGAAAGTTAGAACTAACACCTTGAAGGCGACCCGGAATTCAATTGGAAGCCAGTGCAGTTTGCGCAAGAGTGGAGTCAAGTGGTCGAATTTTGAGGCTCCTGAGAGCAGGTGTGCTGCAGCGTTCTGCACCAGCTTAAGTTTCCGGATCACTGACAAGGGTAGGCCAATGTACAGCGCATTACAGTAGTCGAGCCTCGAGATGACCGTGGCTTGGATCACCGTGGCCAGGTCGCAGCGGGAGAGGTAAGGAGCCAGACGTCTTGCCTGACGCAGATGGTAAAAGGCTATCTTGCAGGCGCAGGCAATCTGCGCCTCCATAGATAGCTGGGCGTCCAGCCGGACCCCTAGGCTCTTTACAGACAGTTGCGGACAAAGGGCCACACCGTCGAATGTCGGCAACTGGGTCTCTACCCCCTCCGGGCGGCCCAGCCACAAGATCTCCGTCTTCGCCGGGTTCACCTTCAACTTACTGGCTCGCAGCCATCCAGTTACGACTTCTAGGCAGAGATGGAAATTAAGTAGGGAAGAAAAAGCTGAAACCTAAAAATTACAAGTATTTCCCCTAGGTTGTTCCCTTGACAACTCATAGTTTTGGCGAAAAATAGATATGGATGTACGAGTCTCTGATTATGTGTTACTCGTAGTTTAGTTTTTAACCTGTACTGTTTCTGTACAATTTTGCATTGTATATTTCAATTGTAGGAACTTGTGGCTGTTTTCTATTGTTCCATACCTTACTCCAATTTATCCCTCCTGCTCACATTCTGTTGGAACAGTTGTTTGTCTAGTCAGTGGGTTTTTGGTATTGACTCTACAACCAAGAAGTTGGGTTGAGGGGACTTGTGTCAAAGGGGGATGAGCAGCTCCTGAAATGATCTAGCAAACTTGGATCACCAAGAATCAATTATAGTTGGTCCTTTTTAAGAATTATCAGCCAGAACTAGATTAAATGATGAAGCATTAAGAAATGTTAAGATGACTGTTGCTCTTTAACCCTCCCAGGAATAAAAAAGACAGCATGCAATCTACCCAATGCATCCTTAGTTGGGAGTCAACATTTTGACTCTCAACTAAGGATGATTTCCGCTACCTTGGAAGCCACCTCTCCACTGAAGTCAACATTGACACTGAAATACGACACTGCCTGAGCTCTGCAAGTGCAGCATTTTCCCGAATGAAGCAAAGAGTGTTTGAGGGCCGGGACATCTGTAGGGAGACCAAGGTGCTTGTTTATAAAGCTATTGTCCTCCCAACCGTGCTATACGCCTGCAAAATATGGACTGTTTACAGACATCATACTCAATTTCTGGAACAATTCCATCAATGTTGCCTCTGAAACATTGATGGAAGACAGGCAGACAAGTGCCAAGAATAGGGCTCACAGCCACCTATGGACCCACCGCCAAGACACTATACTTGGAGGACCATCATCCTTGTTCTATGAGGAATCACCTAAGTAAGTACTGTAAGTTGGGAGTAAACTACACTGAAGACATGAAGGCACTTCTAAGTATACATTTTACTTGGAAGGGTCTTCATATCTAATAAAGCTTCAGTGATAACAAATGGGGAATGTAATTTGCTCTTGCTTTCAAGTATTGGCAAGTTTGGAAAATTAAAAACAAACTGTCTAGTGCCTACAATGTGTGTGCATGTGTGTGTCTTCAAGTTAACTCAGCAGAGAGGAAAGAAAGGAGGGCAGAGTCTTGTATGCCCTTATAGACTCTGGCCAAAGCAAACCACTGCAACTCTTTGAGCTTGGATGGGTCTTACTCATTAATAACTTCCAAGTACTTTGGTGTACAATTCTTACTCAACATGGGCTATGTTAAGGGGTTTGTTAAACTGCAGTTCACAATATATAGAGCAGTGTATCTCAACCTGGGGTTCGGGATTCCTGGGGGTCATGAGGGGATGCCAGAGGGGTCGTCAAAGACCACCAGAAAACACAGTATTTTCTGTCAGTCATGGTGGTTCTCAATGTGAAGTTTGGCCTGATTCTATTGTTGGTGAGGTTCAGAATGCTCTTTGATTTTAGGTGAACTATAAATCCCAGCAACTACAACTCCCAAATGAAAAGATCAACCCCCCCCCCAACCCCACTAGTATTTAAATTTGGATGTATTGGGTATTTGTGCGAAATTTGGTCCAGTGAATGAAAATACATCCTACATATCAGATATTTACATTACATTCATAACAGTGGCAAAATTACAGTTATGAAGTAGCAACAAAAATAATTTTATGGTTGGGGTCAGCACAATATGAGAAACTGTATCAAGGGGGTCGCGGCATAAGTAATGTTGAGGACCATTGACCTAGAGGAGGAATAATTATCTATCCCTAGTGTATATGTAGTAGAATGAGTAAATGCAAAATCACCACCACAACAACAATAAGCAAAAAAGATGGTTGATATTTGGCTAAAAATTACTAATTATATAAGAAATTACTAATGGGAGAAAATGGTCATGATAGTTGGTTGAGATGTAGTCCAAAAAGTAACCATTTAAAGCTCTCAAGGATACAGTATACAGGAGATGTTCACAGGCCACCCCTCCCACCCCCAGCCAAAAGTAATGGAATAAATGAAGAGTTTCAAGTAAAAACAATGTTATGGAATTCAGACCATATTATTATTTAGTTTTACACATCTGGAAGTACTGAGAAGCAATGTTCGCTGTCAGAGCTTCCTTTTCAAGTCAGTTCACGTTTGTTCTTTCTCTCTGAGGATGCAAAGGCTGTTTTGGTTTAACCTGGTCTATTTCTTGCCATATGTATGTGTTAAATATCTGGCAGGCATATGCTCAAATAGTGGACAGATGGTTGATGTGGTTGGCTTTGCTTTGGATTAACTATCTTTACATGTGTTTGGAGTGTTTTATACATGACATGAAATCAACCCTGAAATGGCTTCTGGATGACCCATTCTATAATATGCTTGTTTTAAACCACTTTGTTAAACATGTATACACTATTTTTTTAAAAAAAGAAAGAAACAAAATGATATGCTTAGGTAGAGAATCAGCAGATAAAGAGAGTAGATGTAAGCTTGTCATTTACGCAAAGAATAAGATATTAAGTAGAGTTTCATTAATAGTAAACAACACAGTAAGGTAGGATAGAGTTTCTCTATGATCGCTACATATTCCCTATTATCATGAATTCCAGGCTATATCCTTACACAGAAGTTTGTTTCTTGCTTAATGCTACACTATTATTGCTATATGATTCCACTAACAGCCCTGGCTGCATCCTATGGAATCTAGGGGTTTGTCATTTGGTGAGGCACTAGAACTCTCTGACTGAGAATTTTAAGTCTGGTACTTCTTCCTACACTGAATTTCCCAGGATTTATTTTAATGGAACCACAGTGTGAGCAGGAAAGGTCTGTGGCAGATCCTGGAACGTCTAGGATGTCCCCCCAAGTTCCTCAAAATGATTGTCCTGTTACATGAGGGCCAGCACGGTCAAGTCAGATATGGCGATGCTCTCTCGGAGCCCTTTCTCATAACTAATGGAGTGAAACAAGGTTGTGTTCTTGCACCAACCCTATTTACAATCTTCTTCAGCATGATGCTCCAAAGGGCTATGGCAGACCTACAAGAAGAAGACGGCATATATATACGCTATCGTACTGATGCTAGCTTGTTCAACTTAAGCCGTCTGAGGGCTCGCACTAAGACTCTAAACTATCTAGTCCGTGAGCTACTTTTTGCTGACGATGCTGCCCTTGTCGCCCATTCAGAAGCAGCCCTGCAGTGCCTCACATCCTGCTTTGCAACAGCTGCAGAGCTGTTTGGGCTGGAAGTCAGCCTGAAGAAAACAGAAGTCCTCTACCAGCCCGCACCACAGGAAGAACACCACCATCCTCACGTCAGCATAGGCACATCTGTGCTTAAGTCCGTTCAGCAGTTCACCTACCTGGGAAGCATCATCTCTTCAGACGCCAAGATTGACAAAGAGATAGATCACAGATTATCAAAGGCATATAGTGCATTCGGAAGGCTTCACAAAAGAGTCTGGAGCAACAAGCACCTGAGACAAAGCACCAAAATCAGTGTGTACAGAGCTATCATACTGTCCATTCTCCTCTATGGGTCTGAAACATGGGTCACCTATCGCCAACACCTACGACTCCTCGGCGCTTTTATCAGCGCTGTCTTCGCACAATCCTAAATATACACTGGACTGACTATGTGACGAATGTTGCTGTCCTTGAGCAAGCAGGGATCACCAGCATTGAGGCCATGCTATTGAGAACACAGCTGCGCTGGGCAGGACACGTCTCTAGGATGGAGGACCACCGCCTCCCAAAGATACTACTCTATGGTGAACTCGCCACGGGTCAGCGCAAGAGGCGCCCCAAAGAGATATAAGGACTCCCTGAAACAACATCTCAGGCTTGGCCAGATTGATCACCAACAATGGTCCACTCTGGCCTCACATCGGGAGGCATGGAGAAGCACTATCCACAATGCTGCGGCCTCTTTCGAGAAGACACGCCGAATGGGTCTCGAAGAGAAACGACAACGCAGAAAGAACCGCAACTTGGAAAAAACATCACCCAAGGAGACTTTCTGCTGCGCTTTCTGCAACCAAACTTGCCTATCTCAGATTGGCCTTTTTAGTCATCAACGCGCTTGTAAAAAGCGTGGGATGAGTCCTTCCTGAATCTTCGTTCGCGAAGTAATGCCGAGAGAGAGAGAGAGTTAAAATAGAATTATAGTGCTGTAATTCTGTAGCATGACTCAGATAGTTGTCCTGGATCTGAACTGGTGAGCTGCTGCAAGAATCCACGCTTGATAACTGTTGTGTAAGCTGCTCATCTGTTTGCAATGGAAATTAATTAATGATGTTCTTAATTTTACCATTGAATTTAATTGGAACTGGACAGGTTTTTTTAAATAATAAAAAATAACGAACCCATAATTGTAATGTTCTGGTCATCAGAGAATGCAGAACTATTTTCCTCTAACTATTCTTAGCACCATAGTTAGTCTTTTTATTTTACACACACACACACAATTACACAGAGCAATTAATTTGAAATGTTAGAATATGATCTCTAATGGCCATTAGGGGGGAAATCTCATTAGAAATGGTAATCTCAGCAAGGCAGTCCTGCCATAGATGCTTTCCAGACTGGAATTAAGTCTGCAGCTCTCTCTCTCCCTCCCCCCCCCCCCCCAAATTGCTATAAGGCATTCTCACTATTCATTAGGTCAAATTCTGGGACTTTAACTCTGTTTTATTATTATATCTTATATATATAGGTGCATGTGGCCTATTATTATATCTTATATGTGCATGTGGCCTAGGACAAACTGCATCTAGGTATAATAAGTGCTCTGTTAGCAAGAGATGAAGGCTGGGTCTACAATGCCATATAATCCAGATCATCAAATCAGATAATCCACATTAACTACTTTAAACTGGATTATATTATTTTTTTTAAATTAATACTTTATTTGTATTCCACCCTATCTCCCCAAGGTGACTCAGAGTGGATTCCCGCATACACAGCACAAGGCAAACATTCAATTCCTAAAAACACAGATAAGATAAAGTCTTCTCCTCCTGCCTCTTGATGGGTGGTGCTCATCTCCGGCTCTGGGGATGGTGCTCATCTCAATTTCTAAGCCAAAGAGCCTGCATTGTCCATAGACACCTCCTAGGTCATGTGGCCGGCACGACTGTATGGAGTGCCATTTTTCTTCCCGCTGAGGTAGTACTTATTGATCTACTCACATTTGCATGTTTTCAAACTACTAGGTTGGCATAAGCTGGTGTTAACAGTGGGAGCTCACCCTGTCCCGTGGATTCAAACCATCAACCATCAGCAAGTTCAGCAGCTCAGTGGCTTAACCTGTTGCACCTCCGTGTCCCCAGCTTCTACATGGCTGTATAACCCAGTTCAAATCAGATAATCTTGGTTTTATATGGCAGTACAGATGGGCCTGAAGAGGCAGTGTAATTCTAGGGTTGTGTGAGAAATCTGTTCCATAGGATCTTTTTGGGTGCCTAAATGTCACATAATAGATGTTGCTTCCATGGGGAGATATACATGAAACTTCCCCAGCTTTCGTTTGCTATCAAGACCAAGTTAAACTTTAAAAGGAAAGCTTTCAGTTGATGTTCAGAGGAAAAACAGGCCAGTAACAGGAGGAAGGGCTGTAGGAAATGACTGCTGGACGTGTCTATGTGATAACATGTTTAGGTATACCAACACTAATTACTGTAGTGGAAATTGTACACAAACACACGGTTGGAAGCAACAAACTAGCAAATATCGAATAACATATAATATAACAGTTTCGAATCGATAAACTTTAACATAAAGCCCACATAGGCACAGAGATAAAGCAGTCCAAGTATCGCACCAGCCAATAACAAAACCGCAAGATAGGGAGTGTGGGAAAACAGTCCTGGGAGGGGATGAAAGTAGACAGAGAGGAAAGTCTTTGAGGGAAATCAAGTCCGTCCCCTGGGATGGAAAATACTCATCCAGGTTCACCACAAGAGTTCCAATCCCGTGCGGAGGGCATGCATGGCTGGTTCGTGATGCAAGGACGCCAAGGCCGCGACGGTGGGATAGCGTGCCGAGTCCGTTTCGCCCCCACCGGGGCTTTCTCAAGCGGCTGGTGGTATCAGTGCCGGGCAATGTAACGCAGGATACAATACATTCTGAAACATTAAAGGTACATTCATGTATATACAGGCTACCATATTTCCACAGTGGAGACAATGCAATGAGGCAAACCCTACATACCAGCAATGGTTATGATCCGACATGATGAATCCCGCGGACCCGAAGGTAAGTTGGGCAGCGGGGGCAGAGCCTAAATACAGGAATCCTGATGAGCCTCACATGAGAAGGGCGGATACAGAAGGGGGTCATTGAGGCCGAGGGAGACTCGCTCTGTAGATGGACTATCCACCAGGTTTCCTCCTAAGGAGGAGATTCTGGGCGTTACAATGGGGGGGTAACCTAACCTTCTCCAGGGCAGTGAACTTAAAGGAATCAGGCCTATGTTTTTCTCCTTAAAGTGCCTGTATAAGATACTGTTGTCCATGCCTGTGTGCACCGAGAACGATGCTCCGACATCCTCAAGCGCATTGGCGAGATGAAAACCCACATAAACCATGTTGCACTCACAAAAAAGGCAGTACACGCATGCTTCCGATCCACAGTCGGTGTAGTCCCTCAATGTGTAGGTCTTACCCGTGCGGAGGCTCACCACCTCCTTTCCTCTAAACACCTGTCTGCAAGACGCGCAATTCTTACCACAGGGTCTACATCCCGGGGTAACTATGCTTCTGGGGCGTGCATCGTGTAGCGTGGAGTGGACTAACAGGTCCCTAAAGTTCTGGGTGCGTTTGTACGCCACCATGGGGGGAGAATTAAAGGCAGGAATGTCAGGTAGAATACCCCAATGTTTCCTAACTATGGAGACTATTTGTTGGCTGTGAGCGGTGTACGTGAGAGGCCACACCACCAGTTCAGGCTTTTTTCGGGTTTTTTTTTGGAGTAGAGTTTCTCGTGGGATGGATCTGGCCCTACATTCAGCCCTATGGATGATGGTGCTGGGATACCCTCATTCCAAAAGTTGGGAACGGAGGTTTCTGGATGCCCTATTAAAATCTTGGATGTTACTGCAGTTGCGCTTAAGGCGAATATACTGCGAGTAGGGGAGGCTATTCTTGAGGGGGTAGGGATGATGGCTGCCATAATGTAGTAGGGAATTTTTGTCCGTGGGTTTCCTGTAATTACGGACCCGCAACCTAGACCCCTCCTTGTATACCTCCGTGTCCAGAAAGTGCACCGCACTATTGCTATGAGTGAAAGTGAACTGGATGGATTCATTCCACGAGTTCAGCCATCCCTTGAATACCTCCAGGGGGGTGCCTGGGTCCAGAAGGAAGAAACAATCATCAATGTACCTCCCATAATGCCTGATGTACCTACTGGGAGAGGTGGCATCATGGAGATGCTCCTTCTCAAGGGCAGCCATGAACAAGTTGCTATAGATAGGGCACAACTTTGGCCCATGCTGACCCCATTGACCTGGAGGAAAAACTCACCCCCAAACGAAAAATAGTTGTATTCAAAAAGACAGTCGACAATCTCCAGGAGAAAATGTGTGGGGGGGAACATCCTATCATGCCTTAAATCAAAAATATCCGCCAGTACCATTCTGGCCTCCTCAAGAGGAATGCGGATGTAAAGCGAGTTGACGTCCGCGGACGCAATGATGCAAGCAGGGTCAATGGTCAATGCCTCGACCTTAGAAATGAAATGGGTGGTGTCTGAGATGAGCGAAGGGATTAATTTCACAAAGGGTTGGAGGACACTATCAATGTAGATTCCCAATGGTTCCAGGGCGGAGCCAGAGGCGGACAAAATTGGGCGACCGGGAGGAGGGAACCCCGGTTTATGCGTTTTGGGTAAAAAATAATATTGGGGGACACGGGGATTATCCTTAATGAGAAATTTTGCCAATTTTTCTTCAATGTACCCCATGTGCACCGCATCAATGACAACATTCTTAATGATACCCTGAAATTTAAGCGTGGGGTCACTTGGAATGCGTTTGTAAAAGTTAGTGTCATTAAGTTGGCGGTGGGCCTCCTGGATGTACGTATCCCGGTCGAGAATGACCAATCCCCCACCCTTATCCGCTGGCTTGAACACTAGGTCATGTTGCCTGCCCAAGGTCCTAATGGTGTCAATCTGTTGTGGAGCAAGGTTGGCATGCCTCATATCCTGTTGATGGTTAATGGCCAGGACAGTGTTCTCAAACGCCCTCAGGTTGTAAGAAATCTCATGTGGAGTAAATGTGCTCTTAACATACATTCTGGGGTTAACACAAGGATTGGAAACCATGGGGGCGTCTACAAAGTGTTCCTTTAATCTCAGGGTTCTGAAAAGACCAGCTAAATCCTGTCTAATACACAAATCCGAACATTTGGGGGTATAAACAAATGACATGCCCTTGTTCAACAATTCCATATCACCCTTTGAGAAAACATGCGATGATAAGTTGACCACTAGGTCGGACCCTTGCGACCCCTGCCCTGCGGAAAATAACGTTGGCGATTGGGATTTCTCTGCCTCGTGGGGTACCTGGCCGAGGAGGTGTCAGCAGAAGACGCTCCAGCAGAGGAATCAGATGGAAGCTCCTCTGCGGAGGAAGCGGAGGGGAGGGAGTCATTACGGAACCTCATTGCATTGTCTCCACTGTGAAAATATGGTAGCCTGTATATACATGAATGTACCTTTAATGTTTCAGAATGTATTGTATCCTGCGTTACATTGCCCGGCACTGATACCACCAGCCGCTTGAGAAAGCCCCGGTGGGGGACGAAATGGACTCGGCGCGCTATCCCACCGTCGCGGCCTTGGCGTCCTTGCATCACGAACCAGCCATGCATGCCCTCCGCACGGGATTGGAACTCTTGTGGTGAACCTGGATGAGTATTTTCCATCCCAGGGGACGGACTTGATTTCCCTCAAAGACTTTCCTCTCCGTCTACTTTCATCCCCTCCCAGGACTGTTTTCCCACACTCCCTATCTTGCGGTTTTGTTATTGGCTGGTGCAATACTTGGACTGCTTTATCTCTGTGCCTATGTGGGCTTTATGTTAAAGTTTATCGATTCGAAACTGTTATATTATATGTTATTCGATATTTGCTAGTTTGTTGCTTCCAACCGCGTGTTTGTATAACATGTTTAGGACCTGTGTAGACTGCACCCTATAGACTCCCAAGAGTGGCAAAATCCTGTGGTAATTTTTCTTTTCAATCATTTGTATTTTTGCCTTTTTAAATGCCTCTTAAGAGATGAAGCCAGATGCCAGAAGTGCTAGAAAGCCATGCTAGATTTCAGTTTTGAATCGGATGTTTTGGGGCTGAAGTTGGGACCTACACCAAGTTTGCATATAACCAGGACAATTTTCAATAGTTGCAATATTTTTGGGTTAAATTATATTTCTTTATAAAGTCAAATGTTTCTCTATATTACAGATGACAGAAGGAGATAACTGGAATGTACCCAGAGAAGGTTGAGCAAAATGATCTGGAACAACTTAAGGAGTTGGATATATTATTTGGACAACAGAGGGCTCAGAGGTGACCTGATAGTCATGCTTAAATATTGGAAAGTATATTATATTAAGGAACAAGCAAGGTTGTTTTTCTACTACTCCACTGAATAGGACATGGAAGATTGGATTCAAATAACAGGAAAATAGATTCCCCCTAAGCTGATGACGTTTACTGTAAGAACTGTTTAATATTGTGATAAGACTGTCTTGGAGCTTCCTTTAAAGGTCTTTCTACAGAACTTGAAGTGCTTCAGTTATGCATTCTTGCATGGCAGTGGGTTGAACTAGATGGCTTGTGTGATCCTTGTTGGGAGATGAAGTTTTCAATGCTTCCTTCTGAATCTTGGTGGCCTTGTGTATTCCCCTCTTTCAAGGACTTTGGGGGGCGCTAGGGGGAAGAAGGAATCAATGAAAATTACTTCTTTTCTTTTTCCAAAGGAAGAGTCCTTTGACTAATGAACTCTAGGGTTGTGCTTTCGGGTAAACCTTGACACGTTTTGTGTCCTGGCTTTTGGTGGGGCCCCTGATCCATTTTTTTGGGAGCCTCCTGAAATCGGGAAGGCAGATATCTGTTTTTGCTCTGGGGTGCCAAAAGATCTGTTTTCTATCAGCCCATTATGGGGTGTGTGTCTGTGTCCCAGACTCCCCTTCTTGTCATTTTAGGCATTGAAACTGTTTTACTCTAGAGGAGAGGTGCTCAGCTGTAGGCACGCACACACTTTAAGGAGGCTTCTTACCTGTTTCTACTCTAGAGGAAAGGTGCTCAGCTGCAGACAGGGGTGAGTGCTTTCTGGGCCTGCACACCACATATACACACACACACACTCTTTCTAAGACAAGGAGGCAAATTCTCATTCTTACTCTAGAGAAGGTGCTCAGCTGCAGGCAGGCATGTGCGTTTTCTGAGCCTGCATGCCAAACACACACAGACTCTTTTTCCAAGGCAAGGAGGTAAGTTCTCATTCTTACTGTAGAGGAGGTGCTTGGCTGCATGCAGGTGCACACATTTTCTAGGCCTGCACCCCCCCCCCTCCCAACACACACTTTCCAAGGCAAGGAGGCAAGGTCTTGTTCTAGAGGAGGCACTCGGCTGCAGGCAGGCACGCTTTCTGGGCCTGCACACACTACACACACAATCTCTGTTTTCAAGGCAAGTAGTCATGGAGTGCCATGTGCTCACGAAAAGCAGGTGAGGAGCTGGGATCGGCTGCCGCTTGCTTTCGTATCAAGCTGATTTTGTGTACTGGGAGGGGCCTCCCCCCTACATGATCCCAAAGGTAACAAAATTAATGAAAGAATGGATGAAACGAAGGAAAATGGTTCTGTGCACAACTCTAATGATGCTGATGCTGAGAAGAACCCTATGAGTGTAACTTCAGCCTCTGCTTGATGTGTTTACACTGCATGCTGAAAACACAGGTCTGCAGCTTGGCTGTGCTCCTGGAGCCAACATTAAGCCTATACACTCAGGTTTTACAGTTTAAACCTTTGAGCTGGCTGCACCCATTCCTTGGGATGTTCAATATGTCCTCAGTGACACGTGCCTTAGTTATGTCCCAGTTGGATTACTGTATTGTGTTCTTATGCCAATGAAAAACAATAGTTTCAAACATAGTTGAAAGCCATGACTTTTCACTATGAATGAGTCTACATAGACATGTACTCCTTTCCTTTTCTCCTGTTTAATGTGACAGACTTAAAGCTTGCACTTTTGAAATATTGAGAATTCTGTTAGGTGTGCACTTGGAAACCATGGCTCCCTTAAACTATGGTTAGTGAGAACAAGCCGTGATCAAATTGTGGTTTTGGATTTCAGATTCTGCTTTGGGCTCTAGTTAGCATTTAAATAAACCAAAATTACACAAGTTTGACTGTTATGCAGAAATGTGGTCTATTTTAAATAAGAAGTGCTTAACTTTTTCCTGAACCACGAAAAAGGGGAAAAGAGGAAGGGAGAATGCTTGGACCCAAGGTTTGATATGTAATCTTCTGTTACAAGTAAATCAGGACAACACCTGGTGATTTTAATAAATTTTCTGAAAAAGTAACTAGCTTGTTGTGCTTTTCTGTGTTGCATCTTGTTGTTGGGCTTCTCCTACTGCTTGAAATTCACGATAAACTAAAAGAACAATGAAACTAACCGGCTCAGGATAGAAAGACCGTTATCTATATAAACAGTAGCACGCATACTGAATA
The DNA here is from genome assembly GCA_030556195.1 of Anolis apletophallus. Taxonomy (NCBI): domain Eukaryota; kingdom Metazoa; phylum Chordata; class Lepidosauria; order Squamata; family Anolidae; genus Anolis; species Anolis apletophallus. The sequence goes on from JARBWK010000006.1 coordinate 36,315,528, forward strand.
TTTAGCTGAATATTTTGTTAACACTTCATTAATTTGTTAAAACCATAAAACATAATGGAGAAATAAGGATGGCTTTGATCCTAGAAGAATTAATCACAGATGGCTAAGCCGGCCCCATTTTAAAGATAGACAAATGCTGCAGAATCTATTCACTGTTGGCTTCTTCTAAATGCCTGCATTTGTTTATTAATGATCTGGAGGCCCAATGACTGGGTAATGTTCTTAGAGTATAATTAATATTTGCTTTCCGGCAGCACACAAAAAGTTGTTCTGCAATCATGAATAAATTATTTTCAATACAGAAAGCATGAACCACAGACCATCTGCTTCAAAATGTATTAAATCCTTGTTTGAAGACGATCTCGGAATAATGACTTCAGGATTGAGAGCTTTTATAGACAAAACTGGCTTCCTAACTGTTGACAGTTGATGCTAATTCTTGAACTCAATCTTTTGGTTTTATTTCTAAGTTCACATTTTCATAAGTTCATTTATATTGCAGGAGTTACTAAATATCTGCCTTGATTTATTTTTACCAATTAGAAGTCTTTTCTTGCCCTTTAAAATTGCATCCTTATCTAAATGTATGTACTTGGGAATAAGCAGCATGGCAACAGTCGGCAGTTATCTGTGACTTGTTAGCAGATTATTCCAAATATATAACATTAACGGTAGCCAGTCCCAGCCCAAAAAATCTGAGATAAATTAGTAAAGTCCACAGAGGAGGCTAGAAATGGTTTGGGGGATACAAATAAGACATTTGTAATTGTTATCATGTCACTGCTACTATAATTTTAAAGAGCCAGTATATGGAATACATTTTAATATTTATATTGGAAAGTGCTTAATGTACTTTTAAAGGTTGTATATTATGTCATGTCATGGGTTATGGCTGGTACAATAAACAATTCATACTGATAGAACTGCATCACAGCCTACAAGTTTACTAATGAGTGAGATATGCATTTGAAGACATGACTGTAAATATTAAATCTAGGTGCAAGAACTCTGAGAAGTGGTGCTCTGTGTCATATTGTAAGGTCACAGTGGCTTGGTTTTGATGTAACATTGAAGGATGGTCTCATAAACACACTTGAAGGCCCCCTCTACACTGGCATATAATGCAGTTTGGAATTGCATTATATGGTCAGTGTAGACTCATATAATTGTATTTATTTGAAACATTTATATTCTGCCCTTCTCACCCTGAAGGGGACTCAAGGCAGAGCACAACATATATATAGCAAGCATTCCATATCAGGAAATAAAATAACTATAAATATAAACACACACGAAAATCAGTTATATCTATTTTAAAATCAGTCGTTTAAAACCATGCTGGCTTCGGTCGGCGGAGTGGGTTTCCTATTGTTGCCTTATTGCCAGGGGTGGTCTATCCGTTACGGCAAGTACGTGGCTGCATAGGGCGCCACCTGGGAGGGGCGCCGCGCTGCCCGCGCTGCCCGTGCTGCCCGTGCCGCCCACGCCTCTGCATGCATGGAGATTTTTGCGCATGCGCAGAAGTTCCTACAGGCGCTATAACGGCCGTAGGAGCTTCTGCGCATGCGCGAATTTCCGTGCATGTGTACTGGCTCCCGAGCGCGCCTCCAGCTTTGGAGCCAGTGCGCATGCATGCAGATTCATGCATGCGCACTGGCTCCAAAGCTGGAGGCGCACTCGGGAGCCAGTGCGCATGTGCAGAGATTTCCGCGCATGCGCACTGGCTCCAGAGCGTGACTCACATTCGGGAGCCAGTGCGCATGTGCGCAGATTCGTGCATGTGCACTGGCTCCAAAGCTGGAGGCGCGCTCAGGAGCCAGTGTGCATGCGCGGAGATTCACGCATGCGCACTGGCTCCAGACCGTGACTACACTCGGGAGCCACTGGGGGGGGGTGCCAAAATAATATTCGCTTCCCCCCCCCCGGGATAGGTAGGACCGCCCCTGCTTATTGCACTGTCCCAAAGACTTGATCCCACAGTCAGGTTTTTACCATCTTTCTGAAGAACAGGAGGGAGGAGTTGATCTAATCCCACCAGGAAGGGACTTCCATAGCCGAGGGCAATCACTGAGAAGACCCTCTGTTCTCCCCGCCAAACACGTCTGTGACATTGGCAGGACCGAGAGCAGGGCCTCCCCAGAAGATCTTAGTCTTCATGGTGTTTCATAAAGGGTAAACTGGTGTTCAGACAGGTAAACTGGGCTGTGGCTGTTTAGTGCTTTATAAGCCAAAGCCAGCACTTTGAATTGTGCCTGGTAACAAACAGGTACCCAGTGGAGTTGACGTAACATGGGAGTTGTGTACTCCCTGTATGCCGCCCCAGTTATTAACGTCACTGCCTCTAGTTGGAATATTTGAAGCTTCCAAACAGTCTTCAAAGGCAACACCACATAGAGATCATTCCAGTTATCTATCCTGGATGTAACAAGAGCATGGACCACTGTGGCCACGTCTGACTTCCCAAGGTATGGGTGCAACTAGCACACAAGTTTTAATTGAGTGAAAGTAACCTGAGATTCCAGGCTCAGCGATGAGTCCAGGAGGACTCCCAAGCTGCGAACCTGCGCTTTCAAGGGGAGTGTAACCTCATCCAGCACAGGCTGTAACCCTATACCCTGTTCTTTAACTGCATTGAACTGCATTTTGAGTTTACGCTAGAGGAGGATGATACACTGCATTATTATAGATGGAGATGGAGCTGAAGTGTTGTACATGGTGGTCAGCTATCCTCCTCCTCTAGTTTAGTCATGAGGTGGAGAGACTGGAAGTTTGAACTTCCATTTTGACAAACCACAACTGATTGCTATATAGTGGTAGCCACTGATTGAACCATCCACAGCTTGAAAATATTTTTTTTATCTGAAAAGCAAACCTTGATGTCACCATCTACAGTGTAGAATCAATGCAACTTGGTATTATTTTAATTGCATTGGCTCAATGCTATAACATACTGGGATTTGTCGCTGGAGTGGCAGCATCACTCTTTGGCTGAGAAGGTGAAATGATTTCATACCATTGAGCCCTGAGTGTTAATGTGGTGTCAAACTACATTAATTCTACAGTGAAGATACACCCTGAGTCAGACCCTTGGCCACTTTAGCCCATTATCGCCTTTTCCATCTGGCACAAGTTCACAAAGCCTGCCGGCAAGAGGTCTTCTATGTCACTTGTCATCCAGTGCTTTTGTCTGGGGATTTAACCTGGATCCTTTGAATGAGTTACTTCTTTCCTTGACCAGAGCATAGCCTTTCAGCTATTACATATTACCATATTTACTCAAGTATACGCCGGGGTTTTAGCTCCTTTTTTAGGCTGAAAAAGTCCCCCTCAGCTTATACTCAAGTCAAGGTGATTTATTATTTTACTGGGTTATTATTATTATTATTTTATTACATTTATTATTTTAATCTATTATTGTTATTACATTTCCATTATTTTATTATATTATTACTACATTTATTATTTAGCTCTAGTTATTATTATTGCATTTATTATTTTACTTTATTATTGTTATTATTCTTACATTTCCATTATTTTACTCTATTATTATTATTAAATTTATTATTTTACTCTCTTTGGAAGGCTACGTAAGCGCATTTCCATTGAAGAAGGTTAGATTAATGGTTTAATATTTTGTGATGTGTTGTTTGGGCACAGCCCATGAAAGCCGCTCCGAGTCCCCTCCGGGGAGATGGATGCGGGTTAGAAATAAAATTTTATTATTATTATTATTTAATCAGAGTTGGACAGTCTGATCTTAAATTACAGTTTTATGTAAATATTCAAAAACATTTAACCTACTGATGCCTCAATTAATGTAATTTTATCGGTATCTATTTTTTATTTTATTTTTGAAATTTACCAGTAGCTGCTGCATTTCCCACACCCGACTTATATTCGAGTCAATACATTTCCCCAATTTTTTGTGGTCAAATTAGGTGCCTTAGCTTATATTTGGGTTGGCTTATACTTGAGTATATATGGTACATATGTAATAGCTGAAAGTATTACTTATAGCTGAAGTTTTACATATACTTCCAGAATCCAGTTCTATGAATAAGAGAAAGCAAAGTGAATGAATTTTATATAGGTCCAAATCTCCATAAAATACTGTGTTTCAATGTCTATGTATAGCTTAGTTCACAATGAGCCAGAGTTGAGTAATTGTGGTTAATAACTGGCTGCTACTTCCTTTGGGTAGACAACAAACCCATAATCTCTATCCTTCTTTCTATTGGCGATTATTGAGATTTCAGTTTGCCCTAACATTGTCTGAAGGCACGACGCTTGCAGGTGCGAACATCCAGCTACAATTGCCTTGCCTGTCTCTTCCTATAAGGTTGGCTTTCTTTCTAACATAATCACAGACCCTCAGCAAGCAGAGACCAATCACAGTCAAATCATTGTGGCATTTGAGCCAGAAAAGCCAAATGGGCTTCCCTGTGGTGGTGCAAATATAATAATAGAAAGGAATGGCTTACAATCACTATACTTTAATAGCACTTTGAAGTCAGCCTTTTAAGTTGAGTTGTAGCTTCCCCCTAAGTAATGGTAGGCTGAGCCCTGCTTAATGTCATATGAAATATTTCCTCCTTTCTTCCCTTCCAACCTCTTTTCCTTTCAGCATTGTATATTCAAAGGCCGCAGTAAATGTCAGGCTATTCTGCACCTCCAGCCCATGAGTCAGTGCAGTTGTTTCTGATTTGGTCTTGCCTCAAACATTTTGACTGATATGTGGTGTGGATAGGATTTCCTCCCCTTTTCAGACAAGGTGAAGGTCATACCTAAGGTTCACAGACCTGAGGGACTGGCTCTGTGTCTCTAGTTTTCATGGGTCATTTCCAAGTAAGAGATGTGGATGTAAACTCTCCAGTTTTGGTACAGGCAAGAGGAAAGGGCTGTGTGTAAAGCTCCAGCTCAACTAATAGAGCAGCAGCTTGCAACTATTTGCAAGGCTTAATTGATTTATTGCTACAACTTGCAAATAATATGTATACATTGAGTTAATGTCCTCTTCAGCCACACCGTTGTTGTTGCTCGCCCTCCATTCTGTTCTGCATCCACTCTGCTGTTAAACTACGGAGAACCCAGTTGGAATGATCAATAGCATTTCTTTGCTGAGGTCCTTGACTGAATTTCTTCTTTTTATTTTATTTATTTTTATTTATTTACAGTATTTATATTCTGCAGGGGACTCAGGGTGGATTACAATGCACCTATACATGGCAAATATTCAATGCCATTTAGACATACAACATATGAAGCCAGACACAGAGGCAATTTAACATTCCAGCTTTTTCCGGCTTCATGAGGGTATGCTCAGTTCCAGCCACAGGGGGAGCTTCCACTTCACCTTCCACTTGTGACACTGGGTCCTTTGATGGAGAACTTCCTCATTTTTCTGCACACTGCTGGAAGGTATTATGGTGTTGTAAATTAGTTAAATTAACTTCCCCGCATAAAGCGGTACCTAAATTTCCTATTTGACAGATGCAACTGACTTTCAGGCTGCATAGGTCAACAGCAAGCTAGACTATTAATGGCCAAGAGCTTACTCTGGCTTCGAACTCATGACCCCTCGGTCAGTAGTGATTTAATGCAGCTGGCTACTAACTAGCTGTGCCACAGTCCGGTCTTTTTGGCAAAACCTCCATTAGGATGTGTGTTTGCTAAATTATTATTAAGTTGACATATTATCATTTACCTGCTCTGCCGTTGAGGTCTTCAGACTGTACTTGTTCTGGTTCCTCTCTTGCACCATGGGTGGCCCTGTTGGGAGTACATGACTCCTGACAGCTTTGCTCACAGGTTCAGTGGAAACAGACAAGCCTGCTCACCATGACAAGGTGATGATCCAGCAAGGGATGAGAGTCATTCGTTAATGTCTAAAAATTCGTTAATATCTAAAAATCGGGATCCAGGACACACACATATTCTTAACTTACTTACTTCATACTTAGGCAATTCCCTGTAGCTTGAGGATGATTGTCTTCCAGGTGTGGTGTCTTGGCAGTGGCTCTGTAGGTGGCCGTGGAGCCTTATTCTTGATCCGCATGTTCTCCTGCATTGAGGGCATCGGTTTCCAGACGGAAAGTGGTCCCGGTCAGAGTTGGCTTGATACACCTTCCTCTTGGCACATTCCTCTCTTTCACCCTCCATTCGTGCCTCTTTGAATTCCACAGCACTGCTGGTCACAGCTGACCTCCAGTTAGAGTGCTCAAGGGCTAGGGCTTCCCAGTTCTCGGTGTCTATGCCAGAGGTTTTAAGGTTGGCTTTAAACCCATCTTTAAATTTCTTTTCCTGTCCATCAACATTACGTTTCCTGTTCTTGAGTTCGGAGTAGAGTAACTGCTTTGAGAGATGGTTGTTGGTTGATGCCTGCTTTATATATTGTTATAATGTTGTTGTTTTATTTTGTTTTATACTGTTGTTTGCATTTTAATGTGTTACTTTTAAATTATGTTGTTCGGACTTGGACCCCTGTAAGCTGCCCTGAGTCCCTTCGGGGAGATAGATGGAGGCAGGGTACAAAAATAAAGTTATTATTATTATTATTATTGAATGTTTGCCAGTACCTGTTTACACTGTAATCTGCTCTGAGTCCCCATGGGGAGAAGAGCAGAATATAAAGTGTTGTTGTTGTTGTTATTGTTGTAATAATAATAATAATAAGTAAACTCTGCTTTGGGGATGTATATAGGGAGAAGAAATATAATTATTTTTCCACTATCAACTTTTTGCTTCTAAATTTTGCCTTTAAAAAAGCATTCAGAATTGCCACTGGAGATTTTTCTTTCATTTTACAACCGCCCCCAAAACCCCCAAAACAAAGCAAAACAAAAAAAGAAACCCTGCTGACAGAGCGGGAGGTATTTCAGAAGAAAACGGATGTAGAATGAAAAGATCGAAACTTTCGTGTCCATGTGTCATAATGAGTCTAATCCAGATCAGGGTTCAGTATGATTACTTTTCAGTAAACAAAAACAAGGAAGGAAGCTGCATGATGTAGAATTAATGTGTCTTTTTCTGAGAAGTAAACATTAAGAATTAACAAATACTTATTTCTTATTTCTCTCCCAAGTTTAACTTCCAAAGCTGCTACCACATTGTCCCCCTCATGGTGTAATATGAAGATAGGCGTATCAGCGCCTTCAAAGTTTAAAATGTTTATTTCAAATTAAATATTTAGAATGATCTTCTTTATATTTGTTATTGTGATGCAAGAATAGTGAGTTCAACATTAATCTGCAGGAAATGTCTCTGAGTCAGTTCAAAACTCATTCAAAGTTACTGTGTGCTTTTTAAAAAGTAGATTCTGAACTGGAGTGGAACATTAGTTTGGAAATATTGATGAAACAGACTCCTTTCCTTTACAAAATACTGAACACATTTAACACATTAATAAACATTTAAAACATTTTAAACGCAATGGGACAAAAATAGAGAAGGGCGGAGATGACATACGAGCCATATCCAAATATGGCGACGGAGACTTCGAAATGGCAAATCCACTTCCTGTTTCATTAACTCTCTTTGTAACCACTTCAAAAGTCAAGAACATCCGAATTACATCTGAATTTTGGATGTAGTTGATGTTTGTAAACAGGCCTAATGATTTCCACTCCGGTGGGAAGCTTCCCATCTACAAGGTGAACTATCATAGCGATGAAGGTGAAAAATAAAGTTGGGGCAATAACACATACTTATTTGTCACCTGATTCCACCTTAAATGGGTCACTTTGGGAGCCATTGCTGTCCAAGACTGTTGTCATGATGGAGGAGCCACAGGATGTTCACAAATTTGTTAGGGCACCCAATTTTCACAGATGAAAACTATGTCATATATTGCCAAGTAACCTTGTAGTGTAGTCAAGATGGCAAAAGGTATTAAGGAAGAACACACAAACTGGCAGAAGCTGCAGCAGGCAACATATTACTCATTAGGTTCCCAATGGGAAACTTTAGCTTTTTTGGTGTCATAAAGACATTTAGGAGCCTTGGCCAAGCAACTGAGTGGTGTATATATTTAACCTTTATCTGCTCAACAACTAAAACACTGTGGGAAATTCCTTATGGCAGTGTTTCTCAACCTTACTAATGCCACAACCCCTTAATACAGTTCTTCAGGTTGTGGTGAACCCGAACCATAACATTATTGTTGTTGCTACTTCATAACTGTAATTTTGCTACTGTTATGAATCTGTTATAATTTTGTCATTTGGAAGTTGTAATTGCTGGGATATATAGTTAGCCTATAATCAAAGAGCATTCTGAACTCCACCAAAGATGGAATTGAAACAAACTTGGCACACAGAACTCCCATGACGAACAGAAAATACTGGAAGGATTTGATGGGCATTGACCTTGAGTTTTGGAGTAGTAGTTCACCTAAACCCAGAGACTCAAACAATTATGGATCTGGACCAAACTTGGCACTAATACTCAATATGTCCAAATGGAAACACTGGTGGAGTTTGGAAAAATTAGACATTGACATTTGGGAGTTGTAGTATCTGGGATTTATAGTTCACCTATAATCAAAGAGCATTCTGAACCTTACCAACAATAGAACTGGGCCAAACTTTCCACACAGAACTGCCACAGTCAACAGAAAATACTGTGTTTTCTGATGGTCTTTGGCGACCCCTCTGACACCCCCTCATGACACCACCCTCCAAGGGGCCTGACGCCCAGGTTGAGAAACACTGCCTTATGGGTCATTTTTCCTCCTCCAACACCCAGTAGGCTGGATGACTACTCCAAAATCTTTTTCAGAGTTCTTGGAAGTGACCTGATATTTCTGGTTACAATTTTGAAATGGAATCTGATGAAAATAGAAAGTTTTGCGTTGGGGGGGGGGCAGGGGGTGTCTTTTGGTGTGGAGACGGGTGCATTTGTGTACATTTGGGAGTGGATGGGGAGGTTCAACATGGTTTTAGGTTGAAACCTTCAAATACCAATTTTAAAAGGGTTTTCTGGAGTCTTTGGAGGACTGTCAGGGGCCACACTTTGACCCTGTATGAGCCGGAATGTGAAGGACAAGCTGTTTGGTTTCTTTAACTGCTTGCAATCCCACTGGGAACAATAACGTTTCTGAGGTCTTTTCCTTTATCAAAGAGTAACCAACAGCAATGTCTGTGCATTTGGGCTTAGGGGAAGGTCTGCCAAAAAGACGAATTTTAGATAGGTTGGTAATTCAGAGGCATAAGAACATATTCAACATCTGGAAGAGATGCTTAAGAGCGCCTTTGTTTTATCATGCTGATTTAGATATTATGCTAATGAAACCCTTGCTGAGACTTCTCTGTGCCCAAAACAGTTTAATGGCTACTTTGATGATAGGGACCATCACACTATATTTCATGACAGCTTGGTCATAATAATAAACTCCAAATTAATTGGTAATGAATTGGGATGTTATGGCTCATAACTATGCCACCAATTAATGGAATATGACGAAAGAGTTCCTCATAATTACTAAAATCATGAAGTTCAGACTATGCTAAGGAGGTAATGAAGTTTCCCTTCAGCTGTCTAACTCCCTTGCTGAATATAGTCAGTACAACTAGAGAACAAAGAAACTGCAATTCCTCATGTCCCACAGGACCGACTGTTTTATTAAGTCATTAATAAAGATGTTGAACAGGACTGGGCCCAGGACGGAACCCTGCTTATGGCACTCCACTCGTCACTTCTTTCTAGGGTGAAGAGGAAGCATTGGTGAGCACCCTCTGGGTTTGTTCATTTAACCAATTCATTTAGACTAGATAGCTCACGCAGCCACCCTAAACGCTCTGATTGTTGAGCTCTGAAGATTTTATTTCATTACTGCACAGATTAGTAGGTGAATCATTAGAATCATAGAGTTGGAAGAGACCACATGGACCATCTAGTTCAACTCCCTGCCATGCAGGACAAGCACAATCAAAGTACCCCTGGCAGATGGCCTTCCACCCTCTGTTTAAAAGCCTCTAAAGAAGCAGAGTTCCACTGCTGAACAGCTCTTCTTATGTTCAGGAACTTCTTCCTAATGTTCAGGTAGAATCTCCTTTCCTGTCTTTGAACCCATTGCTCCGAGTCCTAATCTCCAGGGCAGCAGAAAACAAGCTTGCTCCCTTTTCCTTATGACATCCTTTCACACATTTAAACATGGCAATCTCAACCTTTTCTTCTGCAGGCTAAACATACCCAATTTTTAAGGCACTCCTCACAGGACATGGTCTCCAGCCTTCTGATCACTAAAATGATCATTTTGTGATAGGTGACATCACATAGACATTGGCAAAAGGACAAGGCTGGGGTAAAGGGAAATGAAAAAGAACTACATGTATTCAGAATAGAATACAAAACCAGTAAATATAGCAATGTGATAAACAGATATATGTGGTGTATTGAATGAGATTTATGAGTCAATGCAAATAAGAAATTATAAATCTCATTCAATACACCACATATATCTGTTTACTTACCACACTGCTATATTTATTGCTTTTGTATTCTCATCTGAAGATGTGTAGTTCTTTTTTTGTTTCCTTTTACCCCAGATTTGTCCTTTTGCGGTTCGCTAGCCTTCCCACAGTCTTTTAGTGTATTTATTTATTTATTTGTCATGTTTCTATACCGCCCCTCTCAGCCCGAAGGCGACTCGGGACGGTTTACACAGGCAGTCTCTGCCCTCAATACAACACAGCAACAAGTCAACCCCCCCCCAGAGAAAAACATATAACAATTTACAATTAAAAACATACAATTGCAGCCTCAGCGTCATGTTGAAATCAGTTTCCATCGCATCATCGTCATTCCATATATCTCATTAAGCCTTATATTTCATCAGCAAATGCCTGCTCAAATAGCCAGGTCTTGACTTTCTTGCGAAATGTCAGGAGGGAGGGGGCCGACGTTGCCATTGCATGATTGCGATGCCACAGCTATGTGGTCATGCTAAATCACATAGACATTGCCATTGCATGATTGCGATGCCACAGCTATGTGGTCATGCTTCCAGGTGGGCAACATAATTTATTATTTATTTATTTAAAATTTATGTACCCCGACCTTCTCACCTCCATGGAGGAACTCAGACCGGCTTACAGTAAAATTCAATGCCATACAAATTTAAAACATCTTAAAACAGCATATTAAAATATATAAAAACAGAGATACATAAAACCACATTGCCATTAAAACCACATTCAGCTCGGTCTAAAAAAGTTGTCACCCATTTCAGATTGAAATCAATCTCAGCTTATTCTGGGAAGACCTCGTTCCACATCCAAGTCTTCATCCGCCTCCTGAAGGACAACAGGGAGGGGGCAGATCTAATATCGCTTGGGAGGGAGTTCCACAGCTGAGGGGCCACAACAGAGAAGGCCTTGTCTCTCGTCCCCATCAGACACGCTTGCGAACATGGCGGGATCGAGAGCAGGACCTCTGTGGAGGATCTTAATGTCCTTGATGGTTCATAGGGGAGAATTCGTTCGGACAAGTAAACTGGGCCGGAACCGTATAGGGTTTTATAGGTTAAAACCACCACTTTGAATTGTGCTCGGAAACTAATTGGCAGCCAATGGAGCTGGTGCAACGAGGGAGTTGTATGCTCCCTGTACCCTGCTCCTGTTAGTAACCTGGCTGCCGAGCGTTGGGACTAATTGCAGTTTCCGAGCAGTCTTCAGAGGCAACCCCATGTAGAGAGCATTGCAGTAGTCTATTCGAGATGTAACCATGGATTACCGTGGCCAAGTCAGACTTCCCAAAGTATAGGCACAGCTGGTGCACAAGCTTTAACTGTGCAAAAGCTCTCCCAGCCACTGCCGAGACCTGGGGCTCCAAGCTCAGCGATGAGTCCAGGATCACTCCCAAACTGCGGACCTATGTGTTCAGGGGGAGAGTAACCCAGTCAAGCACAGGCCGTAACCCTCTTTTCTCTCTGAACTCTCTTTTCTCTCTTTTTAAAAAAAATTTAAGCATCAAGAGTGAATGCCATCAAAAAAGCTGGGGACATCATCAAATGAGATAAGTCCTGGCAGCTTTATTGAGGGGAGATGACAGACTGGCAACAACATCTTGAGTTTTTGACCTCTTATCATAGAGCAAGAGTAGAAAGGAACATCAGTCAAATGGCAAACTCCTCTTTTGCTTGTAGAAAGTTCTGTGTTCACTTCTGTCATGTCCAAGTAAAAAAGATCAGTTAGCAGGTGGCAGGAATGACCTGGCAGGAATTATCTCGGGCAGTTACACCTTTGCAAAATGACTATGCAGCCCAAGTAGACCAAGGATATCAGATTTCTATCCTCACCTGACTTCTCATTTCTTTCCTGAGAATCCCAAGGCAAAGTAGATGAGGGAGTTAGATGAGTTACAGGAACAAACAGTTTCAGACTTAAATTATGTTTGAAACATCTCAGGCTGACTTCCCAAAGGGCACTATTTAATGAACTTTCCAATTTAATCTTGCTAAGTACCATCGCAACATGGAATTGTGCTATTGTTTGTGCCAAGGTCTCTGCAGAATGATAATAAAGTGTGAACTTCTGTGGAGAATAAAACAATAATGGTGCTTCAGATATTAAGAATACTATTGATTTCTGTAGCTTATTGTCCTGCTGCTTTTAATGTGATCTTAATGTATTTTGAAATTGCCTTTCTCATTGAAGGACAATATTTGAAATCTTGTGTTGTGCTTAAAAAGAACATGGAGAGCCAATGTAGTGCAGAAGTTTGACTGTTGTTCTACAATTCATGAGACTAGGGCTCAAATCCTTGCTCATCCTGGAAACCCATTGGTTGACTTTGGGCAAATCATATGCTTTCAGCCCCAAAGGAAGGGAAAGGCAAGCCCCTATGAAAAAATCTTGCCAAGAAAACCCTACAATAGTTTACTTCAGAAACAACTTGGAAGTTACACAGCAGCGACAATAAAATACATGATTTATTTGAAGCAAGCTTGAGGGGATTACAAAACACTTCGTCTCATGATCCAGGAAGTTTCAGGACTGCATGAATGCAGTATGGACAGTGTGGCTGCTGCTGACTTCTGTAACACATTTAAAACAGCCAAATCATTACTTGCTACATGTAGTAATGCCTTTGGATTCATTAACATTGCAGTGTATAGAATTAAATGGCCACATACTGTAAACAGTATGTTTATGGTTGTATTATGCACAGTGTTTTGGTCATCTGTCCAGTGTCGTGCGATGAGGCCAGCAAGTCCACTTTTTTCCATCTTAGACAGGCGAGGCGGAGCAACCTGGCCATGGTGATCCAAGCCACGGTCATCTCGAGACTGGACTACTGCAACGCACTCTACGTTGGCCTTCCTCTGTCGGTGATCCGGAAGCTCAGGCTGGTGCAGAATTCTGCCGCCCGACTCCTGTCTGGAGCACCAGCAGGCAGTCACATAACACCTACCTTGCAGGACCTGCACTGGCTGCCAATTGAGCACCGGATCACTTTCAAAGTGTTGGTTCTTACCTTCAAGGCCTTACACGGCTTGGGGCCAGCATACCTGAGGGACCGTCTCTCCCCCTATTGTCCAATGAGATCACTGCGGTCAGAGGGGGCCAACCTCTTAGACGTTCCCTCGGAAAGGCTGGTGCGTTTGACAGCAACCCGTAGGAGGGCGTTTTCCGTCATTGCGCCCACACTGTGGAACGCCCTCCCGGCGGAAACACGCGCTATCCAGGACTTGCTCCCCTTTAGACGGGCTTGCAAGACCTATCTTTTCCGCCAGGCTTTTGACCTGTAGGTCTTGCCCCTCTGTAGCCCTTCTGTTTTTAATTGTCATCTGTGGTGACGTGTCGCACCTCAGATTCTTAACTATTGTACTATTTTAATTGCTGATTTGTTGTTGTTTTAACCACTGTTGTTGTTTTATTGTGCCTGTATGGCTCTTGTGAGCCGCCCTGAGCCCCTCCGGGAGTGGCGGCATAGAAGCATGAGTAATAAATAAATAAATAAATTAAAAATGGCATTTTTTTTGTTTCCCTAATTTTCTGAACGCTGGTCAGACTATTTATTTATTTATTTATTTATTTATTAGTTGGTCTTGTATGCCGCAACTCCCTGAGGGCTCAGAGCGGCTCACAGTCCACATAAAAGCATAAAACAGGATAAAACATCAGGGTAAACTAAACAAGTTACAAATTTCAACAGACAAATGCCAACCGAAAGAGATAGGTCTTTTGGGCTCTTCATTGACTAGGCCTTATAGCTGGGGAGAGGAACCACATGGGCTTCCAGGAAATATTTCTTTTGGGCTCTTCATTGACAAGTGTATCGGTAGTTAGGCCTTATAGCTGGGGAGAGGAACCACATGGGCTTCCAGGTGTTGCTGGACTTTGCCTCCCAGCATTCCTTATAATTTGCTAAGTTGGCTGGGGATTCTGAAACTTGCAGTCCAACGCCCAGAGGGCTGCATCTTTCCCACTATTGACCTCTACAGTTAGAGGATAAGTTCTTGTTCAGACCAGGTTACATCAAAGTGCAGATAAAGCCCAAGAACACTAAATTGCCCTGCTTTTGGTCCCAGTATATGAATGCAATGTTTCTCTTGTTAGATGGCGGAATGTTAATTTCAGAAACATTAGACCCTAGAACTGTGGTTCTCAACTTGTGGGTCCTTCTGATATGGATTTGGCTTCCTAGATATAGATTAGTACTACCAGTAAGACACTGTTCTAATTCCAACCCTAGATCAAACTGCTAGTTATTATGAATAAATCACTCTACAGCTTAGGGCCCCCTAGTGGTGCAGTGGGTTAAACTGCTGAGCTTGCTGACCGAAAGATTGGTGGTTCGAATCCAGGAAGCAGGGTGAGCTCCCACTATTAGCCCCAGTTTCTTCCAACCTAGCAATTTCAAAACATGCAAATGTGAATAGGTCAATAGGTACCACTTCTGCGGGAAGGTAATGGCTCACCATGCAGTCATGCTGGCCACATGACCTTGGAGGTGTCTATGGACAACACCGGCTCTTTGGTTTAGAAATGGAGATGAGCACCACCCCCCAGAGTTGGACACGACTGGACTTAATGTCAGTGAAACCTTTACCTTTTTACTATACAGCTTGGGTCTAAATAATTGTATTTCCTTTAAAAACCTGTTGTGGATACATCTGCATTATAGAATCAATGCAGTTTAACACTACTTTCACTATTATGGCTCCATTCTATGGAGTTTTGATAGATATAGCTTGGTGAAGTACTAACACTCTTTGGCAGAGAAGGCTGAAGATTGTGTAGAACTATAACTCCCAAGATTCAATACCATTCAGCCATAGCAGTGAAAGTTATGTCAAACTGCATTAATTCTGCAGTGTAGGTACTTTCAGTTCCTGTGCCCTTCCTCATTAGTAACTTTCACCAGCTTGATCACACTCTGAAGTTGCTTAGCCTTATTCATCCCCCTTTTAATCTGTAAAATACTCAAACGGTCACAAATATTGATATTGAAGAGTACTGATTTTTAATTTTGCTAATTTGGAGGTCATTAGATGGGTTTAACAATGTTTTAGGTCTACAACTCTCAGAATTTCCAAACTGTCATGACGACTGCAAGGATTATGGAAGTTGTAGTCCAATAAAATGTAAAAATATTTTTCCAAGTTCTGCTGCAAAGCCCAGTTTGAACAGAGCTTAGAAAGGTTACTGGGTAGGGGCTTCTGGGATTTGGAATGACTTTGAAAAGTTTCAATTTGAACTTCAGAGGACATTTTTTTTAAACCTATCAAAATATGCTCTAACTGCAGGGGACAGAAGGCCTGTTTGACCTTTCCAGAAAGAGCACAGGAAATTAGGGTCTCCAGTCAAAACATTCAGCAAAGCCAGAGCAGGACCCAAAGCCCAAAACTCAACATTTGCCTGATGGGAAAAAGCTGTTGTTAATTAGAAACACTCTCAACCCTCCAGAGTAAGATAACATTTACATTTCAGAAAACCCCATTATAGGGTGGCCTGGCAAGAAAGCTTTCATGACATCTGACGTAAATGATGAATCAAAGCAGTTTAAATCTGCCTGCTACTTTCTGAGCCTAATGGCATCTCTTTCACTTTAAAATAAGATGGGATTTTAAAATGTAACTTTTCTGTCAGATGAAACAATCTGCCATATGACTGAGGATTCTGTTTCCTTCTTTGTTTCTCTTTCCTTTCTTCAAAGATTATGCTAGATCTCTGATCCCCGGAGTTATTTCGTGGTCTGCAAATATTTCCTTGCTGCGGTGGAGGGGATTTGCTTTTCAAAATTGGTTTCAGTGCTTTAAATGCTAAGGATAAGATCCAAGACTTCATTTTGTAGGTTATGGACATTTTTGATTTAGGTTCATATTTATTCATTTGAGGATTGATCACATACGGGGAAATGCTATGTAGTTTATTTCTATGGTTTCTCATTTTCATTGGATACCATTTTAAATTGCTTTAAGTTCTGTTGATTGTTTAATTTCATTTGTAATTTTCTTGTATTGTGAACTTTGTCTCTGTTTTGCAAGCCACTTAAGAGGTCCAGAGCATGGGGGAAAGGTAGGATACAATTGTGCTGCCGGGCACAATTCAACATGCTGGCTTTAGCCTATAAAGCCCTAAATCAGGGGTGCTCACACTTTTTCAGCATGCGAGTTACTCTTAAAGCAACCAAGTTCAAAAGATCTACCTGCCCCCGCCGCCGTGCGCTCCACGCGTTCCCGCCGCTGTGCACTCTTGCCACTGCGCGTGCTCCTGCTGCGGTTTTCCGCCCGCGTAGCGCTTCTTCCGCCTGCGGGGCATTGCAGGAAGGAGAAAGCACAAGGTGGGGCATCCAGAGGCAACGGAGGCTACACAGCTGCTTCTGGACGAGAGAGAAGCAGCGCTCTCTCTCCAGAGGCCCCGCCTCATGCTTCCTTCTTCCTGCAATGCCCCACAGGCGAAAGAAGCACCGCGAGAGCGGAAGTCAGCAACAGGAGTGTGCGTGCGCACAGGGTGTGCGCGCGCATGGCAGGAGTGCCCCATCTGGCTGGTGAGGCCCGAAGATCACCTGGAAGAGGGCCAAAGATCTACTAGTAACTCCCGAGCTACCTAATGAGCACCCCTGCCCTAAATGGTTCTGGTCCAACTCACCTGTTGGAATGTACAGTATCTCCCCCTATGAACCAGCTAGAGCAGTGTTTCTCAACCTGGGTGTCGGGAAGGTAATGAAGGGGTTTCAGAGAGGTCACCAAAGACCAATCGAAAACACATATTTCTGATGGTCTTAGGAACCCCTTTGACAGAGAGGGCTGAAGATCTCTCCGCCTGTCCTTCTCTTCCTTTTTGGAAACAGACAGCAAAGCCTCTCACCAAAAGCCTTCCTTCTCTGTCATTGGCCGGCCTCTCAGCCAAGAGGAGGGCTGTTTCTGATGCTCCAAGCAGGGAGGGGAGGGCAGACATGCTCAGTGTGGTGCGCATGTGTGGGTGAGGGAGAGCGTGCTAGGCTGGAGGGAGCCTCATGCAAGCAAGTTCCTTCAAGGCATGGGGGGTTCTGTGTGGGAAGTTTGGCCCAATTCTATCATTGGTGGGGTTTAGAATGCTCTTTCATTGTAGGTGAACTATAAATCCCAGCAACTACAACTCCCAAATGTCAAAGTCTTTCCTTCTCCCAAACTCCTTCAGTGTTCACATTTGGGCATTGTGACGCCCCTATGAGGCTGAAATTACATCTGCAGTTTGTATTTTGCTGCCCTTACCTGCAAAGGTCTTTGTTTCTTTGTTTTGCTGTGTGCTTCTTTGTTTGGCCATGCGGCCACTCGATGGAGCTGCTTCCTGGCTCCAAACCTGGTGTCTCCGCCCTCAACTCCTCCCTTTACCGAAGTTTACCTAGGGGCTGGACATCCACTCTGGCCTCATTCCAAAGGACACAAGGACAAAGCAAGGCTGAATTTCAGCTAGCTGGGAAAAGCATTATTTCACCTACTGGCCTACCTGCTCTCAACCAAGCTGCAGTACAAAGGAGAACCCTTCTCACCATAGATTGCAGATTTGGGGCTTTTTCAAAACTTCCTTGGGTCTACAAAAGCCAGATAAAAGGCAGAACACCTGGAACTTGTAAGAGAGGAACCTTCGCTTTGCACAGGCAAGTGGATGAAACCCTTTGTTTAAAGGACACCTTTGAAACCAACTAAGCTTTTGGACCATCAGTTTTTACTGATTGTAAGCCAATAAACCTCTTTGAGTTCACCCTCTTCTGAGTCCTGAACTCATTCCTAAAGCCATTTCCAGGTCCCCTGCATATGGGAAGGCCTTACCTCTATTCCCAGGGCCAAAGCTTGTTTTGTCCAACCTTTAAAGCCCCTTTTTAGGCCCCGGGGACAGAAGAGGCATATTGAGTATACATGCCAAGTTTGGTCCAGATCCAACCTTGCTTGAGTCCACAGTGCTCTCTGGATGTAGGTGAACTACAACTCCAAAACTCAAGGTCAATGCCCACCAAACCCTTCCAGTAGTTTGCCTTGGTCATGGGAATTCTTTGTGCCAAGTTTGGTTCAATTCCATCGTTGGTGGAGTTCAAAATGCTCTTTGGTTGTAGGTGAATTATAAATCCCAGCAACTACAACCCCCAAATGACAAAATCAACCCTTCAAAACCTGATTATTTAAATTTGTGCCAAATTTGGTACAGTGAATGAAAATACATCCTGCATATCAGATATTTACATTACGATCCACAACAGTAGCAAAATCACAGTTGTGAAGTAGCAACAAAATTAATGTTATGGTTGGGGGTCACCACAACATGAGGAACTGTATTAATGGGTCGTGGCATTAGGAAGGTTGAGAACCATAGCCCTAAGTGGTTTTGGTCCAACTTTCCTGCCGGAAAACAAATCTCCCCCTATGAACCAGCTAGGCAGTGGTTCTCAACCTGTGGGTCCCCAGATGTTTAGGCCTTCAACTCCCAGAAATCCCAGCTGGTTTACCAGCTGTTAGGATTTCTGGGAGTTGTAGGCCAAAACATCTGGGGACCCACAGGTTGAGAACCACTGAGCTAGAGTGTTAAGATCTGCTGGGGAGGCCCTGCTCTCGGTCCCACCCCAGTCGCAAGTGCGACTGGTGGGGATGAGAGACGGGGCCTTCTCAATGGTATCCCCAAGTCTATGGAACTCCCTCCCCAATGATATTAGATTGGCCCCCTCCCTCCTTAACTTTAGAAAAAAAGTCCTGGCTCTGGGATAAGGCATTCTTGAATAGTGCAACACAGAATTGATATGCAGCAACATAAAATATGACTACGGTTATAGCTAGATGGTTTTAACAGTTTGTGTATTTGTATGTTGATGTTTAATGTGTTGTATTTTATTTATTTTTGTATTGCATTGAAGCGGCCAATCTGTAAGCTGCTCCGAGTCCCCCTCGGGGTGAGAAGAGCATGGTAAAAATATGGGAACTAAATAAAATAAATATAACTCAATAAAATTATTGTTATTGTTTTATGCATTTGTGGTAATCATGATCTCAAACCTGTGAGAGTGCTACGTTAGAGAGAAAATATTCATCAGATGACGTCCATCCTGAGGGTGCATCTATACTGTTGTATTAATGCTGTTTGATACCACTAACTCACATGGCTCAATGCTATGGACTCATAGTTATAGTGCCATAGACAAGACAGGTCTCTAATGGTGATGGGTAAGAGCTTGAGTTCAAACAGGGAAATTAATGGAAAGTTCACACCATTTCTACCCCTGTTGTTAAAGGATCACTAAACTTAAGAGGAATGCTATTTTGATCTTCCCGATGCTCTTATGGTAGAGAAGATACAACATCGATTGTAGACATAGCTTTTCAAGATGAGGGATGCATGAATGTATGGACAAATCCATCACTCACTCTTATATCTGTTCTTCCCTATGATCATGTGACCTACTGTATGACCAAAGAAATCTTTACAAAAATGTACATCTACGTGCATAAATTTAAACATCTCCTTTCAAAAACTGCATTTGTGAGTGGGTCAGCTTGAATTCAGCAAATCATTAGCAGAAGGGATGTATGGAGATGGAAATAGCTGATGCAGCCCCATCTCTCCCCAGTAGCCTCCCCAAAAGCTTTCTGAAGGTTGTGAAAACACCTCAAAATACAATGGACTGAGGTATATGGAATGGTAGGAGGAAGGAAGCAAGAAAACTGGGTGGAGATAGCATCCATGAAGGAAACTCACAAAAGCAAAAGAAATACTCCAATTGCACTAGTGCCTCAGCTAAATATAGATACACATTTCTTAGATGTGTTGGATGTTGATGAGCGAAGAGCTGGGGGATGGTGGGAGCAGGTCAACATGTCATCAGCTGTGTTTATCCCTTTCCTATCCACATTAAGCAGCCGATGTACAAACATCAAAAGCACCCCAAACAGCCTGCCAGCTAGCAAAGGATAATATTACCAGCTGCAAGATGTCCAGTGTTGTTTACCATCGGATTTTGCTTACTGTCCCTGTTAGTGCTTGCAGGAATGAAAGACCCAGATTTTTTGATTAGCTGGGTAGATTAGTTTTTGATTAGCTGCATGTCAACTGCACTCCTAGCTACTCCGTTTTCCCTGCAACCTTCACAATAGCTATGGGGAAATGGATTTTTTTTCAACAACAAAATAATCCAGTTAGACCTGATATAATACAAATAGTACTTTGAAGTTTTGGAGCTGCAATTAAGAACTATTACCTTAAAAGAAACCTGCTCCTGGTAGTGATTAAAAACTGATAAATTTGAATCAACAGACTTACTGATAGGGTTTACCAATATGGATAAACAAAATTTTCTTAGTACCATGACCATAGTTATTGTCATGAGCAAGGTTTGGACCTGAACATTTATTGTACCCAGTGGTGTGTCTGCAGTGTTCACCAAACTGCTTGTTGTGGGGACAAATAACAATTTTTTTTAAAAAAAGATTTTGATCTTACTGGTGCATACTGTATATACTCATGGATAAATCTAGAAATTTTAGTGAAAAAAACAATTTCCCAAAATCTGGGTTGACTTACTCATGGGTCAGTGTAAGTACTGTGCCTTAGTGTTCTCTCTCTCTCTCTCTCTCTCTCTCTCTCTCTCTCTCTCTCTCTCTCTCCCTCTCCCTCCCTCTCTCTCTCTCTCCCTCCCTCCCCTCTCTCCCTCTCCCTCTCTCCCTCTCTCCCTCTCTCCCTCTCTCCCTCTTACACACAAACATAGGAACCATCTCCTTCTTGGAACAGAATACTGAAAGGTAATACCTTAGTCCAACACTAACAACTACCTCTACTCTATCTCTATCACAGCACTGCTTTTTGCCTTTGAATTCCTAGGTAGAAAAATGGTAGTGATCAAGGGCAACTGGCCCTCTAAGGCAGTACTGGTGATTTCGCCTCTCTGCAGAATGGCCCTTGGCATATAAGACCCATCAAACTAGAGCATGGATCCACTTTAAATCCAGTTTCTGCCTCCTGCAGAATTATGGGGTTTGTAGTTTAAGGAGGGGCCTTTAAACTGCTAAGCCAGATGGTCCTGCGCCTCACTAAACTACAAAACCCAGAATTATTCTGGTGGCAGAAACTGGATTTAAAGTGGATCCATGTTCTAGCACAGTGATTCTTAACCTGCGTGCCGTGGACCACCAGTGGTCCATGAGGAGGAAAATCTGGTCCGCGAGTTCCTCCTAAATCCCAGGGCAAGCCCTCCACCAGATTCATGGATCTTCTCGGTTTCTTTTGGATCATGCCTTGAGCAACTGCCTTGCAGTCAAATGATGAAGTGCGTGGGCAAAACTGTATTCCTTGCCTGCTTTGTTGTGCAGCGCAACCCAGAAGTCGTCTTTGGGACCCAGGAGGAATCCCGCCATCTTTGCTGGCAATGAATTTGTGTGCTAGAATTGCAAATGAATTGAGGCATTTTGCTAGGAGCAAAATAGATTCTTATCTGATCAAACAGTTTGTAAGCCAAATGTAACCATATGTTGTTGTCTAAAGTTCCTTGTTAATGATTTGATTCACATTTCCCAGGGCTGCAGTATAACTGTTAGTTACAATTTACTCATAATGAAGAAATGTCTGGGAAAACTTGAGATTCCCATTACACTCAATTTTGGTTATTAGGTTATTTTCAAAAAGTATAACAAGGAGACAGATGCTCCCTCAGCATGTGTTAAATCATATGGTTATATCACCCCAAGGTTTCTTCCATCATTCAACCAAAACAGGTCAAATTGATTTTTTATTTTCCAATTGTATGAAGTGAATATTCTAGATTTTTCCAATCTCATATTTCAGTCTTGGAATAACACTGATATTGGCCCAGCAGTAAACATGGAAGCAAATGTTTACGCATCACTGGTTACTTATTATTAACTTATTATACTTGCATTACATTATGGTCTTAGGTTAATGAAGGGTAGCTTCACTCTTATGGCTATGTAACTACTTTTTAATTTTCTAAAATTTGATGAATGGCCCCACTGATGGTGGAGCAGGAATACGACTTTAAACGGCTTGCTCTTTTTGAGCATTGTGCTGTTATTTTATACCACATAGTTGTTTGGATGGGAAGATATCAGATATCTTGCTTTCCATTCAAATTTTTAGATACTTTTGAGAAATGGGAAAACGAAAAAGAATAGGAGAATAAGAGAATTTCTTTGCTCTGCATTCAAATTTTAGTTACTTTTGAGAAATGGGGAAAAAAATCATAAAATCAGGAGAGACCTTGAGGGCCATCCAGGAATACACAATAAAAGCACTTCCAACAGATAATAATAAACTTTATTTGTACCCCGCACCCATCTCCCCAACGGGGACTCGGGGCGACTCACATGAGGCCAAGCCCAAAGAGCAAATACAACAAAATAAAATCAAGAACATCAACAATAAACACAATAAACAATAAACGCAATAAAAATACATACAGATAAATAAAAAAGAAACAATATACAGCTATCTAAAATCACACTGACAGAAGGGCGGGCCACAGGCACAAATGTAAAGTGTTAAAATATCAGAGTGAGATAAACAAATGGTATCCTATACATGGGGGAGGGGGATAAACTCCAAGAACGGGGCATTAAAGAGAGCAATGGTGGAAATTTAATAATCACTCTCCAAAGGCACAGCAGAAGAGCCAGGTCTTCAGGTGTTTTTTAAAGATCTCCAAGGTGGGGGCTTTCCTAATCTCTCTGGGCAAGGAATTCCAGTGTCGGGGGGCCACAGCGGAAAAAGCCCTTTCCCTTGTGCCCAACAAATGAGTCTGTGAGACTGGCAGGGGCGACAGGAGGGCCTCCCCGGAGGAGTGGATGGTTCGAGCTGGTTCATGGAGATAACCGTCCAGCCTCTGTTTAAAAACCTCCAGAGAAGAAGACTCCAGGTGGTTCCAGACAGGCCTTTATCCCAAGAGCAACCGCATTTTAAAAATGCAGATGTTCCTGAAGGCCCATCTACACTCATGCCAGAAAGTGCATGCTTTCTGGGGTGGGTGTCCAGATGTTCTACTGGGACTTCCAGGATACTGTAACCCCCCTCCCCAGAAGCCCCCCATTAAAGGGGCTGTCTAGATCTGCCCTCCAACACACTCAGTATCTTTTATTGGGTCAGGAAGTTCTTCCTAAAAATAATTACTTTCAAATTTGAACAATGTCACTGACTACTACTTTGGGGTGGCTACAACTCCTCCAGCCAGCATTGCCATTGCTATGATGCCGGAGGGGGGGGGGGGGGCTAGGGCTGATGGTGGGAGCTCACCCTGACCTGCAGCTTGAACTGCCAACCTTTCAGCTGGCGGTTTAACCTGCTGTGCTATAACAGCCGCTATGGCAATGTTTGTTAATGCATATAGTATGTTACTGCATACAATTTTAAGAACATAAGAACATAAGAAGAGCCATGCTGAATCGGGCCTCAGCCCATCTAGTCCAGCATTCTGTGTCACACAGTGGCCCACTAGTTGTACACAGGAATCTCTAGCAGAAAGGAGGGCAAAACCCTCACCTGCTCCCGACCCCCACAACCAGTACCCGGGAAATCCTGCCTGCCTCCATCAACACAGAGGTGGCACTTGGATGTCCATTTCAGTAGCTACTGATTCCCTTGGTATCCATGAATCTGTCTAATCCTGCCTTGAAGCTGTCCAGGCTGACCGCTGTCACAACCTCCTCTGGAAGTGAGTTCCATAACCCAATGACCCTCTGGGTGAAGAAATATTTCCCTTTATTAGTCCTAACTTTCCTACCTTGGAGCTTTAGGGAGTGCCCCCTAGTCCTAGTGTTGTGTGACAGAGAAAATATTTTTTCTCTATTCACCCTTTCTATCCCATGCATGATTTTATACACTTCGATCAAGTCACCTCTTAAACGCCGTCTTTCAAGGCTGAAAAGACCAAGGCGTTGCAACCTGATTCGTAAGGGAGCTGCTCCATCCCTTGGATCATTCTTGTTGCCCTTTTCTGTACCTTTTCCAGTTCTGTTATAACCTTCTTGAGGTGCGGTGACCAGAATTGTACACAGTACTCCAGATGTGGCCTCACCATAGATTTGTAGAGAGGCAATACAACATTTGACGACCTATTTTCGATTCCCTTCCTGATCATGCCAAGCATAGAATTTGCTTTTTTACTGCTGCTGCGCACTGGGTTGACATCTTCATTGAGCTGTCCACCAAAACCCCGAGATCCCTTTCCTGGTTTGTCTCGGAAAGCTTTGACCCCATCAATTTGTAGGTGTAGTTGGGGTTCTTTGCCCCGATGTGCATGACTTTACACTTGTTTAGGTTAAAATGCATTTGCCACTTTGTTGCCCATTCACTCAATTTCGAGAGATCTTTCTGGAGCTCTTTACAATCAGTTTCATTTTTAACTACCCTGAACAATTTAGTGTCGTCTGCAAACTTTGCTACCTCAGAATTTACTCCTACATCCAGGTCATTAATGAATAAATTAAAAGTAACGGACCCAAAACTGAACTTTGGGGTACGCCACTTCTCACCTCTTTCCACCCAGAGAAATGTCCGTTTAATACCACCCTTTGTTTCCTACAGTTTAGCCAGGTTCCAATCCAGGACAAGACCTGTCCTCTGATTCCATGGCTGAAGAGCTTATTTAGGAGCCTTTGGTGAGGGACTTTGTCAAAAGCCTTTTGAAAGTCAAGGTAAACAATATCGACTGGGTCCCCTTTATCTATGTGTTTATTTACACCCTCAAAGAATTCTAACAAGTTAGTAAGACATGATTTGCCTTTGCAGAAACCATGTTGATTTTCCTTCAGCAATGCCTGTTCTTCTATGTGCTTAGTAATTTTTTCTTTAATAATGGTTTCCATCACTTTGCCTGGAACTGAGGTTAGACTAACTGGCCTATAATTACCTGGATCACCCCTGGATCCTTTCTTGAAGATCGGAGTTACATTTGCCTCCCTCCAGTCCTCGGGTACAGTGCCTGATCTTAGAGAAAGGTTATATATTTTGGCTAGAATTTCAGCAATTTCACACTTGAGTTCCTTAAGAACTCTGGGGTGGATGCCATCTGGCCCTGGTGATTTGTTGACCTTTTATTTAAGGTCATTGATTCCAGGGCTTGAATATCCTAAAGAAGTCCTAAATACACTTGGCTAGTCCTTGGAATAGAGATGGCCAATGAATACCGGGTGCTGTAGGTCAGTGTTTCCCAACCAGTGTGCCGTGGCACACTAGTGTGCCGTGAGCGATCATCAGGTGTGCCGTGGGAAATTGGAACCTCCAATACCCTTTCTTTCCCCTCCTGCCGAACACTTTTTCTTCTCCACTCGGGCTCCCTTCTTCCCAGCCTTGCTCTGCTTGGTTTGCCTAACTTTGCTCACGCTGCCGCTTCGGCGGGAGGGAGGAAGACGTGACCCATGCGGGCGCTACTGCGCAGACTCTCCCCACGTCTTCCTCCCTCCCCTCCACAGTGTTCTCTGGATATAAGTGAACTACAACTCCAAAAACTCAAGGTCAATGCCCACCAAACTCTTATAGTATTTTTTCTTGGTTATTGTAGTTCTGTGTGGGAAGTTTGATTCCATTCCATCATTGGTGGAGTTCAGAATGCTCTTTGATTGCTGGTGAACTATAACTCCCAGCTGTTGAGCAAGACCTTTGTGTGTGTCTTTCTGCCATTCCTGCCTGGATATCTATGTTGTGTGCATCAAAACAGGCCCAGGTTTCACACTGAGCGTATAAACACATTTAAAAACATATTAACTATATGTATTACTGTGTTAGAGTGTCATTTTGTGTCATTTTGGTTGGTGGTGTGCCCCAAGGATTTTGTAAATGTAAAAAATGTGCCACGGCTCAAAAAAGGTTGGGAAACACTGCTGTAGGTGATATTTTACAGGGGGGGGGGGGGGGAAAGGAAAACCATCTCTGAGTAAAATGGGCTCTTGGTAAATTGGGTTTTGGTTCCAGGATCTGCCATGGATACATAATCCATGGATGTGCAAGTTTCATTACATAAAATGGCACAGTAAAATATGCCATGCCCATTATATAATATGTTGTTTATATAAAACCATAGTGTACTTTTTGAAATTTGTATAAATATTGTTTAAAAATGTTTCAAGAAACCACCAAGTGTGTGGTTTCTTGAAACATACCCTCACATATATCAGGATAATAGTCTATTTTAACCCTTTCGGTTTCTCTAAATTTATTTTATTTCCCCAAACTCCTAAGATTTTTTGACATGAAAAATACCATGGCTGCACCTGCACTATAGAATTGATGCAGTTCAACACCACTTTAGTTGCCAGAGATCAATGCTGATCATGGTAGTTATAGTTTGGTGAGGAACCAGCATTATTTGAATTCTCATGATCTCATAAGATTGAGTCTTGGCAGTTAAAATGGTGTCAAACTTTATTCATTTTACAGTGTAGATGCAACCTACTACTATCTTCCAGAAGAACAGGAGTAGTAAGATAATGCCCTCCACATACATAAATTGCTGGCTCCGCGAAGAGGTTACACAGCATGTTAATTAACATCATAGTATGGTAAATAATAGAAATACTATTTAATTATTTTTCTTATGGCATGCAATACTGTTTGGATGCTACTTGCCAAATCAAAAGCAGACTATCTCAAATTGAAAATAAAAATAAAAGTATACTACTTTAAAACCCACCACTAATTTCCTGCTTCCTTGTATCCTCACATAGCAAACCAAAGGTATGTGGGGTTTCTAAAAGAATGAACCCACAATAATGCCTTCCAGGATCTATCTTTCTTCCTTTACACATCCTTCCTCTTCTTCCTTCCTGATATCATTCCAGATGGAGAAGGGGAAGTACATGTGTTGAATCATCCCAGCTTGTCAACATATGTAACTTTTCATAATTTGCAAAGAAAGCAGAAGCATGTATCATTGTAAAGAACCGCTTAGTAGGTTGCCACATCGAATACACACACACACACCACACACACAGGCAGTCCCCGAGTTACAAACATCTGACTTACAAATGACTCATAGTTAAGAACAGGTTTTTTTCATGTCAGCAACTAGAGAAACTACAAGTCATTTCTGGTGTGAGATAATTGGCCATCTGCAAGACTTTGTATTTTTAGACTTTGTATTTCTAGGGGCGAAGATCACTGCAGATGCAGACTGCAGCCAGGAAATCAGAAGTCTTCTTTGGAGGAGAGCAATGACCAATCTCGATAAAATAGTGAAGAGTAGGGACATCACACTGACAACAAAGATCCACATAGTTAAAGCAATGGTATTTTCCGTATTTCCATACAGGAAATAAAGCCTGACTGCTCACTGGAGGGGAGGATATTAGAGGCAAAAATGAAATACTTTGGCCACATAATGAGAAGATAGGACAGCTTAGAGAAGACAATTATGCTGGGGAAAATGGATGGGAAAATGAAGAGGGGCTGACCAAGGGCAAGATGGATTGATGGTATCCTTGAAGTGACTGGCTTGACTTTGAAGGAACTGGGGGTGGACACAGCTGACATGGAGCTCTGGCGTGGGCTGGTCCATGAAGTCACGAAGAGTCGGAAGCCATTGAACAAATAAACAACAACAAGCATGTTGCTCAGGGGACACCCGGATGTTTTGATGTTTTACCATCCTTGTGGGAGGCTTCTTTCTTATCCCCACATGGGAAGCTGGAGCTGATAGAGGGAGCTCATCTGCACTCTCCCCAGATTCAAACCTCTGACTGTAGGTCATCAGTACTTCTGGCACAAGGGTTTAGCCCACTGCACCACCACGATGAGACAACAGAAAGTGAGAGAAATCTATTCTTTGGAAGGGAAAGTCACTCCTGAAAGAGTTACTAGAGTGAAGAAGATGCTTTTGGGACTACTTTTTGTTGGAAAAATATGAATGCTAGTCCTCTTTCTCCAGACTCAAATTTTTCTCATTCATTTCAATGAATTTAATCACCAAACAGAGAGGTGGTTTAGACCTGCTGAGTTTGAAAATATATGACTTTCCCTGCTGTTTGGTAGGGTTGAAAGAATGAATCATATTGGAAATTAAAGGTTATTGCCATTGTAGGGTTCAAATACGAGACCTGGATGGCATGGGTTTTTGTACAACATGAATGTGCACAAAATATGGATGTGAATCGTAACAATAATTAATTATATATGGAAATCTTTAGTGAGAATTTGAAATTAATACAAATGTAGTATTCACTCTAAATCTCTATCTAGGATTTTTGTGTTAATAAAATATCACCTCTCTCCCTCTTTCTCTTTTATAGATTTGATTATTTAGGGAATTGATTAAAATGTTCTTTCTAAGAATGTCTAGGTCCACCATTGTGGCTCTATGGTCAACATTCTCATTTTTTCACTTTTGAAAAAATGAGGGTGGCATTGTACAAGTATGATAGAAGAAAATCCACTCACCAGGATTAGTGGAAAGAAATGGTCCTGATGATGAGGTGAGGGGCACTTCATTGGGAGGGTGTAACTGAAATGCAAAGCAAGCTGCAGGTGTCTGGGATGCCCAGGGTATGGAAAAAAGAGATAGAGTGGCGCTGTGCCCAGAAAAACACACCTCTTTCACCTGTCTGGTCTACCCTTGTATCCTATTACCATACCTCCTTCTCTCGCTGCTGAGGATTGCAGTGAAGCAGCGCAGATGCGCATGTGCAAGATCTGAGAGACAGAGAAAGATTACGGCAATAGGAAAATTGCCATATTGAAATCAAATCTGATGTTTTTAATTTTTTTTATTTGGAGTGTGTTGGAAAAGGGGTTGTCTTGTATGGCAAGTATATTTATTGTTTTGATTGTTATATTGCTTTGTTATTTTTAATGGCATCAAATTGTGCCAAGTGTAAGCCGTCCTGAGTTCCCCTTCGGGGATTGAGAAGGACAGGGTAGAAATACTGGAAATAAATAAATAAATAAATATGCCAAAGTCTATATTTTAACTGGAGAATATGCCAAAGTCTATATTTTTAACAAGGAGGTTGTCTTATAAACCCAGTCATCTTATACGCCAGAAAAAAAATGGTAGATATAATTATAGGAAAAAAACCATACACAGTATGGCACTCAAAGCTCTGTGGAGGAAGTATAGGTAACACGTGTAATTTTTATTAATGATATGATTAAAATCTTGGATTCTCTTAGTTGTGTAATTGTTTTATAACCCACTAGATGGCTCAAGCACTCTGTTCATTACGAGCTTAATCACAGCAAGTGCAGTATTGTACTCTGGAAATTACCAGCCAGTGATTCCTTGCCTATGAAATTCATGAGATCACCAGAAGTTGACAGGTGACTTGCAGGCATGCTCACACACATAATAATCCCCCGTTCCTCCCCAGAGTTGGATTTGTATAGTACATTCCTTTACTAAATCGATATCATTATAGATTTTAATTGCCATTTTTTTATTTCCAGAGGGTTTTTCTAATGCTGTCATCTAAAGATGCATATTTAATTCAGCCAGGTTTATCTTCCAATACATATCGAAGAAATAGCTGTGTTAGTCGCTTGCAGCATAAAAGAAAAGCAGGGAGAGGGAGAAACAGCATGTTAAAAAAAACCTCAACAAAACCTCCAGAATAAGCCAGATAATGTACTGCAGCTGATCAAAATATATCCTATGCAGGGCTTGAAACTGGGATGAGAAAATGTGAAGAACTTGTCAAGTCACCACTAGTGATGACACATTAAAAAACTCCAAAATGCAGGTGGTCAGAAGATAAATAATTACTCCCCAGGGAGAAAAACCACATCAATCCCATGGTGACCCCCTTTTTTCTCATTTCCTGTGCCCTGCCATGTTCAAGTGCTGATCCCCAATGGACATGTAATGTGCACCAGCACATCTCAGCAGACTAGTTAATAAGACATTCCTGATTTCAGTTCCAATCTGCAGCCAGCAGATATTGTGGTTACCATCCCAGCTTCGAAGTGTTTTCTGGGGTGTTTGTGGAGGGTCTCCGTGGTGGAACTGGTTTTGTTTAATCCACTTCCTATCTCGAATTTAGTTTTTGTGTAGAACCACCCTATAAGATGCTCACCTAGCTGACTGGCTTGCAGCTACTCATTGGTGACCTCACCTATTTCATAGATCTGGACAACAACTGACTGGATAGTCCCTCGATGCTTTTCACTAGAGCTTGAAACCTGAGTTTGCAAGCCCATGTGTATGGATCACTTATATTCTACATAAAGAAAATTACTGCTGTCAAGACAGATGTCACCTGCCATATATTAGCACCACTTTTTTCCATACATAAAGGCAGATAGTGAAATTTATCTCTCTTGAATTTGATTTGACCCAGTGCCTGAGCTTTTCTGATGAGATATTGATGAAAGGAGAGAAAAAATTGAATGCAGTTGCAGAAAGTGAGTACGTTAATGTCAACAGTCTAAATCTAATGTGACGCTGATGGTAGCTTTAGGATTTTCAGCTCCTCCCTCTTCGTTCTCACAGGTTTGGAATTTTACATGGCTTGAGGAAGTATAGCAGGATGGAGGATTGTCCCTCTTCTAAGGTCAGCCCTACCATTATGCAGATAGAGAAAGTAGCAAATGGCTAGGACAGCTATTAATTATTGTTGTTAACAAGTTATTTATTTATTTACTGTATTTCTATACCACTTTTCTCAACCTCTAAGGGGATTGAAAGCAGTTTCCAACATAATAAATGGTAAAGATTAAGTGCCTCACAATCATATAAAATAATACATTACAACTAAAACAATTACATATAACTATACATTAAAACCATTAGAAACGATACAAACAGTTAAAGTCATTTACAACTTTTAGTGACCACAAAGCAACCCTATTCTGACATTTTCTTGGCAAAATATGTCCAGAAGGAATTTTGGTCTTCCAATCCTTCGAAGCTGAGACAAGGTCACACAAAGTCACTCAAGGTCATATAGTGGACTTCCATGATTGGATGGGGATTTAAATCCAGGTTTCAGTCCAGCACTGAAACCACTACACCACACCGATTCTCAGATGGTATACTGTGGCAGAGTACTTTTATTTCTTCCTTCTGAAGCTTTTATTGACTCTATCTGCAGAATTGAGAGCACTTGCAAGATGATATGACTGTCTAACAAACTTATAGCCAGGTGCCTACCTGTGACAACCCCTTGTTTACCGGCCTCAGCCTGGACAATCTTTCGCAATCCAAACTGCTAACCCTAAATGCAAGGGGGCCTCGAAGTTACCTCAGCAACTTCTGTCTTATGGCAGGGTAGACTATCTCCCCCACTAACCATTGAATTGCAGAGACTTTAAATTTCTCAGTAACCACTTGACCACACTGCCACCATTTGTCTGTCTGACCACTGACCTTGAGGGCCACCACCAATAAAAGAATTAGGAGAGGTGTTTTTCTTTTAAGATGCAAATAATTTATTATGACACAAATGGGTACAAATCTTGGTTGGCTCCACACTTCCCCAGAGGCACAAACTTATTCTGTTACACCAAACACAATGGGGTTATACTATAGGGTTCCCACTAACCCTCTATAGACCCCTGTACTCTTCCGTCTTTAACTAGGGTCTACACCCATAAAACTGGACTGCTCTTGCAGACCTTAAGACCAACTAACGACTGAACTGTTCTCTTACAGTCCTTAAGACCAACTAACACAAAACAAACTCCTCCCCCCTCTCATGGCAGTTGGCTTCCAACCGCTCTTCACCAACTGTAAAATTCATACCTTGAACATTCTAAAAGGCTCTGGCCCTGGTTGCTATGGCGACAGCTCTTCAGAGCTTCTGCCAAGCCTCCCTTCTGTTTCACCCACAGCAACAATTCATAGAATATTCCTTTGAACTACACAAAACAACATACATTTAACATATGTTATACAGCCCTTTCTCATAACTAATGGAGTGAAACAAGGTTGTGTTCTTGCACCAACCCTATTTACAATCTTCTTCAGCATGATGCTCCAAAGGGCTATGGCAGACCTACAAGAAGAAGACGGCATATATATACGCTATCGTACTGATGGTAGCTTGTTCAACTTAAGCCGTCTGAGGGCTCGCACTAAGACTCTAAACTATCTAGTCCGTGAGCTACTTTTGCTGACGATGCTGCCCCTTGTCGCCCATTCAGAAGCAGCCCTGCAGCGCCTCACATCCTGCTTTTGCAACAGCTGCAGAGCTGTTTGGGCTGGAAGTCAGCCTGAAGAAAACAGAAGTCCTCTACCAGCCCGCACCACAGGAAGAACACCACCATCCTCACGTCAGCATAGGCACATCTGTGCTTAAGTCCGTTCAGCAGTTCACCTACCTGGGAAGCATCATCTCTTCAGACGCCAAGATTGACAAAGAGATAGATCACAGATTATCAAAGGCATATAGTGCATTCGGAAGGCTTCACAAAAGAGTCTGGAGCAACAAGCACCTGAGACAAAGCACCAAAATCAGTGTGTACAGAGCTATCATACTGTCCATTCTCCTCTATGGGTCTGAAACATGGGTCACCTATCGCCAACACCTCACGACTCGAGCGCTTTCATCAGCGCTGTCTTCGCACAATCCTAAATATACACTGGACCGACTATGTGACGAATGTTGCTGTCCTTGAGCAAGCAGGGATCACCAGCATTGAGGCCATGCTATTGAGAACACAGCTGCGCTGGGCAGGACACGTCTCTAGGATGGAGGACCACCGCCTCCCAAAGATACTACTTACGGTGAACTCGCCACGGGTCAGCGCAAGAGAGGCGCCCCCAAAAGAGATATAAGGACTCCTGAAACAACATCTCAGGCTTGGCCAGATTGATCACCCAACAATGGTCCACCTGGCCTCACATCGGGAGGCATGGAGAAGCACTATCCACAATGCTGCGGCCTCTTTCGAGAAGACACGCCGAATGGGTCTCGAAGAGAAACGACAACGCAGAAAGAACCGCAACTTGGAAAAAACATCACCCAAGGAGACTTTCTGCTGCGCTTTCTGCAACCGAACTTGCCTATCTCAGATTGGCCTTTTTAGTCATCAACGCGCTTGTAAAAAGCGTGGGATGAGTCCTTCCTGAATCTTCGTTCGCGAAGTAATGCCGAGAGACAACCTTTACACACAAATAATCGACATCATTACACTACCTATCCTTGAATGGATGTGAGATGCTAACTAGATTCTTCTGAAAGGTGCAAAATGTTCAGATGCAACACATTTTTAAAAATCCCAATATACATAGAGTGCTTATAATGCTCTTCCTGAAAGTTCTAATGCTGCATTTCAGAGCAATGAGTACACTACAGCTGAAAGAGAATGCGAATTACCACACCTATAGAACGGAGGCACAAAAGGTGGAATGAAACTGCTGTAATTGTGCTATTTGTTCAATGTCATACTAAGCCAAAGCTGAACATAAAGTTTGTCAAGAAGGGGATCACTGTCCACAACAGACACCATCCTACAGTGACTTTATGCTGTAGCTTGGTATTCTCTCCATTTCCTTTCAGCACAGCCTACAATCAACAGAATTCAGACAGTCTGTGGATATCATATCTCAAACATATTGCTTGATTTATTAATCTGGCATCTCTCTGCTTTTTTCTAATAAATTCATGAATCTGCAAGTCACAAGTCACCTTCCACCAATGATATTTCCATGTAATTTGTATTTATTATTTGTTCTTTCTTAACCTCTTCAGCTTAGGTGTGTCTTTAGAACAGTGGTTCTTAACCTGTGGGCCACAGACCACCAGTGGACCATGAGGATGAAAATCTGGTCCACGAGCCTCTTTCTTCTTTATTTTATTTATTTTATTTCTGCTCCTTTTGTGTCATCTGCCACTCTTTCATTGTCGCTGACCAGCCCCGACTCCTTGGATAGACCACATCAGCTCTAGATTATTAAATATGGTTTTCTGTGGGTGAGCAGACGGCGACTACAGGATGGCATGTGTTCTGTATCAGAAACTAGAGCTGATGTGGTCTATCCAATGCAATTATCTGAATCAGCACCCCAAATAACCAAATCAAATATAAAGTTGACCAAAAACTGATTCATAACTCTCTTGGTACTAATGTTGGAAAGTGATCCCTGGTTAAGTGGTCTCTGGTTTAAAAAAAGGTTGGGAACCACTGCTTTAGAATCAGCCAGATGTTGCTTTAGTGGCACAAGTGTTCTGTTTTTGAAATGGAATTCAAGGAATCACACATTTTATGTGTCCCAGGTAAGCTTCTACCATTCCATTTTCTCAACTGTTTTCTGTATGGTTTCTATATGTTCAATTTATTTGTCAAATCCAACCTCTGAAGTTTCATAATCATACTTGATATTTGCTGTCCAGTCCTGTCCCACAATATTTTGCTGTTGAAGCCGAGAAATTGGATGGTCTTCTGGATTGGCAACTGACTCTTTCATTCAACATTGACAGCAGAACAACATCCTCCACAGTGCAGAGTGAGAGTACAAAATCTCTCTCCTCACTTCCAGCAAATGTAGCCTGAGGGTGCTGCCGCACTCTGCCCAATGGTAGGGATGTAGCTGCTTGGGTTTGTGACATATAATGCCTAGACCACCTTTGTAGTTCTTTCATCCAGTCTCCTCCACTCTGGTGTCCTCCAAATATGTTAGATTACAGCTTCCATCATCCTCTGCTATTATGGCCTGGGATGATGGGTGTTGTAGTCCAATGCATCTACAAGGTGTTCCTTTGGGGAAGGTTGCTCTAGTCCAGTAGTTCCCAACCTTTATTTGACCAGGGACCTCTTGACCAGGGACCACTTTGACCCGGGACCACTTTCTAGCATTAGTACCAAAATCAGTTTACAAATAAGTTTTTGGTCAACTTTAGATTCAGTTGGTTTATTTGGGCTACTGATTCAGAAAATGGCATTGGATAGACCACATCAGCTCTAGGTTCTGGTACAGAACATATGCCATCCAGTAGTCGCTATCTGCTCGCCTACAGAAAACCATATTGAATAAGCCTTGGCACTATAAAAGGGTTTCATGAGACCAGTTGCTCTCATTGCAATGGCGTAGTAATAGTGAGACCACGGACCATATTTTAGTTCTTGTGGAACACTGGCAGTGCACAGACCGTAGGTTGGGAACCACTGCTCTAGTCTGATGACTGTTTTAAATTAAAACGTTTCCTGCTGTTCCAGGAAATGTTTCCAACTCCTCTATTAAAACCCAGTGGTTTCAAGTACTTAAACAACTTTGTGCCTTTCTTAATCTGGGACCTAATCCTTTTTTTAGATCAAATAAAATGGCCAGATGGGCATATTGCAGCAATTGATGCACTTAAAAGGCATGTATGGAAACAAGTTGGTGGATTCTCCTTCTGCTTTTCTTGCTTTCCTTTCCCTTGTAAATCAGCTACATCCTCTGGAAGTGCCTACTTCCAGGACTCCAGCCAAAGATTTGGTAGTGGTTGAAGTACAATTAGGCTATTAAACAATATAATCAAACACTTATGTTCAGATGGGTGGAGGGAGAGATAAAAAGCTTGAAAAATCATTCCACAAACACAGTACAGACATTGCTATACCAAAATGTCCAGGCCTCTTGAAAACAGACACAATGGGATACAGTTATATTTTCCTATAAATGATATAGGAAAATCTGAAAATTCTCCTAACTTATTTACTTATTTCTCTCCCTCCCTCCCACAACTCTTATGATTATTTCTTGTCATTTAATCTGCAAAGGTTTTAGAATGGCTTTAATGAAGGAGGAGGTTTTCCTGCAACTGTGCGGCTCAGTTCTTCTTGGGTTTCCAGTAAAGGCTCATCCAACAGTTTCCATGGCTCCGTCAACAGGCTTTGTGAAAAATATATCTCTAAACTTTACTATCACTATGGAGATAAATCTGCGGTTGGTTTTCTAATTCTACAAGAGAACTGACATTAAGTTTTGAAATGAATGCAGTGAAGTCTTATGCCTAGTATCTACTGAAGTGAGCCACATTGAATTCAGATTTTCCCTTGGAAAATTCTTACAAAACCAAATCAGATTGAGTTCTGATAACTGGCACTTTTTTATTTGATTGCTAATAGCTTTAAAGTGTGTTATTTTTAAATGACTAATAATGCTTATTACCAGCATTACATAACCATTAGCTGATGGAAGTTTCAGGTTTTCCAATGCAGTTCCTGCCGATGCAGTCACATCTCTTTTTGATATTTATTTATTTATCGTGTCAGAAGCAAATTGAGGGTGCATTTATAATGTATTTTAAAATACAAACAAAGTTAAAAACTCGACATTATGCTAAATATGTTTTGACCAGAAGCTGGCCACTTGGATGTTTTGTTGCTAGAAAAATCAATTTGGTGCTCTGCTATAAGTAAGCTGAGAGAGAAGTCAAAAGTCTGAAGAAAAGAGATTGCAAATGACATCCTTCGGTTAGGGTTGCCATTTTTTGATATAAGAAATAAGGGACGTTTACGGGATTTTTCACAAAAATAAGGGACACTTCATTAAAAACCTGAAACTCAAACGTTAGGTAGAAATAGTTTTATTAACAGAATAAGATAATGAATGAAACTCACAAAAGAAACTGACTTATACCCTCTTAACAGTACATGGTATGTTTCTGCATGCTTTGTCATGCAGAAAAAACATTATCAGAACTACCTTATTTTCTCCATCTGTATTTAGTACTTGACTTTGCTGACTTTAAAAGTGCATTTTCTAAACATTAAAATAAAATAAATTTTATAAGACAGTACATCTTCATGATTATTATGTCAATAGTTAATGATATAGTATAGTATGGGATGCACAGCATTGTATAGTATTGGGATGCACAGCTAGGCCTATTTTAAGAGTAACTCTCAAGCAACCAGAAACTATCTTTATCCAACATGATCCAACATTCCCCTTGGGTAACGGTTAATTAATCTACTGTACTTTGAAAAAGTCCTGTATCGCCTCTTGCTTCCAACGGGGATGCAGGCTGCCCTGCGAGTTGGAATCCCCGGGCAGGCATTGCCGTGGAAACCACAGCTCGCACTTTTCTCTGGTCACCCCGCCCAGTCCTGTCCTGCTAGTCAAAAATAAGGGACAGGGCCTGAAAATAAGGGAACCAAATTTTAGGGCCAAAATAAGGGACGTCCCTTAGAATAAGGGACATATGGGAACCCTACCTTTGGTGCATCTACACTGTAGAATTAATGCAATTTGGCTCCAACATAAATGCCACAGCTCAATGCAATGAAATCGTGGAAGTTGTAATTTTACCGGCTGTTAGGTTTCCCTGCCAAATAGTGCTGGTGCCTCTCCAAACTACAACTCCCATGACTGATTGCATTAACCCCATACATTATAATAATTTGATGTCTGTGAATGACTTGTCACTATTGTAGCATGGAAGTTGCTTCTATCTCCTGAAAAAGATCTGCACAAAAAAGGTACCTAATGCTCATTTAGTGCCTGTGATTGACATGGATAATACTGTCTTTATCATCTACTTCATCAGCGGATTTTGTTATACCTAATCTAGTTAACTTGTATGTGGGGTGGCCCCTTTCTTTCTTGGTAGCAGTCTAATTGAGTGACATTTGCAAACTCTCTTGAACAACAATAATTCTAAAAGCTCCCCATCCAGCTTGGCAAAGCAGTTGGCTGTAGAGATGAGACTGACAGTAGTCCCCTGCCAACTTGCATTGTGTGAAGATAAAAGGATTGGACAGTCTTTCTACAGTAAGCAGCCATTGCAAAGGTCAGTTTTCTATGTCTGCACTCCTGACAAATCAATACCAAATGCAACCACATTGATTTTGACCAGGCCAATATTTCCCACAGGCCTCTTGAGACTTTGAGATTCAATTATTTGATTTGCTAATGAAAACAATGGATATCTGATTCATTCCATTTAATGGCGATCATCCACATCTACTGCAGGTTAGTTTTCATGTTTCTTGGTAAACGATTTTTCTCTACACAGATGCTATTATTTTATGGTAGGGAGGGATGTCCCACATAATGCTATAAACCAGAAATTCCAGACAAACAAACCTCAGCCAGATTCCAATCCAACCAGATATTCCAGTTACAGATCTCCCTCTGGGTTGTATTGATTGTTGTGAAGGATTTTCTATGCATTTTTATGGCTGCATGTAGGGCTCAAATAATTGTGTTGCACTTGAAATTCTCAGTGTGAGTATTCATTTCACATCTCTTAAAATCTGTTGTGAGATGGATAATATTTTCCTTTGACAGCTGTGCATTTGCCAGAAATATGTTGTATTTCAGAAAAACAAAGCATGCACAATATCACATACACATTTCAAAAATTTATAAAAAGAAGGGATGGAGGGGGAGAGGAAGAAGGGAATGCAGCAGCACTTTCATTACTAACTAGTTTTTTAAAATCATAACGTGATCTTTTGTACTTATAAACCCACTTTTTTAGATTCAGTACCAAACACGTAGGTTTACATCCATGAAAGCTCATGCTAAAATAAAAACTAGTTAGTCTTTAAGGTGCTGCTGTTTTATTCCCCAACTTTCTTCCTTTTTATGGTGCAAGAGACTAAGACTACCATATAATGCAGTTTGCAGACTAGGATTTGAAACCCTGCTCAGCCATGGAAACCTACTGGATGACCTCAGCCATCAGAGGGAAGGCAAAGGCAAAACTCTCTGAACAAATCTTGCCAAGACAACCCAGTGACAGGGTCACTTTAGGGCAGTGGTTCACAACCTTTTTTTTGACCAGGGACCACTTTGACCAGGGACCACTCTCCAACTTTAGTACCAAAAAGGATTACGAATCAGGTTTTGGTCAACTTTAGATTTGGTTTGGCTATTTGGGGTGCTTATTCAGAAAATAGCATTGGATAGACCACATCACCTCTAGTTTCTGATACAGAACACATACCATCCAGGAAGGGCAGTTTAGCAAATTGAAATAATAAATAAATAAATAGTTGCCATCTGCTCACCCACAGAAAACCATCTTTAATAATCTAGAGCTGATGTGGTCTATCCAAGGGGGTGGGGCTGGTTAGCGACTGGGAAGGAGTGGCAGGTAGCACAAAAGGAGCGGAAATAAATAAATAAAGAGGAAGGAGGCTTGCCGATCAGATTTTCATCCTCGTGGCCCACTGGTGGTCCACGACCCACAGGTTAAGAACCACTGGTCAACTTTAAAAAATTAGCCAAAATTCGCCACAGAACTTTAATAGGAAAAAGAACCACCCGAATGGAAGTCAAATGTATTTATGTGTTTTATGTTGTTAGCATGTCTGGTCTGTTATAGACCCCCCCCCCTGAATCTACCCCGTTCCCTACCCTCCCAACACCTCCTTCCCCTATATCCCACCCTCCCTCCCCAATGTTTGATATATGTGTACTTAAACAACACAAAAACTCAATAAAAAATTATATATATATATATATATATATATATATATATATATATATATATATATATATATAAGAACCACTGCTTTAGGGTGCCCATGAGTCAGAAACAGAAATAACAACTTCAAGGACCAATTAACTTCAAAGTATATAAGTATATGGTTTTAAATTACCACTAACTAGTTTTTAAATGGTTTCAATGGTTGCTTTTGAAGTGGTTGGTACCAGAAAGAGGTTCTAATCCAATGTCATAGATACCATGACAATTGATGATTCAATGTATACAAACTTTGCTTCATGTATAACATTATTTAAGATTATAACATGACATTATTTTCAGGCTATGTGTTTAAGGCATAGATGAAACACATAAATAGGTTTTCTGTTTAGAAAGAGATCCCATCTCCCAAGATGTTGCATTATGTACATATATGCAAATGTTGGCATTACAAAACTAAATATAAATCCAAAACCCTTCTGGTACCAAACATTTCTGATAAGAGTTACTCAATCTGTTTCAGCTCTGTGCTTCCAAATATTTGTGTGTGGCATTTGAACTATTCATTTTTAGCTGAATTTGTACAAGAAGTAAGTAAATTCTTAGGTATCAAAATATAATGGATGAATAAGCTTCAAAATGGCATTGATTAGCCCCAAAGAGTCTTTACAAATGTGTTAATTTTCTCTCAAGGAATAAAAATGTGAGGACTGCCTTTGCATTCCTCTGGACCATGGAAAAAATCTGATGAGTGGCTAAGTGTACGTTTGTAGCTTTAAGCTTGAGAAGCAGCTGGAGAGGTATTAGCATACAAATCACTATGTTCCCTCAGGTAGAGATATCAGGTCTGCTCCAGTACTCCACGTATTGTTGGTTTTGAAAGAAGGAAGATCTGTGCTTGCATTTGCAGAGTTTCAGGAAGGATCTATCTATTTTAGCTGCAAAAGAGCAACTACAGCCTGCAGCTGTACTTAAAGCAAAGTCTACATTATCTTCCCATATAAGTGTCTATTAATAATGGGTTGAAAAACACAATGATTTCTGCCATGGATTTACAGCATAGCCTATTTTATTTTATTTGTTCTATGAAACCATGCAAAAATGAACACATACAATGGGGAGACTCCTTAGTAGGGGAACAAATTCCAGTTTTCTATTTAAGGAGGTGCAGTAACTAGATTTTCCATTGCTACGTAGCATTGTGAAAGAATGACAGTGAAGAAACACAATAGAAAAAAAACCCCAGGTCATTTGAGATGTGGTGCTGAAGAAGGGTTCTATGGTTATCATGTACGAATAAATGAATCCTAGAGGAAATCATAGAAGCCAAGATGACGAATCTGAGGTCGTACTTTGCCCATACCATGAAAAACATGACTCACTAGAAAACATGATAATGTTTGGTAAGATAGAAGGCAGAAGGAAAAGAGGAAGACCACATTATGGATGGGTAGAGCCATTCAACAAAGTCATGGCTCTGGGTTTGAAAGACCTGAGTAGGGCTGTTGAGAATAGGGCAACTTAGAGGTTTCTCATTTATAGAGTCACCATAAATCAAAGTCAATTTGAAGGCAACTAACAATAACAAAAAATAAGTGTCATGGTCATGATCTGAGATGAATTTGCTGCTAAGAAGCACTGCAGCGTTTATACAGGGATCTTCAGCACATTTTGTGCTGAGATTCAGAGTTTTTGGTTATTTTTTAAAAAAACAAGTGGTTTCCAGTTGGATGGAAGTTGGAGGTCACCTTGGGAGTGAAGGTTTTGTAGATACCCCAGCTTATATCAGGCAGCAGAATGTCATGAACCAGCACTGCCCATTTTAGATTGAGTAGGAACAGGGTGAGTCAGGATGGTGCAGTGCTTTGGATGTTAGACCAAGACCCTGGAGACCAGGGCTTGAATCGCCACTTGGCTATGGGTATGGCCACTTGGGTGTGCCACGCTATTTTGACCTCAGAAGAAGGCAATGACAATACCTACACTGAACAAATATTGCCAAAAAAGCCTTGAGGATCATCATAAGTTGGAAATGACTTGAAACAACAGCAATTAAGGAAGACGATACAGCTGAAGCAAATTAGCAATAATGTGGTTACGACCTGTCTTTTGGATGATTTTGTATTACTTTCTACATTGCTTAATTTCTTTTTATACACTTCTGCTTTTGAATATCACAAAAGTGTTGTGATTGCAATTTCCTTGCTACCAGCTGACCTTGCCAAGTTGTGCTGAAAATTTCTCTGACATTTCAGAGTCAGACTCATATGTTTTCCAATCTGTTTGATTGATAATCACAGGTGGCTTCAAGAGCAAGCTTGGCTATGTCTTAAAAGTAGAATAAAAGAGGATCAAGCTAATATGATCCAGCAAAAACTAGGCTCCCAGGCTCATCTGAGGATCCCTGTTTACAACCTCTGGGCAGGTGTGGAACCATTGTAGCATCATCATCATATTAGATCAGCCTTTCCCCTCCAGGCCTTCTGTGAAAGAATGAAAATGTTGCTCTGTGGCCAAGCCGTTGGATAACGTGTGCAATAGATAGATATGGAAGAATGTGCAATGACTATTGGAACGGCCCATATTATACTTGAGGAT
This sequence comes from Anolis apletophallus, assembly GCA_030556195.1. NCBI lineage: Eukaryota > Metazoa > Chordata > Lepidosauria > Squamata > Anolidae > Anolis > Anolis apletophallus. The sequence continues at coordinate 36,357,889 of JARBWK010000006.1, forward strand.
AATGCAATTAATTGTGAAGATATTGTCTTAAATGTTTTTACTTGTTTTAATGTATTTTATAATTCTATTTAGATGTCTATTTTAATTGTACAGTGCCTTAGTGTAAGCCGTCTTGAATCCCTTCCAGGGTGGAGAAAGCCGGGTAGAATATATATATATGAAGAAATGCACAAATAATTAAAATTATAAACAAAATTAAACAAAAATTTTACCCACCTCTATGAAGAGCACAGTGCAAGTGAACATGTCTCTTTAAACTGAGGACCATTTCATATGTAAATCATAATATGACAATAGATTTTTTTACCTACCACACAACATCAAGGCAGCAATGTTTGCTCTTCCATATTTTATATTTCAGTAATCATGTTTGACAAGTAGCTGCCAAAACTACTGGTAAGAAAATGTCCTCATTTGTGTGGAGTTGATATTTGACCCATGGATGGTAAAGAAAAGCTATAGATAGCTTAGCATTTAGTTAAGAGACTAAAAATATACCAGAAGTGCAGTTGCTAGCAAGTACAATGTTCAGCATAACTGAACTCAGAAAGCTTTGAAATAACTTGTACACATCTTTGACAATGAACTAAGGTTAAAAATATGAGTTTTCCCTGTAATCAACATCTTTCTCCTCTGACAATTGTTTTCTCAGAAATATTGAGTCTGGTTTGGTTTCCCATGACCAATCACAATCACAATGGTTACTTTCCCATGACCAATCACAAAACAAAGCATGCTAAGTACAAGACATGTAGTTGGGGGCAATTATGCACTCTCAGAAATAGATATATTTTACCACTTCAGGAAGCATATCTATTAGGTAACCATGGAGTATTCCTTATTGAAAATATTTGGGACCAGATGTGTTCTATAGGTTGGATTTTTCAGTTTCTTTTGAATACTGTACTTGCATATACATAATAAGAAATTTTGGAAATGGGACCCCATTCCAAACACAAAAGTCATTTATCTTCCATATACACCTTATGCATGTAGCATAAGTGAGAGTGTCACTATCTCAGCCATCCTAACAGACAATTTTTGATTTTTGAATATTTTGGAATATTGGAATTTCATATAAAGAATGCTGAACGTGTATATGCTTCATTTATTGACTGAAACCCTATGTGTAAGTGTGTAATATGTAAGATTGTTTTTCTTTTTGGATGGAATTAGGGACATATTTTGTAGTCCTGTGTGTCTTATCCAAATCTTCCTCCAGGCAGCTGTGAAAACTTTGGCCTCATCAACACTGCCATATAATGCAGTTCCATAATGTAATTGAACTGCATTGAACTGCATTATATGAGTCTACACTGCCATATGTGTGTGCAGGAATAAAATGCAGGAACTCTTTTCAGTTTTCAGTTTGACAGACCTATTGAAATAACTCTGTTAACATTTCCAATATATGGTTTTTACCATCTATAGTTAGACATTCTTTTTCATACTCACCTGTGCTGGCCATCTATCTCTAACTATCTTTAATGAGAAAATCACAAGAGTTTTAGTTTGGCTTCATAGCAATAGCAATTGTCCTCCAGGATCTGGAAATTGAGGGCTTTCATTACAGAAGCATATCACTGACAACACTAATTCAGACCATGTGCCCATTTTTTTTAGTGCAGCTAGGGAACAGGCAAGAATAAAGAATGTCATTTGTTTTCTTTTCTTTTCTTTTTACCACCGTATGGTCTTTATATTCTTGAATCTCTCGCGCAATGTTAAGGAATACCGTATTTCTGTCAGAAAAGCAGTAACAATGATAAAAGGCACTTTCTCACTTCTCAGTTTGAAACCAAAAGTCTGGTAGGTGTAAAAATAGGCACACTACCAAGTCCTGCACATGGTCATTCAGATCATCTTTCTCAACCAGATAGAAATAGCTTTGTCTTGATGGCCTCCATACATAATGGTGAGAAAGTGGTGAATGTAGTAATGTGGACATGAGACATAGGGGAGTTCTACACTGCCATGTAATGCGGCTCCAACAACCACTATGAAAAATACTGGTTTTAGCTGCTTTATGGGTACACAAGGTTGCTGTCAACCACCTTGGAGGCGGGATACGAGTTCCATCACCCATCCATACTGAAACCGGTTTCAGAATGGATGGGAATGGGGCAGCACCCAATTCCACCCCCAAAACAGAAAATGACACTTTCATTGTTCTGCCAGCTCTCTAATTCCTGGTTTGCCACCCCTCCTGCCCGGGCTGCCTGAGCCCAAGGAATATACAATGGCTCTGGGGACACAGTCCAGGAATTTAAGTGTATATTTACCTGTTAGTGCTAAGTTAGGATTGTCACCTCATCTTTTGCAGAATGGCTTCACATTTTAACTGTTACATGAATGGCTATATATCATATAAGGAATTGCCATCTCTATGGCCATGTTTTGTGGGCTGCACTGCTTGCAAGGTGGATTTTAAAGGGATTTTAATTGCTGAGCGGTCAGATTAGAATTCTGTCCATTTTAATAACCAAAAAAGTGTGCTGTGATGGAATAAATGCATCTTATACCACCGTAGTTTACAAACAAGGTGGCAGCTGATATGTCTAATCTTTCTTTGGGGTTAGGGGCACAGGACCACCCTGAAGGTGAAAAACTGCAAACAACTTTCTATCTTTTTATCTGAAAGAACACTTCTCTAGGAATTTCTAGATTTTCCAGCATTATTCTTTTGTTACCTTCTGCTGGAAACTTACAATAGAATTGCATTGGAGGACCTAGTGAGTCCTCAAGAGATGTTTTCTCTTGAAACCTCTGTGTTCTCCTGTACAACTGCAGGAAGTTGACCAGAAACTCACATAAACTTCTTAGAAATATCATTTTACAGCAAATCTGTGAATAATCAAATCCTCAAAAGTCAAAATTGCAAATGTGGCTGTATTGTGATTTAGGACCTCATCACACCTACCAATTTAAGTGTCCTAGGATGTTTGCCATCCAGTAGAGGGACAGATGGGTATGCAGCACTTCACACAACATTTCTCAACTTCCAGTGGAGGCCCTGCCCCCAACTCGCATGGAAGCATCCTAGGATGCTTCCTCATCAACATGGGAAGGCTGGTCTGGTGACGTTTCATCTATGAAATGGGGGAAACATTGCTGTTCTGGAGCCTGATTGCTGGCAAAATGGCACCTGGGGGAGTGGGGCATGTTATAAGGTCCTTAGTGCGTATGTGGCTCAGGTATTGAGTAGACATTTGTTTATCTTAGGGCCAAACTAGATTTGTCATTAATTGCATATATGGAATTGTTATGGAAATAGCTACCTCAAAATGTACATAGGTTAGGGGAAGTGTGGGGATTGTATTTCACCAAGAATAACTTCCCAAAGATCTTGTTACCATTTTTTTTCTCCATATGTTAACTATAATGCAAAGCAGAGAATGGTGTAATTCATGCCTTTTGTTTTAAAGGATTTTCTGTTTGTTGTGGTGATTGGAAAAAGGCCAGCTACTGGTTGTTATGAGAGACAATTTCATAGCTTTCATTCTACCCACCCATCCTCACCCAATCATGAGAGACTTAATCTACTTGGCACATTCACTCAAACATCCAAAACCTATGATGCTTTGCTATCCAAGAAGGATAGTGCTAAAGATTTCATTAAAAAACCCCACAAACTATGGCTCAAGGGATTTCCTTCTAGGTACCTCTGATACATTGAGTCAACAGCATGTTTATTATTGAAACGGGCCAGATCAGCCTTTTGCTATAATTTCCCAAAAGCCTTGAAGAGATTCAAGAGAGAGAGAAATGTTCAGAGCCATATCTTTGAAGTGGTGTGTGAAGGAAGGAGGGAGCTTTAAACTCAAAAGAGGAAGAAAATCTTTATAAGATTAAATACAGAAAAGTGAGAGGTCAAAGCTTTAGAATGAAACCAGTGTATATCTTCTGCTGCACTGGGAAGGAAGATTATTTACAGATTCCCTTGCAAGAAACTGAATGTTCTCTCTCCCTCTCCCTCTCTCTCCCCCTCTCTCTCACACCCCCCCCACACCCCTCCTCAGAAAATTCTCCAGAACCAGATCTAGAAGGAGGGGAACTCCTAATTTTTGATATACCCACTTGGGCTAAAAGTCTCAAAGGGCCAGAGAAAATAAGTGGAGGGTTACAATAGAAAAGGGCTTAGATCCAAACAATATTTTTTTCCTAGTAGTATTTTATGAACTGAACTATGAGAAAGAAATCAAAGATCCTCCCTTAGGAGGAAACTATATTAAAAAGAAAACTTACCATACTGACTCCTTCATAGAGCTGAGGAATGCAGTGCGCATAAGAAGATTTACACTTAAGTCTTTCTTATTTCCCATGGTCCAATGGTTTATTTCCCCCTATGTGATATATACCATTATTTTTCCATTTGAGGGGGTGGGAGGAGAAGAATTCCAGAACAGATAAAATAAAGTACAAAGTTGGAGTAGAATACTAACACCCTCTAAAAAAAGAGATTCCTCCATATTTCTAGTGACTGAATTTGCAGCCATGCTTCCAAGTTGTGACTGTAGGGCAGTGGTTCCCAAACTTTTTTGGCCTACTACCCCTTTTCCAGAAATTTTTTTACTCACTGCCCCCCTATAAATTATTTTTTAAAAAGTCCATTGCAATTAAACAATTAAATATATGTATTAATGCAGTGGTTCTCAACCTTTCTAATGCCATGACCCCTACATAAGGTTTTTCATGTTGTGGTGACCCCCAACCATATTTTCGTTGCTACTTCATAAATAATTTTGCTACTCTTATGAATTCTAATCCAAGTATTTAATATGCAGGTCAAAGCGAAGGGGGCAGGACCAAAGAAGAGGGCTGTGCGACCCCTCCTAAATAGCCAATCATTCACCACCCCCTTAAAGGGGTTCACCGCCCCCCAAATTCCGCTGAGCCTCCCACTGCCCCCTTGGATCACCTCACCGTCCACCAGGGGGTGGTACCGCCCACTTTGAGAATCAGTGCTGTAGGGTCTCAATAAACAAACAAATATTTTAAAAATGGTAGCAAAAGTCCAAGAGAGGACCCAAGGGCCTCCTTTTCTTATTCCCACTCTCAATTTTTTTTAAAAAAATATCAAGACATATTGGATGGGAAAAGTCCCTGGAGACAAATATGCATCCCTTGTTTTAGAGCATAATGTTGGAGCTCAGCAGCAAGGTGCTGGGGATTGCTTTGAGGACAAAAGAGATGATGGGTTTGTCACTGAGGAGTCTGTATGTGAGCAGGGTGAATTCCAAGCCTTAGGTCAGAGAAAATTGCAGGCAGTTGAAGATGAGACAGATGATGTTCTGGATTCCAATGTTCATTCCTTAGAAACCGGGGAAAAGTCCATTTCTCTTGGGAACTGGCCTTCAATAGATGGGAAATTTTACCATGATATCAGATTAGACCTCCACATGGATAGAGTGAAGGATAGATTAATTAGGCTTTCAGAAAGACTCCCTGAGAAGTCCTTGAAACCCAGGTGTCAGAGGCATGATCTCATGGCTTCTTGGTTGGGCCTGGGTTTAAATTAAGTGATGTTTATTTGGTATCTTCAGAGCAGACAATGTTGCCATAGATTCAAGTTTCAGCTGTTTCAGCTCTCAAGTTCATGATTCAATTCTCCTGTGTTTGCATATGTTCCTGAAATTATTTTACCTTGGAAAAGTTCCTGTTTTTATGCTTATGGATTTATGCCTATGATCGTGACTTCCTTGATATCATGTACCTAGCTATTTTGGGCTACTGATCTTTTGTATATATGGACTATTTATTTATTTACAGTATTTATATACCGCCTTTCTCACCCCTGGGGGGACTCAAAGCGGTTTACACATAAAATAGCAAAATTCAATACCTTACATTGGGCATCGATACAATGCCAATACAAACAATTACAATAATAAAACCACAATAAAACATAAATCATAATTAAAACAATACATCAACAAGCATTAAAACAATAAAACAGTCTTGTCAGTCAAATCGCCGTTCCAGTCAATGTCCCTCTAAATGACTGCATACATCTACTATCCAAAGGCCTGGTCCCGGAATCATGATTTTAATTTCCCCCCCTAAAAGCGAGGAGGGAGGGAGTGGATCTTACCTCATTTGGGAGTGTGTTCCATGGGTGGGGGTGGGGGCCACAGCCGAGAAGGCCCTGTCTCTCATCCCTGCTAGACGCATTTGTGCTGTTGACGGGAGCGAGAGCAGGGCCTCCCCGGATGAATTTAGATTATGAGGTGGAACGTAGGGGTGGATGCATTCAGACAAGTAAGTTGGGCCAGAACCGTATAGACTACTTGTCACACCTCAAGGGCCTCAGGTGTCACTCCTGCTTGAGCGACGTTCCAGCCAAGGTAGCCAGAGTGTAATTTCCAAATCAGCTTGCTTTGGTCTAAAACCTTGCATGAGCCTCCCGTGCCTTTCCTGTGAGAAGACTAGGGATGGAAGCATAACATAGGCCTTTCAAGGTTGTACCATCACTGCCTCCCCTGATAATGGAAGCGGGCCGCGGGAGTAGTAAGCCTGACTCTCTGGCCCAGATGGCACTTGCTAACGAGCACCGCATTCCAAGAGGACTGAGTTCACAAAACATACAAGGGATCATCAATCTTAGCTTTTGACGTGCAACGCAACTAAGGAAAACTATAACTGCCTTGCAGACTCCTATGCCGACATCTTGTACCAACAATGTGTTTGGGAGAAGATCCTGCGGGTTAGGCCAGCCGGGCCTTTCATCAAGCCTTGCCAGCCAGCCGCTTCAGGCTGACTTGTTCCAGCATTGCCTTGTTCCTGTTCGTCGTCGAGACCCAGTGATTGATCCTGAAAGACTCTTTTTACCTTTTGAACTATTTACCTTTTATTTCACGCATCCCAGCCTCATTGCTTCGGCTGGGATCCCAAGAGACTCTTTGTATCCGGCTCGTGTTCCCACTTGTGCTCCTTTTGCTGTGGAGCACTCACACCCCTGCTGATTCCTGTTTGGCTGCTAGTTGAAGGCACTATAAGGATTGCCTTCAACCTCTTTCCTATAATCAACTATTCTAAATAAAACTCGTTGTACCTCAGCTGCTGTGTGGTTTATCCAGGGGGGTCAGGTTGCCAAGGCCTCAGAGGGCGATACTACTTCTATTTTATATCACCTTTTCTACTGCTTTTTGGAAAATGCCATATTTCCCCTTTTGTACAGGCTTTTCCTTTTAACACCCCCCCCCCCCAACCTGTAGTTAATTACTGCTAGACTCTGATGTGGTGCTGGGTGAAAAGTTTTCTCAAAACTAGAGTGCAACACAACAGATTTTTTTTGTCACTCCCACAATGATGTATCTTGGTAGGTGGCAATGTTTGCAAGCTGAATTGTTTAAAAATAGACAGTCATAAAAATAAATGCAACTCTTCTTTCATCCTCTTCTCACTCCCGCCCACTGCATTTTTCAATTTTATATGAAGTATAACATATAATGCATCCATGAAATAGCATCCTTGCTGCATTGCCAACATGATGACTCCTAGAATCATATAATCATATAATCATAGAGTTGGAAGAGATCACAAGGACCATTCACTCCAATCTCATTCTGCCATGCAGGAACACAGAATCACAGCACTCCCGATGGGTATCCAGCCTCTGCTTAAAAATCTCTGGGGAAGGAGACTGTGCCACACTCCCAGGCAGCATACTCCACTGCTGAACAGCTCTTACGCTCAGGATGTTCTTCCAAATGTTTAGATGGAATCTTTTTTCCCTGCAATTTGAATCCATTGCTCCATGTCATAGTCTCTAGGGCAGCAGCAAATAAACTTGCCCCCTCATAAATATGACAGTTTTTCATATTTTTAAACATAGCTATCATGTCCCCTCTCTGCCTTCTTTTCTCCAAGCTGAACATATCCAGCCCTCTAAGCTGCTTCCAAAAGCTTTGAGCAAACTTTTCTCTGGACACATTTTAATTTGTCTATTTCCTTCTTGAATTGTGGTGCCCAGAACTGGACACAGTATTTCAGATGAAGTGTGACCAAAGCAGAATAGAGCGGGACTTTTGCTTCCCCCAATCTTGACACTATTCATATGTTTCCTGTATTTAAAGATCAGCTCCACTGGCTGCCAGTCTGCTACCGAGCACAATTCAAAGTGCTGGCTTTAGCCTATAAATCCCTACGTGATTCTGGTCCAGCTTACCTATGCAAACACATCTCCCTTTATGAGCCAGTTAGAGCATTAAGATCAGCTGAAGAGGTCCTGCTCTCGGTGCTGCCGCTATTGCAGTTGTGATTGTTGGGGACGAGAGACAGGGCCTTCTCGGTGGTGGCCAATCAGCTATGGAACTCTCTCCCCAGCAAAATTAGATAGCCCCCCTCCCGCCTGGTGTTTAGAAAACAACTAAAAGTGTGGTTATGCAAGCAAGCATTCAGTGACTGACAACAATAGCATAGCAGATGTATGACAATCTCGGGATTGGTGCAATGGCAAAATGATTTATGTTGATATTTGATGTTTTTATAGTTTAAATGGTTTAATTTATAGTTATATGTTATTGTTTTAGATGTGTGATATACTTTATTAAAAAGTGTGCACGGCATTGATTTTTTGTCATTTATTTGATGTGAAATGCTTTGAGTCCACCTAGGGGTGAGAAGAGCAGTATATACATGCAATAAATAAATAAATAAATAGTAAATAAAGAGACCATTTTTTTCTACAACAGGAGAAACTTTAAGAAGATGACAATGGAATGCAGCTTAACTCTTTTAAGGTTTTTACCTCCCACCAAAGATAAAACTCTTTCATTTGGACTACAACAGGCAGGGCTGTACCCAGGCTTTTGATTTGGGAGTGGGGGTGGGGGTGGGTGGGTGGGGCTGAGTTTGGTTCGGGGGGCTGAGACTGGGTGGGAGAGGGTCTACCCTAGCAAACCTTTTGTATTGTTATCCCAATAACCCCATGAATGTGGGATATAATGAGCATGGTGATCAGATCATGATATGAATAAACATAACAGTTTAAATAATGTACCAGTAAGGCCTTCTCGCTGACCACCCTGAGAATTTCGGGGGGCCAGCAACCCCCCCCCCCGGCTACATGCCTGACAACAGGCAATTTTTACTTATACAGAAGTGTATGCAGTAAAATGAGGAATTCTCCCCCCCCCCCCCATTACATTTTCTTTTAGATCCAAATTTCTAGCATTGATGTAACTTAACATTTCAGTCAAACACTTATATATATAGTTTAGGTATCCAAAGCAAAAGAGCAGCACAATTTCCACAAGGATGCAAACACAGCAAACAAAGGAGTTGAAGATATGGATAATTTTCAGTGTAGCATGCTCTGCAATGCTAGAAATTTGGAGACTGGGGGAAAACTTTGATTGGGGCAGTACCTTCATTTTGATTCCCTGTAGTTACATCCCTTGTGTAGAGAGAGGGAAAGATATTTGAACCGAGGCCTCGTCCATTCTAATTTTGATACTGCACTCAGGTGCCCAGTTCATTAAACCCATTCGGTCACAGGCTGACAGCTTCAATGAGAAACCCATATTTATAATAGCGAGCAATTGTTGAAAAGGTGGGCATGGAAAATTGTGGTAATTAACCCCATAGCATGAATGGGATGGAGAGAGATCTGAAAAAGATGGATAACAGCAATTTGACCTCCTGAAGTGAATAAAATAGGCACAGATTATTTTAAATAGCAAAGTGTAAAGTAATAACAACTGCATACAAGGAGAACAAATGCCAGCTGGTTAATCAGCAAACACTGCTTTACAGCAAAATCATGTCTTTGAAAAATGTTATTCGTTGTAAAGCTGTCTGGATTAACACACTGATGATTTGTTTATATACTTCTAGCATGGCATCCTTTTAAATTTTTTCATTGTGACAACAGTCTTGCAAATAACCATCACCACCAACAACCACCTTATTCATTCTTCTTATTTGTTTCATGTCAAATCACAAAAGTTTAAATTAATTTCATCTTTCATAATAGGAAACAGATCTATTTTGTTCACAGTCTTGCAAAGCCTTCTTATTCCACTTTAATTGTCATGGCAACTTCTCATAGAATTCTGGGGTTCTTAGTATAGTAAGACCCAGGAGATCTCTGGCTGGCAATTGTAAATGTCCCTTCCCAAACTGCAAATCTTAGGATTCTAAAGGATGCTTCCATCGCATAATAGTGCGATAGCATACCATTATAGTGTTTTTTTGTGATAACCTCAAGAGGTTTAAAATCTGAGGAGAATGAGGCTGTCATCGTATAGACTCATCTCTGAGCCGGGAACCCCAGGTTTCTGCAGTGACCAGAGGAACATTTGCACAATTAAAACTTACCTCGGGAAGTCAGACTTGTCCATGGTAGTCCACACTCTGGTTACATCCTGAATAGACTTATTCAACACTCTATGTGGGGCTGCTTTGAAGACTGTTTGGAAGCTACAAATGGTCCAATGGGTGTCAGCCAGATTGCTCACTGAAGCATCCCCCCCGTTATGTCAGCTCCACTGGCTGCCAATTTGCTACCAAGCACAATTCAAAGTGCTGGCTTTAGCTTAAAAAACCCTAAATGGTTCTGGCCCAGTTTATCTGTCTGACGTATCTCCTTCTATGAGCCACCACATCATTTAAGATCATCTGGGGAGGCCCTGCTCTCAGTCCTACCTCCTTTGCAGGCATGATTGGCGGAGACGAGAGACAGGGTCTTCTCAGTGGTGGCCCCTCAGCTGTGGGGCCACCAGGGATATTAAATCAACCCCCTCCCTCTTGGCCTTCTGCAAGAGAGTGAAAATGTGGCTTTGTGACCAAGCCTTTAGAGACCTTGTGCAATAGATAGACTTGGAACAATGTGCAATGACCATTGGAATGGCCTGGATTATGCTCATGGATGACATACTTAACTCTGAATGTATTGTTTTTAAATGTTTAAATTGTTTTAATGTACTTTAAAATACTATTTTAATATTTATTTAAGTGTACATTGTGTTTTAAGCCATCGAATCATTGCCTTTATATAAAGCCACCTTGAGTCCCCTCCAGGGTGAGAAAGTTGGGGTACAAATGTTGTAAATAAATAAATAAATATGTTTTATCCATAATGGATAAGAATGTTCACAGCCAGAATATTGTGGAGTGTGGGATTCTGAGGTCACACATTTCTTCTTGTGAAACATCAAAGGTGCATTATACTTGTAGAATGAATGCAATTTGACAATGCTATGGAATCATGGGAAATGTCAATCTTTAGCCTTCTCAGCCAAAGGGAGATGGTGTCTATAAATCCCAGGATTCCATAACGTTGCGCCATTAAATGATTTAAATGGCATTTTTGCTACGTGTTTTGGCTCTCCTGGGCCAACAATATCCCTCTTAAAAAGACTTATCCTGGGCCTAATTGGTGGTGGTTCCTCCATCACTTTATGGTGTAAATGCCCTCATAATACCTACCACCTCATTACATTGGGGAAAATTGTCCCTTAGCAGCACTTTGGGGACGTGGCTAGCTGAGCGCCATCACATGATGCTCAGTAAGCCCCTTCTCATTGACTCTCCTAAGTGTTGCGAGATGCTTCCTCAGCCCCAACAAGAAGAAAAATGTTTTTCAGGTAGATCCAATGGAGCTACCCGCATTTTCCTCTCCTTTTCCATATATGATGGGAGAAAGAAAGGGTAATGTGGCAACATGTGTTGTCACCCTTTCCTCAATCTGATAGGGACAGGGACAGGTTGCCAATGCACCTTGTCCCATCCATCACATGTGATGGGGAAAGGAGGGAGGGAGTGCACGGCACCGCAAGGTAGCCCGTGCACCTGTCGTTTTGCCAGCGACTGCTAGTCAAACAAAGCAACTTTTAAATAACTGTGAAGAGGTCCCTCGAGGTCATTTGGAAACTTAAATGATTTTGACCGCCTGATAGGTTTTACAGAGGCAAAATGAGGTCATCGAAGGTATCCAAATAAGTACCCTGTTCACCTCCATGCAATTTTCCTTTGGCCTCTAAATTTCTAGCACTACAGAAAATGGTGCCTTGAAAATTGTTCACTTCTAGAACTCTTATATTTGCTGTGTTTGCATTCTGCCCTTTTAATTTTGATACCTAAGCTACATTTGAAATGTTCAAGTGAAGTTTTAAGTTACTGTGGTGGTAAAAACAATGTTTTGGTTTCTGATGAAGCATTTTGCTTTGGGGCTAGAATCTGTTAGCAATTTTTCAGTGTCCTAAATTTAACAAACTGTTAGTTTCAGGTTTTTTTTTAAAAAAAGGGGGATGCTGCCATTTAACCACATATATTCTTATTTGTTGGGGATACATGTATTCCTACATATCTATCAAGCTCTGATAAAGAATCCTCTGAACAGCCAGGGTTTAACCTGTTCTTTCTGTTTCTTGTCATTTTCAACCAATTGAGAATGATAAGGAACCGAAGGAACAGATAGCACTTGATAAGTTTGCAGCAATATCTATAAACAATACACAGCACAATAATGGGTTGCCCCAATAGGTCTGGGGAGCTTGCCTATCCCATTAGTTATATCTTCAAGGCCTGTAGGCTGAACCCACTCATTGATTTCAAAACTAGAACTCCCAATATAGAAAACAAATAGTGATTCTGGATCCCTTCGAATTGTTGGAGAATAGCACCTCTTGGAGTGCTGTGAAGGTATCATTTCTCATTTTTGTGATTATTTTCCAAGTGTGGCCCTCTGAGGATTGTAGAGAAGGTTTCCCCAGTCCAGATGTGACCTATTTCTAGCATGGTTCCCACCCCCTGGCATGACATAACAAGTTCTTGTATATATGTGATATAAATGTCTGAAAAATTAAGAATGCACAGCATATGTAGATCACTTGGAAAGGATCTTTACTACACAAAATGCAGGCAAAACATTATGGTAGGGCCAATGAATCTCTGTGAGTTCCTTATGATCATCTGAACATAATTTATATTTTTTTCCATTCAAGTCTCTTCTATTTTATTCAGTTTTGTCTTTGAATTCTCAAGCAGAACAGTTCAAATTATGTTCTTCATGTAGCCATTTTGAAATATGCTCAAACTTCCTAAAGTTCTGGGTATGAGGTCCACCCATCCATCATGTCATGAACTGTGTATTGGTAAATCTGAAGGGTTCTGCTGAAGAAGCTGGGTGGCGATGGTGTCATTTTCTACTGGAGAAGTTTTGAAATAAATATTATTTTACCATACAGGATACCATATGACTGGGCTGCGGCTTCCACAGTACATTGGTTAATCTGGCCATTATTCAAACTTTGTTTTGTACAAGTTTATAAGAGTTTAGACGGGTCATTCCTATGGAGGGCTATATCCAAACCTAGACTCTTTTGAATTTTATCTGCTAAGAAGAATTTAAATGTCTTCATTTTGTTTAACAACTATAGGGATCAATGTTATATATAATCCTAGCCTTTGATGTGTTTCAATAAAGAAACAAATTCACTCCTGAAAATATATCTGTCCCGAGGCGTCTAAGTAGGATATGTTTGAGCTTCTGATCTTAAGTTCCTTTGTTTAAGATCGTACATACCAGATTTCTCCTAGAAACAATTTGTCTTGGCAGGTAACTTTGAATTGGAAGAAAATAAAAGTCAAATTTAATTGATAATTAGTCCTGAATTCTTGGTCCATTTAGGACAGAGGTGCATCTGTGACTTGGTATGTTTTTCAGCCCACAATGAGCATATCTTTGGATGTCTATTGAAAGAAAAAATATGTATACCACTATAAAAAAATTATAGGCATGTAGGCTTCTGTTGTAGATCAGCCAGAGGCTGGTAGTTTAACTGATGGTTTAAAGAGGATTGTGGGCTTTCCTATGGCAAAAAGTGATGAGTCCTGAAGTTTGTGAAATTCAGGTCTGAGAAATGTTGGTTCTCTCTGTGAGAAACCTGACTGGGAAAGAGTAGAGCTTCAAGGTCAGTTAGAGGAGCCAGAAGGAGCAACAGCAGATAATGCATTGAATGAAGTGATAAGGGTTCCCTGGAGAAACCACCTGCAGCTACAGATATCAACAAAAGTCTTCTTTTACAAATCAGAGCCAAAAATTGATCACTTCAGTCTGAGACATTATGTGGGAAAGTTGTGGAGAAAATTCATGGGAGACATAATGCATTTATGTGTGTCTATTAAACAATCAATCAACTTTATTTCTTATGAGTCGCCCTTCCCCAAAGGTGCTCTAGGCGACTTACACAGTCAAAATAAACAGGTTACATAGTCACAGCTTGTTACTTAGCAATCATAGGCTCTTCTGAAGAGCCATGTCTTGAATGCCCCTAAAAATGTATGTACTGTAGCTGTTTACTTTAAGGGCAGTTCAGGCAATGCTGTGTTACAGTGAGAAGTTAAGCCTGAGATCTCTGGTTCCTGATTCAACTCAAGCCTTGGTTTTGGAATTTAATATATTGGAGGTTTTCTATGTTCCTGTTCATGTACTCCTGTTCAAGTTTTTACTAGTTATACCTTCTTGCTTGTGGACTTATGCCGTGCTTGTGATTTCTGGCTGTTCTTGGACTTTATCACCTCTCGAATTTTATGAGACATTTGGATTGTTGTTTGGTTATCAACAAAATCTTTTTGGATTATATATCTTCCTTTCTCATTCCTGCTTTTTATGAACTGTTTTTTTTCTTTTACAATGAACTGTTTGCTTATGTTCCTGGACTCTTGTGTGGTGTCATAGGTGTTTCCAGGCCTGGAGTGCAACAGCCTCCAGCTGTTTAGGCCTCCAACTCCCAAAATTCCTGGCCACTTAACAAGCTGGCTAGGGCTTCTGGGAGTTGGAAGTCCAAACAGCTGAAGGGACGCAGTTTGAGAATGCCTTGTATAGAACAATGTGATCCTCCCTCCTGCAGAGATTCCCTCACTTTAGACTCAAGACTGTTCTGGTCCTTGAGCCAGCCTCTAATTCAGGTAGTAAATACCAATTGCTCCCATGTTAGTGGGATGGTGAATCTACTCCAGATGTAAAAAAGCATTAAAGGTACTGTCCAAAGTGCTGAACCCATTTTGCACAGAGAATTCAGTACATTTACAATTCAGACTGAAACCAAACCAGGAAGCCATCAACCACCACCACATTCAGGCATCTCTTTCAGATCACTCACATGACTTGCTTATGCAGAGCCTTCTGTGTGTTCAAGATGCACAACACAAGCGAGTCCTTTATACTCTGTTGGAAAACTATTAACAACACGACTTTCTGTTTGTTTTCTGGCAGCCACGTCTTCTCTCTAATTTTATTCAAAAGTACCAAATAGAGATTGTGTTCACTGACAATAGGTCTGATGAAGTTGGGTAATTCTATATCCTTCCAAAACATCCTCTTTGACAACTTTTTCATTAGAGACTTGCTAGTCTATCTGATTTATTGTAAAATGCAAGTGTACATTGTGTGAATTGTTAGAATAATTTAAACCTGTATTTTAATATATTTTTAGTTTGTTTAAATGGATTTCATTTGTGTGCAACTCTGCTGTCCTGGGAAACAGGATGGGAGATAAATATTTTCATTAAAATATATCTCTCCAGCAATTGTAATGAAGAAGTAGGAAATCACCAGCACATGTTTAGGCCATGTACTTCTGTTGAGGTATCACTATGGGAATCACTATAGGAATGTAATCTCGGTTTCCACTGAGCCATGAAACTGACTTGTTGACTCTGGGCCAGTCTTTCCCCCTCAGCCTAGCCTTGTTCATATGATTCCTATGGTGATAACATGGGGGAGAGGGGAGCCTTGTTATGTCTGACTTGAAATACCAGGAAGAACTATGAAGTACAAAGGAACAAATACAAATGTATATGCGACCCAGGCATACTTTCTACCATTCTCTCTAAAATGGGTGGAAACTCTGCATTCTTCCAGAGGTTGGAGAATTGCTACTCCCAGAAGTGGTGGCATGCATAACCAATGTTGAGGGATGATGGGAGTTGCAGTTAAGCTAAATCTGGAGCAGCACACACTTTCCACTTATATTGTAACGACAAAAAAGAGTTCCCCACATGATTACTTACCCTCACAGCTGATTTGTTCTCTTTTGACTAAGATGGTATAAAAACTTTGACAAGAATTTGGGTTGTTGTCTAAATTTTCTTTACAGTTAATTAATTTTTAGGTGATGAGCTATGAATGGGAGACACTTTTAAGACAAGGCAAGAGAATTATGAAACTGCCTTATACTGTGACACCCATATATTCTGGCACATAATATTACTTCCCCATGCTGTGTACCATCTGCATTTGACTTGTTATCCAGGCATGTGCTCTTCCTTTGCGAATGTCAGGTTTTTGCAACTCTTACTGATTTTCCTCTATTATGTTTAGAAAGCCAGCACGCCATAGTAAAGTGGTCCATTTTTGGAGGCTTCAACTACAAGGATAAATGAATGAAAATTGACAGGATAAAATTCCCCAACATGGCCCTTCTAGTTAAGGTTGAGTTGCCAAGTGTGGAAGCCATTTTGGTCAGGCCATGTTGCTCCTTTTCTTTTGGGAATATATTTTTTAAATGGGGAATTTATGTAAGAGATTATCCTGAAGCAACGACAAAGCAATTTGTTATTACAATTTGGAGGTGAAAAGAGCAGCTGTGGCATCAAAAGAGAAGCAAATTAGCCGACTTGCAACAACTCTGAAGTTATACATACGGCTGCAGAGGAGTGTTTCTCAAACCATGCTCCTCCAGATGTTTTGGAATTCCTAGCAGCTGGTAAACTGGCTGGGATTTCTGGGAACTGAAGTCCAAAACACCTGGAGGAGCAGATTTTGAGAAAAACTGGTTCAGAGGAAGGAACTAGCAAACTACATCTAAGTATTCCTTGCCTAAGAAAACCCTGTGAATTAATATAGGCACCATAAGTCAACAGGCAACTTGAAGGCACACACAGATATAGAGAAATAAGAAATTTCTCACCCGCCAACTGTTCACACACGCCAATTCTTTTATAATTTCTCAGTGTTGCCAGGCTAACTCAGGCTAGTAGGAAATGGGGTCCATAGCATCCATAGGACTCCAGGCCTGTCATACTATATCTTTACTTTTTAATGGAGATGTTTGAAATGTATTGTTTCAGTTCATGTTGACCATCTTTCCGGGCTGCCCCAAGTCATTTTGTTTAGTAAGGCAGTGAAATAACTAGTGTCATCTCCTGACTCTAGAAAAGATACTTAGTCCTCAAAGCCAACCAAGTTATTTTGAAACCTGAGGAAGAACCTGCCCAAGTGCCACCTTTTACCTTTTACCTACATGGGTCACATGCAGCACTTGGGGCCACAGTTTGCAGCCTCTGAATCCACCCCCCCCCCCAGTAATGGCAAAATGCTCTCAAATCTCTGTTTTAATAGTCTGCTAATTTTCAGGTGATTTTAAAATGCTGAAAATCATGCAAATGAAACAGCCACAAATGTAAAGCCCTCTAAACCTCTCAAGGATCCAAAGAAATCTCCCAAAATAGTCTAAATGGTGTCCTGAGGGGACACCGCAGTGTGGCCCACCAGCAGGGTACAGGAAGAAAATGTGTCCTCAGATCAGTCTATTTGACTGTGAAGAAGTTTGTAAAAGCCAAGAGGTTGTTCCTGTTGTTTAATGAAACCTAACATGAATCCATTGATTTGTGTTCTAGCCTGGAGCAGCAAAAAATGAGTTCACCATTTCCATCTTCTCCATCAGTGCTTCTTATGCTATCTGATCTGAATTTCCCCCTTAACTTAGCTAGTGACTAAATCTGTACTCATTTGTACTCATATTTCAGATACTGAAATATGGTTATGGTATCACCTTTCAATTTTTTCATCTCCAAGGTAAACATACTCTGCTCCATTTTGCTAATAGGACTTGGTTTTCAGACTGTTAACTATCTTGGTCATCTTCCTCTGAACACATTCCAGCCTGTCAATATCCTTCTTGAACTCTGGACCTCAATTCACATTTCAAAGAAAGTAGAGGTGGTGAAGCTGGCATCTCTTCCTAATTCACACAAACCTTTTTGGCAGAGTGACTGCCTTGCCTCTTCAGCCCTTTCTCCCTCTACAGCAGATATGGTTTGATCTGCAAATAAAATCTGATACTTAAAGCACTAGAAAAACCAAGTTCCACTTTTGCATGCAGATAACATTCCAGTTCAGCATTCAAACCAATCTATTACCAAAATGCCAATGGCATCTTTGCCAAATTGTTGGCAGTACTAAGGAAATAATTACTTCTGTCACACAAACAAGCCAAGCTACAGGCAGAAAATGGTTGGGGCCACCCTTCTTTTCTTGGCAGCTTTTGCTTCCTGCTTGAATGCAAACCAGCTGATAAAACAAGAGTTGGCTGATGTCAATGAAGTTCTGTATTTAACTTGGAAAAGGAAATAAAGAATCAAATTTACTCTGATATATTACAGACTTAGAATTGTTGCATGGCATAAGAAAGGGGGAAGGCCCACTGAAAATATTTGCTATTTAACAAAAAGCTTGGGATGGTTCTTTTCAAATGTGAATTTAGCAGATCAAGAACTTTTCCAAACATAATACTAACCACACAGAACACAAACCTACTATGGTTACTTTTTAATTAAAGAGGAAATTATTTTCACTTCAATGCCCCTTGATAAACCAAATTGTTATTTTTTAATGCTTCAAAATGCATCTTGTGTTTATCTAACCCATATACCTGCCCTTAAGCACAACCAATTACACTTGTTTAAATGTTTTGAGAGCCTCTTGGGCTTTTCTCTCTCTATTGCTCTGTTCCATTATACATTGAGGGGGAAAATAGTCTTATGTTCAAACAGACTTTTGAAATTCTTGAGATTTTTTGTGTGGAGAGAAATGTGTGTTTGGGGATGGATTACGGCAGCAGGCAGAACTGTTTCATCAGACTTGTCCAAAGGGAAGGGAAATTCTTCAATATTGTATAGGTTTGGGGTTTGCTGTTAGCTCCCTTAGGTTGTTGCTGTAGTCCCAGATTACAGTTTAGACTTCATTCATTAAAATTAATTCAAGATCACAAAAAATTACATAATGGTTTCAAAAGACATTTATCAAAATACATTGATCAAATCAATGTGGAAACTTGACAGTCATATGGGGATTTACTATTTTAAGTTATTTTTAACCATTGTATTATTTTGCATGTAGCAATTAATTCTAGAGAATTTTTTTCACTATAATAATTAATTTAGCAAGTTAGTTTCTAAATCAATACTAATACTAACGAATCAGATACTTTAAGGATTCATTTCCTCCCCCACAATGGCAGGGAGTATTATAAGATAATTCTGAAAAGTAGCTTTATTCTCTGAAAGCAGGATGTGTGAAAATGAAAATCGTAGAGGAGGAATATCCTCTGACATATTATGAAATTAGAGCAGAGCTCAGAGAAAAATGATTCTTCTGTTTCTGTCACAGAAATTCTGGTTTTATCAAATCCTGATAGTTTTGAAAGATGTCCCATAGTATTTGGTGTACATTTCTTGTGGTTGTGCACAAGAATATGCAATTTTTCAATGCATTCACTACTTTCTGGTTAGTCAGACATGGCTGCATACACACAGGTTGGTAGGGTGGATAATTACAAATTCTTTGACTGGTTTAGATTTAGTCTCATACAGATAGCCTATGATGAGGGTGAATCCTATTGGTAGCCTTGGCAAGCTATTTTCCCTTGTTGTTGTTGTTTATTCATTCAATTGCTTCCAACTCTTTGTGATGTCATGGACCAGCCCACGCCAGAACTCCCTGTCAGCCGTCACCACCCCCAGCTCCTTCAAGGTCAAGCCAGTCACTTCAAGGATACCATCCATCCATCTTGCCCTTGGTCGGTCCCTCTTCCTTTTTCCTTCCATTTTCCCCAGAATCATTGTCTTCTCTTAGCTTTCCTGTCTTCTCATTATGTGGCCAAAGTACTTCATCTTTGCCTCTAATATCCTTCCCTTCAATGAGCAGTCGGGCTTTATTTCCTGAAGTATGGACTGGTTGGATCTTCTTGTGGTCCAAGGCACTCTCAGAACTTTCCTCCAACACCACAGTTTAAAAGCATCTATCTTCGTTCGCTCCGCCTTCCCTATGGTCCAGCTCTCACATCCCTAGCCAGGATTTTGAATGGGGGGGGGGGGGCTGAGTCTGAGTGAGAGAGGATCTACCCTGGCCAAGAAACATCATATACACAAGCTGCAACAATTTACTTGTTCCCGAGTCCACTAGGAATGGCAAGAAATAGCCCCTTCCTCTAGCAAGCCATGAACTGGGCAACAATCAGAGCCTGAGAAAGATGGACAAAATTCTGGATTGGTTCCATACATCAGAACATATCTTCTCTCACCCCACAAACCCACTTCTTAATTTGCTGCAGCTCTTCAAACCAGCTGAAGGAAGGCAAGGACGCAATGGCAGAGAAACATCCAGCCATGTTCTTATAGTGAACACACACAGCAACAGGGATCCTCTAGAACAGTGGTGTCATCCTAGCTCAGCCAGATGAGGATGAAGATGGGGGGTTTGGTGTAGTTCAGCCAGCTGAAGATGGTGATTGGGGGGAAGGGGACTGATGCTTCTGGAAATGCTCAGACAGAGGGGATGTTAGAACAGGATGGTGATTCTCCGGTTGAGAGAACGGAGGGGGATTTGGTTGATTCTCTGTGTGAAAACGAAACTGTTCTAGAAGCTGACAGGCAGGAAGGGAGGTTAAGTAGGGAATCATGGCTGCTTCTGCAGGGGAAGAATTCCAGGTGCAAGCCAGGCCATGGGAAAGGGAGACTGAGAGAGACTACTCAAGGCCAAAGGAATGCTTTTATGCATTGCTGCCCTTAAATAAGGATATAATAGCTTTCAGTTCTCAGATCAAGCAACATAGCAGATAGAGTAAGAAGCTCTTGCCTTAGATCTCGCTTCAAGCCATATCCTGGTCAAGTTTTGCTGTAAATCTTGGGGATTTTACCATGAACTCAAGCTCAAATATTGTTCTTTGATTCTTGGATTACTCGAGTTGATGTTTTATTCCTTTTTTTGGGAATTAATCAAGATCCTGAATATACCCTGCTTCTTGGATTTATGTTCATGCTTTAACCTTTGTATTAGAGATTTCTCTCTGGCTTTTGGGACTCCTTTTATCTTACCTATTTGGATTTTAAAAACTCCTTTACTGTATGTGCTTTTTCAATAAACTATTTATTCCTATGTTTGGCTTCCTGGTGAGCACTTGAGCAAGATGAACCCCAGCTGAGGTGCAACACTTTGGGTCTCCAGGTGTTTTGGACTTCAATTACCAGAAACCCCAGCCAGTTTACCAGCTGTTAGGAACTATGAGAGCTGAAGTCCAAAACACCTGGAGGCCCAAAGGTTGGGAACCACTTCTCTATATTTTGTGGATCCTGAGGAATGAATTCATACTTGTGCAGCCAGCTATAGGAACATATTGGGACACTGCTCTGCCAGTCTCTCACTCCGCAAGATTCACCACTAATCAAAAAATGACCATAAAAATGAGGGATCTACATCAGATTAAAACATGGGATTGTTTGAAGGGAATTTAGTCATTTCATGGCTGGCAAGAATTCTGACCATTGCAATGGCCAAAAAAGTGAACTCTACAGGTGCAGCGTTTATTTTTTTTTGGAGGGGTTGCCTCAAATTCTAAGGATGGCCTAATCAGCATGGCCACTTGGGAAACCTCATGTCCAAACATGGAAATTTCCCAAAATTGGCCATAATGTAACCTATCTCAGAAAACAGCCATACTATTGTTTGCTTCATTTTGGCATTTTGTATGGTACATGGAGATCGGAAGGTTGGCAACTTGAAATATTTTGAATTAATGTGCATGTTTTTCTTCTTCCTGTATATCTGATTTTCCTTGTGAATATTTCTCTGCTGTCACTTACTATTTTACTCAAAGGGACTCAGATGGTTTTTCATGAAGCAGGCATGTTATTCTAAGCAATCTATTCCAGACATTGAATCACATTTCACGGCAGATCTCACACCAAGCAGATGACTCTGACTAAAATAGCTGGACAATTCAGGTTATACTTTATCTGTTCTGCAGCTTTTCCCTTAATAACCCCCAACAAGGTCCTATGGATCAGTTTCTCCAGCTGAAGATGCCATCAGATCTGAAAAGAAAACAGCTGCCTGTTTTCAAAAGATTTCTTTTCCTATTAGGACAGAATTAAGGTGCTGCTAAGTATGAGAACGCAATTAATTTGCTTGGTTTTGAAAACACAAATAGACTCAAGTCTGCTTTGGGACTGTTTAAGTAACTTTGGGACTGTAGTGGAAAGGAAAATAGACAATAGGGAAGCTCTGAGACTGCCATGTTCCAATCAATGAACATTTGCACTGGTGTCTGTGGAGGCTTCCCTTGAGAGCAGCTTTGCAACTTTTTAAAAAAATGGGACTGTGGCAGGGAGAAAAAGAGTTAACTTTCATTCTCAATTTGCTATCTAGGTTCTTAATTTTCCTCAAGATTGCTCCTTACATAACACAAATGTGAGCATTAATTGCACTCATACAATTAATGTCACATCTAGTTTGGTCGTAAGGCAGTCAGCTGCTTGCCGAACACCTGAGCCCCATTCATGAGGAATGTATGTCACCAACGCCTATACCCAGAACAAATGCAGGGTTAAGTAGCCTCAGGCCTTTAATGTGAACTTCGATTTCCTGGAATCCCAATATGCTCCTCAAGGGTTCCCTGGATGGTCATGTCTTCTTCCATATTACACCATCATTTAGTAGTTTCCACATTTTATACAGGATTTGTCCCTTTCTAAAATGTTAAAATGTATCTCCAAATGGTGGGATTTAAGGACCTCAGGCTAAATGGTGCTGCTATTTGAGAGAAATTCTTTTTGTTCTGAATAGGTTTGGTTTGTCAATATTCTTCTTGAACCATGGTGTCTAGAAGTTGACACATGATTCCAGATGAGATCTGACCAAAACAAAACAAAACGTTATATGAATTCCATTGATCTGGGTATTATATTCCTGTTGATGTAATCTATAGTTGCAATGGGTTTCGCAAGACTGAGAATGTGAGATGAGACTTATAAGAACCTAATAAAAATGGCAGAGGGCAGTAAATACCACCAACTGCCCACTAATACTTCATGAAGAAAGGCGGGCCGAATTATTGGATGGTACTATACTTTTTGTGTGTTGAATACGGTTGGGGGGTGGTCTTAAGATATCTGAGGTTTTTTCACTTTCATGGGGGTCCTGTGTCCCTAACCTACTTGCATGTGGTGGGTCGATGGCAGTTTATGGGTATTTATTTCTTCATTTGAGAAATCTTATATCAAATAGAAAATGTTTGCTCTGCTGCAGGTGTGGGAATCAGTTAATGCTGATCAATAAGTTTCCAGAAGTTGATGCTGTAAATTCCTGTATATTAGCATTATTATTTTAGCTTCATTATTGTCAATGCCAGGTATGGCTGATGGGTTGTGAAGTCCAATAACATCTGCAGGCCTCCATGATTGCCATCACTGCGCTATATCATAGGAGACACTATCCTGATCCAAAATAGTAGCTTTCAGTAACTTCTGATTTGTGCATTTCTTCTCTCTCTCCTCTTCAAGCAGACTGAAATAAATAATTGGAAACATTCACTTCTATTTTCAGCTAACCATGTTTTTTCATTATGTTCAAATTTGAAAAAACTATGGTTAGTACTAAATACAGTCTGACCATGATCCATTTGGATGAATGTGAAGCCTGGTAATGCTCCCCCACATGGTCCTGACTGGGGGAAGACAAAGGCTATTCATACATGATCCAGGTATATTCCTATAGCTGGATGCATGACAACAGCATTATCCTCCAAGACCTTCAGGGGTGCCCACGAGTTTCCAGAGAATTGTGGCTGTGTATGTTACTAATAGGAAGACAGCCAGCATTGAAATAAATCAATCTGCGAGGATCCTGGTTTGTTCAATAGTTTCAATAAATTGTGCTTGGCTGAAAATGGAAGCAAGAGGGGTTTTTAAAAATCTCATTGCAGCCACATTGAGAAGATGAGAAGTGGGTCAATTTTGTGCAAATGAGACCACTTTCTAATTTGCAAAAAGTAAACACAAAAAGGTAAATTATAAACAAGATTAGTATCAGCAAACAAGATCATTATGCTGGTTGTTGTATTGGATCACACGTTGGACACTTCCCAAGTATCTAGGACTATGTGAGGTATTGGCAAATGATGTGTGCAGATCCCAGTAGGGTGGCCTTTTACAGCTGACAGACGGTAATTTTGTCAGTGCCAATTGTGCTTAAGTGTAGGCCAAGATCTTTAGGCACTGCTCCCAGTGTGCTGATCACCACTGGGACCACTGTGGCTTGTGCCAGAGTCTTTGCAGTTTGATCTTCAAATCCTTGTATTGTGTCAGTTTTTTCAGTTGCTTCTCTTCAATCCTGATGTCACCTGGGATTGCAACATCGATGATCCATCCTTGGTTTTTTAACACAATCGTGATGTCAGGAGTATTGTGCTCCAAAACTCTGACAGCCTGAATCTGGAAGTCCCAGATTAGTTTGCAAATTGTTGTTGTTGTTATTATTATTATTGTTACCTAGCTTTATCTCTCCTGAAGGGGACTCAAATAATAGGGCAGTATTGGTACAGCCTTCTTCTGAAACCTGAATGGCCCACACAGATTTATCAGCAGGAAGTGCATTCCATGTTACTGCACTCTGGATTTTAGTCCAAATGTTAAAGCGCTTCCCATCCTTTAAAATTTGGACTAAATACCAGAGCGAATCCATCATCCCACTGACATGGAGGCCCTTGATGGCTGCTGACAGAGGCCCCATCTACATTACTTTCCAGTTTCAGAATGCAGATTAAATGCATTGAACTGGATTATATGGCAGTGTAAACTCATATAATCCAGTTCAATGCAGTTCAATCTGCATTATATAAAACTACACTGACCATTATAGTGCAGACTGGATTATATGACTGTGTAGATGGAATCAGAGAGAAGAACAGATGGTGTATCATGTTCATAGTTCATATGTATTCTTTGTTTCAGTCTAAGATATTTAAGCATAGAGAAAGTTTAGTAAAGCAAAGTAAATGTGTATGCATTTTATATCAGATGCCATATTCAATTCCATAAGAACACTATAACCTCCTTTCTAAAATACCATGAACTGAGTAGCTGAGTGTGGTGCAATTAAAATCTGCCAACTGGGTATTACTCACAGCAGCTCCTCCAGCCCCTTCCAATTTCTACAGCTTTTCAATCAGTTGCTAAACATGAAGCAACAGCATGACTACCTGTGCATTGGCCTACTTTTCGCAGGAACTGGCTTTCTATACACACCCCTGGTGCTACTGAAATTTCATGGTTAAGGAAATAACTTGACCATATGGTGGCGGTGTGGACCTCTGATCAAGTATGCTAATATTTTAAAGAAGCATTGAAGGACTATAGTTTTCTGGTGCACCAATGATGCACAAGCAATGCAAATGTATTTTATGTCTACAGAACTATTTAACCTCAAACTTTTATGTCATTATGAAAAACATGCAAATGACAAATTCTTGAGAATAGGGAGGGAGCTATAACACTAAATCCCATATTAATTACAGGGTGGTTGTAATCAATGTGTGCATGTGTGAACCATGCACACATTGAGGCATTTTTTCCTATCACTGAAAAGAGAAAATTATTTCACAATCTAAGCATAATCTCATTAACTGTGTTGTTGTAGGTTTTTCGGGCTATATGGCCAAGTTCTAGAAGCATTCTCTCCTGACGTTTTGCCTGTATCTATGGTAAGCATCCTCAGAGGTTGTGAGGCCCTCTGAGGATGCCATAGATGCAGGTGAAACGCCAGGAGAGAATGCTTCTAGAACATGGCCATATAGCCTGAAAAACCTACAACAACACAGTGATTCCACCCATGAAACCCTTCAACAATACCATATTAACTGTTACACACCAGGACTGGGAAAGCACCCCTGAACCCAATACCACACACCAGAGTTCTTTATAGCAAGCAGCTTATTGCTTCAGCAAAAGAATGAAAGATGTTCAAAAGTAGTACAGAATATTGTCCATAAAAATGAAACATGAAAGGCGATAATTCAAATAATGATAATTCTCAGTAAACAGGAATATCCAAAAACCATGGTGAGATCCAAAGGTAACAAGAGTCTGTGAGCCCAAAATAATCCAGAAATACAAAACCAAATACACATGAAAATTCAGGAACAACTTGAGCATAGAATCCAAGGCATGAAAAGTTACAAGAATAAACACATGAATGTTGATCTAAGACACAAGAAACAAGACAGGAATTGCTCTCCAAACTAAATGTTGGTTCCTCTGAAAATCGCAATCTCAGCTGCCCTCATATATAGTAAAAAAGCCATGCCTTTTCCCTTGGGAAACCTTGGGAGGACCCCCTTTTTCCATTAATTTTTGTGAGTGCCTTTTGCCCCTGTCCAGATGTCTTTGTTGTCAGATCTGGCCCTGTCTATCAAAGTATGCCTCCTCCTCCCTAGAATCACCAATTACTGCATTCCTTTCACCTTGACTGCCTTGCAAACCTAGATTCTTTCTCAGTCTATACAGGCACATTTAATGCAGGTTTGACCATCCCAGAATCCTCAGCTACATCATGGCTAACAACACTCTCTTGTCCAAAATCCCCATTTCCAGACTCCTGTGAGTCTGCAGGATCTTGGTCATTTGACACTGAAACCTCAGGCAATGAAACAATTGCAGGCTGGACCACTACATTAACTGCTTGCTTAAGTCAGGGAAAGGTGCTCTACACATAAAGCTGAACCTGCATCTGCTGCTGAACAAGGATACCTAGAACTTGCTTGGGATATTGGGATATTGGGATATGAAATATGAAATACGAATCAAGACAAATCAATGAAATATGGTCCATTTGTTTCCTCTGCCAGACCAAACAAAACAGAAGGAAGAAATCTTTTGACACTTCATTTTTCTTAAAATGCCCTTCCTTCTACAAACCGGAAGCAAAGTGTCAGCTACAAGAAGGAGAGATAGCTGGAAGAGAGCTGTAACCATGACAAGGTTGCCTTTGTGATTTGCCCTGCTCTTCTTTTTCTAATGGCAAAGTGAATGCATGTTGTTCACCCTGCATCACACTTCCTACTGACAGCACCCTCCCCAAAGACATTACACCTCCCGCTGTGACATTTTCTGAAGCATCACATCTGCTGTTGTCAACAGCTCTCTTCCTCCTTTTAAAAATCACTTCTTAGCAGGACCTCTTACCAGACATGAGGACAATGTTTATTTAAAAATCTAGAGCTTGGAAAAACTACTTTCTGGAACATAAATTCCAGAATCCCAGAGTCAGTAATAGGCCTGGGATTATAGGGACTTTCAGTCCCCAAATTAATATTTTCCAAGCAATGCTCTATGATTTATTTATCATATCAGGAGCGAACCAAAGGTACCATTGCAATGTATTCAAAGAACACAAAGTTTAAAAAACTTGGCATTAAATTTAATGTCCTTTGACCAGTAGCAGGCCGCTTGAACTGCCTCTGGTGTTGCTATAAGAAGGTCCTCCATTGTGCATGTGGCAGGGCTCAGGTTGCGTTGTAGTAGGTGGTCAGTGGTTTGCTCGCATGTTGTGGACACCACTTTATGGCCCCATTTCTTAAAGTTGGCTACGCATCTTGTGATGCCAGAGCACAGTCTGTCCAGAGCCTTCCAAGTTGCCCAGTCTTCTTTCTATCTTAGGAGTGGTGAAGGACTTTATCCCATCCATAGGATTCATGGAGACATCAACAGCCAGCCCAGTTGGCTTCTGTACACAGACGGGGGAAAGATTTTATTTTTATCCTGCCTTTTTCTCAAGGTGTCTAATAATACATTTGATACATAGATGCCATCTTATCCTTTGCCTCAGGTCTTTGGATAGCAGTACTTGGGAGACTTTTGCTGCTGTGACAGTCAGATCTCATTTTCTATTGACTTCTGAGATTTTAAAGCTGCTCCAAGGACATCTTTAGAGTTTAAAGGAGTAGAAATATGCTTAGGAAACCAGGAACACTTGGATGATTTTGAAGAGTCTGATAATCCCAGTTTTGCTTATTTGTAGGACAATTGCTGAATCAGAGAACGAAATCCTACCCTGGACATCAACTTCATCAGCCATCATCCCTCACTATGTTTATGTGCATTTGTGGAGGGTGAGGGGTTAGGGAAATACTTGTACTGTAGTTGTTTCCGATGATGCATGAGCCAGTTGCTTGAATACAAGCAATTCGCATGAGTTGCCTGATTGTTTGCTGTTTACGTTATAGGCTCTTCAGTCCTCTGCCATTCTGCTCTTTTGATATGACTACTTTACTTTGAAAGCAATCCCTATTCTCTTTTAATGGCTCCAAAATGTATCCTGTTCGTCTGCAGAGTGTGAAGCATGCATCATCAGTCTTGGAACAGCTGTAAAAGATAAATTACACAAAGAATGGAAATTACTTTGAATAGTTTATACTGATACTTACTTAAAAGTGTTAATCATGTAAACATTTGTCCCAACAAAGATTTATTTCCGGGTGATTTACATTTTTAAAAGTTTCACTTTGTTATATCTACCTTCTAAAGAGATTTTCCATAATATACAGCTTATGGATTCATTTCTTAAGGACTTCTGTTGAAATTTTCAGTGCAGCTGTATGGAAAAAAAGGACAGGAAGTCTTATGGCATTTACCAGCCCAAATATCATCCTCCAAACCAGTTAGTTGTCCTATGGAGGGATCATAGGAGATTAATACATTAGGTTTGTAGTATGCACTTGAAGTTCCCTAGCTATTAAAGGAAACTCTCACAATCACACAGTATCATTATGAAAAGACTTTGAAGCAGTCTTCAACTCATTCTTAGACTGCATGCTTTTAAAAAGAGTGGGAAATTCATTTTTAGGTTAAATAAATTTCCTTTTTTTTTTTTTTTTATTTTATTTTGTTTTTGCAGTTTTCCAGGGGGAAAGTATAAAACAGTAGGGGAAAGTGGGCGGGGAGGGGGGGAATGGGGTGTGGGGGAGGGAGTACACGGGGTAAGTGGGGCATAACACAGTTCCTTGTGCTTCCGTCCAGTCCACCGGGTAAGTCGGCTGGGCCTGTAAAGTTGCCGCCACAGCCGTGGCGCTAGAGGGTGTCATAACATCTTCCTGTTGGGTCCCAGTTGTGGGGCCCATCTTAGCTGGTACCCGAGTTAGCTCTTGGGGTTAGCAGCCTCCACATATCGCCTGACTTTTCTCCAGTCTGTCCTGTTTTTGTGGCTTTGGTCTGTGACAATATTCCTTAAAATGTCCAGATCTATTAATTCCCTCACTCTTAGCAGCCAGTCTTTTATGGATAGGGGGGTCTCGGCCTTTCCAGTGCTTGGCAATCTCTAACCTGGCGGCTGTGGAGAGAAAAAAGAAAATCTTTTCGTCATTCTCGTCCAGGTCGCCGTCGATAATATTGATTAGGTAGGAGTCGGGACTCATTTCCATTTTCCTGCCGATGATACTTTCCATATGAGCGTGGATGCTCTTCCAGAACTTTTTGATTATCCTGCAGGACCACCAGCAGTGCATGAAGCTGCCCTTTTTTCCCCCGCATTTCCAACAGGTGTCTTTCATCGAGGGATAGCATCTAGCCAGGCTGACCGGGGTGTGGTACCAATGAAAGAATAGTTTGTACCAGTTTTCGGTAATGTTCGAAAACCCCGAGTATTTGATCTTTTTCCTCCAGATAGCTTCCCAGTCTTTTAAAAGAATGGAATGACCGAGGTCCTTGGCCCACCTAATCATTGTGTCCTTCACGAGGTCGGTTTCCGTGTCCCATTCGAGGAGCTGTTTGTACAGACGGTTTATTGTCTTTTTCTCTGAGATCATTATCCTCTCCCAGACTGTGTCCTGCGTGTTGAATTTCTTTTTGATGTCCTGTTTATATAGATCTTTCACTTGGGCATATTGGAACCAAGTGATTTCCAGCCCTTGATCGCGCAGCTCCTCCAGAGGTATAAGTAGCCAGCTGTTGCCTGTTTTACTGATTAGTTGACGGTAAGTATGCCAACAGGCCGGCGGGATATCTCTCCTGTGGGCGCCCCAGCGGCGAAATCCATTGGGGGTAGCTTGGTAGAAGCGGCCTCGGTATTTTGTCCAGATTCTTAGCAGCGCCGCTCTTACATAGTGGTCGGAGAAGTTTTCTCAATCGTGGCCTTGTCATGCCAGAGATAGGAATGCCACCCCCGGCGTAGGTCGGCCCCTTCCACAGTTAGAAGCTGGTCATTCTTGAGCGTTGCCCAGTCTTTCACCCAGCTCAGGGCCGCTGCCTCATAGTATAATTGAAAATTCGGAAGTGAGAGGCCACCTCTTTCTGTCCGGTCTGATAGGGTTTTATATTTTATTCGCGCTTTTGGCCTCGCCACAGAAACTTTAGAACTTGATTTCCAAGACTTGAAGCAGTGGTTAGATCTGAGCACCGGCAGGTTCTGGAAAAGAAACATTAACTTGGGAGGACGCTCATTTTTATAACTGCAATCCTTCCCAGGAGGTTGAGGTTCAGTGATCTCCTTTTCCAATTTGTTTTTAATTCCTTGCCAAGTTTGGTCATAATTGTTCTTTAAAAGCTGGTTGTTTTTAGCTGTCAAGAAGATTCCCAGGTATTTTATTTTCCTGGCTACCTCAAAGGACGAGCTTGCCTGGAGGAGGGCCCTTCTTTCTTTATTGATGTTCTTCGTCAGAAATTTGGTTTTATCCGTGTTGAGCTTAAAGCCCGCCACTGCACCATAATCTGCGATGGTCTCGGTCCATCTGTGAGTGTTCTCGAGTGGGTTCTCTATTACACATGCGATGTCATCTGCATATGCCTTTACCTTTATGTGAACTTTTCGGATCCGTAGACCTTTCAGGTACTCGTCCCTTCTCGGATCGATTCAGGAGCGGTTCCAGCATTATATAGAGTAGCGGGGAGAGCGGGCAGCCCTGCCGGGTTCCTTTCTGGATGTTGAGAGACCCCGCGCAATCTCCATTAATGATAAGATTTGCTTTCTGGTTGGTGTAAATCGCGCGGATCGCGTTTTCGAAGGCGTGACCCATATCCCTCTCTCTTATTAAGTGGCGCAAAAATACCCAATTTGCGTTGTCAAACGCTTCTCGGCCCACAAACAGTAGGCCCGACTTCTTTATCGGGTTTTTCTCGTAATACTCGATGATGTCCAGCATCGTTCTTATGTTGTCCTTTAGGTACCTGCTTGGCAGGAAACCCGCTTGGTCCGGATTAATTATTTCTTGGAGTAATACCTTGAGCCTGCCTGCGATGACCTGCCTGCGAAATTTCCTAAGTCATAGAATCATAGATCATTGAGTTGGATAATTGAATAGGAAGAGACCCGCTGCTAAGAAGCAGGAAAATAGCATTCAAACCACCCCCAACAGATAGTCATCTAGCCTCTGTTTAAAAGCCTCCAAAGAAGGAGCCTCCACCATACTCCGGGGCAGAGAGTTCCAAGTCTCACAGTCAGGAATTTTTTCCTAATGTTCAGGTGGAATCTCCTTTCCTGTAGTTTGAAGCCATTATTCCGTGTCCAAGTCTCCAGAGCAGCAGAAAGCAAGCTTGCTCCCTCCTCCCTATGACTTTCCCTCACATATTTATACATGGCCATCATGTCTCCTTTCAGCCTTCTATTCTGCAGGTTAAACATGCCCAGCTCTTTAAGCCACTCCTCATAGGGCTTTTTCTCCAGACCCTTGATCCTTTTAGTCGTCCTTCTCTGGATGACTAAGTGTGTTCTAAGTGCTTTCAGGTGGCTCAACAAGTGCAAAGCACTGTTGCAATGTGTTTAGAACATGCAGGTATTTTGGGGAGCATGTTGTAGGCACAATTTTCAACTGCTTCACTTCCCTGTTTCTAAGGGCGCTTTTACACAAGCCCAAAGCATCCAAACAACGCCTCAGGTAAACCCAGATGAATTCAGAGTTAACTGAGTTTTTCCAGTTTATTTCAGATTAATAAAACAGCAACAGCTCTGGCTCTTACGGAAAGGTCGGGATTTGTTGAGTTTCTGGTCCTTCCCAAGCATAAGAACACCGGCTGCTTGCAGAATGCAAAAAAAAAATAAAAAAATAAATAAATGGAAAAAAAGCGTGTAATTTCAAAATGTATCCTTATTTCTTATTAATATATTATTGTGAACATTGGTCCCTAACACACAGCCCTATATCACAGAATATCAAGGCAGAAAATCCAGCAATATCTGCTTTGAACTGGGTTATCTGAATCCTTGATATTCTGGGATGTAGGGCTGTGTGGAAATGCCCTTTGAAACAGATATGAAGCCTGTCTCATGAAATTGTGCACTCTTGGAATTGTGCAATTCTTCTGAGGCAAAAAACACTACAAGAAGAAGGGCATGGATGAAGAGAGGCAATGCATGGGTTGGAAAGAGTTAGGTCTGAGTTGCTGCAGTAAGCTAAAAGCACTTTCAATTGCTTACAGAAATGATTGTTATGACTCCTAACAAGGAGTAGCCAATAGCTATAGTAGCAGTTTCATGATTTCTATAAACATGACTTCCTCATGCTTTGGGTGAGCTAAGCAAAAGTAACTTTTCCAGGCATGGATGTGCTGTAATCCTGGTGCTAATCTTGAGAGTTGTGATGCCTTTGATCTAGGATGCCTGTTGATAAGAATCATCAGTATGGAAATTGAAAGCATGAGCCCTTCAATTATTGTTGTTGTTTATTCGTTCAGTCGCTTCCAACTCTTTGTGACCTCATGGACCAGCCCACACCAGATCTCCCTGTCGGCCGTCACTACCCCCAGCTCCTTCGGAGTCAAGTCAGTCACTCCAATGAGACCATCCATCCATCTTGCCCCTAGTCGGCCCCTCTTCCTTTTTCCTTCCATTTTCTCTAAGCTTTCATGTCTTTTCATTATGTGGCCAAATTACTTCATCTTTGCCTCTAATATCCTTCCCTCGAATGAGCAGTTGGGCTTTATTTCCTGAAGTATGGACTGGTTGGATCTTCTCGTGATCCAAGGCACTCTCAGAACTTTCCTCCAACCCCACAGTTCAAAAGCATCTATCTTCCTTCACTCAGCCTTCCCTATGGTCCAGCTCTCACATCTGTAGGTTACTATGGAGAACACCAGATGCTTTGGACTTCAACTCCCACAATTCCTAACAGTTGGTATACTGGCTGGGATTTCTTGGAAGTCAAAAGCACCCAGAGGAGCACAGTTTGAGAAACACTGCCTTAGAGTAACTATAATTTGGAAAGGATTTGAAGGCACACAGCAACACTTTCCTCTACCACTTTCCTTATTATAAATAACAGGCTATGTAAAAACAAACAAACCTGATTCAGTAACCTGCATAGATCACATTCATGTGTTGACATACTGTATATGGAATAAAATTGTATTTGGCAGAATAATGTCCAGATTGCCATATTGCTAAGAATTTGGTCTGCCCTACTTTGTTCTTGGCTCCAACCAAAAACTTGGCTTAATTTTGTTATTTATTATTATGTTTGTTTATACCCAGCTTTTTCTCTTCACAAAGGCGGCTCAAAATGGCTAAACTAGCTAGTAGAATGTGCCTTTTCCACATGCTTCCTAACAATTCATCTCTTTGGTCAAAAACTTCCCCTGCTCTTTTCATGAAATTTAGCATTGAATAACAATCTTTCTTTTCTTTACATAGATTAAGTCTATTTTTTTAAAGTGATATTTTTGCCAGATATTGTGTCTGTATCCTTAGGATGATGTACCTGTAGGTGGATGGGATCAACAAGAATGTCCTTTGCCTGGGAACTTATAAAAAACTTCTGAATGAAAAAGAATATTTATATTTAGCCTCTGCATTTAATAATGGTGTGTGTTTCACTGTAGTATCTTTCTGCATCTCATGCAAGGTATTCTTTTTCTTTCCTAGTATTGCAAAAGGGAGTGATAAACCCAGTAGGTAGGTAGAATTCAAATGGATCAGATAAATTCCATCAGATAAATCTAGAAAGACATCATTCTTAGCTCTGCTGTGGAGGAAACTATTTCCACATTAGCCAAAGGTCATTTTCCAGGGCTGGATGGGGCTGATAAGAAAGAAATTGTATACCTTTGACATTTATTGGTTCAAAGCATGAATTAAAAATGGCTATGCTATTCAACCAACAATGAAGTTCAAGGCTGCTTTGGAGCTTCAGGAACGTTTTGGAGCATTCCCTGACTTCTAATGCAGGGCAAAATTAGGTTAACCAGTTTTATTCTGTATTGGGGGCCAAAAGTCCCGGAATGTTGTGGGGGCATACAGACTTCTGGCCCAGTTTGGATTATGTAGTTCATATACACAAGTGCTGTTATGTTGTGATTAAAATATGCTATTGATTCTAATAGGACAGAATGCCTTTGAACAAAGCACTTCCTTTAATATTTTGCTTTAATTCAGCCAGTTTTAGCCCTTGATAAATACTTCTTCTCTTTTGGCCTTTTAAAAATAATTGAATAGCTAGTTAAAGGGAAACAAATGGCGGACATAACTGAATAGAAGCTTGCTGGCACCCGGACTCCCTTGTAATATATCCCATGATAATGTTATCAGCATGGAAGTGTGGGAGGGAAAATTTGTACAGTTTTCTGTTCCGCTTTTGGCTTGAACAAACTTCCTAGTATACATGCTCTATGCGTGCGCGCATGTGTGTGTGTATGCAGTATTTCCACTTCCAAAACAAGTAAATCTGAATTGACTGCCATGCGTAGCCACTGTTGTGAGTGACACATCAAGCCCAAAATGCATCCTGTTAATCGTATAATGAGGATAATAACCTTCAGAAGAACATATGAGCCCTTCAGAGAGATCTTCTTAAGCAATTGCATGCAGTCGCAAAATCCTATTGGTCATGCATCTGGAAGTCTACAGGGAAACCAACTGAGCAACAGTGGATTGATACAATTTGAGGGATTATCTATAATCTGCCTCTGCAAGCGTAGCGAGCAAGGAATCCATAAATTTAACCAAGACATAATGTAAACATTTCATTTATTTCCTGTAAGGAAATTTAACCAGAATGGCTAGAATGGATATTAGTTATTTTTCTTATGATTTGAAAAACTAAAGTCGGAGCATATATGATTATTGAGGTTTGTTTTGTAGCATGTTTCAACAAAATGGACTCAAACCAGTAACTGTCTGGATGAAAAAGCCCAAATCTTCCATGGGCCACAAACTAGCATGAAATTGTGGGAGATGATGTCTTTCTTTCAAGCTTCAAAACTACAACCAAATGCTTCTCCCTTATCCACTAAGTGGCTGTGAGACAAGAATTTGGCACTTAAAAGGTCTGCCATGCTACAATGTTGATTTATGTAATAAGATATTGAAGAACTCTTTCCAGAACAGCCAAGAAAATGCCTGTTCAACAGATTTTGCCAGTGCATGTCACCAATGGGATTATTTCTATCTGAGCATGTTGGATAGGACTTCGTTCAGATACTGTTGCTACTTCTGGAAAAGAAATTAGATCCAACATTATTTCATTAGCTGACCCTGACTTCCAGTATTATGAGGGAAGGAGAAGCCATCTCTGTAACTAATCCTTTCTCATTAAGTGTGATTTTACAAGCCTATCTCTTGCCCCTTCCCCAGTTGTCTTCCTTCTCACTACTGAAATGCTTTCTTTTTCTCCAATGTACTGATCATCACAACTTAGCCCTTTTCAATTGAGTGATGCATCAAACCCAAAATGCACAATTTTCTTTGATGCAAAAGGAAGGTATGGGTCCCAAAATGTTGCATTCATGGTATAAGGCTGATAGGCTAAAGCTGAATTTTGGGGTCTTAAATAGCAAAAATCTTAAATGACAGCATCTCACCAAAGCATCACATCTGCTTTGCTTTTTGCTTGTCAGCTTCACAAGAACAAGACCAGATGAAAACTTTTTTTTGCTTTCTGACATAGAACAGCATTCAGGTAGCCAAAGTCAGTCAAGTTATTTTGGTATATAATACAGGAAATTCTACAAATCCCCTTTTCTTAATTCTAACAGTAAACATTACCAAAATAAATTTGCTTCATTTGCTGCTTGTGATGTCGGATCTCTCTTTTTCATGAGGGGCAACCCTGCATAAAATATGGGACCACTATTTGTGCTCTTTGCAAATGGAGAAAGGATGATCTGTATAGCCTGCTCTCAATCCTGCCACTCTCACAAATGCGGTTGATGGGAACAAGAGGCAGAGTCTTCTCAGCAGTGGCCTCACGTCTGTGGAACTCCCTTTCTAAGGACATCAGGTTAGCCACCTCCCTCCTGTCCTTTAGGAGACAACTAAAAACCTGGCTGTGGGCCCAGCCATTTGACTAAGGTACTGAGCATTATAATGGCAACTGGACTTGAATTTCATTGATATGACGATATTGGAATTATTGGCTGAACTTTGGTTGTAACGGCATGTTAATGCGATAATGTTTTTATTGATGTTTTTATAATATTTTGTACTAATTGTTTTTATTGATTGTATTTGTATAGTATCATTGCTGCATCGTGAAGCTGCCCTGAGTCTCCCTGTGGGAGAAGGGTGGGGTAGAAAGTAAGTAAGTAAGTAAATAAATAAATAAATAAATAAATATGATGGGAATAACACTGTTCATTATTTTTTCTTATTGTAACTCCTCACTTCAGTTTTGTATCTATATCACTTATATAAACTATATCAATGTACAGGCATTTCAAAATCTATCACAGGGACAGAAAGTGAGGTGAAATCTTCTGAACATGGCACAGACAGCAAAACAAACACCACAGGGGTGTTAAACCTTCCCTATGCTATTCAAAGCATATCTGCCTGCCTGCCTATCTATCTATCTTGCTGGAGTTACACTTATACAAGATACCTGTTCTGACTTACATACAAATTCAACTTAAAAACTAACCCACAAAACCCACTGTATTCGTAACTTGGGGACTGCCTGCACAGATGCATTTCAACCACTCTGTGCTGATCATGGAACATAACAAAGTCTTATTTATTTATTTATTTTTCAGGTTTCTATGCCGCCGACTCCCGGAGGCTCGTGGCGGCTCACAAGAGCCGAAGGCACAATAAAATACAGAA
The DNA here is from genome assembly GCA_030556195.1 of Anolis apletophallus. NCBI lineage: Eukaryota > Metazoa > Chordata > Lepidosauria > Squamata > Anolidae > Anolis > Anolis apletophallus. The sequence goes on from JARBWK010000006.1 coordinate 36,394,970, forward strand.
CAATAAAACAGTAAAAGCAATTAAAAACAGAGCAGCACAATAGAACAATAGCACAACTGGAGCAGTGGCACAATTAAGAATCTTGTTGTTGTTGTTGTTGTTGTTGATGATGATGATGACAATGATACATTTCATTTCAGAAAGTACAATTACCCTTTGTACACCGCTATGATCGTTTGAACAGTAGTACAAGTTGCATTTGAATCATGAGACAGCCAGATCCATAACTGCCAGAGCAGTAACTTGGGAACGGTGAGTTTTTTCAAGCTGTATGGCCACAGCAACCCAGTGATTCCGGCCATGAAAGCCTTTTGGGGACTGCCTGTATATCTACATCTGATTTGCACATGTTGAGAAGTGAGGTGTGTGAAAAATGTACAGCGGAGAACTATAATATACAATTTCATACTTATTTATTTCAAAAATGGAAAGGAATACTTGATCATTAGATCATTCTAGACCATTCCTACCATTTGCAAAATTCAAGGATCGGTAACACATACCCTTCAGCCATCCTGATTGGTCAGAGTCAGTCCTGACTAATCTTCTGGTTGTTTTCTTTATCAGCTGAAATTCAGCCTATGGCACCGGGTATTCCCTAAAGGCACAAGATTCTGTCTGATTTTGGAGTCAGAGCAGGGCCAGCCCTGGTCAGTATTTGGATGGAAGATCACTAATGAAAATCCAGTGCCACAGATTATATTTCAGAGGAAGGGATTGCCAACGCCATCTCTGAGTAAACATTGCCTAAGAAAACCCTATTAAATTCATGGAGTCTCCCATCCAAATACTGCCCAGGGCCAGCCTTGTTTAGCTTCCAAGATCAAACAGAATCTTGTACCTTTAGGATACTTAGGGCCCTATGACTGAGTAGTGATAGCTTAACCACCTCCCAGCAGGCTTGCTCTTGTCTGGTAATTGCCTCGAAGCACCATTTGAATGCACTGTTGTCTGAATTCCCTCTAAGTGAGCACTTGACTTGAAAGCCCAGCTTCATAGAATGCCTTGCTGATGGAAGGGAAAATTCCCTGCTTGAGATGTCAGCTGAAAAGCCTCTCATCATGAGAAAGTGCAATTTGGCCTTCTTTTGCATCTGGTTCTCAGTCGGCTCTGGAGAAAACCTAGTCACTTCTCTTTCCAGTTGGCTGCCCCCCCTTTTTTTCAATTTCCCCAATGTTCCAACTGCATTCTTTAGTGTTCTGGCATTGGTGAGAATTTGGAACAGCCCACAAAATATGCTTTTGTCTCCTTTGCTGCATTTTGAAAGCAATTGTATAGAAACAATCCTGCTTCTATATAAAACTGAATGTTTAATACTTAAACATGGTAGTTAGGGCTGGGAAATACTTTGACCTTCACATTTGTAAGTGGAAAATTTGTAGATTTGATTATTTGCTAATTTGACAAATATGATCTCTGTAGGAATCCTTAGTTAGTCACATGTGGCTCTATTTGTCATTTTTGCATTTGCTTTGTTTCAAATTGTCATTAGATTGTGTGGTTGTTACCTACTTTGAGTCCCAATGGGGAGAAAGGTGGAGTGCAAACACTGATAATAATAGCAATAATAATCCTCATCATCGTATGTTCAACATTCTTTTACTGAGAAAACTCCCCACTAGGAATCACTTGGTTTTCCAATTATTATGATCAACTTCTGGTGGATGTTGAGCTGGAGTTTTGTTGGAGGACCTAGAGATTGTTGCAGAGGAGAGCTGTCAGGTAAAAAAAACCCCATTTTATTTATATTTTTCCCAGTTTTGCTCAATCATATTTCCCTTAACCCAATTAAATGTGGAAACCTGGCTGTAAGGTATCTTGCAGACTGGCCTAAAACAGTGTTTCTCAAACTCTGCTTCTCCAGGTGTTTTGGACTTAACTCCCAGAAATCCAAGACAGTTTATCAGCTATTACGAATTATGAGAGCTAAAGTCCAAAACATCTGGAGGAGAAGACTTTGAGAAACACTGGTCTAAATAATATTTGTGAAATAGCTTCATGGTTTTGTGGGTTTATTGTTGCCTCTGCCTCCACTCATTCCCACCATCAAGATGTTAAGAATGATCAGACAACGGCAAAAAAGGGACAACTTCATCAAGATCCAGAATCCAATGGACTCATTTTATGTGACCAAATTGGTGAATGCAGGCTTGACATCAGCACCAAAGGATGTACCGCACTGTAGCATGGATTCACTTTGACACCACTTTAACTGCCATGAAAATATGCTATGTAATCATGGGAGTTATACTTTTAAAAGGTCTTTAGCTTTCTCTGCCAATGAGAGCTAGTGTCTCACTAAATTATTCCATAACATTGACCCATGGCAGTTAAAAGTGGTAACAAACTGCACTACTTCTATAGTGTAGATGTAGTCCTAGTTTATTGGGGCATTAGTTAGGGTCCATCAACAGTGCCTTGCCTAATCCCCCCAAAGGGCACTTGGTCCCCACAGCACCCAATCTACTATAGCTGCCAGTCTCTTCTTCCACCGTATTGTGGTAGCCTCTTTATCCAGAATTGTCAGGTGAGCAAGAACCATGAACTGAGCTCTGAGGGCTAACATCTGGCATCGGGAGATGGTGCCTTTTGGTGTCATAGTAAGCCTTTTTGGTACCAATTGTGATGTCACAGATGCAAGGCAGAAAAGGATTTGCATGCAGGGCAGAAATGCTTCTGGATCAGCTGATTGTGGAAATGGGTATGAGGTTGAACTGGGATAATAGGCCTGAGATGTAGGGAAAACTTGGATAACTGGGTAATATGGCATCCCAGAGTCAAGAAAACAAATAACAATGTTGAAAACCAAAGGGATTATGCCATTAATTCATAACAAAATATCTCAAGTAGGTTCAGAAATTCCCGTCATTCCTTCTAGGGCAGTGGTTCTCAACCTGTGGGTCCCTAGGTGTTTTGGCCTACAACTCCCAAAAATCCCAGCCAGTTTACCAGCTGTTGGGATTTCTGGGAGTTGAAGGACAAAACATCTAGAGACCCACAGGTTGAGAGCCATTGTTCTAGAGCTTTCCTTCTGAATGATCTTACCTACAGCATATCATATGTCATTCCTGGCAAAGCAACTCCATCAAGCTCGGATCAGGTGCCTGTCTCTTTACGGCAAAACAATTGCTTTATTGCCTTGAACTTTGTATAGAAAAATCCATATTGGGAACTTAATTATTTTTCCTCTTCATTTAAAAAAGAGCCTCCATGGTTTTTTTTTTATCAAATCAGAACAACATTAACTATTTTTTTAGCAGATCATCTATTTGCTTTCTTCCACAAAATCCACAGATGCTAAACGAGACGTCGGCTGCACTGTGCATTCATTTGGGAGACAAAGCACTCCATAAAATAAGCAGTCATCTTCCCTTACTCCCCAGAAAAGATTGCTGTTTAGGGTGATATGTTTTCTTACAAAACCTGGCTGCTTTCTATAAATCCTGCCGATTTATTGAAGAGTATTTTGTCTTATTAATGGCTCTGCATTGCAGAGATGTCGCAGTAATTTCACATCATTTTAAAATGGCAAGGGAGTTATGGAGGCTCATTATTTCCAGGCAAGAATTTCTCACTGAGCAAACAGCCAGACCAATATGGCATTTTCTAGACATATTAATATTCACCGACTATTGGTGCAGGCTCGGTTATGCCTGAAGATTTAATAATAAATTGACTGAATGTCTGATAGAAACCTTATCATCTTCTCCATTTCTGATCTTCAGTGCCTTTCCTTATGTAACCATAATGTTCCTACCCTATGCATGAGAGTGATGTATCACCAGATTAGGAGGAACCTGTAGTAACCCATTTACATTGAGTACCAATGGGGTGGCCCTAAAACAGCCATGAAGGTCACTTGATGACATCATCACATTACTATCATTTTAGGTTGTTGTGGGGCTAAAGGATAGTGATCACAAAGTATGTTTCCTATGAAAAGTGCAGAAAATTCTGTCAGTTTGCTAGACAGAATCAATGCAGTTTGACTCTATGTTAACTGCTATGGCTTAGTGCTATGGCAGTGTTTCTCAACCTTCCTAATGCCACAACCCCTTAATATAGTTCCTCATGTTGTGACGACCCCCAACCATAAAATTATTTTTGATGATACTTCATATCTGTAATTTTGCCTGTAAATATCTGACATGCATTATGTATTTTCATGCACTGGACTAAATTTGGCACACATACCTGATATGCCCTAATGTGAACTTTGGTGGAGTTTGGGGAAAATAGACCTTGACATTTGGGAGTTGACAGTGATTTAGGGCAGTGTTTCCCAACCTTTTTTCAACTGCGGCACACTTTTAACATTAAAAAAATCCGGGGGCACACCACCAACCAAAATGACACAAAATGACACTCTAACACAGTAAAGAACGGCTGGGGGATGGTGACCTGCTGGGAGCAGCTGCTGGGAGTGCCGAAGCTGGGGGAGGGGGAGGAGCCAGGCCATGCCATGCCCCGCCCCCTCCATGCGGCTTCAGTTCTCCCACAGCTTTGCCAGCCTTGAGGGGGCAGTGCCAAGCCAGCGGTGGCAGAGCCAGCACAATGCTGGCTTGGCACTACCCCCTCAAGACTGGTGAAGCTGTGGGAGTGCTGAAGCTGAGGGAGGGGGCGGAGCCAGGCCATGCCATGCCCCGCCCCCTCCCCCCAGCTTCAGTTCTCCCACAGAGGAGAAGCATGAGCGGTGGACGGGCTTCGGTAGGCGGGGCTCCTCCGCGCGGCTTCAGCGAGCGAGGGGTGAGAGTCGTGGCAGGAGTCATGGCGGATTGGAGGCTGGCTGGGGAAACGGCCGAAGGAGGTGGTGCCCCGGCCCCTTCTTCTTTTTCTTCACCGCCACTCGGCCCTTCCTCCTCCTCTCCCAAGCAGCAGGGGTTCGGCAGGAGGAGGGGGGAAGGAAGGGGGGCAGAGAGCTTTTCTCGTGACACACCTGATGATCGCTCACGGCACACTAGTGTGCCACGGCACACTGGTTGAGAAACACTGATTTAGGGAATCTGTAGCTCACCTCCCTCTGGAGAACACTGTGAACCCAAATGACCTTGAATCTGTACCAAACTTTCCACTAAGCTGTCATGCATGGAGCACACCTGCTCTCCCCTCCCTGCTTGAAGTCTCAGAAGCAGCCCTCCCCCTTGGCTGAGAAGCCGGCTGAGAGGCTGACCAATCACAGCAGGAGGAGGACTTTTGGTGGGAGGCTTCACCATCTGCTTCCAAAAAGGAAGAGAAGGACAGGCAGAGAGATCTTCAGTCTTCTCTGCCAAAGGGGTTCCTAAGACCATCAGAAATATATCTTTTCTGATGGTCTTTGGTGCCCCCTCTGAAACCCCCTCATTACCCCCCCCAGGGGTCCCGACCCTCAGGTTGAAAAACACTGTACTATGGACTCATGGGATCTGTAGTTTTATAAGATCTTTAGCCTTCTCTGTCCCAGAGTGCTGGTGCCTCGCAAGACTACAATTCCTAGGATTCCATAGCATTGAGCCATGAAAGTTAAACTGGTATCAAACTATGTTAATTCTACATATAGATGCACCCCTAGGTTCCAGAGCTTTTTTTTCTTGGAAGGCTAGAAATAGACATTCCTTGCTGTCTTTCCAACAACAAGCAACCCCTTAAAAACGAAAATTAAATTCGAAGGCTCTTATCATTAAACGTTTTTGAGGGAAGGAATTTTGGGGGAAGGAATTAATAAAGACCCTCACATCTAGTGGTCAAGCTTTGATAAATGGTGGCAGCAAATTAAAGAGAAGAAAAGCCTGGATAATTTGTGGCAGTGGTCAGTTGTCCACAGTGATTCCAGCAGTAGGCTTTGAACGTGTTCACATTTGATGACATGGTTTAGAAAGTTGAACAGTAAACTTTATGCCATTTTAAACTGCAACTGACTTTTAGCATTTTTTTAAAAGTGTTACCTTTACATTCTTTTAATATTGTAAATAGTTTAATTCTATTTCTATGGCAACTTCATTTATGTTTTTAAGAATATTGTAATCAATTTAATTTGTAAGCTGCATTGAGTTCAAATCTGGGAGAAAGGAATGACGACAACAACACAGTTCGCTTCTCTAGTAATGCCTGACTAATGGGATATAGCCAGATTGAAGTGCAAATACGGCAGTTATATTTCTTGTACCTGACTTTGCCATCTGGACTTTGTTCTAAATATTAGGCTGAAGTCCAAAATCCCGTTTCTCTGGAAAGATAGTTAATGTGTCTCGGAGCTGAAACTCAAGCCTCTAGAGGTCACTGATGTATAAGAGCTTAAATACAAGAAAAGACAATGAAAATGTGGTACATATGTGTGGTTTCATTGAGTGTTCACAAAGGCCCAGTGGGTTTTTTCTTTAGTCTCAGAACATGTGGAATAAATCCAAGCTTAAATCACTCAGCAGCTAGCAAGAAATCTACAATAGAACGAAAGAATCCAAGAAAGAAAGAAAAATGTTAGCATCAATGTTAGCTGATGTCAGAGAAAGAACTGGTGCCACCAGATATATTAAAATGGAGCATAATTTTCTGCTATTTTTTCTGTCATTAGAAAAAAGTATGCTTTACTTGTGTATTTATGCATTGCTTGCCCTAATTTGTGCGAGGACTTGCAAGACTATGGTTCTACTAATGTGAATTCTTATTAAGTTTTATAATGATGCACGATCCTTTTCTGTAAAAATGAGTCATACTGAATGTGGTGAAATTACAACAAACCACTTAGCCAAATATATGCAACTATAATAAATTGTAACAAAAACCCCCTAAATCTATGCAATAATTAATATATCTGCCTGTATCTCGGTTATGCAGTATCCAAATACCTAATCACAGAGTCACCAAATGTAGGTTGACATTCTGACAGAGGCATGGATACAAGTTCCCCTTGCACCTGTGTATTTCTTTTGGGGGGTGCTGCAAAGATTGGTGACATAGGAGAAGTACTTCGATATGTTCCTGAGGTCTGATGCAAAATGAGTACAGCAGTGATGAGACCACTTGGTTAATCTGCGTGTTTCTGTAACCATTTCAAATCTGGCTATGGGGATATAGCCAGATGCATCTCATCTTGCTACCAGGCCCAGAATGACAGTGGGGTTTCTGAGGGTGCATGTACACTGTAAAATTAATGCAATTTGATACCACTTTAATGCTGGGGAATCATGGGAGTGATCGTTTGGTGAAGCACTAGCACTATTTGCAGACAAGTCTAAAGATCTTATAAAACTACAACCCTCTTAAAATTACGAGATTGCTATAAATCAACAGGCAATTTGGAGGCACACACATATACACAGTATAGTATGAGGGTATTGCACTTGGACCCCACTCAGTCATGAAAACCTGTTGGCCGTCAATAGGCTATTCTCATTTTTTTTCTTCCCAGAGGAAGGGAATGGCAAATCCGTCTGAATAAATCTTGCTGAGAAAATCCTAGGATAGATTGATTTTAGAGTTATCATAAGATGAAAACTACTGTACCTGAAGACACATAAAATGAGCATAGTAATATTTGGAAGACCAGAGTTGCTATCCTTGTTTTAAAGCAGGATCCAAGAGTGGGTTGCATGCAGCCTTTTCTATAACCCCCTGAAGTCCTCTGGCATTCTCCAAGCCCCAAGCCCTCTGTTTTAAAAAATAAAATAAACAAATAAATGAATGAATTTCACTCCAGCAATGATCTGACAGTCCAATTTGCTTCTGTGCATAAAATGTGACATCTCCTCCTTTGTTTAAGGCAGCAAAACATCTCACACTATGTATGAATGTGTGTCCCTCGGCACTAGTTGCAGGCGACAAAATGTCTTGGGTGACACTGTGCTTATGCTGCACTTTGAAGTGCCAAATATATTCCTGATGTTACATATATAGCCAATAATAAATCATACTCTGTAAACATGTAAGCGATGGTGTTGCTCATGGAAGATGCTGGGCATTGGGGAGTGAAGGCATGATACATGGCGGTAATGGTTATGTAAAGCCCCTATTTTGTATGTAAATAAACCTGGGCAAAGCCAAATAACATCAGGAAGATCTATTTAAACTCTCATTGCTTTTAATATATTTAGTTTAACTAATGGCTGTTCCATTAAGTTTAGTTTCATACACTGATGATTTGAATGTAACAAGGAAAAATCTGTACAGGCCACACACACATACATTTGTCAGTTTAATTTTCTCCCAGTTTAAAACCAGGACAGAGACTTGTATCAGTTATGGCTCTTTTAGGATGCTTGGATCCAGTTGCCCTGGAATGGCAGATGTTACAACTACTCTATTTGATCTCCCCACTCACCTGTGTTTCTGTAATTGGAGCTCCCAGTGCATTTTTCAACACTAAAACAGGGATAGGAAATATGTGATTCTCCAGAAGTTGTTTGACTGTAATCCCCATCAGCCCCAGCCAAACTGGCCATTGAAGAGAGACGATGGGGATTGCATTCCACCCTTTGAAGGGCCACCCATTCTCCTACTGTTGCTGATGTGTGCCTTCAACTCAACTTTGACTTATGACAACCCCATCTTAGGGTTTTCTTGGACAGAAAGTGGTATCCTTTCCTTTATTGGATGTATCCAAATGGAGACAGGATGGAAACAATCACATGAGTGTATTTATTCATATTCTGCAGTCCTCTTCCCCCTGAGTTGCATTTGGGAGAATAGAAAACTTTAGATGAAAGAATCAGTGACATCCAAGGCAATGTATCACATGGCCCTTAGATATTGGGAAAAAACAGTATGATTAGAGTCATGCCATATTTATTAGCTTTCCCAGCCCACCTGGCTGGTAACTATAGAGAATGACAAAGGGCTAGAAAGATGGAACTCTGATTTGACTCAGTGTGGTTTTGCTGAATTATTATTTTGCAAATTACCGCATAAAGGAGATACACAAAATGCCATATGGATGAAATTCAAAATAGGGTTTATCTCTCTTCTCATTTTCAGCTAGACTATCTACCATCTTATTAATATCCTGACTTTCCCACCAAACCTGGGAGTCCTCCTAATATCAAATTCAGTCTTTGGGCGACATGCCAAATGGATTGAAATCAGCAGAAGGAAAGCATACTCAGGGTAGGGGTGTGGGAACACTACGTGCATGCAAGAAATTTTTTAAAAAATAGACCAGTTGAGACTGAGCATGTTCAGCAGTAACAGAAAACTAGCCTGTGACTCTAACATTGTCATTTTACTTCTCCTGCATGGTTTTTAACATCTTTGCCTGATCCAGCTGAAAGCTTGCATGATGTACTTTTTCTATAAATAAAGGTATTGTACCTTTGTGGATTTTGAATTTTGTTGCATTGTGTTGTATGGCCAAATGTCTGTAAAGCAAGGAGGAAGACAATTTACATCCATTAAAGCTGTAAAGAATATTAATAAATAAGTTTAAATGCATTTTTGATTTTAAAAATTTCCAAAAATTAACCCAGGTGGCATTCTTTCACCAGTTCTGGGACCATAAGCTGGACTTTTGTTCTGGTAACTGCTGTGGGCCTACATTTATGGTTGTGTGCAACCAAACATATCCCCATAGGCCTACCTTTGCAGCCTGGCAGTGCCCTGATCATTTGTTTATGGAGACCATATGTGCTAGGAAATGATGTCTGCATCAGTCTCCTTATTGTAGATGGCCTTGAGAGAAGCACTTGTAGCAGGACCCCAAGGGGGTTCTCCTGCCACCTCTTCTTGACATGCCCTGTGACCTGGAAAACCACGTCGACATCCTTCTCAATCTCACTCCATTGATCCCTAGTTTTCAGAAAGGCTATGTTTGAGGGCACTGCCATGCTCCAAAGGCTCCATCATTACATTAATTTTATTGATGCAAGATCTCAGCCACATGTTTCTTCATATTTTGAAGAAATGGAAAGAACTCTAGATTTTAAAAAGTCAAATGTGGGGGAAACACAGCAATTGGTTTGTCTCTCTAGCATCTAGACTGGGTTCAACAACTTTGGCTAAATTTGGCCATCTACGTCCAAATTTTCAGTAGAACAGACTTCCTCCATGGATGGATTCAACTTTTTTTTGTGGAAAACTTTACTTGTGTATTCCTGCATGACAGGGTATCAGGGTAGACTACATGGCACTTGCAGCCCCCTCCAACTCAATGATTTTGTAAAAATAATTGGGACTCATTCATCTTGCAGGGAGAGAGGAAAATGTGCTTTCTCCCCCTTTTAAATATATATCTTTTAGATATTTGAAGGGAAAGGATGAGGGCAAGCTACTGGAAGCTAAAGCTTCCATTCCTGGAATTTCCACATCATGTGGGGAATCTGCCAATAGGGATGGAAATTTGCATTAACAGAGCTTTGTTTTATAGATTGCTCCATTTTATAGTCTGTGAGACTATTCATGAAATGAGGACATTTAATTTGCTTTCCTGCTATGGGAAAGAACCTCAGAGATGCTTTTTTTTGCTCTCTCTTTCTCTCCCTCAAATTATGCAGAACTTAATGTACATGGCTAAATGTATGCATTTGAAAAATACACATAAACACTCTTTTGGGAATGGGGAAAATACAGAAATGTTGTACCTGTTAAAATGTGCAAAAAAGCACACACATTGAAGATAACATATAAGAAAAAACTGAGATTGTGGGAATTTAAAAAAGCCCACAGAACTTGCAGCGAGGTTTACAACAAAAACATATTTTCACATACCTATTTGGAACCATTCACAAAGGAAAGACAAGATTTATTACAGTCAATGACCAGCATAAAAAAATGTACGAACATCAGGATGTACAAACATTAGGGTACACATACATGTACAAACACATGCACACAAATGTACAAACGTCAGGGTACACACAGACAAAGTTTAAAACCCATTATTAAAAAGATAGTTAAAATGGTATTAAACATTTAAATGCTAAAATGACAATGGTAAAACTGAAATAAATATTAAAACTTTCTAAGACTGTGACAGCATCTTGCGCCAACAAGCTATTGCTGCTGCACAGAAGCTGGCAACCCTTACAGTGACCTTGGGGTGTTGGTCAGACAAGAGATAAACCCTCGGGGGTTGAGAAGAGCGGGGTAAAATCCTGAAATAAAACCTTACAGATCTCCCTGGTAGAACTAAGGGAAGAGCAAATAGCCATTCCTCACTCATAATTATATAAAGGAACATTTTTTTCTTTTTTCTTTAGATACCATCACCTCATTGTTCCAGTCCTGTTCTTCTGATGGATATGTATGTTTTGCTTCCATTTCTCATAGCTGCAGAAATCTGGCTGTGTAAGAGACCTGGAAGCAAAGGATGAGGCATGGCAAAGTGAATAACCATCAGCAAAGCTACTGGCTGAATCCACAACTGAGTGGAGGCAGCCAATTGCGGAGAAGCAGAGCACAGAGGGAAGTAGGGAGTAGGGACAGAGAAGGAGAAAAGAAAAGGGGAGTAAGGCCCAAGGAAGATGGAGACAAAATTAGTTTGGAGCAGGAAGGTGGTGTGCTGTGTATGGCTCTATCTGCATATATTGGAAAAATCCAGTTTAAAAGTGTTTGGAAATGGTCCAGTGCAGCCTTGGAAGTGTTCCAGGGCCCTTTGGCTACCCACATGGTTGGCTGGTCTGAGGACACATCAGGGACTTACTGGCAATGTTGCATTTCTGGTCATGACATCACCAGAAACATGATGTTATCAGCAAACCTCTGAGAGAGCTTTTTGCTTGGGGTCATGCACCAATGGGTCCACATCAGGCCAGACTGGGCCAGATCCAGCTGGATCCATTTGTCCATATCTCCAAAATTGCAGGACCAGTCCTGAGGAAATCCTAAGTTCTACTGTCACAAATTAATGTCTAGATGCAGCGATTCCACTGCTTATACAGCCATGTTGAGCCATTGCAGCAACTGAATCCTGGGTCCAGATTATTTTGACCATGCAGACATGGCCTATTCTATATCTTTTCCATGCACAGTCATATTGTTTAGCATGAATCTGACATGTTCCATGATAACTTTTGCTTGAGAAGAGTGATAATAATGAAGCATTTTAAAAATGTTAATTCTCAAAATGTGTAGAATATTGGAAAAATGTAAGATATTGCCCCAATATTTGTTTTTATATATATCTCTCTCTCTCTCTCTCTCTCTCTCTCTCTCTCTCTCTCTCTCTCTCTCTCTCTCTCTCTGTGTGTGTTGCTCTCACTCTCGCTCTCTATGCATTGACCTGGGCGTTTCCAGCTGGCTTTTCACAGAATTGTTCCTTTTCCAATGCTGAGTTGTGTAAGAAAGGAATTCCTGCCTCCACATTTTCCCACTGTTGAAATGCCATTTGCAGCTGATGTGTCAGGAACTTCCCTCTCCCTTCCCTCTTCCTGACAGTTCCTCCAAGACAGGAAGCCCATCATGTTCAATCAGCAGATCTAACAGGATTGTCTGAAGCAAAATGTTAAGCCAGCAGCAGGGGATATTACGACTCAAGCTGACATTTAGTATGTTCTCGTAGTAGTGCTGATTAGCGCTGGATCCAACATCTCAAAGTATGCTCTGCAATGTAATGGCCAAACAATTAAGGGCTGATCTAGGCCTGATGGGCAGCAGACCAGCTTGCTTATAGTCCATGGCATGTAACAAGGCAGGAAATTCTGAGGGCAAAAGGTGGTTGTGTGTGTGTATATATACCAAAACCACCCTCATCTGGGCTTTTCCTCCCTGTAGTGTGTCCTCAATTCCAGATGCTTTTCCTCTCAACTAAATTCTTGGAAGGAAACTCAACTGGGGGGAAAGCCTTTCTGGGAGAGGCTCTGGAAATGAAAGATGTGTGGTGGTGGTGGGGGTTTCCAGCTCCCCTTACTCATGCCCCCCAGCTCTTCTTGAGGCAGAGGCAGAGCCTCAGTTGATATGTGACTGGAATAGGCCCAGGTTTAGACACATGAGCTTACTCTGTTCCTTGAGTTTAGCATTCATTCATTTCTTTCCTTTCCAATTTTAAAAGTAATCTTGTACTAGGATGTAGTCTGAAGGCTCATGAGGCTGCCTTCTAGCTACTCATAAGTAGGTCTAGATTGGGTGGGTTGACCAGACAGCTTGAACACTCCTCAAAATTGCTTGTTAAGTTTGACATGAAAGAAAATGGGAGATATACATTAGTCAACAATTATCAGAGGTTCTGCAACAGTCCAGCTAAAATGGTAATGGCCTTTAATTGCTGCTGTCTTCAGTATCCAGCATGGAGTAATGCCGTTGTGTATGAATGTGTGGGCTACTGTTAACACTGAAGGATGAGACAGTATTTTCCCACTCTGTGCAGAACTGGGCCTGTTGTTGTTGTTGTTATTGTTGTGTAAATAATTTTTGACTTATGGTGACCCCAAGGCAAACCTATAGACACAATGAAATAAGATGTGCAGGTAATAGAAGATATAAAGGGAGAGAGAAACAACCTCTTGGTCCCACTCTTCTTGAGCTTCTACTATTACATATCCATCACGGGACCCATGTGGGAGAAATGTAAACCATATTATTTCTTCCTTATCTATTCTTACTTCCCCAACCAGGTCAAAAGAGTATCTGAACATTGCACTAAATCCAATGCAATTTCTCCTCTTGTTTCAAGGCCCTATCTGTGGTAAGGTTTGAAGGGTGGGGAACAGCAAATAACAAAGTTAAGAGCAATGTAACAGTCCCCAACCTGTGTGTGATGTCCCTAATGTGGTTCAGGACCATGCATTCTTACAGGTGTAAGATTTGTGCAACTTCTGGACCTATTGTTGACCATCAGGTCCCATATAATATCTGCTTTTGGGGGGAGTGTTATCACATGGATGGGTCCAAAGTATAATGGCTTCTATTAAGTCATTTTGTCTTGCAGGAGAGTTCAGAACTTATTTGTTTGTCTTTTTTGGGCATAACTCTCCTTCAGCACCACATTTCAGACTCATAGGATTTTTTGCCCCTGCAACCTTTCTTTACTTTTCAGGTTTCATGCCCATGTGTAGAAACAAGAAATATTATGGTATGGATAACCATGACTTTGGTATTCAATAATAGATGTTCACTCTTGATGATTGGAGGTTCTTTATTGAAGGTCGGATGTTCGAATCCAGGGAGAGAATGGATGAACTCCCTTTGTCAGCTCCAGCTCCCCATGCGGGGACATGAGAGAAGCCTCCCACAAGGATGGTAAGACATCAAAACATCAGGGTGTCCTCTGGGCAATGTCCTTGCCAATGGCCAATTCTCTCACACCAGAAGTGACTTGCAGTTTCTCAAGTCACTCCTGACATGAAAAAAACCCTCTTGATGATCTTACTTTTTCCTCTTCATGCTTCTCTTCCGTATCTTAGCAGCCTTCAAGAAAAACCTGAAAACTTGGCTGTTCCGATGTGCCTTCGGAGAGTGATCAAGTATCCCTGGTCTGTCTGCTCCATCCCTAGTGTTGTCGGCATGATGCATTTCCCCTGTTCTAAACTGAAATCATACCTCACTGTTTTACTCTTTTGGGCTCCCTTCATTCACATATTTTTACTCCTACCTCATACAGGGTTTTATCATTTTACCTTGCCCATTTGGCCTGCTCACTCTGTTTGATTTTATATTGCGTTAATTTGCTTTATTTATGTTATTTTGTTATTGTATGTATTTTATTCTGATGCAATTTTATTGTCTGCAGTCTGTATCTTACTTTTACTGTATTGTATTTTTGGGCTTGGCCTCATGTTAGCCGCCCCAAGTCCCCTTTGAGGAGATGGTGGCAGGGTATAAATAATAATAATAATAATCGTAGCCTTCCTCTGATTTCTTGACTACTGTCTCCAGTACTGTAGCCAGGAGTTTTATTGGGGGGGGGGGGGGCTGAGTCTGAGTGAGAGAAGATCTACCCTTGCAAACCTTTTGTATCGTTATCCCAATACCCCCATGCATGTGGGATATATTGAGCATGGTGATCAGATCACGATATGAATACACATAACAGTTTAAATAATGTACCAGTAAGGCCTTCTCGTGGACCACCCTGAGAATGGGGGGGCTGAAGCCCCTCAACCCCCCCCCCCCGGCTACATGCCTGACTGTCTCTATTTTGAGAGCTGACTGAGCTAAGACATAGATAATCTCAAAGGATTTCAGTGCCATTATTATCCACCAAGTCATTACTCAAAATGAATAAATTTGAAAAAAAGCAGCTGTCAGGAGTCAGTTCTCTTATTGAATGAATTATTTGCTTACTTGGCTCTTTAGTCCAAATCTATTTTAAAGATAAAGTACCATAAGATAGAAGAGGACAGCTCTTAATTTGTACATTGACACATAGTTCTTCTTACACAAGACACTGAACATGTTGGCATGGCATGGCATGGCAAAACACAATTTGGAACCAGCACAGGACATGTATAAATTGTATAAACAGTGTACAGAGAAGTGTTAAATATGCTGTACTGTGTGATGTCTGCATGGTTAGCATATCACATAATTCTGATCTTAGCCAAAGAGTTAACACAGCTCTGTCTCTATGACAACCTTAGTCCTTCAAATGCTGACTTTACATAAAAGACAGAAGATGGAAAGAGACATCTCTGGTATCTGGCTTTGCATATTGTAGATGGATGTGTTTGCTGTAGCTTCTGTGGCTGAGAATCCGTTTGCTTTCCTGAGGCCCTGACTTCAACTAATTCATCATTTTAGGACAAGAGCACAAGCTGTTGAATTCCATTGTATGGAGACTTCAAACAAAAACAAAAATGGCAAGTGTCTGGCTAATGTACACTGGCATAGGTTGCCCCCCAACCACTTTGGTCTTTTGAGTTATTCCAGAGCAGTCTTGTTCTTTCCATTGCATTTTGATCATTAATTTAGCATGTTTGTGTGTTAAAGTAAATTGTACAAAGGGAGAAGAAATGTGTGTCTCATTATGTAATCTATATGTTTGATTGCTTCCCAAAGCACAAAGCTGCTATTGATGTTCTTCCATCTTTGCTGCTTATCAGATAATTTATTTTCC
This sequence comes from Anolis apletophallus, assembly GCA_030556195.1. NCBI lineage: Eukaryota > Metazoa > Chordata > Lepidosauria > Squamata > Anolidae > Anolis > Anolis apletophallus. The sequence continues at coordinate 36,410,925 of JARBWK010000006.1, forward strand.
AGAACCAGTTTGGATAGTGGATTTACAACAATGTTACAGATCTGTGTGGTTCGCCCAGAAGGAAAAGTCAGAAGATTTGAGTGGATGACCTTTTATTAATCTGTTCATAGATTCCAGCTCCACACACCCCACCCCACAAGTGAGCCATCATTATGTGCCTTGTTGACGTCTGGGAATACTGTGATTAATTTGCTTCCCCTTATTCCTACAGGCAAGGAAACATGGCCGACACATCCTCCTTTGAGAAACATTATCTGTACTCAAGATGGGAAGAGGAAGGTTTTAAAGTCAATATTAATCCAGCTGCATTACCTCTCAAGGGGTCTGCGTGGCTGATACATTATGAGATTTCAAGATGCATTGGAAGCACTGAGTCTTAAAGTCTGTCTGTCTTAAAGACTATTAGGGAGCTGGAATGAAACTTGCTATCGGATTTCAGAATGGATGGTGTCTTGAACTTTCAGTCTTTCTTCCTCCTCCTTTTTTTACTTTGTGAAAGCGGTAATTTGAGAAGTTCAACAATATAGCAGCATTTTTATGTCCTACTTTTTGCTTTCATGTGTGTATTTGAGGGCTGGACCTTTTTCTAAAACTCTGAGTATCTCAGGGGATGAATGGCCATCTGAAGCTGTGGGTTTTCTTTTACTGCAACTTTCATCAATGATACCTTTTTCCTGTAGTGGAGTACACTTTTTAGTCCTTAGCCATTGCTATATCTTATTGCAAGATGTTTGCTTGAGTTCCAGAGTATTACAAGTGTATAATCTTTGACATACTGTATATCAGTGCAGTTCTATACACATCTACTTACTGTGTACCTATGTGTATTATGTACTATGCTTGAACCGCTTACAACTATGCCACTGTAATGCAATATACATTGGTCATTGTAGGCTTCTTATAGTCATTTGAGCTGGAAAAATAAAGTGTCCATATCACAATTCACTTCTTTCTGGTGGAGTTTAGGAACCAGACCTTGAAGAAGTTACATTTGGAAAGTAAAACTCCCATAATCCTTCTGTCAGCATGTCCTGTGGCTCTTCTGTCTATCCTGTCCTGTCTTGGGCTTTCCTGTCACAAAAGAAGTCCCCTCAAATTTTGCAGTTCAGGTTGAAATTGAAGCTAGAAAATCACTAGAATACATCAAGGCAGTTACAGACATATATCTACCTTAGTGTATCCTAGCCTGATTCCCCTGATGCAGCTGCTGCAAGCAACAGAAGTCTCCTCCTCTGTAAATTGGGAAGCAGTTGATTAATATTTCCACTTTCTCCTATGAACAATCTCCAGTGTGACAATCAAAAGCAGTATCCTTGTTGCAATCCGCCCTTGCACCAGAAATCACTCACAGGAAGTGGCAGTGGAAATGTCAGCTACTTTCTAATCAATAGGGGTACAGACCCCGAATCACTCACAGTGCCTACTGGCTGGAAAGGGCAGATAGGAGACCATGGCAGTTAAAATTGTCTCAGCTCTAACAGTATGTAGTCTCTTACAGGATCTGCTGAGTATAGCTCTGGGAGACATAGAACGTATCTCTTTTTTCCCGTGTCAGGAGAGACTTGCGAAACTGCTTCTGGTGTGAGAGAATTGGCCATCTGCAAGGATGTTGCTCAGGGGACACCTGGATTTTAAAAAAATGTTTTACCATCTTTGTGTGAGGCTTCTCTCATGTCCCCGCATGGAGAGCAGGAGCTGACAGAGGGAACTCATCTGCGCTCTCCCTGAATTCGAACCTCCGATCTGCTGGTCTTCAGTCTTGCTGCCACAAGGGTTTAACCCATTGTGCCACAGGGGGCTCCTGAATGTATCTATACTGTAGAATTGATGCAGTTTGGCAACACTTTAACTGCCATGGTTCAATGCCACGGAATCATTGGACTTGTAGTTTTACCAGGTCTTTTTGTTTTGCAAATAATTTTTATTAAGAAGTTTTACAAGGTTTTTTTCACCTTCTCTGTTAAAGAGAGGTGTAACCTCAAAGAGAACAACAACTCCCAGGATTCCACAGTATCAAACCATGGCAGTTAGAGAGGGTTCAATCTGCATTGATTCTATGGAGTAGATATACAATAGTTAAATATCTTAGGTTAAGTGAAGAGTATAGTTTAAGGTAAGGCATTCAGAAAAAAGCATAGGATGTGAAAGGCTTCAGCTAGTCACATATAGTCATCATATACTAGTGCTTCTGAGAAAAAGCTCTCATAGTACTTTTGAGGGCTATACAATATAGACAAGGAGGCACACTGGAACCAAGTGTATATTGTAGAGGGGTGATCTACAGTGCTCTCAAGACATAAGAAGTTACATCATCCATAATCTCAGTTGATATGGCCCTGATGCCAGAGTGTGATGGGAGTTGTACATGAAATCTGGAAAACATTGGATTGGAGAAGGTTGATGAAGAGGTTGTGTTTATGTATGGCATAGAAACATAATGTTTATGGAAAATAGGTGTAATCATTGAATTGCTCTGCTCAACTGGTATTGCTTGATTTTGCAGATGGCCCTCCCCACTCAAAAGATCAAATAAATTACATTGCATGCTGGAAACCACGTTTCTGTCATATAAAACATAATTGCTGCCAATATCTTCATACAAATTCTGAATTGCCAGTAATGGTGTGGATAAGATGAATCATTCCTTGGTGAACTTTCAGAAACATTTTCCTGACTATTAAGATCAATGCCTGGGCCATCTTGGCTTTTGTTTGATCCAATAGGTAATTTTAAAAAACTATTTATATTAGTTCCACCTGCTGGATTACTTTAGCAGTGCCTAGGCTATTGTAATATTTGCTTCTCTAGATAATGGTACTTTTGATCAAAGAAAGCTTACTTTCCTGGACATCTGGTTGCCACATCTTCGGCTATATGGTAGATGACATGGGTAAAGCAGTAGGAAGTAGGAAGATCAGTTAAAATATGGTGGACAGATGGAGACAGCAATAAGGAACTGGGGATAGTGTCCTTCAACTCATCATTTTGCCATATTACATTTTTGGGGTAAGGATAATTTATTTCAAAAGGGAGAAAAGCAAGCCACCAAGCAATTTTTACAAGAAATTGAGAGGAGGGGTGAAATACAGATGCACAATTAAACTGAAGCAATTAATTTAGCTCAAATTTACTTGCCTGGATTTACTCATTTTTCTTTTTCAAACTTCTTTTAAAAAATTGTACAGGTAGTTCCTGTACATCCGATTTACAAACCACTTATAGTTAAGAATGGGGTGAGACAACAGGAAGTGAGATAAATCTATACCCTGGAAGGGAAATTGACTTCTGAAAGAGTTGTCATGGGGAAAAGATGTCTCCACTCAAGCTTTATCACCAATCCTTGTTTTTACAACAAGACAAATTTTTCAAAATCCAATTCTGCTTTGAACTTTCCATTCATCTCTATGGAGTTTATCCACCCCATTTATCCATTTAGCTAATGAAAACTGACAGAGCCCATCCTATAATGCAGGAGGACTTCTTGTCAGCACCCATCACGATTTGTTAGGGAAATGTCAGAAATGGTCCAAAAAAGCCACACTTAGATGATGCTACCCTCGCCCCCAGGGATAAGGTCCTTAGTACATTAACAGCTTAATGTTCTTTTGGCCTGAGTCCAGCGGCTTCATTAATCACAGTGTTACTTGCAGTTGAACTCTGCTATACCCAAGTAGCTCATTGAGTGCCATCCATTTTGGACTATCTCCTCATTGGCTTTTCATGGTGAAAGACACTCAAAAGGAGTTTGCTGTGCCTCCTTTTGTGTAGTACTAATACATAATAGCTGTGCTGCCACTGCCGTTGCCTCTGAGAGATCCTTCACCTGTGTCACACTCCCCCTCCCACTACTGTGTTTTCCCAAAAATAAGACACTGTATTATATTTATTTTTCCTCACAAAGATACACTATAGCTTATTTTCAGGGGATGTCTTATTTTTATTAAGTAAGGTACAACAATCTGCATTTGTGAAATGATCTCTCTAGGCCCAGTAGCAGACTGCTTGCTGAAGCTTTTCCTCTATCCGCTGGGGTTTGTGTGGAGTGAGAGAGACCCAGAGACTATTGCTGGTCAGTGTTGGGGAGCAGCAGCTTTACTGGTGTTTGTGGGGGAGGGGGGTTGAGAGAGACCTACAGACTGTTGCTGGTTGGTGCTGGGGGAAAGAGACCCACAATACTGAGCCACAGCTTTCCTTCTTTCCCCTGAGGGTGCACAATACCTTGAAGCAGAGCATCCTGCGCCTCATTTCACTGAGGAGACCTTTACTTGCACTTTCTATGTCTTTATCTATGCTTCAGCTTGCAGTACGCACAGAACGACCGGGGCATGACACACCTATCACTAAGTCTTATTTCCGTAGTATGGCTTATATTGCGCAAATGCTTAGAAATATTGTGACGGCTTATTTTATGGGTATGTCTTATTTTCAGGGAAACAGGGTATTACTGCCACTCAGTAGTTGTTTGGCACATTTACCAGTCTGGCTCCTGAGCAAAAGCCTGCCTAACATGAGAGACCCAACCAGCCGCACTGCTACCAACAGAATAGCACCTTGGCTTATAGGAATGTTCCGTGCCAACATCACAGGAAGGTAGCACTAATGTTGGATATTTTACCTAAAGGTTTTTACAGATAAAACAGTACAGAGACTTTAGCACTACTCCACACTGGCTCTCACCTTGAACTTTGGAAATATTAGAATTAAAGCACAGTGAGCTCTTTTGGCTGCAGTCTGAAAATCATTCATATGGAACCCAGCAAAACTTGCTTCTGAGCATACTTTACATACTGGTAAAGTATTTTTTGTCTATACCATCAGTGCACCCAATTATGCCACATAAATAACCAATATTTAAATTATCTGGTTTTGCAATATTGTTACATTTATTAGCTTTGAAGGCAGTCTGGGAAGCTATAAAATACATTACATAATCTTCATACATTTGCAGTGAATAAGGAACTGGCATCTCAGGTTTCGTTTCCTGTTCAGCAAGTGAGTATCCTTTCTTTTCTTCATCTCCATTTGTGTTTGCAAATTGTAGAATCTACTTTCTACATTCTGGATTGGGAACTGCACAACATCCAGTAATGTTTTTGCTGTATGGCATTTTGGCCACGACCATAAACAAATTAAAGATTGTTTTGAAGAATCTTTAAAGGATCAAATTCTTGCCAGTAACATTTTAACATTTTGAATGTGGTCGATATACTGTTGCCCCTGTGGCAATGGTTAAGCTTCTAAAAGGGCTGCTTAATGTGTGAAGGGGAGGAAGTGCGGGAGGCCATTCAATCTATGAAGTAGCTGCTGGACTCAACTTGAGGAGAGAGAGAAACTTACTGATGGAGCACCATCCTTTTCATTTTCCCAGAAGTCTATGGCACCTGCATCATCATGGTTTGAACTGGCTTTTTCTCCCTCACTCCCTTTCTCATCCGTGAAAAGCAGCAGCTGAAGTTTTGGAAACAGAAGTTTTGTATAGAGTGCAACAACAAGGGGTAAGCATTTGCACCATGTCCAGAAAGTGCCACTGCATGTTGCACATAATCATATGTTTCTCACAAAACAGGGACAGAGCATAACAAGTAACTTTTTCTATTTCTACTTCCACTAGGATGCTATTGAATCGAGGTCAGCTGTGACCAGCAGTGCTGTGGTATTTGAAGAGGCATGAAAGGCAGAAATGTGGAGGTTGAAAGGGAGAAACATGCCAAGAGGAAGGAAACTCAAGCCAACCCTGACTGGGACCGCCTTCCACCTGGAAACCAATGTCCTTACTGTGGAAGAACATGCGGATCAAGAATAGGGCTCCACAGTCACCTATGTACCCACCGCCAAGACATTACACTTCCAAGGCCATCATACTCAGACAACGAGGGATTGTCTAAGTATTGGATTGACATTTTCAACCCACTATAATACACCTGTCAATTTGAGATATGCAGAAACAGCAATGTATATGATTCATTCTGTAAAGATGACAGCTTTCAGATTGAAGGTGTTCTCCATAGGAAGGGCCCTCTGGTCGAAATATGATTGAAGGGTAAAGAACTGTAAGAAGTGAAGCTTTGGAGTTATCTATCACTACTTTGCACTTGGATAGTTAACACGTGAACATCTATCAGACTGAGCAGAATGCAGACCAGCAACCAAAGTCTTGTACACTGTGTGAGCCAACTTGCATTTCAATCACTGTCATTGTCATAATTAGTAGGTGTCCATCCAGTTATATAAATTAAATTATACAGATTTAATGTAAGTCTGGGTTCCCTTTTAATGTGCATTGCACATGGGCATGGGGAGGGTGGAGTAGCTATTGTCCTATTCATGAGATTCTGAAAGAGAATACAGTGCTAGAAAAATTAGCTGGGGTTCTGTATTAAGGCTGTGTAGCATACATCTTTATGTGAGGAGTGGTTCTATGCAACTCTTTGGTAGAATTGCAATATTACATAACTGAACTAAAATTCCAAATGAACCACCAAATCCATAGGCAAATGTGTACAGGCATCCATGCACAATTGCATCCATGTGTAATGATATCACATGTGCAATTCTGCTTCTGCCACTTTGAATTGAATGCAGCCATTCCCCAGTGGACAAAAAACCCCCCACACATAGTAATATAAAATCAGATGGCGATCACTTTGAGGCAAACATGCTTAGGATTTCAGCTCTATGTGAATTTCTCATTTATGATTCCTCTTGCAGCTTGCATGCATGCCTCTCTTTCAAGGAAGGACTTTGTCTCAGTGGTGAGGAGAACACGTTTAGGAGTGTTTGTACACCGCATTGACTCTTTAACTACAGTACAACCCCCTAATCCATACTTTCATTTATCCATGTCCAAAAAAATATGTTCTCACTAGGCATTTTCTAATGAGAATATATTTTGTTGGATTTGGATAAATACCTTCTCACTAGGCATCTTCTGGGGCCCCTGGTGGTAAACCGCTGAGCTACTGAACTTGTTGAATGAAAGGTTGGCAGTTCGAATCTGGGGAGCGGGGTGAGATCCCACTGTTAGGCCCAGCTTCTGCCAACCTAACAGTTTGAAAACATGCAAATGTGAGTAGATCAGTAGGTACAGCATTTGCAGGAAGGTAACGGTGCTCCATGCAGTCATGCTGGCTACATGACCTTGGAGGTGTCTATGGACAACACCGGTTCTTCAGCTTAGAAATAGATATGAGCGCCCCCTCCCCAGGGTTAGACACAACTAGACTTAATGTCAGGGGAAACCTTTACCTTCACCTTTAGGCATTTTCTATGTCCTCCAGCATAATACGATGGTGTTTCTGGGCCTTCATTTCAATAGGGTTTGCTTGTATCCACATGAAGTCCAGGAATGTAACCCCTGCAGATATGGGGTCGTAATGTATCTTTTAATTCAAATAGATTTATTATAGCTGCTGTGGAAAGGAAATTTTTTAACAATAAAACTAACTTGGTGCAAATTACCCTTGAGAGCAATGATTCTTTATAAACGGTTTTAACTGTACATGAGCAGACTTGAAATTAACAAAGGAAGGGCTGTGGGGTTTGCTTGTCATTGTCGTTAAAACAAGAGTCTTCCTTGAAAGCTAATTAAGGCTTTCCTCTCCATGGATAAGAGGGATAACTTCCTCTTCCCCCATTTTCCTTGACACAACTTGCTGAAGAGGAATGTGAGAGAAGGGTGTGAACTTCCCAGCTATTAGGGTGAAAGGACGGAACATGCCAAACGGATGAGGGCATTAAAAATGCTGCTGACTCTTAATTCCACCTCCGCCCAGCAGGTCACCACTCAGCAATACTTCAAAAGGCTCAGTCAATAATAATAATTAAAAATAATCCAGGATATTAAAAAAACAGTGAAAGAGTGAGAGCAAATGAATGGTTGTGTCGATATCTATCAAGTTCCCATTGCTTGAGTTCTGCAGGGTAGCTTTCACACATTTAGCCATCATAGTTTTATGTGTGTTTGCCAGGATTGTTAAACTAGAAATAAAACCAACAGGTTTCACAAGGGTAGTAGCCCACTCACATGGCAAAAACCCAACACAAATATATTCAATCATTTGGGACTGATAGTCTTAAAGATGTGGCCCTGAAACCCTCTTTTGTTTTTATTTACACTTCCTGCTGTTTCTCTTTATTATTTATTTATTTATATCCCACTTTTCTCCCATGGGCGAGACTCTTCTCCTTTGGAAATGTTTTATTTTTAAAGTGAGGGATCTAGGAGTCTAGCAGTTGATTACAGCTCAAATATTCTTTACACAACTTGCTCAGGAGGAATGTGAGAGAAGGTTTGGACATTTGGATTCTCAACTGCTTCAGTAATTGACATATTCTCCATTCATAGGAAATGATACAGTGCTGCCACCCATCACAACTATCAACTAAAGTCATCACAGAACTCAGGATACATATATGTATATGTGTGTGACAGAGAATTCTTACCTGGGGCAATGTCCTTATCCCCAATACCTACATCCCCAACAGACAGTCATACTTCCTTGGACACAATGCAAGCAATATATGGTTGAGTCTTCGACTGAGGACTTTATTGAATCGAGGTGGAAAGCCAGCAAAGAAGCAGGATGCTATGCAGTCTGGTGGCTGGTCTCCACCTCTCTATGACAAAGCTGCCCCTGCAACTGATGGGTCAATAGCCTCTTATTATGCCACACTTTCTGCTTCACTCTGAAGCAGAGAGTGTTTGAGGACCGGGACATCCATAGGGAGACCAAGGTGCTTGTTTATAAAGCTATTGTCCTCCCAACCCTGCTATAAGCCTGCAAGACGTGGACTGTCTACAGACGTCATGCACAACTCCTGAAACGATTCCTTCAGCGCTGTCTCTGAAAAATCCTGCAAATCTCTTGGGAAGACAGGCGGACAAATGTCAGTGTGCTGGAAGAAGCAAAGACCAGCAGGACTGAAGCAATGATCCTCCGCCATCAAATCCGCTTGACTGGCCACGTTGTCCGAATACCCAATCACCATCTTCCAAAGCAGCTACTCTACTCCGAACTCAAGAACAGGAAACAGAATGTTGGAGGACAGGAAAGGGGATTTAAAGATGGGTTTAAAGCCAACCTTAAGAACTGTGGCATAGACACCGAGAACTGGGAAGCCCTGGCCCCTGAATGCTCTAACTGGAGGTCAACTGTGGAATTCAAAGAGGCATGAACGGAGGGCGAAAGAGATAATTGTGCCAAGAGGAAGGCACGTCAAGCCAACCCTGACCAGGACCACCTTCCACCTGGAAACCGATGTCCTCACTGCGGGAGAAGATGCGGATCAAGAATAGGGCTCCACAGCTCCTTATGGACCCACCGCCAAGACACCACATCTAGAAGACAATCATCCTTGAGCTACGAGGGATCACCCAAGTAGGTAATAAGGTAAGAAGAAGATTGTGACACAGTGCCACAGGTGCAATGATCCCAGGATTGTCCTGCTCTCCCACTCTGACTATACCGTAAAAGAAATATTTTATTTTCATGTATTCCTTCCACTTTGGAGTATTGCAAAATTTCTTTAAAAATAATTTTTAAAAATGGAGAAGAGCACAATGAGTAGGTGGAGTTATACTGCTCACCCAGAAACATAGCCACAAGATCTCGCATTGCTGGTGCATTGAAGTTGCATGATACTTGCAGCAGTGTTGTTATTATAAGGGTTGCCATGCTGGAAAGTTGTCACTATCTTTGATCATGTGAATGGCACAGGAGAGAGGCATCATGCAAGAAAGTGCCAAGTGGCCTGTCCCAGCTAAAATAGTAAAAAGAGAATAGCAATAGAACATCATAAGAGGAACAAAGCAGAGAAAATCCTGAACTGGCTGCTGTATTTACTAGATTGCTGTAGACTTCCAAATTTCACTTGCTCTTGATATAGTATGAATCTCTTTTTGGACTACAACTCCTCAAACCTGAGCATGATGTCTGGAGGATACTGGGATTTGAAGTTCAAAACAGGAACATTTCTAGGCACTGTATAAGGCAGAAAGCTCTATGCCCCATATTTCTTTAGAGGGACTCAGAATCTTGCAGGACTTGCTACTTATTTGTGATCACAGACACACTAATTAGATGCACAGACTCAATAATTATACTACATGCACATGCTCCTTTCATTGTGTACACATGAGACAAGCATTCTCAAGCTTTCTTTGAACTTGCAGTTTTTTAGATTTCCATGTTGCATGAAACCAACCCTGGTTTTTACAACACTGTTTTGCAGTTAGCACAGCAGGTTTGAAAATATTTGCTAACCTGTTCTTTCTCTTCTTTGATTCTATGGAGTGGTCAATCGATTGATGTGTAAAGCAGCATTTTTAAAGAAACATATATTTCAAAATACACTGCTTTCACATCTAGAGTGTCTTTGCTTTCATGCAGGTGTTTGACCTTCATGCACATATACTGGTGTATTTTGGAATAACATTGGATTACATCCATAATAACTTCCTGTGATTCTTCATTTGCTTAGATGTGTTCATCTTATGCACACTTACCAGCTGCAAGGAAAGTCCAGAATCTACAGCCCACCAATCTGTCCCAGATTTCTGAATAAAAATCAATGGTGTGTTTTCTTCTTGTGTAAAATGTAAAAATGGGTTGGTATTTTTGGGATTCACAGTTGGTGTGACTGTGAACAGGGATGCTATTGAGGTTTGTCTGAAGGTTTGAAACCAAACAGATCTCTGGAGAGCACGAGAGAGTGAGAGAGTGAGAGAGCGAGAGAGCGAGAGAGCGAGATCGAGAGATCTTTAATTCATGGGACTCGTAGATTTACAAAGAGTGCTGGTGCCTCACCAAACTCAAATCCCAGGATTCCATAGCATTAGGCCATGGCAGTTAAATTGATGATAAAATTACATTAATTCTACACTGTAGATGCACCCTTGGATTTGCTATGGTTATGACATTGACTAATGCATATTGGTGACATTACTGTGCCCTAATTTGTAGTCTTTAAGCCCCCGGTGGTGCAGTGGGTTAAACCGTTGAGCTGTTGGACTGGTTGACCAAAAGGTTGCAGGTTCGAATCTGGGTGGCAAGGCGAGCTCCAGCTTCTGCCAACCTAGCAGTTCGAAAACATGAAAATGTGAGTAGATTAATAGGTACCACTCCACGGGAAGGTAATGGCGCTCTATGCAGTCATGCTGGCCACATGACCTTGGAGGTGTCTACTGACAGTGCCGGCTCTTCGGCTTAGAAATGGAGATGAGCACCAACCCCCAGAGTTGGACACAACTGGACAATGTCAGGGGAACACCTTTACCTTAACGTAATCTGTAACTAGGTGTTATCTCCAGCCTCTCCACAAGTTGTTTTGTTACTGCTCTAGCATGAGCTTTATTTATTGTAAAGGATGCAGCAGATGGCATGGCATAACTCAATGAGTGCTTTCCTCTGCTTTATTGTATATTGCTTTTGAGCAATGATAAATTAAGACAGGAGTGGGGTGCTGTTGTGTTGCCCCATTCCTTTTGACCACCACAGGAAGGCATATGGTCAGCTGCTGAAGCAGCAAGAATTGTTCTGGCAGTTGCTGGTCCCATCAGCATTGACAGTAGACCCTCGTACTTGTCTGCATATGCCATGTGTTGATGCTGTTCCTGGCTCTGGAACACAAACTGTGCTTTGTCCTGGAAAAGGCAGATCTGAGCAGTCTGGCATCTTCCTTATCTCCTCTACTGCAATGCATTCCATGTGCAGTCATGTTTTGAGAAGTGTTTGGAAAATTCATATGAAGAAACATATGGTTGGTGTGAGTTTAGTGAAGGCTATTTTCGTTTTTTTAATCCATTGGCTGCACTGTTATATCAGCTTCACAGGCTCCAGGTTGGAGTGGCCATTTCCTATGTTATTTTATTAACCTTTTCCACACCACTCAGCTTACAATGTAAAACAATAAAGATAAAACACATAAGAATCAAAATTGAAAGAGTATTTAACCATTTCCAGCTTCTTTTAAAGTGTAGCACTTTCTTTGTCCATTTTCTGCTTTCCTCCTTTGTATTCAGCTGCTTTCAATTGCTGCACACTCAGTTCAGTTTGCAATCTACTGTTGCTTGACCACATGTCCCAGTTTTCATCTGTGAAATGTTGCACAGGGTTTCCCAAACTGTGCTCCTCCAGGTGTTTTGCACTTCAAAACCCAGAAATCCCAGCCAGTTTACCAGCTGTTAGGAATTATGGAATCTAAAGTCCAAAACATCTGGAGGGGCACAGTTTGAGAAACTCTGTGTTAGAAGATATAAAGTTGCCTTGGTTGTATTTTTATTTTACATTTCACATTTTAGTAGTGCATTTGTCCTAAAACAAAGAGATACAGAAAGAAAGGAGGTTGACACACTTAACAAAGATACCAAATCTAACTCTGAAAATGCTACTGTGTATATAAAATAGTTTAGAAATGTAATAACAAAATGACACATGGTTAAAATGAAGAATGAATGAATGAATGAATCTTTATTGAGAGACCATCAGTCATATCAATATATATTACACCAATAAAACAGAATGAGATAAAATATAGTAGGATAAAATGTAATATAATATAGTCAGATAATCACGTGATCAATTCATCCTCATCTGGTAACTAAAATTGGTTTGAGAGTGAAAGCTAATCACTGTCACTTTAGAGTGGATGTGCCCTATCTATCTTCGTAGTTCTATAGTGCTAATCCTACTTCCACTACTGATCTTCGTCGCCCCAGCAGTTGGTGCCAATCGAAGCAATAAATCTCTGCCTCCTCCTTTTGGCCTTCACCAAAAAGGAGGCCACTCTTTTTATTATGGTGGGATTCGCATGGGATAGGAGCCAGTTAATCTTATGTTGCTCTGCCCAATGTTCCTTGTTTCCCAAAATCAGGCCTAGAAGTTTAGCCCGGTCTATTGCATATAACGGGCCGTTTAAGAGTATATGACTAATATTTTCTACTTCTGGAGCCTCACAGATACAAATTCTATCGGAGTATGGTATTGAGTGAAATCTGCCGTATCTCTCCATTGTCTCCATCTGCTCAAATCTTGCCCTAGTCATGGCGAGCCTTAAATACTTAGGGAGCTGGTGTGTTAGATATTGTGCCCTCTTAAATACATGTTGTTGTACCGATAACCATTTTAGGGATTTGATGTTCGCTAGCCCGTGTATATCCTCTTGTGCCTGTATATCCACAATGCGCTGTTTAACTAACTCCCTGGTACGAGGTGGGTAACTTCCTGTGCATTCACCTGTATACCTCGGGTTCTCAGGAAAGTTTCAAGCTGAAGCACCCAGGAAGCGTCCCTAGCTGCCTTGCGCTGTTCTTCTAGACAGATTCTAGGAGTCTATCGTTGTCTAAGTTGGCAATTTTACATAAATAGTTGAACGCTCTTATTTTTGCCAAACCATTAATTTGCTGCAGGCCCAGTTCCACCCTAACAGCCACCGCTGGAGTCCTGTTGCTCAGCCCCAGAAGCTGTCTGCCAAAGTTTATCTGGGCCTGTTCGATGATTGGCATGGTGTCCAAACCCCAAATCTCAGCCCCATAGAGTAATTGAGGGATTATTTTGGCTCCGTAAACTTTGATCGTAGGTAGGAGGAACCCGGATATTGATGTTTGGATAGTCTGAGAATCTGGTTAATGCCTAGTTTTGCTTTGGTGGCACTCCTTGATTGTTGGGCCTTCCATGAGCCTTTAGCCGAAAAGTAATTCCTAGATAGGTGAAGGTATCAACCTGCTCAATGTTTTCCCCATCCAGTGTCCAGGAGTGCCTTTTGGGTCTGTATGCAAACCTGATAACCTTGGTTTTCGCTTTATTGATGCTTAAATCATTACTGTGTGCATACTGGTTGAATCTTACTAAGGCTCTACGAAGCCCAATCTGGGTAAGGGAGAGAATGACAACATCGTCAGCATATAAAAGAGAATTGATGTGTCTTTGGCCAATCTTAGGCATGTGAAATTGCTGCCCTCTTAGTTTACGTGGAAGATCGCTAACAAAAATGTTGAAAAGGGTCGGTGCTAAGATGCATCCCTGCCTCACTCCTCCCTGAGTGTCAACTTTGTTGGTGAGTGCCCCAGAATGCATTCGGAGTTGGAGTGCGTTTCCTGTATGCAGCATTTTCAAGAGCTTCAGAAGTCTAGCATCTGCTCCAAGCAGCTTCAGTTTCTTCCATAGAAGGGTTCTGTTGACATTGTCAAAAGTCGCGGAAAAATCTACAAATGCGGCATATAGAACTCCCCCTTCCTAATCTGTGTGCTACTAATATGGTTTAGTATGAAGCAATTGTCAATGGCTGACCAGCCCTCTTTATACCCCGCCTGTTCTTCTGGGAGAATATTCTCTGCCAACAGCCAGGCTTTTAATTTCTCCAGGAGAATTTTAGAAGATTTTAGCTGTTACGTCTAATAGATTAATGAGTCTATAGTTCTTAGGGTCAGATTTATCTCCTTTCTTGTATATTGGTACTACTATCGCTTGCTTCCACCCCAGTGGTATACTTAGGGTATTGACTATATGTGTAAATAAACCCGCCAACAGGGTTGACCACCAATCAGAGTTGTTCTTAAACAGCTCTCCCGGGAGTGAGTCCTCTCCTGGTACTTTGTTATTCTTGAGCTGATTAATTATTGCTTTTACTTCTCCCCTGGTTATGGGTGGCCACTCAGGAAGCTGTTCCAAACTGACCAGATTCCCCGAATCTGACAGGACATCATTTGTGGTGCTAGTAAACTGAAGCTTGAGATATAGCTCCCATTCCTGTGCGGAAATATGATTGATCTTTATTAATTTCCTCTCACTGAGGTATCCATTTACTGCCCTCCAAAATAGTGCGGGGAGGAGCTCTTGGCCGCGATTCTAATCCACTCCACAGGGCCACAGCATTCTCCTGCTTTTTATTTTAATCAGCTGTTTATACTTCCTTCTAAGACCTATCATTGAGGCCTGTGACTCTATTGTGGGGGTGAGCTTATCTTTCCTTACTTGTTTCTTTAACTGCTTCCTCATTAGGTAGCATTCCCTATCAAACCATGGTTTATTATCTCTCAATGTCCGGTTTTTTGGCCCAGGTTCAGGGACAGTCAGATGCTTTTTAAGCATTGAGCAGATGTTTATGTACGCTGAATCTACCATCTGCCAGGGAACTACTGTGGATGTCACTATATTTGCCCATTCCTTAAGTTCCCTAGAATGCAATTCTTTGGAGATTGCATTAGTGTCAACTTTATGCCATTTCAGTCGTAAATTTGACGAGGCTTCGATTCGTTTTACGGACCATTGCTCTAGATTGGATGGCAAAAAATATCAGCATTTGAAAAATATATCTGCAAACCAGCAGTACCCAGATGAAACCAAACATAAAATAAAAACTCTGAAAACATTAAGAATTTAAGTTGGTCCTCCATATCCACTGATTCGGTATCCACAGATCCAACCATCCTCAGCTTGGAAAAAAATATTTTTTAAAAATCCAAAAGGCAAACTTTGTCATTTTATATAAGAGACACAATTTTACTAAGCTATTGTATATAATGGGATGGGAGCTCCATGGGTTTTGGTACTTACAGGGAGTTCCTGGAACCAAATCCCAGTGAATAGTAAGGACCCACTATACATTTTAAAAGAAAAACAGGTAGAAGAAATATGACCACAGTGATAACAATGCTGACTTAAATTTCTACACACATAAATGGTGGAGGCTTTCATTTTTTCCACCATAGACACAAGATAAAACCAGCACTTTTATAAAAGAATAATACCTATTTTATTCCAATGGTGTTATTAACTTGATAGCTTGAAGCTGCTGGTAAGTCACTAATAATGTGAGCTCAGATCTAGGGTGTAATGAGGCAGGACTCCCTGCAGTGAGAATAAACATTCCTTTGAGCTCTTTTATATTGCACCATTAAACCAATGGATCAATCTTGGGAGTTGTTACAAGTGTAATAATAAAAAGTGAGTTGCAAAAGGAATGAGTTACAAAAAGAATCCGGAGTTACATAATATCTGGGAATGCTTTTGGTGAAATACAGACATGTAACTCAGAGTTATGTATGCACATTTCTTTCTTTTTAAAAAAATTGCACAAGGAGTTATTCACTACCTCCTTGCACAATTTTCAACCCATTCCCACATTAGGTATCTACTTCAAAGGTGCTACTATGACCATTTGCTACTGTGGAAAGAAAGGAAACAACTGGTAAGAGGCTGTCCCAGCGGCAGCTCTGCAGTCTGGGAAAGAGGAATGAGGTCACCTCTTAGATCTCCACCAAGTCACTCGAGATGCAGAAGAGACACATATTCCTGCTTACACCTGGAAGGTAACTTAATGATGACATCACATCTTTTGGATTACAGCTCCCAGAATCCTCTAGCCAGCATGCCTAGTGGCCGGTAACTTTTATCATTTATTTATTTTTATGTCTTCTCTCCTGCAAACATGGCAACCAAGGCAGTTCACAGCAAGAGTAAAAATGAAACACAGCTAAGCACCAAAAAGGGTCAAAACCATATTTGAAATGGCAGAAAACAGTTTAAAGGATAACAGTGGAGAAAAATCAATTGAAAAGGCAGAACAAGATGCGAATGCATTTTTAAATAAAAGGATCTTCACCTGCCAGCAGAAGGAGAAGGACTTTATTGGAGCACAGATTCTTAGAGTTGGAAGGGAGCAAAAGGGTCATCCAGTCCAATGTCCTGTCAAGCAAAGGGGTGGCCAGACTAGCTTCTTTCTATACCTGGTTGGAACCACCAAGAACACTTTTTCATATATCCTCACCAAATATGCCATAAGAAAGGTCTCCTTGAGAATGATTACATGACAACAAATTGAGCCATGTTCGATATCAGTTGGTCAAATCTAGCAGTGGACATAAGGAAAAGCAATACTGGCAAAATGGGTTGTTTCAGGTTATTCCAAATTCCATGTCCTTGCATTGCTTTCCTTTGTACATTTGTGTGTGAGAGCTTTCAACGTTGCAAAAATGGCCTCAATTAAGGGGCTGGATTCTTTGCTTCTAAGTTCTAAATCATTTTACCTCCCAGTAATGGTGCAACAAAATATCTCCTACTGAATCAGTGGGGGAAAAAAGCTTCCCTATAACATGCAATTATTCCCGTGTTGATGTGTACAGAGTTTGACAAGTTTAGCCTACCTGATTTGGCAGCAATGTCACCTTGATGAACAAATAATTATTTCCCTCTAACATTATCAGCACTGCCACTGCAAAAGTATGCATGGTCTCCACAGCTCAGATGTATTCAGGTGGATATGTTTATTTTCAACAGTTTTATCAAGCTCCCAGTGCTACAGTGGAAACCCCCAAAAGCCAAGTTATTTTGCTAGCCTCTGGCTCCATGAATCACTTATAACGAATGTCAGCATCATTCCAACTACTCATAATCACTTCTGGAAAAATATTTATTTTCTGACAAAGAGAAAAAACATGATAGAAATTTGTATTTTCCAAATGACACATCCATTTTCGCACGCTCTGACGTGTTTACTCATGAACGAATGCCAATGTCTGGGGTGTGCATGGCTGTTTGCAATGTGAAAAGTATGGCACCTGCAGACATTGTCAGAAATATTAAAAATTAACTAGGTATTTTAAATTATTAATAATTATTAAAAATGTGAACCAAGCATTAAAAAGGTTAAATTGATGCAATGACTCAGCAAAAGCTGCAGTTCTATATAAGAAGGTGTGTCTCTAGCTTAGTAGGTCTCAGTCTGTGAGAGATCTTTGTGGGCGAAGGGCCTAGGTGTGTTAGTAGTCCTCAGTATGAGATGGCCTAAGTGTCAGATCATCCCAATGAGAGAGAGAGAGGTATTAGTCTGAGAGAACCCTCAGTGTGAGAGGGCCTCAGTAGGAGAAAGGCTGAAGTGTTAGTAGGCCTCAGTGTGAGTAAGCCTGGTGTGAGTAGCTTTGATGAGAGAAAATCCAAGTTGAAGGCCATCATGTGTGAAGGCTGCCGTGTGTAAAAAGCTACTGTGTGAAGCTCCAGTGTAACTTTGGTGTGAGAAGAAGCTCTGTGAGAGCAAATCTGTTTATCTGTGTAAGAAAGAAGCCCAGCATGGAAGCAAAGAAGGAAGTATAAAGATCTTTATTTGTGTTATGGAAATCTTGTTCTTGTAAATAGTGCAACAATATTATTTTACTACAAAGAAAGGCCTCCTATGGATATATAACATTGGTCTGTGTGTTTTTGTTCTTTTTATCACTTTGGGCTACTGGTCCTGGGTCACCCTGATGCTAATAAGTTACTCTGCTGAACATTTATGAGGAGGGTCTTTCATTATTAAGCCCACTCGCCCAACAGACATCACTGCTACATTCAGAAGCTGGTTGCCACAAGTGAGTGAAAAGGCATGGGAAAGAAAATCATGGAGAAAATAATTCTAACATTTTCTATTTCGAAATGTCAAAGTGACTTAGAAATACAGCATTAGTTATTTTTTGGATGACATTGCCAAAACTCTTTTGGGGGATAATGGACATTGTAGTCCCAAAGTAGCTTGAGCTACAATCTCTCCTCTCCAACTCACTGGCATTTTGATCTTAAATATATATTTTACAATCTTTAACTAAGAGCTCTGCTTGGAGATAGAGAAGGGATCCATGTGTCCAGATGATTGCGATAGTCATATACATTGTTCTTGAGGTTCTTTTGAGGATTTTATCCATTTCAAAATGCCCCATCTTGTTTCAACTACAGTGGCTTCCCAAGCAGTTTATATGAAATAGATGAATTATACAAAACAAAAACAAGCAAACCAAGAACAAAACACAAGTCTAGCCTGCAGGTTCATAATCAAAACACAACCTCAAAGGAAAACGAGATGGTGGAGGGAAAGGAAGAGAAAGCAAATCCAGGCTTGTTTTCTGCAGTCTTCTCTCTATTTGATATGATATGAAAACTTCAATATTTGCAAGTAGAGCTACTTCACAGTCGCCCCCCCCCAAAAAAAAACAAAAACTGAACCCGATTTATTCCTTTCCTAGATCCTGTGTGGGAATGGGATGGGATGGGGCTAGTTGTTACTGACTTTCTACTTGTGGATACTAATTAGTATGTCTGTGAGATACCTTGTTATTTCTCACACTCCCCAACAACCTCAGCAGTTGCTTCATTCCATCATTTCATTTCAAAGACTGTTCTGACCTCCCAGGTAAAATGATGAGCTCCTACACTGGTACGTTTAAAACATACTGGTAGAAAAACTGTACATGGTTGCTACAAAGAGTGCAAAGCATTGAGGTGGATTGAGAAAGTTGCAGCAATTTTTAGCGTGCAGAGGGGAGACATTTTGCTGTGAGTTTCTGAGTCGCCCACACAGAATTTTGCAGATACAATCTAAACGCAATTATCCAATTGCTCTCCCAATGTCATTGTGGGTTTTCTAAGCACCATATTTTTGTCTCATCATTAAGAAATCCTAATTGTGTAAAAAATGAGGGGATTATAGTTCAAGCAGGTCAAAAAGGCAAGACGTCAACTTCACTTAGATGAAGGGATGATGCATGTTAGGAATATGAGAGAATTTGGCCTGGTGAGAAATCCTAGGTAAAGAGATTGCTCTAATATCAAGGTGAAAAAAGGAGGATTGTTTCGTCTCACTTACTTAGGAAGACCGGATAAGAAACATTTAATCTAGCCTATTTGCTTATAGTCAGAAAATCTGCAAAGGAGTGTGTGTGTGTGTGTGTGTGTGTCCTAGGGTCTACACAGGCAACAATAAGTGGACTCACCTCAAATTCACTGCTGACTATCCCCATGATGTTTCCTGACTTCTGATCAATATTGCAGGTTGTCCTGCTTTACTCCAGCTTTGTTCTACTTTTGGCAAAATCAGAAGATATCCTGGAATTGGAATATCCCAGAACTGTGCTGGATCTGGTCTGATTTGACCTGATTTGCTGTCCAGACGGACTGCACTACCACCTTTCCCCTGCACTGAATAATGAAGGGGAAAGGGACAACTTGTCCTGTGTTGTCTTCATTCCCAGTCATACACAAAGCTTCACCTGAGATCTTGGCTGTTGCAGGTGCCTCAGCTCATATAAGAGCAGGGTTCCTACAATGGCCAGCAGCTAGGATAGAGCTCCATGGCCAGTTGGGAGTGATTGTGGCACCATGTTGAAATGATGGTCCAGCAGGATTGATGCAGTCTTGGCACAGTGTGATGCCAATGTGATGCCACAGAAGGTGTATTTGACCACCTCCTGGACAAGTCTGGAGCATAAATGCTTTGGACTAGTCTCAGCTTTTGGGGTCAATGCAAATTTGCCCCTGGTGCTATAAGGACAGGGAGGAAAGAAGAAAACTAATTAAATAAATAGGAAGATCTCACTAGAATCATTGCAAGTTGTAGAAATGATTCAATGGACTCTTGCAAATTTATAAAGCTGCTTCTCTGTTGAGTTGGAGATTTCCAAATGATCCTTTCCTTTTCCCTGGTGATGAGCCCACCAAAACTGAGGAATTTCCACCCTTGTTTCCTGCCTGGAGAAGACTCAGGACTAGGCCCTAAGGCAGGCCGATAGGCTGTTAGGAATTGTGGGAGTTGAAGTCCAAAACACCTGGAGGGCCGAAGTTTGCCCAGGCCTGCCTTAAGGTCTAGCAACCTGACACATGGGATATTTTCTCCAACAAAACACATTTTCAATTATTTCAGATAATGAAAATGAACTGAGTATTTTAATTTCCCCCAGTATTCTCTTACTAGGTATTCAACAGCATAGCTTGACAAACAGATGGCCAAAACACATTTGAACAGAATATGGAAATGTGTGAAATTTTAACCATCCTGTCAGTGCATTTTTCTGAAATATAATGTATTCAAGTATGACAACTATACTGAATGAGAAGGGTGATCTCCTTATGAAGGCAGTTTTTATCACTAGCCATATAGAGCAAGAAAATTACACATTTTCTTATGTCTTCACTTCAATCTAAAATCCAATTCTTGGCAGGTAGCACTTACTTGGGTAATATTTTCCTGCCTTGAATAATAGCCATAATATCCACCAAAGAATCAAATACTTGCAAATTAAGCCCATGTTTACCTTTCCGTGACTCATAAAATAAAATAAATTAAGTATAAGACACATAGGTAAGAGAAATCAAATGGAATGCATTACAGATGTATTTCACAACCTAGGAGTATTTATACAGAAAATGGTAAAATGGATTGACCCTCAGACTCATAAGGTAAGGCAAGGTTAGTAGCTATCTGACATTACATAGAATTAAAAAAGATCTGTAATCACTATTGAACCCACTCCTCAAAAACCAAGAAACATTTTTGTTCTCATGCAAATGTAAGACTTCCATCTGAAAATATGTAAGGCACATTGTTTCTCTAAGGTAAGAGATTTGTTATCTAATGGAATTAACTTGCCATGTCAGTCTAGACCAGGGGTGCTCACACTTTTTCAGCATGGGAGCTACCGATTAAAAAACCAAGTCCCAAAGATCACCTACCCAGAAATGTAAAACGTATAACTATTTTCTTATTTATTTATTTATATTTATTATTCATTTTTATGTACCGCTCCTTCCAGCAGGCTCGGGGCAGTTTACATAAAATGAAGTTATAAAACATCAACTTTTCCATTTAATAACAACAATATAAAACAGAGCATAAAATACATCCACACTGCCATACCCCATTTCTCCCAGGCTTTTGAACTGCAAGGCCATATTAAACCCAACATATATTTCTCAAGGAACAAAGCAAGCAGAGAGGCTTTGGAGCTAAAAGGCCATTTTTAAACATTAAAAATAAACAAAGAGACATGCCACAGAACAATCAAGCACCCACCCCAAAGTAAAAAGACCGACCTTTGAGATGCGGTAAGAAAATCACCCCAAAGTCTCCTTCTTCTCCTCCGTCGTTGCTCCCATTTCCACGCTGCCAGCATACGTGCCGCCTCCAAGAGCTCACGAGAAGTCCGAGAGGCAGAATGGGCGCTTCTGCACATGTGTGCGGGGCCAGCCATGCATCGCGTCATCCAGGCCCACCCCCTTTGGTCTCCTATGACTCTGAGTGGCTGGAGAAGGACAGAGGGAGGAGGAGGAATCCAAAAGAGGGGGCTCATTCTGCCTCTTGGGCTCTGGAGCTTTTGGAGGCGGCGCGCGAGCAGGGAGCGGGGAGGAGCAACGACGGAGGACTTCTTTGCAGCGTCCAGGGGCGCGTGAAGAGGACCAACAGCAAAAAACCTGGTCAGGGGCCTGAAGATCACCCTGGTGATCCTGATCACCGTTCTGAGCACCCCTGGTCTAGACTTTAAGACCTCTTCTACACTGCAATATAATCTAGATTATCAACGCAGATAATGCACATTATCTGCTTTGGACTGGATTATATGAGTCTACACCAATTTGTTAATTTGGTTGTTGAGTATTATTATGCATACTGTGTTTTGTCTGTTGTAAGCCGGCTCAAGTCTCTTCAGGGAGAGGGATGGGATATAAATAAAGCGTCCTACATTGCCATATAAAATCCAGATTATCTGCTTTGACCTGGAGTATAAGGCAGTGCAGACTAATATAATCCAGTTCAAAGCAGATAATATGGATTATCTGCTTTGATAATCTGGAATTTATGGCAGTGTAGAAGGGGCCTCGGTTATGAATCTGTAACTGCGTTATTGAATGCCATCCCTAGGGCCCTTCCACACTGCCCTATATCCCAGAATATCAAGGCAGAAAATCCTACAATATCTACTTTGAACTGGGTTATCTGAGTCCACACTCGGATAATGTGGGATTTTCTGCCTTGATATTTTGGTATATGGGGCTGTGTGAAAGGGCCCTGTGACTGTCAGCTTTACCATAGGCCTCCACACACTGTGAATGACTTTATCTGTTGAATTTGGCCAGAGAAAATGAGTGAGCATTTCATTTCAATTTGTTTGTATTGAATTTACCAACACTCTTCACATTTCCAGTGTCAAGAACATCAGGTTCAAAAACATTGAAATTGAAAGAAACAGATGTTCCCAATTGTATTGTTATATTCATCTGAATGCAGTCAAACACAAGGAGGTATTTTAGTATTTCTTGGAAACAACAATCCTGCAAAAAAAAAAAAAAGGAAGGGAAGCTAATCTTACATGATCCACCCTGATTGCTTCCCGCTGCAGGTAAAGCACTAGTAACCTGCAGGTTAATGGGTCTAACCCTGCTTGTTTCGATTCAAATACTGGTGCTAACCATTTTAAATCAGTCTTGGAGCAATGGATTCTTAGGTGTCATTTCCTGGCAACCCTCCAGGAAGCTTCACCTACATTCTCCAGGCAATGATGTGAATTCTGAAGGTTGCATTAAGTAATTGACTGGAGCAGAGTTATTTCCATTTTTTACAGTCTCCAAGTATTACCTTTCTTCAGTTTTGGATGCAGGCCAGTGCACTGAACTCCTTCCTTCTATGATGTGCCCAAGTGACAATAGCTCATCTGCTCACAAAAGCTGTCAGCTAAAACACATATGCACCTTCTTGTGATAAAGGTGACTTTCTCAGCTCACAAAGTGTTGGCTACTAACATGTATAAAAAGAGAGAGAAGCAACGCCTTATCATACTTACTGTATATACTCAAATATATGTCTAGTTTTTCAGCCCTTTTCAACCCTAACCCTCAACTTATACTTGAGTCAAGGTTATTCATTATTTTATTCTGTTGTTGTTGTTGTTACATTTATTATTTTGCTCTATTTATTATTGTTATTATTACATTTATTATTTTACTCAATTATTACTGTTACATTTCCATTATTTTACTCTATTATTATTATATTTATTATTTTACTCTATTATTATTGGAAGGATACATAAGCACATTTACATTGAAGAAGGTTAGAATAATTGTTTAATCAGAGTTGGACAGTCTTATCTTAAATTGCAGTTTTATGTAAATATTCATGAACATTTGACATCCTGATGCCTCGATTAAAGAAATTTTATTGGTATCTATTTTTATTTTGAAATTTACCAGTAGCTGCTGCATTTTTCACCCTTGGCTTATACTCGAGTCAATGTTTCCCCAGTGTTTTTGTGGTAAAATTAGATGCCTCGGCTTATATTCCGGTCGGCTTATACTTGAGTATATACGGTAGAACAAATATGGAAATCATTTGATTTGAACTGTTATGAATATAGAGAAACTATAGATGGAGTTCAATTCTAGATAGGTATTTGGCAGTCACATTGTACTGATGGTCAGGGCTAAAGGCAAAAGAGTAGGAGCCCAAAACACCAGCACATGTTTGCTTAATATTCCTACCACCTTTAGAAGAGCCAGTTCAACCGTTTAGAAGCATACAGCCATAGAGTTGGAAGGGGTCTCATGAGCCGTTGAGTCCAACTCCTTGTTCAATGCAGTATCTGTAATCGGTTCAAAGTTGTGAAAGTGGAGCTGGGCATGTAACACCACTGCACTTGCATTGCACATGGATGTGCATTGTGCACGTGGCTACACATCTGCATTTAATAGTTCATGGATGACTAAGACCACATGGAGAGATGTATGCTGTGCAGCCTATTATAAAATCACAGCCAACATATAGTTACTTCTCCACAGATGGTTACAATGAGACTCTCATGGTGGACCTTTACAGGGTGGGGAGAATTATTTTACTTCAATTGCTAGTACAAACAAGGAAGCAATGATGCTATTGCAAATCACAGGTGTTGGCCTTTGGGGGAAGGCTGGGCACAATAATGAGTTGGGAGAGTACTTCTATATATTAGCTCAACTGAAACCAATTGGAGCTGCACAACAGCATTTGTATGCAGGGTGGGAATTATGTTTTCATCTTCTTTTCAAGTGGCTGCATCCAGTCATTAGAAAACTAAGTCTGTGGTGAAGCTGGTGATTAGCAACACTACACCTGCACAGCCACATCAGTTGGGCATCAGTTTCACTGTACAACCAGTTGATACAAACAGAAATGAACAAAGTGGATATCATTAGGCAGTCTAAACTATCCTGCAATTCATTTGCGCTAGAAGGAAAGGGATAGCCATGTCTTGTTGTTGTTGCATGTTTTCAAGACATTTTTTAAAGTAATGGCAACCATGAGATGATCCAGAGTCAAACCTATCATGAGAACTTCTTGGTAAAATTCAGGAATAGGGTCCTTCCACACAGCCTTTAACGTGTGAACAGACTTCTTAAAAAATCAACAATTTTCACTACCTTTTAAGCCAAACATTACTAGTAAATGAAGGGAAACATATAATCATAGAGTTATAAGGAATTCCAAAGACCATCTAGTGCTGTGGTTCCCAACTGTGTGTCCCCAGGTATTTTGGCCTACAACTCCAAGAAATCCCAGCCAGTTTACCAGCTATTAGGATTTCTGGGAATTTAAGGCTGTAAAGTCTGGGGACTCACAGGTTGAGAACTACTGATTTAGTGCAAATCAATGTTATGCACTGAAAAACAGATTAATAAATGGAACACACTTCCATAAAGTTTTTTTTAAAAAGCCCATGTGTTGTATTTCAAGTTGAATTGCTTTTCTTCAAGTCAATATTTCTGGTTTTCAGTTTTCCCTCAAGCACTACTACTGCTGCATCTATTTATATGTCTTCTTTCCCTTTCTCTTATGTTTGATTTCAGTGACTTTGAAATCTACTAGTGATTTAGTTTTTTTGTTTTGTGGGTTAATCTGTGGTGGAAAATATTTCCTGCTGCTTCTCTGAAAAATCCCTCGATGCATTCTGTTGGAAGTTTCCAATGAAGGCTCAATTGTTCCAACTCAAAAGAGGGCTACGCTAAATACACACAATGACTAATCTAAACAACATTTTTATTACGATTTGAAAATAATAGTGTATGCAGATTCTATTCATTGGAAGAAGTGAAAGCTCTCCATTTCCCCTCACAATGCAAGTGTATAAAAATGCCCACACAACAATACAAGGCACATACTGTATATATTCAAAGATAAGCATGGAATTCCCTGGTTATGAGACTCATGAAATGTTCACATAGAGCACACTTCTTCCTCTGTGTATTGTTTGCCAAACAAATCACATAATAGCTATACATCAGCTCTATAGAAAGTAAGAAAGTATCACCCAAAGCTGAACAACACACTCTTTAAACTGGTGGTTAACAGCTGAGGCCACATGTCCCTGTGATGGGATGGCAGAGGTGGGATGTTGTTGTACTGCCACTTCCATTATTCCTCATTATTGGCACAGGAATGTTGGGTCTTGGGAGTCCATCTCCTGGAGGGCTTCATGATTCCATGCAATACATACTAAACATCTTCCCAGGTGTTATTATTGTGTCATTTCAGACACAATAAAAAGGTGGAGGCTCCTTCTTTGGAGGCTTTTAAACAGAGGCTGGATGGCCATCTGTTGGGGGTGCTTTGAATGCAATTTTCCTTGGCAGGGGTTGGACTGGATGGCCCATGAGGTTTCTTCCAATTCTATAATTCTATGATTATGACAACCTTAAGGTAAACCTAACATGGGGATTATTTCAGGGGGGGGGGTTGTCCTTGTCTTCCTTGAGCCTAAGAGAGTGGGACATGCACATCATCACTCGATGGGTTTCTATGGCTGAGGGGGGATTTGAATCCTAGCCTCCTAGAATCCGAATCCAACATTCAAACCAGTTTACCATGCTGTCACTCTAGAACTTTTTCTGAAATTTTAAATGCTGATTGATATGGCACATTGGCTTTTGCACAACACTTGCTCTATGCTCTATCTAAATACAGAGAAGGAACAGGGAATTTTCTTATCAGATCCTAACTTTGAATTGTGAAGTGCTTTGTTTTTATTAACACCTACAAAACTCAGCATCAGAGGCATGTCAGAACATATTTCCTGCTCTTGAATTCTGCCCATGCTTAACACTGAAAGCTCATTTATAATATGCTTCTCTTGACAAAATCTGCTTTGTTCGTTGTGTTCATTTATGAGCAATCATTTCATTAAGGTATCCAGATGAAACTTTAGATGATCTCCACCACCTCATTTTTCTTCTCATGCTGCTGCCAATAGTATGCAATCCAATAATATAGGTTGTATGATTCCAAGATTAGTCTAATTGCTAAATCTAGACCCACAAAATCAAAGGCTGAATTGTTTTGTTGACACTTATATAAATCCCATTGATTCAATGAATCAACTCTGATTGAGACTAGCAGTCAACTCTGATTGAGGTCCTGGTGTTCATGAAAGTAGGCTGCCTGGTGGATTAATTATACCAAGCAAACCACAATAACTAAATGCAGACATGGGGGAGAGCGTGGGAGAGCTTACAAAACCAGTTATGTAGTCTATACTGCACAGCATAGTCACAATGTTTGACTTGTAATTAATAGCCATGATTATAATATAGAGAGCTAATCATAACAGATGGATGCCCAGTCCCATCCCATTAACATATTGATGCCATGCTGTGCTGAGGTGACACCCAGACTGAGTGTCATCAGAACTTTCCTTGGAAATTAGTGAATTGACCATATAAATATCCTTTTAAGGGAAGAAGATATTACTGTTATCTGAAAGAGCAGCTGTGAGGAATACATAATTTTTGAGCAATTGACAGTGCTAAATAAATTAATAACCAAATAGCAACTACCATAGAAAGATAGGATCATTGAGTTGTAAGAGACTTCGAGGGCCATCTAAGCTCCTGCCAAGAAGCAGGAAAATCGCATTCAAAGTACCCCAACAGATGGCCATCCAGTCTGTTTAAAAGCTTCCAAAGAATGAGCCTCCACCACAGTCTGGGGCAGAGAGTTCCACTGCTGAACAGCTCTCACAGTTAGGAAGTTTTTCCTAATCTTCAGGTGGAATCTCCTTTCCTAGTCTCCAGGGCAGCAGAAAACAAGCTTGCACCCTCCTCCCTATGACTTCCCCTCACATATTTATACATGACCATCATCATGTCTCCTTTCAGCCTTCTCTTCTGCAGGCTAAACGTGCCCAGTTCTTTAATCCACTCCTCATAGGGCTTGTTCTCCAGACCCAGGGCCGTAGCCAGGATTTTGATTGGGGGCTGAGTTTGGTTCGGGGGGCTGAGACTGGGTGGAAGAGGGTCTACCCTAGCAAACCTTTTGTATTGTTATCCCAATAACCCCATTAATGTGGGATATAATGAGCATGGTGATCAGATCATGATATGAATTAACATAACAGTTTAAATAATGTACCAGTAAGGCCTTTTCGCGGACCACCCTGAGAATTTTGGGGGGGCTGAAGCCCCCTTAGCCCCCCCTGGCTATATGCCTGTCCAGACCCTTGATCATTTTAGTCGCCCTCCTCTGGACACATTCCAGCTTGCCAACATTCAATTGCAGTGACCAGAAACAACAACAAGTATTTTTAAAGCATGAGGATTCATCCTTAATGCAAGAGGACAATTCTGCAGATGAAAGTTTACTTTCATTTAATTGAGATATTTATCTGAAATATGAATCCAAAGCAAATAAAGACGTATGGAAGAACTCGTTTACAATTTATTTTAATACCAAGCTGTCTATGAAGACATTTCCCCTCAGAAACATTTTTGGCATTGATTATTTTACATGAAAAAGTTTTTTTAATGTTCTGTGTTGTTTTTATTCTCTGCTTTATATTAATATTTCCAAGTGTTTTCAAATGGCTGTGAGTTCTTGGTTTGTTTGTTTTCATCACAACTCTTTATCTGCCTTACATCTTTCTTAATAATTCTCTCTACTTTGAAGAAAAAAAAGCAAGATGCAGTGGGACCTTTGTAATAATAATAATATATATATATTTATAACACACCCTACCTTCCCGAAGGTTAATTTCAGGGCTCCCTTGGATACTAAATCCGCAAATGCTGAAGTTTCTATCTATCTATCTATCTATCTATCTATCTATCTATCTATCATATACAGTATGTGTGTGAATTGTACAATAATGGAATAAAATTGTGTCCCTTATATAAAATGGTAAACTCATGGTTCTGGAATTTTGTGATATTTCTTTGAATATTTTTGAGCCATGGATGATTGAATCCATTGATGTGGAATCCATAGATACAGAGGGCCAACTATATTAACAAATAGATAAATTAATACAAAAGTATTTTCCTTTGGTTTTGACAGGAAAGTACAATTACAAGATTTGGATGTGTGAGAAAAAGTAACTGACAGATTCATCTATCCAGATTCAGAATTTTAAGTGCAAAAGTATTAGGTTTCTGAGTTTTGAATCACTGCTTAGTCTAAAATAGTTGCCATTCCAGTTGAATTGGGGAAGAATCTTTATCTCTCCTTCATTTTCATGAATTTACTGAAAGCTGAACATTTCTTCACATTTGGGCCATAGGGAAAGCATGAAAAGTTATGGGAAAGTGTAAACTGACCTTTCCTTCATCCCTATCAACACTTTGTCTCATTTCACTCACTCCAAACCCTTTTCTGCAAAAGCACCACAGAAGCCACAACAAGTTTGCAATGTACTGTGACCTGTTTATTTTGCTTGCTGAAATGACAACACATTACACGTGAGGCTTGCCTTAGGACTGTGACACGCTTGCACTTAAAGCAGATAATAAATGTGCATGTTAAATACTTCACCCAGTGATTTTAATGCATTATATTTCTGTACCTCCCTCATCAGATAGGTCTTTAGCACTTTTTTATATATTGTATTTAATTTAGTTATTCAGCATTCACTGAAGAAGTATTAGACTTTTTTGTGTGCACGGAAAGAGTGAGGTTGAATTGCATAATTTTGTGGCCAGCTCAAGATGTTTTATGGCTTATGGCAGTGCAGGAAAGAACACATTAACAATACAAGGTGTATATCTAACTGAGGCTTCCTCTAAATTGCTAAAAATCTCTGAAAATGCCAGCTTTTGTTCCTATGCAAACTGATTTTTTAAATTTCTGATATGCAGATGATGTTTACTTAGTTTTGATTTATTTCCAGTATCCTTCTGGTACTTCTGATATTTTTTTAATTCCTCCTCCCAAATTGAATTGATTTTTAATCAGATATTTTCGAACATGAAAAGAATAAACAGAATATGACCTGTCCAGTATCTGCTAGGTCCTCCATCAGAACTCTATGGTATGTTTCTGCTGGAAGTCATTCGTACAATATTACTGCAGTTTCATTAAATTATGTTCCTATCTTCCAATGTATGAGCTATCTCCTTTGCATTAAGTACACAATAATGACAACTTAAATTCTAAGAATTTGTTGACTTTTCCTGACACTCAAAATTTGCTGCTTGAGTCTGCCTAGTCCAGTGTTTCTCAACCTGGGTGTCAGGACCCCAGTGAATGAAAATACATCCTGCTTATCAGATACTTATATTACAATTCATAACAGTAGCAAAATTACAGTTGTGAAAAAGTTTTGGGCTCAACACAACATGAGGAACTGTATTAAGGATTGCGGCATTTCAGAAGGTTAAGAACTACTGGTCTAGTCCATGTCAACCATTGCACTAGGCTCTTTTCTTTTACCAATACTGTAAGATTTTTCAGCATGAAAAAATGGTGGCGGCGGCTAGCTAAGGGGGAATTCTGCTTGCAGGCCTTTAAATCTATCCCATTTTATCTATGCGGATCAATTTTATATTACTCTGTGTTTCTTTTATTCCTGATGACTGCTTTCACGCTGCTCTTTGAAACTGCCTTGTTCAAATTTGTTTTTATTGTAATTGCGATTCTCTATAAGCTGTGCTGGGAACTTGCTGGGGAAGGGTTTATGAATCTCTAACATCAATAAAATACAATGGAGGGACTTGCATCCAACACAGAACATTTGTGGTTGCATATGGTCACATGGTGTTATATAGAAGATACTGATCAATTTGTTACTGGTGGTCCAGGAGAGTGACAGCTGCCAGCTGTCAAACAATGCGATAGAACTCTCTTCTGCCTTTTTTAATTTATTTACCTACATATCACTTCCATTGTACATAGTGCTTTAAAATTAAAAGGACATCAAAATAGTTCCCTGTTCTCAGCCTTGCAGTCTAATTAAGACATGACACAAAAAGAAAGGGCAATGGCAGTGTGGGAAGAGATTAAGTTCATTAGATGCTTCCTCTTATTTTCTTTTCTCTGGGAGGAAGTGGCAGTTGGGATGGAGGAAGGGCATTTCATCTGATTCTGGGCCTAAGCATGAAAGAGATTTTCTTATTTCCTTCCAATGCCAGGGGAGTGGCAATTGGAAAAGACAGAGGGTTTTTCATGTGCTTCTGGGTCTAGGGGCACTAAAGCTGTGCCTGCCCCTTCTTCTCTCCTGTTGAAATGGATAGAGGACATTTCAGTTGCTTCTGGGCCAAAATACGTTTTTTTCATGTGCTTCTGGACCTAGGGACACTAAAGTCATGTCTGCCTCTTCGATCTCTAGTTCATGCCATACAACTGACACAAAACACATGGCCATGGGTTATTGGGCCAAAAGGGAATGCAGAACAAATGGACCAGCCTTAAAAACCAATGCAGGTGCCAGGATTCCTGTGTGAGTGATTTATGAAATTGTAGTTAGTACTATAGAGGAGGCCAGTGGCCAAGGCTCTTGTATTCTGAACAATATTGATTTATTTATTAGCCATACTTGTACCTTGTCCTTCTCTACCCCGACAGGGGGACTCAAGGCAGCTTACAATGGCACAATGTCATGCCTCAACACAATCACCTAAACATTTCAAAAATTGCAACATATTAAAAAGAGTTAAAACAGATTTTTAAAGTTAAAAACTTAGAAAACACGCTGTCCAAGTTTATGGTCTGAGTTGGTTCCAAGGTCAATTGCACAAGGTTTTGATTAAAAAATACTGCATTGCCTTAGTTTCCAAAGGCCAGCTCACAAAGCCAGGTTTTGCCTCTTTTCCGAAAGGCTAATAGGGAGGGAGCTGCTCTGATGTCGCTAGGGAGGGAGTTCCATAGCCGAGGGGCCACCACTGAGAAAGCCCCATCTCTTCTCCCTGCTAGCCGCACTTGTGAGGCTGGAGGGACGGAGAGCAGGGATTCCCCAGAAGATCTTAATCTATGTGCTGGTTCATAGAGGACAATACATTCAGACAGGTAGTCTGGGCTGGAACTGTTTAGGGCTTTATAGGCTAAAGCCAGCACTTTGAATTGTGCTCGGTAACAAACTTTGAATTGTGCTTGGTAGCAAACAATAAACATGTTGATATCTACGCCACTTGTGTTCTCTGCGTGATCCTTCATAGGAGTTTTCTCCAGAGCTTGGAACTGAGATATCTGACACTCTTCTTCTTTCCCTCTGATGGTAGGGCAGTGGCAGTTAGGTGGAGGTAGGGCTTTTTATTTGCTTCTGGGTCAAAGCACAATAAAATTGTGTCTGCATTTCCTTCTTTCCTTCTGAGAGAGCATTGTATCTGCTTCTGGGCCTAGGCATGCTCTATTTCTTATTTCCCTCTGAGACCAGGGCAAGGGGAAGAAGCTTTACCAGCACTGTCCTGCAGCCATTTGAGGTTGATGAAAAGACTTTGCACAATAAATGATTGGATGCCTCCTGGTGCAATGTATGTAAATAGTGTAAACTCTGTTTATGCTAGCATAAGTCACCAAATGGCTTCCACCCATCAAACTTTTTAGTTTAGAGTTTAGACGCAATTCACTACAACACTAGTTAGTATTTGTTACAAATTAGTTTTGCTGTGGAATGGAAGGTGACATGTTGGCTTTCTGGGAAACTCAAAGCTACTGCTTACTTGTGGAGAAATGGGAGGAAATTCAGAAGGGGAAGAAGCAGATTGTCTCAGGTTGGTCCAAAAAAGCAAGGGCAGACTCACAGATGGAATGCAATCTCATTTTTCCACCTGAGAAACGAAAAGTGTCCTTTCCTCGCTATTTAAACTACATGGCTTCTTTCCCCTCTGCATCTGTGAGAAGGAAAAGTGACCCCTACCAGGGTTTGACAGACATATAGGGGAAGGTTTAGATGGAGTACAAAGGGCCTCATCCAAAAGGAGACATCCATATATGTACACCACCTACATGCACACCGCTAACATGATGTGGCCCCTTTTGTATTCTGAGGGAATGGTGTAGAGAGGTTGGTTTATTTTATAAGGTGATCAAAGTGGTGGTTCTCTTTCATTTCCCCACATTAATGCACTCCTGCCCATCCCCAGTGGGATGGGAGGTGACTCAGCACTTCTTGCATTCAGGCACATTGGAGGAAATTCATCCAATGCAACTGATCTCAGGGTTGCATTTGCTATGTTGTTTTGTGTTAGAGGAAGTTTTGTGTTAGAGGAAATTGACATTCTATAGAAAGTGAAACGCAAACATAAAATGTGTATGACAGACCCCGTATGTTCCGCCGAGATCACTACGTTCTGAAGAGCTGAACTTATTGGTTATTCCACCAATCCGCGCCTGCCATTTGTCCACTACGAGACAGCGAGCCTTCTCTGTTGTGGCTCCTGTACTCTGGAATTCACTCCCTGACCATACTCGGGCGATTTCTGAGCTTGCCCCCTTTCGAGGAGCGTGCAAGACCGCCCTCTTCAGGTTGGCGTTTAGTTAAGTCTGAATGCAAAGGGCACGCTACAACGGATTTAACAACGTAATCTTTGTTAGTTACTATTGTACTGTATTGATTTTAAGGAAGTTTTAGTGTATGTTTTATTGTATGTTTATTGTACGTTTTATTGTATGTTTTTACCATGCTGTAATCCACCCCGAGCCTGCAGGGAGGAGTGGAATATAAAATTGAATAATAAATAAATAAATAAATAAATAAACTATTTAAATCAAGAGTAGACACTTTTGGACTTAAAACCCAATTATTCTAAGGTGATGATAATCTTCATGATTATTGAGGGCCCTTCTGAATAGGTATACCTAAGATTACACCATAAAGAGAGTATCGTGCATTTGTAGAAGAAACTTGTCCCTTTGGAAGAGCTTTGTAGTGAAATTTGAGCATCACAAGATTTCAACATAGAATTGTTTAATGTTCTTACTTTCTAAAGACTTTACAAAGAACAAGAAAGGCAAATGCAGATCTAATCTGAAATGTATGGAACATAGTGATTTGGATTTCAGATTTTCTTTTGTATTTTGTAATATTTGGGATCCAAGTTTAAACACAACATTCATTTTTGTTTAATAGACATCATCTACACATAGCCTGAAAGTAATAAAATTACTATTTTATAATAAAATATGTATTTTATACATTGCACTGAACTGTCAGAAAACAAAAGTTTTGGAAGAAAGCGGACCTCCCAGCAATAGAATGGATGGTTAAAGTTTTTTTAAAATAGCAGACATGGACAAATTAGCAATGATGAAAAAAGAAAACACACACACACACACACATACACACACACACACACACAAACTTTATCAAAGACTTGGAGCTATTTCTAAACTTTGTAAAAAAAAGAAGGAAAGGGTTTGTTTTTTTTACAGAAGGCTTCATAATTTAACCAATCTGTGTAAGGAATTCATAAATAATAACTATCAGGCTGGAAGGAAGAATAGAAAAGTAATGTAATAGGAAGGAAGAATGGAATTATATATGAATGTCACTAATCCAAGGGATGGGAAGTCACCAAATTGGGAGGGGTGGGGGAAGTGAACAGTATAACCAAATACAATTATTGTATAGAAGGTAGGTAGTGTTGTATTGGTTCATGTATATATACATGCATATAGATTTGTTCTATTGTTTTTTTATGAATATGTAAATTGAAAATAAAAAGAACGCAAAGTAATCTAGAAAACAAAAGTGTCCCTCATGTGGATTGTAGAATAATTTGGATTTCAGGATTTTGGCTAAGGGATGCTCAATTTGTATCTCAGTATATTGGAAGTTGTCACTATTTGATACATTAACTTAAAATACATGTTTAGAATCTATCTCACACCCCCACCTTGCGCCCCTGGGTATTTTAAAACATTTCACTTTTGTACAATTCTGCATTTTGACACCTCATGATAGTTATTATCCCAGATTATAGAGAGGAACAAGTTTGAGGTTTGGCCAATTTTTAGTAAGATGCATGAAAGGTACATATTGCTGGGGCTTTTGTTGTTAGGAAATATTTAATTCTTTCACTCCCTTTTCTGCTTTCATCTTCTAGTTATGACATAAAGGGTAAACACACACACACACACACACACAGAGGGCTGTCTCTGTATTCATGTGATGGATTTTCAGAAGTTGCAATTATGTTAAAATTAGCCAGTGAAAGGTTATCACCTCCCCTGTAATAGGCAGTAATCAACAGAGCCCTGAAGTCCAAAATACAGTCATTTCCCAAAGCATTAGAGCCCATAGCATGGGCATGGAAAAGCTCCTGGTTTGTACTATGACTCCTAGTAGGTGTGCTGGTTGGGAAGATTTTGGGAACCGTGGTCTAAAAAGTAACCTTTTGGAGCTCTATTCAAGGCTTGAACTGTTGATGTGATGGATGCCACCCACTGTAACTAAAGGAAGGAAGAATGGAATTATATATGAATGTCACTAATCCAAGGGATGGGAAGTCACCAAATTGGGAGGGGTGGGGTAAGTGAACAGTATAACCAAATACAATTATTGTATAGAAGGTAGGTAGTGTTGTATTGGTTCATGTATATATACATGCATATAGATTTGTTCTATTGTTTTTTATGAATATGTAACATTTGTAACATTTGTTTGGGTGGTAATTCCTGCTATCTATAAAAGGTTCTGGTCAGACATGCTCAGGAATGTACGAGATTTGCAGCGGCAAAACTCCAGCTTTGCTCCTCCTTTTTTTCTGTCTCAATCTGCCTTTGGCAGCAAGAGAACCAGATCTGACACCAAGACAAAACAAACAAGGAAATCTCACCAAAACAAACAGACTAATCTCAGTGATCTTTTCCCACTGAATGCACGGGTTTCTCATTTTCATAACTTCTTTTCATTACAAGAGTGATTTGACTCTTCATCATGCATTATCATAACCAGCAGTTGTGGAATCAAGATTGTGGGGTGGATTTACACTGGAAAATTAATGAAGTTTGACTTCCATGGCTCAATGCTGTGGAATCATGGGAATTGCAGTTTTATGTGGTCTTTTAGCCACCTTTGCCAAAGAGTGCTGGTGCCTCACCAAACTGAACTCCATGATTTCCATAGCACTGAACCATTACAGTGAAGATGGTGTTAAATTGTATTAATTCCACAGTTCAGATGCACCTAAGGTCTGAAACCAATCCCTCTCCATATCCTATTCCCAGATAGAAGGCAGGGACTGCCCTGTCTGTCAATGCTGGGATATCCTGCTGCTGCGGTCTTTGAACTTTACACACACTATATTCCATATAGCACTTGTCTGTACACTGTAGCTTTGTCAATGCAACCTTTTCCTCTGTAAATTATTTGCAGTTCAGGAACTCTACTTGCCGTAACCTGCTTTCATAAATGTGCAATTTGGAAGTTAAGCCTATTCTTATCAGTTTGATATTGGGCATGCTCTAATCCAAGGGATGCTTATTAAAATGATTTATGACTCAGGTGTTACTGGGATACTGCCTTGGAGTTTCCTCCACTTGAGAGCTTTAAAAAGGTTCCTTTTTAAAAGCATTGCCGCATAAAACAATGGCCATGTTCTCTGAACATTCTGGGAGGTCTACTCCAAAAGGGAGCTTTTCCCAGCTTGTGCTCCACCTTTATTTGAAGCACATATAACCTTGCAATACCTACCTGCCCAGGATTGTTCATCAAAGATGCAAAGTGAAAAAGGTAATTAATGAATAAATAAATAAATAAATATGTAATGATAACACTGGCCAACACACATTTTGGTGCCTCAAATGTTAGTCCTGTTTCTGGGTATATTTGACTTGCTGATTCCAAAAATTGCATCATTAATAACTTTTTGCAACCTTGACCACACACTGATGTTTCTTGGCATCACATGTCTCAAGTTCCATCTGAAAAATGTTGGGCATATGAGTTAGATGTGATCTTTTAAAAAATCGTAAACAAATAACAGGTTGTTTTGGGACACAGCGAGATTTCTTTCAAATGATACAATTATAGCAATTAAATACCCCTAAATCCAGGGATGTGTAGTTTGGGGAGGGACTAGAACTCTCTGGCAAGTGATTGGAATATTGCAGCAAGAAGGGGGGCTGAGTTTGATTCGGGGAGCTGAGTCTGGGTGAGAGAGGGTCTACCCTAGCAAACCTTTTGTATCATTATCTCAATACCCTCATGCATATGAGATTGAGCATGGTGATCAGATCATGATATGAATAAACATAACAGTTTAAATAATGTACCAGTAAGGACCACCCTGAGAATTTCGGGGGAGGAGGGGGGCTTGAGGGGCTTCAGCCTGGCTACATGCCTGGATGGCATATGTTCTGTATCAGAAACTAGAGCTGATGTAGTCTATCTGATGCAATTTTCTGAATCAGCACCCCCAAATAACCAAACCAAATATAAAGTTGACCAAAAACTGATTCATAACCCCTTTGGTACTACTGTTGGAGAGTGGTCCCAGGTCAAAGTGGTCCCAGGTCAAAGTGGTCCCTGGTCAAAAAAAGTTGGGAACCACTGTTCTAGGGAATAAGTAACTGGGGGGGGGGGGGGGGGTAGTGTGTCTTTCTAAGTAGTGTGGGAGAAGGTAAGATGTAATGAATTTGGGAAGTAACGCTGTTGAGATGTTTTTGGAACCATCTCTAAATGGTTGAATCCAATGGTAAATCAGCAGTAGAGACTTGTATGGAGGTATTCAAGTGCTGTCTTCTAAAGCACTGAAAACGCAGTACCCTCCAGGAATGGGAAATCTCCCTCTGCTCTCATTCGCCAAAAAGACAACATTTTGAAAGTTTACAGGAATTGCAGTTTTGCTCTCCCCAAAATACGACATTTCTGTTCTGTTCTTTTAAATGCTGTTTTCATACTAAGGCCCCATCTACACTGCCATATAATGCAGATTCATAATGCGATTTACTGGATGATATAATTCCACACTGCCATTTAATGATAATGTCAACATCAGGCGATCGATAATGAGCCCTAAAGATTTATGAATAGCTTCAAAAACTAACCACAACTGAAAACAACAAAGCCCTGTTTCATGTCAGGTCTGCTCTGAAGTCACCTGGAGGTCCATGTGCTGTTTGACTACAGAGCATGGTTTAGCAATAATTATGTACTTGCTCAATGAATGCAGGAGATTATTTCTGGCCTTCCCTGCGTCAGCACAAAAGAAAGCTCTTAGAGACAACATGCAGATGGTAATTGAAAGGAGTTCTCAGCCTCTTCCCATGGCCTATTTTCTAGGTGTATAGTGTAATTCATAATTTTCTATAATTCCTCTGTTTCTGGGCATGAAAGGAGAAAATTTTCAACAATGTGCTAATACTGTTGCCTACATTTGTTGTATTTTCACACATTATCACTTTCCTTTTACTCTTCAGATGAAGCCTAACTGAAGTAAGTACAGTATATGATAAACTAAAGAGTGACTATGTGTCATGCTCTTTGTATTGTCGAAGGCTTTCATGGCTGGAATCACTGGGTTGTTGAAGGTTTTTTGGCTATATGGCCATGTTCTAGAAGCATTCTCTCCTGACATTTCACCTGCATCTATGGCAAGCATCCTCAGAAGTTGTGAGGTAATGCTTCTAGAACATGGCCATATAGCCTGAAAAACCTACAACAACCCTGTCATGCTTTTTTCAGTAAGTTTTCTGTTTGGGAGTTGGCAAACCTATGGCCTCGTACCATCTAAGAGATCATAGTTTAAAAACATGTGGCCAAGTAACATCAGTGTATAGTCAAGATGGCCAAAAGCCAATTATTGAGGAAAATTGAGCAAGCAAAAGGAGGCTGCAGCAGTTTGCTTTTGGCCATGTTCTAGAAGTATTCTCTCCTGACATTTCGCTTGCATCTATGGTAGGCATTCTCAGAGGTTGCCTGCCAAAGATGCAGGTGAAACATTAGGGGAGAATACTTCTAGAACATGGCCAAACAGCCCGAAAAACCTACAACAACCCAGTGATTCTGGCCATGAAAGCCATCGACAACACAGTTTGCTTTTGCTTGAGCCTACTGGAAAGGATAAGATTCCTGCCTTCATCTCCTCTTCCCCCTTCCATCACTGAGTTACTTGAATACAAGTTACTTTTGAATTCAATTTGGAAGGTTTCAGTGAATTTGGGACAATTGGAAGGTATGGGACTATCCCATGTCCATTTTTATAGACCAAAACCTGAGATGAGGTTTTGGCCTAGGTAACACCTTTTCCTAAAGACTTGGGTCAAGGTTAAGAATCAAGGCCAACAAAAATATATTTTGCTAATGCCTATTTAAGTCTACTAATGCTGCCACCTGAGAGGTTCTGGTGTTAGATAATACACCACAAGACAGCAGAAATATTTTTAAAGGAGGGACAAAAGAAGGCATCTTCAAATACACCATCTAGATGGATTTGCAGTCACAAAATACCACTTGATCTTTTCTGATGTTATAAGGAAACAGACAATGGAGATGTTACAAGAGACATTCCAAAAAGTCGTTTCCAGCTGGTTTCAAAGCCAGGGCAGAATTACATGAAGAACATGCTAGCTGCTGCATAAATGCAAAAAACACAGGTTACCTCTGTAAACAGAAAAAGGATATAGCATTAGCAGTGGCCCTGGAGCAAAGGTGGAGTTGCTGGTCTGAAGAAAATGAATCTGTGGATGTTTTTCCTCTCAAATTGAATCTGATCCAAGAAGGTGTGTTGTGAGAAACGTGAAGAGGAGGGAGTAATTCACACGCCTTCAGGTCATGGCATACACTTGAGAGGGATGATAGAAAATGAAGTTTACAATGTTTAATAATATCCACATTGACAAACAGGAAAAGTTGCTTCCAGCATTGCAGGAAAAGTTCAAAACCTATTCATGCATCTTTAATTTGGAACTCAGCAGGAGTACAAATGTCCTGGATAGTTCACAGTGTACATGGGTCCACATTGGGGTCCTATTAGAAAGCATTGGGGGTTCCTACTGATTAGCTGGGCTGCATCTGAAAAGAAATCATCATACTGTTAAATATTTTTGAATGAGTTGTGGTTTGTAGTAATATTTTGGGCAGGACTATAATGGCAAGTATGTGGAATCCTTCTTGTTGAGATCTGCACTATCTCAGTCAAAACGCTTGGGGTTTGCATTAAGTGCTCTTCCACACAGCCATATAACCCAGAATATCAAGGCAGATAATCCACAATATCTGCTTTGAACTGGGTTATCTGAATCCCAACTGTCATATAATCCAGTTCAATGTGGATTTTATACAGCTATGTGGAAGGGGGCTAACTACATCTTCACACGGAGCTACGTTCAGCAGTATGTGCATTTTAGCCCATCACATGATGTTGGCTCCCATCACATGACATTGGTGTGGCTCTGTGGGTGAAGGAGGGTGGAGTTGGTGCATGCTGCCACCAAGGCAACACAAGAGGGCTTCCATGTTGCCATTGCAATTCATGGGGGGTGAGGGGTGGGGAAGCTAGACTTGAAAACTTGACCAAGACCTGAAAACTTGGCTGTTCCATTGAACCTTTGATTAATTGGTTAAACGATTGACTTGGTCCTTCTAGCCCTAACTTAATATCTGGCTTTTGCGGTTTATTACCAGCCCCGCCCTTGTAGTATATTGCACAAGCCCTCGCCCTGAACTTTCAGCTCTGTAAACAACCACTGTGCCCGGCCAATGGTTGTTGATGAGTTTGTGTTTTTATGATATTTTATACATTTTATGTGTTTAATTTATTGTAATGTAATGTATTTTTGATGCTACATTTTAATTTTGTTTTACTGGGCCTGGTCCCCATGTAAGCCACCCCGAGTCTCTTTGAGGAGATGGGGCAGGATATAATAATAAATATTGTTGTTATTATTATTATTATTATTATTATGTGCACCAGGCCTACTCACACTTCCTCCCATCTGATTGCCCTCAGCTGGAGTCAGGTGATGTGGGGTGTGGGACACCAGGTTCCTCAAACCCCTTTATGAAATAGAGCACCTCTGGCAGCCATCTGACAAGGTCTCAAGTTGTGTCCTAAATGGCTGGACTTAGATATATGATTCTTCAGCATGAAACAGCAACACTGGAAAAAGACCTTTGGCTATAGGAATACTTCCCAGCAGGGATCTGGCAACTGATTTATTTATTATATACCTTATATATACCATCTAAAATATATTAAATTATCTTCAGACTATTTGTATATGGTGTATATGAAACAGCAATGGATTTCATGTTTAGATTTGGGTCCCATCTCCTACACACACACACACACACACACACACACACACACGTGTTTGTGTAAGTGTTCCAAAATCTGAAAAAAAATCCCAGATCCAAAACACTTCTGGTCCCAAGCATTTTGGATTTGGAAACTTGACCTATATACGGTAATAGGTTTTCTGTTTAGTCTACAAACTACAATAAGACCCACTCTTGCAAAAAAACCCAAAAAACCAAACCCATGGGAAATAAATGAAGTGATGGATGGACTGATTGATATGTTTTCCAATCGATGTAATATTCCCATGATAATCTTTGTGGTTGTGTGACAGGGGATGATGGACTAAATAACTAGTACTGCAAGAGTCTGTGCTCCCAAGGAAAAAATGCAAATGCAGTTGTTGGGTTAATTCATGTCTACAAACAAGTTCTAGCTTTTTGGAAAGCTAATAGCTACTAACAGTCCACTGAAGACTCTGCCCTCTTATATGCCTCACATATGCAGCTGCTTCCAAAAATCTATTTCTTCCCATCTCCTATGAAGTTAAAGAGCCAGTGTAGTGTATTGGTTTGAATGTTGAATTATGATTCTTGAGTCCATGGTTTGATTCCTTGCTTGGACACGGAAACCACTGGATGACCTTTGGTATTTCACATGTTCTCTGCTTTAGAAAATCTCATGATAGGCTCATTTTAGGATTGCCATTAGTTGGAAATGATTTGAAGGTACACAACAACAACAGCAACAATTCCAAACAGATCCACCCCTAGGATGAGGCGCTACCCGGCATGTGGGGTAACTTTAGTGTCTTTCCCCTTCCCATTTACAGGGCTTCTCAGAAGGTTTATGCAGTCAGAACAGGTATGATTTAGGGTTCCTGCTGATACCCAACAAAAAGAGCCACATATTTGTGCACGAAATTTCAGGGTGTGGAGATTACAACCAATACTGTGGTATAGTTCTTTGTGCTGAGCTGAACTACGTATGTGCATTGCATTCTGCCTCCTGGAAAAGGCTTACAGTAAGATGCCTCGCAGAACATCTGTGATATGAACATGAGTGATGTCTTCCGAAGTGTCTGGGTAACATTATGGATTCTCCAGACACTTCTAGTGACAGTTGCCAGTGGCAGGCAGAGTTTCTGCAAGCTGAAGCTTATCATAACGTATTTGTGAACCACCATGGGAGATGATGTGAATGCCACTCACTGTGTCCATCAAGAATGACAAGAATTACTAAAAACTAATCTCTCAGTTAACTGTGCCAAAATCTACACAAGGTAAGACTGAAAAAGTGGCATTGGCAGTGTGCTATGGAACACAGAAGATTTCTCTGGAGTATTAATTGAACAATTTTCATTATGAAATAGCTCCTATCTTTTGGTAAGTAGTTATCATGTTAGAA
Organism: Anolis apletophallus; assembly: GCA_030556195.1. NCBI lineage: Eukaryota > Metazoa > Chordata > Lepidosauria > Squamata > Anolidae > Anolis > Anolis apletophallus. The sequence continues at coordinate 36,453,542 of JARBWK010000006.1, forward strand.
TTTCCATGATCCAAAAAACTGAAAACAGCAGATGACAATATTGCTGAAAGTCACCCAGTTTGCCAGCATCATCCTTCATATTTTTAAATAAATTTCTATTTATGCAAGATGCCAACTGGCTGTTTGCCCGGACTCAACAATATTTGCTTTAGAATGGAACAATTTTATTAATTATTTGAATTAAACATGTTATGATATAATTTTACTTATTTGTCTATCTTATTTCTTTATAATATGGACAAGATATTTGCATTTTATTTCAAAATTGTGAAGCAAAGGTATGACAGAAAAGGCAGCCAGATAAACTCTTGGAACTTGTGTAGACATTTTAGTAGTTTTATTTTATGGACTTAGCATGTGGGAAAATGAGAACCCCAGGGCTGTCAGAGTCAACTGTAATACCATTATGTCATATATTTCCACATCAACTACTGCATGCCACTGGTCACTAATAGTAAGAATGGGAGAATACATGATGTGATGGTGTAACCGTAGCAAATAAATATCCCTTAGCATAATTTATCCCTTAGCAAATAAAAATCCCTTAGTCCTTGTCCTTAGCAAAACTATAAGTTACTATCTTTTATTGGGGAGGTCATGTTCGACTTCACCCCCAGGGCCAGTCAGGAATTTTACTGCTCCAGAGTGGCCACAATTATGCGGCCAATGTAGATAATCCCTAAAACAATGTGACTTGCCAAAGGCACACAGTTGGTTTTCATGGCAGAGCAGAGCTTCAGACTTTGTTCTCCAGATCCATTGCCCAGTACTCATAGCACTAGCCATGTATAGGGTAAAAGGAAAGTTTCAAGAGTTCACAGTATAAGAAATCTTTTTAGGTCTTGAGCACAGGTTCTTAAGATGCAACTTCATTCATTACTACATCAGAGGCAGGTTCAAACATACCTCATCTATAAGGCCGAGGCACTAAAAACATAGACAACAGTTTCGTTGTCTGAAAATTCCATCACATATCAAAGTCTTTGGATCATATACAATCAATACATTGTGGCAGGTTAGTGAGTAGGTGTGGAACTTGGAGACAGTAAAATTATTGCACGACCTGTCTGCATAAATCTGCCTTGGGCATAAAGCAATCACAATTTACTGGATTATTTTGGCTAGCTTCACCATTTATTCCCAGAAGTAGTTATAGCAATCATTGAAATCCCCCTTAACTTGTTTGATAATAGTGAAAAGTATTGTTCCGATTTCTTTAGATTATTAACATTTTATTCTATCAACATTAACCATATGTTTATACCTTTCAGTCTACACAGATGAAAACTGAGACATATGTGCCCAAGCAAAAGTAAATGTGGTCAAGATAGTAAAAGTATTAAGAAGGAATAACACACAAGTTGATTTCAAAGTGTTGTTGCGGTTTGCTTTTGCTTTGTATGTTTTGTATTGATTATTATCTTATGTTATCCCTTATTGCTTGTTTAAAATTTAATAAATAGACTGGAGAAAATATAAACATTGTGCAAGACTGTTAAAAATTTAATCTATACAGGCTAATAATAATAATCTATATAAATAAAAATGTAATGTTCATTTGTGGGATTAACATAACTCAAAAAACCACTAGACAAATTGACACCAAATTTGGATACAATGCACTCATCGGACCAATGAGTGACCATCACTCATAAAAACATTGAAAAACATAGTGGAAGAGACTTAAAAAGCCAAAAATACTCATTACAATACATGCACAAAATCACATACACACACATATACACACACACTCACACACACACACACATATATACACAAAACACATATACACAGACTGGGCCACAGCAACGCGTGGCAGGGGATGGGTAGTTACCAATAAAAATATATGTATTTGAAAATCATTGTGGAAAGAATAATTGTGGGGGCTAGCATGCCTTGTTACCCCCTTTTTATGGGGGCTGCTTAAGGGACTTTTGGGTATAGATAGGCCTATGCCCATCTTGGAAGTTCAATACCAAGTGGCAGGGAACACATAGTGATGGTACACCCATATGGGAGGAAGCCAAGCTAATAGAGTCACCCATTCAGAGAAGGAACAGTGGGGTCTCTATCCCTGGAAACTTTTAAAATGGCAAAATATTTCTTTTCAATTTATTTGTAGAATTTTGTGAAGTTTTAATTAAAAAGCAAGCAAACCAAACGTAATATTTAGGCATACCTAGCAGTGTCAGGGAGCAAACCAGGTAACCAAGGATACAGACACTCATAGGAGCCCATTTTCAAACCTCTTGAAAATGGAAACATTTTGTCCTCCTTGTCCTGAAGGATGTAATGGCCAAACTGGGTGACAAAGTCAATACAGGATTTGAAGGGGTTTTTTTTTTTTTGCAGAAACTGCTACCTCCAGTTTAACCAGTTCTAAGATTGGGCACTATCATTGAGAAGATTCTGTCCTGTATTTGTTTTCTACTGTACTTTAGATGGCATTGAGATTAGGAACAGGCAATGAACATGCCTGAGGTTTATGTGGGAGGAAGTGGGTCTAAACCACCAATTGTTGTGAGGAAGAATGTCCTGATGGCAAGAGCTGTTCGATAGTGGAAAACGCTTCCTTGGAGTGTGCTGGAGTCTGCTTACCTGGAGGTTTTAAAACAGAGGCTGGATAGCCATTTGCCGGGAGTGTTCCTGGGGTGTGGGGGGTTGGACAGTGGTCTCGTCGAACTCAATGACTCATGAACCCAAATGTAAGACATATATGAACTAGGATCCAGGTGATTCACACGAACATACAGATTGTACATATACAGATGTACATATAGCACCATCACAATCATCACTGTAGCTTTTGAACCCAGTAGAGTGGCCACATATGCATGACAAGAAAGGAAGGACCCCAATCAATCAATGTCACCTTACATCAAATTTGTATTATATCAGCCTATATTTGCACAACCATATTTAGAAATACACAGGATGGTAAAACACCCAGGCATCCTCTGGGCAACGTCATTGCAGACAGCCAATTCTCTCACACTGGAAGCGACTTGCATTGCTCAAGTCACTCCTGTGATCAGGACATTTATGAACTTTGTCAGTCTGCTTTCTAGATGGTGTTCTCTCTACTTATTGCCCCTAATATTTAAAATGGATTTGGGTCTGTGTAGCAATGGAAGAGGCCTTGAAGAAGGCAACTGTAGTAAGGCACTTAGCAAAGACAACTAAAATTGCGGAATGATAAAGTCCCAAATGAGATGCCATATATGGCTAGTGGGGTGCATTTAGCTTAGCATAGTCCTGATACATATGGAGGCTAAATCCCCGTTTAATTTACATTGTATTCTGGTATGACCAATTAGTCCAGATAGAAACTCTGTTCCACTGTGTGACCTCCATTCACCATGCTTCAAAGTGAGGAGCTGACGAACTCCCGCTGCTTGGGGCCACTTTAAGCTGCTCCTTTGATGTTGTTGTTTCCCTGCCTTTTCTTTACCTAGGTTTAGGGCAAGAGGCTTTCATCAGCCAACTGTTTTATTTTAATTATTTTGAAATCTGCAGCTGAGATTACACTGAGTAACTCAGCCCATTATAATAAAAGGGAAAGGGATGTTTACCAGAGTTTATATGAATCAGGGGGAGGGGGAAGGGGAATATCCCAGCATAAAAACTGAACAGCCTGCCAATTTTGCCAACTGTTTGCATATTCGGAAAGGAAACCCTGCCCACTGAGGCAGTTTGGCAGGAAGCCCAGTGGCATTCCTTTGTTTTAGAGAGGAAGGTTAACAAGCACAGGGCAGCAAGAAGCACGCAGCAATTTTGTTTGGCCCTCCCTGTATCTCATTCAATTATTATATATTTTATATTGATCTATTTTATATAAGATTTATTATATGTTTTCTGGGTGGCATCTTTTTTGGGAAGTTACAGGGATGTGAATCCATCCACAAATTTAAGTTTCTAAACACCTAAGCAGCTAGATCAGTGGTTCCCAGCCTGTGGTCCATGGACCACCAGTGGTCCGCAAAAACAAAAATATGGTCTGTGGCCTCATTATTACTACACCGCTACCTTGAAACTATGCAGCAATGAGAGCAACTGGTCTCGTGAAACCCTCTTATAGTGCTGAGGCAACAGGGATGTCAGGAGGGAACCGGCTGATTACTACTACCACAAAAGATTACTGCTACCACATCAGCTCTAGACTATTAAATATGGTTTTCTGTGTGCAAACAGATGGCGACTACTGGATGGCATATTTTCTGTATCAGAAACGAAAGCTGATGTGGTCTATCCAATGCAATTTTCTGAATCAGCACCTCAAAGAACCAAACTGAATCTAAAGTTGACTAAAAACTGATTCATAACCCTTTTGGTACTACTGTTAGAGAGTGGTCCCTGGTCAAGTGGTCCCTGGTCAAAAAATGGTTTGGAACCACTGATCTAGATGTTCAGATGTTTAGAAGCTTAAATTTAGAACACAGATGTAAAGTTCTACTTATTTTTGTGGGAATGTGCTTCCATATATTTAAAAAGCAATGGAGTACAGATTTTATTTACTATTAAGTCTGACTGATGCAATGGTCTGGGTTGAAAAAAATGTGGTTTTATATCCATTCATTGCAGACATCAGGGAAAATGCCCCCAGATTTCCCCAGCTGGTGTTCTAGGGACCAGTTTTGGAGGCACAGTTCTCAATTCTGCACCCCATCTGACCTTGTTCAGGAGGACCACCCAACACTAGGGATAGGCCCTTGCAGTGGGGAGGAGAGACAACTACATTTAATTTAATTCCATTTATAAACATTCAGATTCAAGCCAACATCTCTCATCTTAACATACCACAAGGATCCTAGATGGATTTGAGAGAACTGCCTGCAAATGTCATTGAGATTAGAAGCAGTACAGAATACAAATATGATTACAATGGAATTCTTTTTTAGTGTGTGAAAATGTGTTTTCTTCCTCTGCATTTCACCTTTTTTGCCAGCACTCTACTCCCTTCATGGAGTTTAAACTACTTTACATGTCACAGATGTGTTCCCACAAAACACAAGAGATTTCCTACAAAGGTGGGGCTAGTTTTGTTTGAGCCTATTTCATTCCATGGATATGGTTTTCAAATTATTCCTTTGGAGAAACAGATGTGGAAAGTGCAATATAGAAATTATGTTTATACTGTTTGTCCAGAGAAGAATCACAAAACAGTGTGCTAGAGATTTAGAAAAAGTCAGAGCCAGTGTCACTTTCACTGCAACTGCCTTTTGAATATTCGGATAGGGATGGTTGTTTATTCTGTCATTTTTCCTGGTTGAGACTCAAGGCTGCTCCCACGGATTAAAGATGACACTACTTTAAAATCTACATCATACAAAACTGAGCATATAATTAAGACATGACCACTGAAAGGGAAGCAACAAATAATATAGCTTTTGTAAGCTCACCTATTCATGTTACAGGCTATTCACAGGACTTTTCAATTTTGTAGGTCTTGAGAGTATGTTCCTCTTTCCAACTACCTAGACCAGTGGTTCTCAACCTTCCTAATGCTGTGGCCCCTTAATACAGTTCCTTATGTTTTGGTGACCATCAACCATATAAAAATTTCTGTTGCTACTTCCTAACTGTAATTTTGGTACTATTACTAATCGTCATATAAATATCTGATATGCAGGATGTATTTTCATTCACTGGAACAAATTGGGTACAAATACCCAATATACCCAAATTTGAATACCAGTGGGGTTGGGGGCGGGATTGATTTTGTCATTTGGGAGTTGTCGTTGCTGGGACTTATAGTTCACCTACAATCAAAGAACATTCTGAACTCCACCAATGATGGAATTGAACCAAACTTGGCACACAGAACTCCCATGACCAACAGATAAAACTGGAAGGGTTTGATGGGCATTGACCTTGAGTTTTGGAGTTGTAGTTCACCTGCATCCAGAGAGCACTGTGCACTCAAATAATGACGGATCTGGTCTAAACGTGGCACAAATACCCAACCTGGAATTGAACCAAACTTGGCACACAGGACTCCCATGACCCCCTCAGGGGTCCTGGCTCCCAGGTTGAGAAACACTGACCTAGACCCTTTCTGTTTATTTGTAAAAAAAAGGAATAGAGAAAAAAATTGCACCTGAGTTCAGTAACTTTTCCTATTTAGTGCCAATACTGAAAATACTGGATGTGAAACTACAAGCGGAAAGCTATAAATAAGCTTTTAAATCTAAATCTCTCTTGAGCTTCATAAAAAAATTGCCATGATGTCATGTCAGTAGCACTTTGCATTTGATGGATGAGCCATTTTTTTGTTTAAAAGCTTTATCTTTTAAATAGCTATTTGACAAGAAACCTTACTGATCATCTCCATTGGGCCCTCATATCAAATATGCCTGATTAGCAAGAAAATGTAGACAGTTTGTTTAGTTGCCTGTCCAATATTGCTAAATTCTAAAGGACTGGCAAACAGCCACTTTCTAACTTACTCTTCTTGATACATAAAATAAGTCTGTTGGGAAAGAGACAGTCCTTAGTTCACCCTGTATGGAAAGGAAAACAAGGTTTTGGTAGATGTTCAGAATGATCTGATATATTGAGCAGTTGTACAAGGGCCAACCAAAGGGCTGAGAACAAGTACAGAGGGAGGGAACAACGTTGGGAATTTCCCCACAGTAGTGCCATAACTGTGCAATGTGAAAGGGCCCTTTGTTGGCTGGAGTTGTAGGGTTGCCAGAGTGAAAACTAGAGGCTTCTCCACCATTAGTGGAGAATTTCAGCAGGTGAGGGTGGTGCAATCTACAGCGGGTGACACTATCAGAGGGAGTGACACTAAAATGACTGTATATTAAATTTGTATGCATTATTTCTGCAGAAATGTGGTTTTTATTAATAAAAATACCTGCAATTGGATATAACAACAACAAATTATTTTTGTCAGCCTAGCTGACATGAACTGTGTCAATATACTATCAAGGCTAACATTCTTTGTGGACTTACATTTTAATCTCTTATTTCCATGCAATACACTCAAAACTGTCATTATTGCCCAATTACAATGATACTTCAAATCATGTTTTTTCTTCCTTCACACACTGCAAGCACACTGTGATGTTTTCATTGCTGCTTTTAAAACATAGTTACTGATTTTGTCATTTTTGGTAACTTGGCTACAATTTTGTGATATGATCTATTAAGTGAGATAGTCAATGGAAGTGACATCATGAATTACTTCACTTGGTGATATCAACCCTAGTTATGTCATAGCTACAGGGTGAGCTAGAGTTTTCAACTTGGCAACCTTAAGCATAGCTATAGTAGTAACATGGGCTGTAGTACAACAGGTGAGATTAGAAAGCCACTGGTAGGGTGAGAATGGGAAGGACAGCAAGAAAAGCTTTCTCTATCAGGACAGGAAACAATTCCTGAGTTTCTTGGGATCCAACTGCTGATTTCCTCTTTGTGGCTACACATCACTCAAGCAAACTGCTCATTGCTATGACCATAGCGTGATGGTCCATTAATCTTGTATCTTCCGCTGACATATCAGATAATTTTTGACATCCATGGGATTCTGCAAATAATAATGAGTGGTTTGCTTCTTTTTCTGATACCTTCCCCCTTTGTGTATGTGATTATAATGTTCTCTCTTGGAATTTCTAGCTCCTCAATGTGGTTCTATGTCAAGATTTGCTAAAGATTAAGTTGTACTGGAGGGCCTAGAGATTCTTAGAGGCAACACTTCTCTGGGCATTTGCCACCCAGAAGTTGACTTCTGCCAGAAGTTGACCATAGAGTTGCTCAGAAGGAACCAGAGATCCCTAGAGATATGTTTTCTCAGATAAAAAATAGCAGGGGGTGTTCATTTCCAGTTTCTTTTCATTTTTGCAAGGATAATGCACTCCAACCTTCGTGAATTTGAAGCTTCAGCTGTCTCTTTTGCCTCCCTCTGCATTAGAGTGTCTTCATCCAAATTTATTGTAATCTCATCTCAAAGAAAATTTGTAAATATTCCCCCCCTTTTGGACTACAGATCACAGAATCATTTCACCAGCATGGCCGATGGCTGTGACATTTGGATGCTTAGAAACCTAATTTGTTTTGCCAAGCTCCATTACAAAGCAGTGGGTGGGTCTGCTTTCAAGAACAAAAGTCAGTATGTTCTTCTCTCTTACAACGCTGCATTGTGTTGCTCATTGAACTTTTCTTCCTGATATTGCTTTTCCTTCAGTTGAACATTGAAGAGACCAGAACCAGATGAGACCCCTCCATGGCATTATTTTTTTGTTATTTCAATTGGATCCCACAACATGACTGAAGCAGATCTGAAATTAAACACATTGATCTGGCAATGCCATATGCTGTTTGGATCATGGAGCTGAAATAAAGCTTTGAGCTATGGCTGAGGAAAAATAGCTTATTTCTAGGCATTCAGAGCAACTTTAGATATTTTAGACTAGTCTGGCTAAATTCCCAGAATTCCCCACTATGTATTGTCACAGGGAATTATGGCAGTTCAAAAAGTGTGTTTCTGGTAGAGGTGTGCGAAACAGCAGTAACCTGTTCTGGTTCTGATGTAGCTTCAGCTTTAGGACTATTCTTGCCTTATAGTTTATTTTCATTTTGTCAATTACCAATCTGTAAACAAAGTAGTTATTACAAAGAGTATACATATTGAGTCTCTAGTGTTCTTTTCTCCAAAATATAAAGAACAACACAATTATAAAGCGTGACTAAATGACGCTTGGGGAAAGTGCGGGTGGAATTGGGCTCACAGCTGAAAAGCACTGTTTAAAATGTGTGCTTAAAACCCAATTCCGCCCTCAAAATTCACACGTTCACATGACTGTATATTCCTGCAGTCATGGAAAAAATGTGACTTCCTTCTCATCCCCCTGTGTGGACTGTTCCAGTACACGTTTTAAAAGCCTAAAACAACTGACCAAGCTGTCAAAAATGGAGTCACAGACACACAGGTGAAGATAATTTAAAACAACTTGCACCAGATGTCCCCTGTCCTCCCTCAATCTTGGGCCATCTCCAAAAAAAGGCATGAGGATAGTGAGGGACCATTTCTTGGGACTGGTAGGTCTGTGTTTGGACTTTCTGTCATGCACTGGGATGTTTTATTTAGGGTTCCCATATGTCCCTTATTCTAAGGGGCATCCCTTATTTTGGCCCTAAAATTTGTGTCCCTTATTTTCAGGCCCTGTCCCTTATTTTTGACTAGCAGGGCAGGACTGGGCGGGGTTGACCAGAGGAAGGTGCGCACTGTGGTTTCCATGGCAATGCCTGCCCGGGGATTCCAACTCACAGGGCAGCCTGCATCCCCGTTGGAAGGAAGAGGCGATACAGAACTTTTTCAAAGTACAGTAGACTAATTAACCGTTACCCAAGGGGAATGTTGGATCATGTTGGATAAAGATAGTTTCTGCTTGCTTGAGAGTTACTCTTAAAATAGGCCTAGCTGTGCATCCCAATACTATACAATGCTGTGTATCCCATACTATACTATACCATTAACGATTGACATAATAATCATGAAGATGTACTGTCTTATAAAATTTATTTTATTTTAATGTTTAGTGCACTTTTAAAGTCAGCAAAGTCAAGTACTAAATACAGATGGAGAAAATTAGGTAGTTCTAATAATGTTTTTTCTGCATGACAAAAAGCAGAAACATACCATGAGGGTATAATGGTATAAGTCAGTTTCTTTTGTGAGTTTCAATCATTATCTTATTCTGTTAATAAAACTATTTCTACCTAATGTTTGAGTTTCAAGTTTTTAATGAAGTGTCCCTTATTTTTGTGAAAAATCCCATATATTCTTATATCAAAAAAATGGCAACCCTAGTTTTATTGCAGTTTTTGAGATCAGCTTTTAGGGGTTTTTTTGTGTGTCAGGAGGGCTTTGAGAAACTGCAAGTCACTTCTGGTGTGAGAGAATTGGCCATCTGCAAGGACGTTGCCCAGGGGATGTCTGGATTTGTTACCATCCTGTGGGAGGCTTCTCTCATGTCCCTGCATGAGAAGCTGGAGCTGACAGATGGGAACTCCCCCTGCTTCCATCTGTCAGCAGTCCTGCTGGCACAAGGGTTTAACCCATTGCACCACCTTTAGTGTATTGGGGATTTATTTTAGGAATACCCGATTGTTAATTCCCATGACAGCCTTATCTACCGTCTAGTCTTCCAGATCGGGTAGATTATAACGTCCATTATCCCTCAGTCTGAATGGTTAATACACACTCAGTTGGTGAAAGCTGTTCTATGGGCACACATTTTGTGTCTGTTTTCCTTCCTTCCAATTGTTGTACTTTTCATTTCCTCCCAACACTGAATAGAATCAAAAACCTGAACCAATTTGGAGAGTTTTATGTTGAAGCCAAAGCAAAAAGCTTTGCAGTGTTCAACTAGTTTTAAACAGCTATGTCCATTCTTTATTGGCTGAGAAGAAAAAGGAAACAGCCCCAACTCTGTGTCCTAATTAAATCAAATTTCAGAAGGAGTCCTTGCGTGTCATTTTAGATAATTGAAGCAATTCATCTCAAGCGGCATAGCACAAATGTCCTCACTGTCGCCTGGAAATGTCTTCGTCCATTGTCAAATCCACACAACTTGAGTAGGAAGAAAATGAGTTCATTCTACCACACACATAACAAATCAAAGAGCCCTACATGACTGGGAATTTCTTGGAGTGGACGAACTCGAACTGGAATGCAAGTGGGGGGTGTTTGCAAATGAGAATAACTCACCCGACAACAGTAGGAGGAAGGGGGTCTCGGGAAAACATGACTCTCTATCTTAACTAATGACTGTGAAAGCAAGTTTTTGTTAGTGTTTTTCAAAGTACTACTCTGCATTTATGAAATATTTCCCCCAAAGACTCATCTGGTAGTACTTGTATTGTTTTTAATGTGCAAAAATAGAAGAAATTAATTGTTTTGGCAGGTCTTTCACTTCTTAAGCCTCTTTAAACAATGTTGTTATTCCTGTGTGTCTTCAAGTCATTTCTGAACTTTAACCACCTATCAAAGGGTTTTCTTGGCAAAATTTGATCAGATTTGCCATTACTTTCTTCTGTGGCTGTGAGAGTGTGACTTGCCCAATGGATTTCAGCAGGGATTTTCAGCAGGGGAGGCCCTGCTCTCGGTCCCGCCTTTTTCACAGGTGGGGACGAGAGACGGGGCCTTCTCAGTGGTGGCCTCTCAGCTGTGGAATTCTCTCCCCAGTGACATTAGATCAGCTGCCTTCCACTTGGCCTTCAGAAGGAAAGTGAAAACATGACTTTGGGATCAAGCCTTCGAAGAATAGTTGCAATGCAATAGTAGATATGGAATATGTGCCATAACTATTGAAATGGTTCTGGACTACGATTATGGATGGCGTGATTTTTTAATACTGAATGTAATGTTTAAAAATGTTTAATATATATTAATTTTAATGTTCATTGGAATTGTATGTTGCTTTAAAGCATTGAATAATTGCCTATATGTAAGCTGCCTTGAGTCTTCTCCGGGGTTGAGAAAGGTGGGGTATAAATAGGATTAAAAAAAAATTCAACCCTGTTCTCCTGAATCAAAGTCATACACCAGGCTGGCTCCCATATGGAAACACTCCTATTGTTGATGCCTTGGTTTTGATTACTGGATATTAACTATAGTCATAGAATCATAGAATTGGAAGAGACCTCATGGGCCATCCAGTCCAACCCCCTGCCCAAAAGCAGGAAATCGTATTCAAAGAAACAATAAATTACTATCATTAAGCTGTACCCTATTGCTAGTGTCTGCTAGAATAGACCCATACATTCAGGGAGATATACCTATGTGTTGACTCATCATTCAGCAAGTGATTTCATGGGTCTGTTTTAGCTGGGATTAACCAACAAGGTTCAGGTCATTATATTTATGTTGAGTTGCCTTTTAGGGGCCATAGGTCAGTGACAGCACACTCTGCATTCAGAATACTTCTGGTATATATACTTGAAAGGATTGAGTAGTAATAACATGAAGATATGTTTCCAGTCCTGATACAAAGCAGGTCCTGAAATTCATTGGGAAGCTTGCATGCTTATAAAGGAGGCTTATAAATGTCACAATGTAAGAAAAGTGGGTAAAAATATGCCTCGATCTTATTAGTCATTCAGAGGTACTATGGTGTGTGTGTGTGTGATTGTTTTCAACTATGTTGAAGTGCTTCTTTTCAGTGATTGTTGTAACCAACTCTAGTGCAATAAATCAAAGAGAGGTAAACTAACTTGTCACAATAATACAGTACAGGCGACCCCTAAGTTACAAACATCTGACTTAAAAATGACTTACAGTTAAGAATGGGGGGTGAGGCAACAGGAAGTGAGACAACAGGAAGTATCCCAAGTTTCCTTCCATTATCAAATCTTAATTTCCCACTCATTTTTCATCATCTTAATTTCCCACTGATTTCCACACGAACAGCCTCTAGTCATGGCCTCCATCTTCATCTTTTGCATTTCCACCGTCTCCAGATTTCCTCCAGACTTACAAAGCAAGTGGAAACATGATAGGAATATATTACACCCAGACAAAAGAAATACATAGGAAGAAAGTTTGTTTGCTGTTTCATTAAAACAGAGCCTTGGGGTCATAAAGGGGAAATGATTCTCGGAGGAAAATAATAAGAAACACTATTTCAGAGTACACAGCTAAACAATGGATTCCATTAACACAAGAGATAGTGGTGATCATGAATGTGGACAGCTTTAAATGGATGAGGCTATCTACATCAATTGATCATGATGGCTAAGAATTCTCCAGTGCTGGAGATACTAAAGTATTGTGTATCACTTGCTAATACTTTCTATAATCCTCTAATTAACCACTGTGGGAATGGAATAGACGAGTGGTCTGATCCAGGAAGCTTTTCTGTCTGTTCTTATAGGCTAAAACAGGCAAACTTGAAAAAACAGAAGTCCCTGATTTTATAATAATAAATAAAACTTTATTTATATTCTGCCCTATTTCCCCCGGGGAGATTCAGGATGGATTCCAACATACAACGGCAAACATTCAATGCCTCCATAGACAGACAAATATCAACCTAATAATTCCAGAGGAACCCCACTGATCAAAACCACATAAGAGACTAACATCAATAAGTTAAACCCAATGTAATTTAAAAAATCGTTTAATGGCATAAAGTCTGAACCTAAAAACATTTGCCAACTATTGTTCACCAAGTTGTGTGGGTTGGTTGTGTAGCCAGTGATGGTATTTAGGCTAGGATAGACTAGATTGAGTCCGGATACTAAATAGTACTCAACCAAAAGTCTGGTAGTGATCTCTCATTGTCTAATCCTCCCCCTCTCCATATGCTTGTGAGCAGAAGTAAATCTTCAGTTGTATTTGAAGGAGAGGAAAGAGGAAGCCAGGTTGATTTCTTTAGGAAGGGCGTTCCAGATGTGGGGGAGACCACGGAGAAGACCTTCTCTCTCGTTTCCACCAGCCATACTTGGGATGGGGGTGGGACTGACAGCAGGACCTCCTACACTGACTGCAGTGCCCAAGCTGGTTTGTAAGAGGAGATGCGATCAATCAAGTAGCCTGGACCTGAATAAATTTTACTCCTATTTTTTTTCTTTTTTCCCATCCTAAAATATTCCCAGGCAACTTCCAATACTTACAAGAACCATTTATTCCCAGTCTTCTAGTCAAACCATAAAAAGAGGTGGTCAATACATACACAATAATAATAATAACAACAACAATTTCACAAAACCCAGTTATTTCCTAAAGTGAAATGTACACCTCCATTTCTGTTACACCAGAGCTAGTTAAAATGTCCCGGCCAAGAAACATAGGCAGCGTTCCAAGGACAGAAGATTCAACAGAGGTCAAGCTCAGAGAGGATAAATGCTAGTAATAAAACAAATTGATCCTAATGCTTAATAATATAATATTGTTAAAGCCTTTTAACAGTTTGATGTGGTAGCTAACAAAGCCAATGTGTTTCTAGGCTGTATCAATAGGAGTTAAGTGTCTAAATCAGGGGTGCTCACACTTTTTCAGCATGCGAGCTACTCTTAAAGCAACCAAGTCCAAAAGATCTACCTGTACTTGCTGCCGTGCGCTCCTGCGCGCTCCCACCACCGCATGCTCTTGCCACCGCGCATGCTCCTGCTGCTGTTTTCCGCCCACGCAGTGCTTCTTCCGCCTGTGGGGCATTGCAGGAAGAAGAAAGCATGAGGCGGGGCATCCAGAGGGAGCGCTCCTCCCTGCCTGTCTCACCGGCAACGGAGGCTGCACAGCTGCTTCTGGATGAGAGAGAGGCAGGGTGCTCCCTCCAGAGGCCCCACCTCATGCTTCCTTCTTCCTGCAATGCCCTGCAGGCGAAAGAAGCATCGCAAGAGTGGAAGCCAGCAGCAGGAGCGCGCGTGCATGTAGGATGTGCGTGCGCATGGCAGGAGCACTCCATCCAGCTGGTGAGGCCCGAAGATCACCTGGAAGAGGGCCGAAGATCTACTAGTAGCTACCGAGCTACCTAATGAGCACCCCTGGTCTAAATCAAAGGAAGCAATAGTACCACTCACCTGGAATATTACAGTTGTTCATCCACATCCACCCAAGCTGGGAAAGCTGAAAATATAGGCCTGCAATGTTTTGTACCTGAGTGAACACTCATATAGGTATTTATAAGTCCCGCAGCACGATTATATGATTTACATAGAATTGCTATAGAATAACTACAGATGCTTCGAGAGAATAGTCACATAAATCATCAGTGAAAGTGATGGCAAATATAGCATTCTGCAGCTATTCCAGTCCATGAATGCTTAACCTTCAAATGTGAGCGAATGACTATACTCCTTTGTACAGCCAGACCCTTTCCATCTTCTGGAGAGCAATGGGATTGGGAACAGAAGCAGTGGGGCCAATATGAACCCTGACAGATGCATTACAGCCTCACTCTGTTCTCCTCCAGACAATTCTCATTTTGTGAGAATGCATTTCAAGTATTTTAATTAATAAACACAATCAATTTTAAAGCATTAAGAAATCGTCTTTTAATTATAATCTTCCTGGTGGAAATAAATGCCATGCCACGTGATAGAAAGTAACTTTAATCATTCTGCAAGTAACGCTGCCTTCTTTTCTTGCCAGCCTACCCTTTTCTCACATCAGCAAGAACAAATTAAAAATGAGAAGAATTAGCTATGAGTCAGTGAGATTACTCAAAATGATGACAAGCCTTTAACAAAGAGCCCCCAAAAGCTAAATAAGACTACTGTTTCTGGCAGGTTTATCGAAGCTGCTCATTAGCCAACAATGATTGTTTCTCATGCATCAGGACTCCTTCCACCTCCTCAAAGCCACAGAACCAATCATTTTCCCCCTGCAAATTAGGACAAAATTCAGATTTCATTTGGGAAGCAAAAAAATGTATTGCAGAAAGGTAAGAATCTCAGCAGACTTTAGGATGTGACCATGCTTCATTTTATATATATAAAAAACTTTCAAATAAGATTGTGCAGGGTTGGTACACATACTTTTTTACATTAATTTATTTATTTATTTATTTATTTATTTATTTATTGGGACTTCTCGGCCGCCGACTCCCGGGGGCTCGCGGCGGCTCACAAAGCCGATGGCCCAACGCCAAGGGTTAAAACAACAATATAAAAACAATTAAAACACATTAAACACAATTTAAACAGGCAGTACGATTAAAATAGGCAGCAGCAGGTCCAGCAGCAGGGAGGAATTTACACCAGCCTACTCTCCGAAGGCCCGTCTGAACAGGTGGGTTTTACAGGCCCGCCTGAACGGGAGCAGGTCACGCAAAGCTCTGGCTTCGGCCGGGAGGGCGTTCCACAGCGTGGGGGCTATCACTGAGAACGCCCTCCGGCGGGTCGATGTTAAATGGGCCAGCTTTGCGGATGGAACAGCTAAAAGATTGGCCTCCTCAGACCTGAGTGATCTCGCTGGGCTATATGGGGTGAGACGGTCCCTCAGGTACGCTGGCCCCAGGCCGTGGATGGCCTTAAAGGTAAGAACCAGCACTTTGAAGGCGACCCGGTGCTCAATAGGCAGCCAGTGCAGATCCTGCAAAATTGGTGTTATATGGCCACCTGCTGGGATCCCAGACAGGAGCCGGGCGGCAGTGTTCTGCACCAGCCTGAGCTTCGGATCGACGACATAGGCAGGCCAACGTAAAGCGCATTACAGTAATCTAGCCTCGAGATGACCGTGGCTTGGATCACCGTGGCTAGATCGTTCCGGGGATAGGTAGGGGCAAGCCTCCTGGCCTGGCGGAGGTGAAAGAAGGCAGCCTTGCTGGCCATGGAGACCTGGGCCTCCATGGTCAGCTGGGAGTCCAGGTGGACGCCCAGGCTCTTCACTGACGGGCGCTGGGTGCAGCGCCGTCCGTCCAGGGTCGGAAGCCAGCCACCCACCCCGCCCGGGCGGCCCAGCCACAAGATCTCCGTCTTCGCGGATTCACCCCAACCTACTGGCTCGCAGCCATCCAGTAACGGCTTCAAGGCAATGTTGGAAATTATTGGGGACGGACTCCGGCCTGCCCTCCATCCTCAGAATGAGCTGGGTGTCATCAGCGTACTGATGACAGACCAGCCCATAACTCCGCACCAGCTGTGCAAGCGGCTGCATGTAGATGTTAAATAATAGAGGGGAGAGAATGGCCCCTGAGGGACTCCACACACTAATGGGGAGCTCTCGGAGACCACCCGCCCCTCCTCACACGCTGAGACCGCTGGTGGAGGAAGGAGGCCAGCCATTTAAGGACCGTCCCCCTCACTCCAGCCATGGCCAGGCGGTGGATCAAAAGATTGTGGTCGAGCCGTGTCAAACGCTGCCGTGAGGTCCAATAACACGAGCAGCGCAGACCCGCCTTGGTCAAGCTGGCAGCGGAGTTGATCTGTGATAGAGACCAGAACCGTCTCCGTCCCATGCCCCGAACGGAAGCCGGACTGGAAGGGGTCTAGCCATGCTGTGTCATCTAAGAAGGACTGCAGCTGCTCCATTTCTGCCCTCTCAACCACCTTGCCCAGGTACGGAAGGTTCGACACTGGGCGGTAGTTGAGGAACCGCAGGGTCCAATGACGGTTTCTTCAGTAATGGAGCTACCACCGCCTCTTTTTAAGCACTCTGGAAAACCCCTTGCTCAAGGGAGCTGTTAATGATCTTCAACAGAGGCCCACGAACCCTCCCGGCAAGATCTAACAAGCCAGGAGGGGCACGGGTCGAGGAGCAGGTGGTAGGGCGAGCTGCAGTCACTATCTTATCAACAGCATCTGCGCCCAGTGGCCGAAACCGGTCGAGGGTGGGCCCGGCGGAGGGCCACGGAGTCTCTAGCTCTCTTACTGTATCAACCGTGGCCGGGAAGGTGGCGGCGGAGGCTCAAGATCGTGTCTGTAAAAGAGCTCTGAAAAGCACCGGCAGTGAGGGCCTGATCACTATTTTTTGGGACGGTAGGGACCGTCGTCAGCGATCGAATTACCTTAAACAGTTGGGCCGGGCGTGAGCTTGCAGACGCTATCAAGGCAGAGAAGTAGTCATTTTGGCTGCCTTGACAGCATGCTCATAAGTCTCTTTGAATAGCTTATAAGCTGATATTGAGGCTCCGTCACGGAGTTTCCGCCACTCGCGCTCTAGCCGTCTCCTTTCCCGTTTCATGGTCCTAAGGTCTCCTGTATACCAGGGAGACCGATGATTACGGGTCGGAGAGGGCGCCTGGGAGCAATCTTGCCGAGAGCTCTTGCCAGTGAGGTGTTCCAGATCTGAGCTAGCTCTTCGACTGAGAGCTGATAGACTCCAGATCCTCAGAGCATTCAGGAACCTTTCGGGTTCCATAAGTCTCCTTGGGCGAACTAAAATCTGTTCGGCGCCCTTGCATGGGGGAGGCGGTTGCTCAACCCGGATACTTAGAGCACAGTGGTCCGACCATGGAACCTCTATTACGGAGGCTAGGTCCACTTGAACCCCTGCGCTGAACACTAGATCGAGGGTGTGTCCGGCCGAGTGTGTGGGTCCCGACTTACATAGGGAGAGGCCCAATGTCGCCATGGTCGAGATTAGGTCCGCGGCTGCAGATGGAACAGAGGCTGCAAGCCGGGCGTGGACATTGAAGTCCCCCAGAACAATAAGCCTGGGAAACCTCAATGCCCACTCCGACACAGTCTCCAGCAGCCGCGCCAGGCTCTCCGCTGGTGCGCTAGGCGCACGGTACACCAGCAGGATCGCCAGGCTCTCCGGGACTCCCACACCAGACCAGCACTTTCCAGCCCCGAGGTGACAAGCGCAGGGATCGCTCTAAGGTGTAAACCATCACGGGAGAGTATTGCCACCCCCCCGTCCTCGTTCCTATTCTGGTGCGTGGTAACGTAGCCAGGGGACTACTTCATGGAGGCAGGTGGTGTCGCTCTCCTGGAGCCATGTCTCGGTGATACAGAATAGGTCCGCTTTAAGGTCTTCACAAATTCCCTGACAGTGGCCGTTTTGTTCGGACGGAACGCGTTAACCAGCACCAGAGAGGAAGGGGGGAAAACTGGAAGTCTATCAACAGCGTGACTGGGGATAGGACGCAGGTCAGAGCTGGATCGAGTCCGTCTTTGACTCGGTCCGGCTCTCGCAGTAGCTTTAGCATTCGGCCTGCGCCTACCGTACTCACCCCCGTCCCGAGATCACTGGGATACTCAACGAGCTTGGTTGGCAGGTATTAGCCAGGGATTCAATTTCCGGCACACCCCTGAAAAGGGAGGCCTGTAGGAGGTCTCGGTCCTTCGCTGCGGCCGACAGGTCCCTCGGCCTGAGCCCCTTAATCCCAGAGGGGGGGGCTGGAGCCAACTCGCCGGCCGAGCGCCCATGTCCTTGAGGGGGCCCCACGGGCAGCTTAGCCGGTTGGTCATTGGGGTAACCCCTCTGGCCCATTAGAGCGTTTGCGGTCTGATTGGCCGGGGCCGGCGCATTGGTCTGAGTCAAGTGGCTCTCCTTCTGGCAGTAGCCAACGCCCCAGAAGGTCCGCGATCGAAAGGGTCCCTTTTGGATCTTATCGGCCTTCCTTGGTTTCCGCGAGCGTCGAACTGGGCCTAGGGTGGTTGCTTTAGGTGAATTTGGTGATGGCACAGCATCAGCCTGAGCCATAGATGAAGGCGGAGAGGCGGCTGGGTGAAGGGACTTCGGGACAGGGACGGGACCGCCGGCGTTGGTAGGAGCCACACAGGCCGGGTTACTATTCACCATCGAGACACTGGGCTGGGCAGGCGCAGGCCGAGATGGTGGTTGTGGCCCGCTGCCAGCTCGCCCGCGTCTCTCCTTCGTCCGCCTCTCCCTGAGACGTCTCCGCCTCACCTGGCCCAGCCGGTTCTTCTTTGGTTTCTTTAGGCTGTGGTCCACCAGGGAGGGGTGCTGGGAGTCAACCCAGGTCGGCAAGTCAGCGGGAAGCCGGCAAGCGCGTCGCCCAGGACGTCCCCCGGGGGGCTTTGCCAGTACCTGGGTAATGTTCAAGGCCCCTGGTGAGAAAATAGAGGGCCCCGGCGGCACTGAGTCGTCAGTAGGTGGCGCTCCAGCTGATGATGAAGGCAAGGGGGGTGGGGCCAGGGACGCCGAGCTCTGCAAGTTCGGCGCCATGTTGGAACTTGCTGGCCGCACCCCTCCTGATGCAGGTGGAGGGGGCCGAACACCCAGGGCCCTCCATGGGCTCCACCATGGGAGGGCTGCCGTTCCCACCGGCTCCACGTCGCTCCCGCCGGGTTGGTTCTCGCTGGGTTGGCTCTCGCCCGGGGGTCCTTCTCCTAGGCCCGCTAAATCGGCCTGACGGTCCTCCAATGGGCCAGGCGGCTGCAGGGCCGCTGGGACGCCTGGGAGGGGGGATCCGCCTTGGGGGCCGGGGGTTGACTCGGGCCTCCCCTCTCCTCCTCTAATTTCTCCCCTCTCCTTGTCCGCCTCCGCTTTACCTCCTTGCTCCTCGCTGCTCTTCTTCCAGGGCTCCTTGGCACCCGACCACGGCCTCCGCGGCGTGGCGGGCTCGGCCCAGCATTCGCCGTCCTCCGCCTCCAAGCCGCCGAAAGGGGCGCCAGGGCAGCGCGAGCCCTCCTCACCACCGCGGGAAGGTCGGGGAGACGGCCCCAAACCCGGGCCCCAGGTCTCCCGCAGCTGAACAGCCAGCTGCTCCACCGACGAGCGAAAGGTCAGGAGGGAGGCGGTGAGCTCCTCTATGGCGCCACGCAGACCCCAGGGATCGTCCCGGGTCCCTGCCGGTCCTTCACGGGGAGGAGGGGTAGCGGGCTTCCATTGAATGGCGGGAGGGGGGGTCGGCTCTTCTAGCCCCCCCTGTCCTCCCGGCCTGGTGCCTGCCCCTAGGCCCGGCCAGGGGATTGGCGACCATGGTAGGGAGGGCCTGCAGGAGGAGGTCATCTTCAGCGTCCCCATACCTCTCGAGCTCGCCCGGACCCTGGCTGCAATGGCGGATTCCAGGCCGACCTCCATGGCGGCTTCTGCCTCTAGCTGGAGGGCTTCCAATGGGGGTGGCAGGCCTCCCAACAGGTTTCCTGGGGACCAGATGTTGAAGGTATCCTCACTACCAGGAATAGCCAACCAGGCAGGTGAGGCTGCTGCATTTGTAGTATATTCTCCAAAAGCCTGAGGGAGCACAGCATTGCTGCTGCTGCTCTCCGCGGCCATCTTGCCTAGAGGCAAGAATTGAGCAGTATTGCATTCAGCATATACATTCAACATACTCTTGTTTAAATTCAGAATTAAATTGAAATATAAGGTGAGTTTTATTAGGAGTTTCTTATACTGTATAATGTACATTATACACCTGCACATCCCTGCTCCACATATTGGCAGGGGGTTGGACTGGATGGCCCATGAGGTCTCTTCCAACTCTATACTTCTATGATTCCATAAACAGATTCATTACTTCACTTTTGCTGAGTATTCCCAATTCTTGAGACCTGGCCCTTCTCCTCCAGTGATTCAGGTAAGAGGAGAAAAATCTCAGGGCAAGCTCTGGAAACCATACCTGATGAGGAGTGGCTTTGGGAGCTGGGTATGTTTGGCCCGGAGAGGAGAAATTTAAGGGGTGATACATGATAACCATGTTTAAATATTTGAAAGATGGCATATTGCAGAACCAGCATGTTTCCTGCTGCTCCAGAGACTTGGACACAGAGCAATGGATTCAAATTGCAAGAAAAGAGATTCCACCTAAATATTAGGAAGAACCTGAAGTCCCAGCAGCTAGTACACTCCTGACTTAGCAATCCTACTCTTGCCCTTCTATAATGGGCATTATTTAGGGAGGGATAATGATTGAGTAGGGTTGCATAACTCATTGTGAGGGTGGGGACCTCTTTCAACCAATGAGATAAATTCAATTTTTAAAAAGTTCTCAGGAGCATGGTCTACTGGCAGTCGGCACCAAAGATCCAAAAGTGCCATTACATTTTAGATTAATATTCTTCCTACCAGTACCAATAGCCTTTTAAAATCTTCTTCAGGAGAGATAACAATATAATAATAATAGGCATTATGGTAAGCATTTCTAGTTTTCAGAATTGGAAAAAAAATGAGGGGAGGGCAGTTTGTAGGATATTCATGGAGGGGCCTCATCCTTAAGTTGACCAAAGAATGTCCAATGAAAATATACCAATTCCTACAAATTCAAGGAAACCACTGACCTAAAGACTCATGAGATGGGACCTGGCCATCTGTGGAACTTTAGAATGAGCAGAATCAATGGCTAGGACTAGAAGTACCCCAACTCTGGTGTTGGGCACCAGTAAGGTGTACAAAGATACGGCTGCTTCCAAGGAATAACTGAATGAGATCTTACATGTGAGTTTGGGGTAGAGGGAAGATAATTCCCCCAGACCTTCTGATATGTCTCCATTGGTAAGGAGGACTCTGCTAACCGCAGCTTCACACACACACATAACCCTGCACAAACAGCACCAATGACTTGCACATCACATTGCAAGTCATGCTTAAAATGGAAACTGCTGTGTCGCTTATTTATATGCATGAGTTCTGTGCTGTTTGCAAGGAAGGGGAGAGCTCTAAAGTCAACATTTTGAGAATTACGTTGTGTCGAGTTATTATTCAAATCTGCTGCCATTTATTTCCCCATTTGAGTTACTCAGTTTGGGCTAGAACAACAAGAAATGTTTTTGTGATTTTGGGTGTATTTTTCCCTTTGAAAAACATTTTGAGTTTTAAATGTATCAATTTGTTTT
Source organism: Anolis apletophallus (assembly GCA_030556195.1). Lineage (NCBI taxonomy): Eukaryota > Metazoa > Chordata > Lepidosauria > Squamata > Anolidae > Anolis > Anolis apletophallus. The sequence goes on from JARBWK010000006.1 coordinate 36,475,733, forward strand.
AGTACCATTTAGGGCAAAGACCATGCAAACATGCAGATCTCAATGGGGAGAATTTTGAGCAATGTTAAGTCTTTATGGAGCAAATATATATTTTCAGAATACTTCTAAAAGGTCACAAAGTGTTCAAATGATTGTGTGTTGCACAGGAAATTAATAGCCATGTGGAAAAATAGAAGCAATTGTCAAATTGGAAATAAGATTTGGTTTTCAGCATTCCTTTTTGTTTTTCCTTCTTTCAGCACTGTTCAACAATGATTTCTGCTCCAAATAGCAAATGTCCAGTAATGCGTTTTGGAAATAGTCTCAGTAGATTTCCTCCAACAATTGGTCACAATTTCATTAAATTACAGATTAAATTACAGATTCATATAACCTAATCTAGACATCAGTATAGTATATTCACCTGCATATTAAAAAAGACTGAGTACAGTGGGGCCGTATTCCTATTCCTATAATGGTGGTGATGAAAGGACAGAGGTCATCCAGTCCAGTCCCATGATATGCAAGAAAAACACAGCCAAAGCATCCCTGACAGAAGCCATCCAATCTCTGCTTTAAAACCTCCAGAAAATGAGACTCCATCACACTCCAAGGTCACATATCCCACAGCTGAACAGGTCTTACTATTAGGAGGTTCTTCTTAATGTTCAGGTGGAATCTCTTCTCCTATAAATCCATTGCTTTGAGTCCTACAACCTTGTTACGCGACCCTTTTGCGCCATGCCATTTCACCGGTGAAAAGGAAGGTGTACACGGTGGCTCATGGCACCCCACACACCCTCCCTCCTCCACTCATGACATGGTGGGGGTGGGAGAGGATGCATTGGCAACCTTTCCCTCCCCCATCAGATGGCAGAAAGGGTGGCAATGTGTGGCAACGTGATTTGCCCTGTCGCCCTTTCTGCTATCACACAGAGATTTGGAGAGGAAAGTGCAGGTAGCTCAGTTGGAGCTACCTGAACAACACTTTCCTCCCAAAGTGGAGGACAATGTGCCTTTCAGGGTTTCAACTCCACTTTGGGAGGAAAGTGCTCAGGACCTGCCCTGCATCATGTGATGGTGCACAGCAGGCCCCATCCAAGCTGCAAAATAAAGCAGCAGAATGGGGCATTTTTGCCCAATGTAAAGAGGTCCCTAGTCTCCAAGGCAGCAGAAAACAAGCCTGCTCCCCCTCATATAGATTCAGACATTGTTTCAGAAACTGCCCTTTCACTAATTTCCACAGAGACATTTTAATTACTATTCAAGGGTTTCAAGAGTGTAATGTAGTGGCTGGAGGACTAGACTACAACTCTGGAGACCAGGGTTCAATTCCCTGTTCAGCCATGGAAAGCTACTGAATAATTTTTGGCAAGTCACATTCTACAGCCTCAGAAGAAGGTGATAGCAAACCTCCTCTGAACAAATCTTGCCAAGAAAATCCCATGAAAGGTCCATAGAATCAGGGTCAGAACATAAGAACATAAGAACATAAGAAGAGCCATGCTGAATCGGGCCTCAGCCCATCTAGTCCAGCATTCTGTGTCACACAGTGGCCCACTAGTTGTACACAGGGATCTCTAGCAGAAAGGAGGGCAGAACCCTCACCTGCTCCCGACCCCCCACAACCAGTACCCGGGGAAATCCTGCCTGCCTCCATCAACACAGAGGTGGCACTTGGATGTCCATTTCAGTAGCTACTGATTCCCTTGGTATCCATGAATCTGTCTAATCCTGCCTTGAAGCTGTCCAGGCTGACAGCTGTCACAACCTCCTCTGGAAGTGAGTTCCATAACCCAATGACCCTCTGGGTGAAGAAATATTTCCCTTTATTAGTCCTAACTTTCCTACCTTGGAGCTTTAGGGAGTGCCCCCTAGAAAAGACCACAATGGCTATCCAGTCAAATCTCCTCCCTTGTAGAAATACACAAAGTGCTCCTGACAGCTTGCCATCAAGTCACTGTTTTAAAAAATGCCATTCCAGCGCTATGTATTCCACTGTCTTACCCTTGGGAAGTTCTTTCTAATGTTTAGGTAGAATCTCTATCCCTTGCTCCATGGATTTGAATCCATTGCTCCATGGATTCTCTGGAGCAGCAAAAACGAAGCTTGCTGTATCTTCAAAATGACAATCATTTCAGATATTAAACATGGCTATTATATCACCTCTTAACCTTTTATTCTTCAAGCTAAACATACCCTGAGCTGCTCCTCATAAGCCATAGTTTTGACCATTTTGATCCCCCTTCTCTAGACATGTTCTAGTTTTTCAATATCTTTCTTGAGATGGTGGTTCCCAGAATAGGACACAATCTCTACTGTAATCTCTACTAGGGGAGGAGGCACTCATGTTTTTTTTATTCTGACTCCCATAGTCTTCCAGCCAGCATAGTCAACATCTACCTGATATACCCCACATCTATCTTGATTTGACAGGGAAAGTCCCACTATCTTCTTACCTTTTCAATTGTTTGTTATATATTTCCAGTTTTATTCTCCTCCTCCCAATTCCCTCTTTGTCTTTAGCTTATTGCAACTGCTGCAAACTGAGTTTTTAGTTGATAAAAATACTTTGAACTCAATTAACTCAGCTGGAGGAGAAGAGAAGAGAGGAGAAGAGAGGAAAGACAAGGTAAGGAGGGAGCAGAAAAGAGAATGACCTTTGTCAGCATTTTAACTCTTGTGGATCAATGCTATGGTATCATGGATGTTGTAGTTTTAGAATATCTTTAGTCATCTCCGCTAAGGAGTGCTGGTGCCACACCAAACTGCAGATCCTCAGATTCCAAAGAATTCAGCCATAGCAGTTAAAGTGGTGTCAAATTGCATTAATTCTACAGTGTAGATGCAGCCGTAGACTCTTAGAGGTCGCTCGATTATAGGGTTGCCATATATCAAAGCTGGCTCAATGGTGAGCAACAGCAACAAAACAACAACATCGCTATTTATAGCCACTTACTTCTAACTTCTGTTTGTGAAACTGACATTTTAATGTTATATCCAGCTGATTCAAACCTTTTGGAAATCAAGCGTGAGCTCAGATTTCTCCATACTGTTTAAGTAGACACATCAATGTGAAAATAAGCATAACTGAAAATTAATCTAGTCACTTTTATATGCATTTTACAGGCCTTGTCTCTTAGGAATCTCAAGGACCTCATCACATTATAGAATTATAGCGTCTTAAGATGCTTGCAGGAAGCTGCGAGAACAGAGCCTGCCTGAGCTGATCAGATGACATGTAAAGTCTTAGCACTTCCTTTTCTTCTCCTTTGCTTCAGTTCCCCCTGTTTATAGGCCTTCCCAATAGTGTAGAGACCTTCGTTTGTATTAGTTTTTGGGTGGAACTTAAAATCACTCCAGAGACCAGTCTTAGTTGGTTTATTCCATTTCCCTGTATAGAGCTCTTGCTGGACTCCTCTTTCTGTAGCAGAGCTACAGAGGCTTGGATATTGTCTGGAATGCTAGGCCCAAGCAATCCAAAACAGGCATTCTTAGCACCTGCTGCATTTAGTAGTATTTCTTATACCAGCAGTCCAAAGGACAACAGAAGCTTTTGACCAGCCTAAACTTCACAGGAAAGAAGATTAAGACAGTTTATAAGCAAGAACTTGTAATCTGTCACTTTGCATCAGAGGCAGAAGATTCCAGAAAGATGACTGCAACCAGCAAAGGCTCCTTTTGTAATGTATTGTTTTAAGTTATCTTATAATAGTCTTGTGTGGAGTTAACCCTTTATTCATCTTGTTTTAGTAAACGCATTTGGTTATCTTTTCACATTGCCTAAAGTGCCTCTGACTGCTAAGGGTCTTAATATTAACAGAAAGTATACAGGTAGCCCCCGAGTAAAGCCAGACAGTATAGCTTTCCTAAAAGCTCAGGCATACCATCCCATGACATAGGACTACTTTCGGTGCTGGTCCGTGCTTCCAGTGTTTTGCAAGCATCGTAGGATGCTGCCCAGAGAACATGGGACACTTCCTGTGTTCTCATAGGAAAGGTGCAAGGGTAAGCCAGGAGGCGATGCTACCCCCCATGAGTGATGTGAGCAATGCGGGGCATGGGGCGATAGTTTCACCCACTGGCTGCTGGACTCACCATGCTGCCTGGCAAATAACCCCCACACTATTGCTTGCAAACTGGACCTCAATGTGATGAAGTCCTTAGTCACTGGTAGATATTTTGTAAAAGTAATCTTGAGAGAAGGAGGGATCTTTTCTAACAAGCTGGAATAAACATTTAGTAGAATTCATTCAGTGAAGCCAATAACACCATTTGATCTCTAACTAATCATATTAGGTAACATCCATCCAGCAAGATTTCTGGTTTCAGAATAAAGTCACGACCGACTTCTCTTAACAGTATCTCAGGGGAAGAGCCAAAAAGGCCTTTCATCAGTTTGATCCTTGTTATGCAAAGAGCAGCCGACATTTTTAGCTTTTCTAAAATGGAGACAAATTAAGTTCCAGAGTATCCCCACTCCCTTTGCAGCCAGTGCAGTTGTGTGAAGATGTAAATCACAACTACTTTGTGTTTGCTGAGAGAACTGCCAGTAAGACTCACATTTCGCACTTTAGAAATCCAAAACCTCAAATCAAGTAAGTACAATGTACTATAAGAAGCACTTGGTATATTAAAATTAACTTTTCTGTGTTCTGCATAAATGAGGATAAATTTCATGTTCAGAATAATTAGAAGGAAAAGAAAGTGTCCACCATCATAATACCCTTTTCTTTAACTGTGGTCCAACTATATTTGGAACGTTTGCATATATGTAGTTCTGGCTATGCCTCAGGAATAGTCACCTTTGTAGGCATGAATATTGCTAGGATATTGTGGTGTGTAAAAATATTTTCAGTTCTGTATTGACTTCCTCCTTTTGAAAATTGTATGGAGAAAAAGCGCTTCTACTCTGAACTTTTTGAATGGGAGAATGACTGCTATTAACAATTCCTTTAAAATGTTGCTTCTGGTGTGAGAGAATTGGCCGTCTGCAAAGATGCTGCCATGGGGATGCCCGGATATCTTGATGTTTTTACCATCCTTGTAGGAGGCTTCTCTCATGTCCCTACATGGAGAGCTGGAGCTGACAGAGGCAGCTCATCCATGCTCTTCTTTGATTCGAACCTGTGACCTATTGGTCTTCAGTCCTTTTGGCACAAGGGTTTAACCCATTATGCCATCGGGGGCTCCACCCTAAGGGGTTTCTTGGCAAGATTCCTTTAGAGAGGGTTTGCCTCTGAGGCAATGGGTTTTCACAGCTGAGCAGGGTTTCTGACCCTAACCTCCAATGTTCAAACCATCATGCCATGTTAGTTCTACAAACAGCATCTAAGAAAACCAACTTTGTTTCAAGCAGTTACATCTAAGGTAGAATATACTGTACATGTATAATGTCTCATTCATGCAGTTATAACCTAGGAGCCCTCGGTGGTGGGGTGAGTTTCATCTGTCAGCCCCTGGAGTTCTTTAATGGCCTCATAATTCAGTCAAAATTGGCCTCATAATTCAGTCAAAGATGGCCCAAGATGTTTTGACAGGTGGACAGGGCTTTCAAACGAATGTGGGGACATGAGAGAAGCCTCCCACAAGATGGTAAAACATCTGGGCATCCCCAGGGCAATGTCCTCGCAGATGGCCAATTTTCTCACACCAGAAGCAGTTCCTCAAGTCGCTTCTGAAACACACACACAAAAGCTATAACCTAGTACAAAAATACTGATCTGCCTTTGAAGACACTAGTTCCCACTCATGTGTTGTGTACTCTATACATGGATCTCCACATAGTGTCTTTTTGGGAGAACAGGGAAATACCAGCTCCCACAAGTAGTAGGCAGTCGAGTGAACAGATTCAGTATACATTTGTTCATTATGTTGTCCTCACTGTGGGACAATATAATGGACAAGAATAGGGCTCCACAGCCACCTACGGACCCATTGCCAAGACACTACACTTGGAGGACCAACATCCTCGGGCTACGAGGGATTGCCTAAGTAAGTTAGTTCAGTATGTTTCTAGGAGACCCCAGTCACGCAGTGGGTTAAACCCTTGTCCTGGGAAAGTGTAAAACAAACAGGTTGTGTGGTATCCTCCATGACCAGCACTGTCTTCAGACTCAAGCTGAAGGTAATCCAACAAAGTAGGAGCCCCGGTGGCGCAGGACTGAAGAACAACAGGTCAGTGGTTCGAATCCGGGGAGAGCGGGTAGAGCTCTTTTTGTCTGCTCCAGCTCCCCATGTGAGGACATGAAAGAAACCTCCCACAAGGATGGTAAAACATCAAACATACAGGCACCCCCCTGGGCAACGTCCTTGCAGACGGCCAGTTCTCTCACACCAGAAGAGAATTGCAGTTTCTCAAGTCACTCCTGACATTTATTTATTTATTTATTTATTGGGCTTCTCTGCCGCCACTCCCGGGAGGCTCGGGGCGGCTCACATAAGCAGGATACAAAACAACATATTAAAAACAGGTTAAAACACAGCAAAGTATAACAACAATCTAAAAACAACAAGATTAAAAGCCTGATGTGGAGAATGCAAGCACATGAAAAAAGTATGTTTCTAATAATTGTGATGTTGAGATTTTTCTGGCAAGTCAATTAAAGACTGGAAAATCCAATAGAACTAAACTTTCTCCATTTCATTTGCAGCTTAAATCGTGTCATTTTGTTTTAAAAAGTACTCGGGAAACAGTGTGGCCTTTCCAGCTCAGGTGTTCCAAGCATTTATTGAACATTCAGCATTCCACAGATTTTACAGCAAATGGAGTGTGATATATTTCTTCTACTCTCCTGCCCCATCCTCTTTTGCGGCAAAATCGTTATGTAGGAATAAATGCAATTATTTTGCATGAATTAGTCTCATTCCCTCTCCTTCTCTTAAAGTCTTATTTAAAATCAGTGCCAGAATAAAGAGGATAGCACTTCCCACAGTCCCAAAATGTATAAACAGAAAAGTTTCTCATCAGGCTCTGCTGCTATTAACCCCGTTACCAACCAAGGCTGAGTAAAAGCAAACAAGATCAAGACTCTTTTAAGGTTCAGATTAAAGCACAGACCAGGTTTATTGCCCCATTGATATACTGTAGGTTCCCAGCACCTGCCTCAGGTTGGCTATCTTCTACATTCAAGACCAGAGGTATAATGAATAATTTCTTAATACTGAGTTTCAGTATCTTCCCATCTTCTAAGACAAAAGTACATTTCCTCCTGATTCTTTTTTACTTTGCACCACTTTACCATCTGGATGATTTAAAGTGAGCTGTGAATGGATGATTTAAAGTGAGTTGTGTCCAACAATGCAAAGTGCAAGGATGTCACATAGCTTTTTTTTTAAGGTGTGGACATTTGATGGAAAGTGAAACCCTAGAAAGTGTGAAATTGAAGGAAACAGAAACACAGGAAAAGAGTCACTCTGACGTGCCACTAGTGCCAAAACACGACTCTTTGTGCTCCATAAATCACCAGGAAAACTGGCTGTAATACTACAAGAACATTTTGCTCTTTCTCATTATTGCCTGCCCAGCCCTGTGAGAATTTTTTGCTGTTGCTTCTACATACACACATTGCACTCACCGCACCATACTATATTGTTTTGCATATGTTCCTTTCCCTTTGAACCAAGTAACTAATCTGCCATCCACGTGATGATAGAGCTATGTTTTAATGGACTCTGATGGACTCAAATTGACTGTGGGTAGGACAATGATTTAATTCTGGCAATTGTTCTAATGTTTTACTGTTTTTATGATGTTTTTATGATGTTTTATACTGTTTTTACCTAAGATGTATATTAATGCTTTTGTTGTCAGCTGCCCTGAGTCCCTCTCCGGAGGTAAAGATAGGATGGGATATAAATGTCCAAAATAAATAAATAAATGAATTTCTGTCATGCTTCTGCATTTTAGTAGTCAGTCCCCTTGAATCAGTGAAAATGGTACTAGTGGTACTATATGTCTTATTTGTTGTAAAGTTTTATATTTATATGGGTGATGTTTATGAGTTATAATTAATATGTTTATTGGGATTTATTTTTCTTCTATGTATACTGATTTGTCTTTTTTGATTTTTTGTTTTGATTTAACCTTTTTTGAATTATAAGTATGACTGATATTATGTACAGTAGAGTCTCACTTATCCAACTTTCGCTCATGCAACATTCTGCATTATCCAATGCAGTCTGCCTCCTGCCTGGATCCACAGCTGTTTCAATACATTGTGATGTTTCTGTGCTAAATTCATAAATACAGTAGTTACTATATATTATTGCCATGTATTTAACTGCTTTTTCTGTCAGTTTGTTGTAAAAAAATGATGTTTTGGTGCTTAATTTGTAAAATCATAACATACTTTGACGTTTGATAGGCTTTTCCTTAATCCCTCCTTATTATCCAACATTTTCGTAATCCAACGTTCTGCTGGCCCGTTTATGTTGGATAAGCAAGACTCTACTGGATATTGTTTCCTCTTGTTGTAAGCCCGCCCCAGTCCCCTGGGGGGGGGGGGGGAAAGGACATATAAATAAAGCATTATTACTATATACTATTACTACGAGAAAAAGAGCAAGTGATTTTTAGACCTCCACCTAAATCTCTTTCAGACAGCCCCTATGAATTGTTATCATCATCATCTACTGACTGTATATATGTCTTGTCTTTCCATCCTCAGATTTGGACTCAAGGTGGCTTTGAAATGAAACCAAGTAGAGGGAAGACATACACAATTAAAACATTATTAAATAAATGTTATTAAAATGTAAAACGTATAACACATATATTAAGCAGTTGAAAAGTACTATAATAATGTAACACCTTTCTTTCTTTCTTTCTTTCAAAACTTTCAGTTCTAAAAGACTATTAGATTATTGTTTTAAATAAGGACTATAATAACTGAAAGTCAGCAAGGAGCAGACCATTCTGGATTCCATTGAAAGAGAGTTCTGGAGCCTGGGGCTGTCACCGAGAAGGTCCTCCTTTGCACCATCTTCAGCCATACCTGTGAAAGTACTGGAGCTGAGAGAGCCTTTCTTGAGGATTTTAAGGTCTGAGTAGGTTCAGGGATGGAGATTAGTCTGTTAGTCAGCCTGGACTTGCTTAGCTGATCAGAGTTTGTGATGACTTTTAGCACCTGAATTTTGGTCAACAAGTAATGTCTCTTTGATTGGTCTTGGGCAACTGCTCCAAAAACGTTCTGAAGGGGGTCTTTCAATCCCCATGGGAGTTGAAAGCAATTCTTGAAAGGAAGAAGAATGAGGAATGGGGATTGTTGTAAAATTAAATTAGCTTTAACCTTTGCAGCCCTCTCCCACTCTACCCTTGAAGCTTTCATCCCACTCCCAAATAAAAAACTGCATGAAGGATATGGGATATATTTCCACAGATCTTGTTCCTTGCAGCTGTCTTTAAATGATTGGGGCTCTTCTAGAGGATGTGGGAAGAGGGAGATGGGAGGGATACACGAAACCATGATTGACTAGCAAAAGTGAGGAGGAGGCAGCTGTTCACTGGTCCATGCATTGCAAACACTTAAATTATCTGAGTGAAAATAACCAAGGCAGTCCAATTACAACCATGTTTGCTCAATATTCTCTCCCCTTCATCTCTGTGAAACATTTGTTTAAGATAAAATGCTTAAAATTCCAGCATTGGAAGTTTGGCAACAATGAAGCTGCCATTTGCCAAGTCAAATTATCAATCTGTCCAACCAGCCAATAACTGAGCTTGTGCCCAAGGCTGGCTTCAGATTTGACGGGACATGGACAGAGTCTTCTCATTGATCCTCTCCTGCTTCAGTAATGCCTAATGGGTTTGGATAATTGTGTTGGTTGTTGTTGTAAACCACCCTGAGCCTTCTTGGGAAGGGTGGTATATAAATTGAAATAATAAATAAATAATAAAATAAATAAATAAATAAATAATAGTGTTGGCTATTTGGATGAAACTTCTATATTACGTTTCCCATGGTGCAGTGCGAGAGTGCTACACTATGCAGAAAGTTGGCATGGAAGCTAGACCCTTCAGCCTAACTTTATTTGAAGAATGGAACATTAATAATAATAATAATAATAATGGAAGAGGGAAGCTGAATTCTAATCACATTAAAACAAACTACCATATGATTAAAACATAATATAAACACAAACACATTTAAACCACAATTCAATATATAATAATTAAATAAAGACATAATCAGCACCCAATCGGTTCAATAAGTTTATACAGCTGGCACTCTGTATTTATTTATTATTTATTTATTTACGACATTTATATGCTGCCCTTCTCACCCCAAAGGGGACTCAGAGCGGCTTACAAGTCATATCTACATAAAACATAGTATATTATTAGCATAATACTAATACATCATTCATAATATTAGTATTATATAATGTTGCTGGGGGTGGGGGAGCTCCCTTCTTTACTCTGGCCCCAGAGCAGCCATTGGTGGTGGGGGAAGGGCTCTGATGCCGCATGAGACAACATGGAACTGTCTTCTCTGCTTCCCTCTCCAGTGTGGCCCTAGAGCCAAACATCCACAACTTGAAAATGCCCCCCCCCACGCCCAATAAAACCCTCACTTGTCATTTTATATAGGTGCACCATTTTACTGCATTATTGTATAAAATGATACCGGAGCACCCATGGACTTTTGGATCCACTGACAAAATTACCATCTGCCAGCTGCAGAAGGCCACCTTACTGGGATCTGCACACATTATTTGCTGATACATCACACAGTCCTGGACACTTGGGAAGTGTTTGACATGTGATCCAATACAACAGCCAGCAGAGTGATCTTGTCTGCTGTGGACTCATCTTGTTGTGTTAATAATAATAATAGTAATAGTAATAATAATAACGACCTTGGCCTGCACTTAAACACAATCACTGAATAATTCATGCAGATCCAAGTAGGGTGGCCTTTTGCAGCTGACAGATGGTAATTTTGTCAGCACCGATTGTGTTTAAGTGCGGGTCAAGGTCTTTATTATTATTATTTTTTTTTTTTTTAAGTAGGAGAAAATTTTCAAAATATAGTAAGTGGAAGTTTACTAAAATAAACATTTTCCATCTTACTGTAACTTTTGTTTTATTTGGAAAAATAGCATTTCATTTTATGGTTTATTATTCTTTATATTTTTGATTTAGATATAAATGAGGACAGCAAAACCTTTCAAATGCCTAGGGCCTCGGAAGGACTTGATCTGGCCCTGGGGCATTCTTACACATTATGAAAATTCTGCCCTACTCTTCAGTAACCTTTTATCCCACGGGTGCCAGGAGATTTAGTCACAATCCAGACTCAGATCAGTGACAATATATAGTTTGCTCAACAGGAGGCATCTGTATTTTGTAAAGATGCAGTTTACTCACAGCCAAAAGCCCCCATTTACATCTGAAGCTGATTCCAGCAAAGGAAGCAGGTGTTGACCATGACACATTTCAGCAGACTCACACATGTCCTTCACTGTGGCAGACCCCACCTAAGCTCTCAATACTCAGGAAATCTGTCCCAGTTGGAGGATTGTCAACAGATGTAATTAATGGTGGATGCTGTCAAAATCCTTTTGTCATCTTCCTTTCTGTTGCTCATAAAGGCTCCGGAACAGTAAGAAATGAACTGAACACTTAACAGTGCCCTCCACTAAGTATGGGAATATGAACATATGAACAAGATGGGGGGAGTGGGAGTTGGGAAGCATAAAGCAGTGACACATCCTCAACCCAAACCTCATTGCTATGCGCTGTTGGATGGTGATCTGTCATCTCCAGCAGTTCAATCTGTCTGCATTAAGCTATGAGTCAGCTGCTGCCTGCTGATTTGCTCTTATCTCTCTAATCGAGCATTATGTTTAATTGAGTGCAGGCATGAAAATCTTTTTCATGTGTAAAGCACAGCTTTGTGTGGTGAAATGGTGCTCCTCCCTACTTCCATGGTATTCTTTGGAAATAGAAACAGTAGAGCAAAAGAAACTAAAAAGCAATGAATTGGTAATATGGTTCCCTGATCTCAGGGCCTGGACCCTCTTCTGTAGTCTTCAAACCAAGAGTGCTAACTTTAAAAGTGTGTTCATGTGCATTTCCCCTCATTTTTGGGTTTTTTTAAAATGCAAAAACATACCTATGAGAGGTGGCTTAGGGAGCTGGCTATGTTTATCTTGGAGAAGGTAATCTTCAGAGATGACATGATGTCATGTTTAAATATTTGAAAGGATGTCACATTGAGGAAGGGGCAAATTTGTTTTTGCTGCTCTAGAGCGGGCATTGGCAAACTTTCTAACTCAGGGGTTGCATGCTAGCACTCCCTGCTAGGAGGACTGGCTTCCCAGTGATGGAAGGAAGGAAGGGAAGGAAGGAAAGAGAGAAGGAAGGAAGGACAAAAGGGGGGAAGGGAAGGGTGGAAGGAGAAAGAGGGAGCAAGGGAGGGAGGGAGCAAGGGAGGGAGGGAGGAAAGAGGGAAGGAAGGAAAGACAAAAGGGAAGGAAGAAAGGGTGCAAGGGAAGAATGGAAGGAAGGGAAGGAGGAAGGAAAAAGAGAAGGAAAGAAGAAAGGGAGGATGGAAGGAAGGATGGAAGGAAGGAAAGACAAAGGGAAGAAATGAAGGATGAAAGGGTGGAAAGGAAAAATGGAATGAGAAAGAGGGAGGGAAGGAGGAAAGAAAAAGAGAAAGAAGGAAGGATAAGCTAGGATGGTGTGAGAGAGGAGGGCCTGAGAAAATAGCCCAAGGGCCCCATCCAGCCCCGGGCCCTGGTTTTCCCCATACTTGCTCTAGTGCAGGGGTGGGCAAGCTGCGGCCCCGGGGCCGGATGCGGCCCTTTTGCTGACTCTATCCGGCCCTCCTAATGTTATATTATATTATAATTTCAATATATTATGATGTCTATATATAGATATACTATAATATAATTATATTAATACTAATAATATATGAATATTTCTTGATATATTAATATGTTAATATTAATGATGCGTAATATATAGTAAATATAGTAAGTGAATAAATAAATAAATAAATAATGTAGATTAGCATGTAGTTCCGCCTCTAGGTGCGGCCCTCCATAATATTTTTTGGCTCTCGTGTGGCCCCTTGGGAAAAATAATTGCCCACCCCTGCTCTAGTGAGTGGCACACTGAGCAATGAATTGAAATTGCAAGGAGATTCCACCAAAACATTAGGAAGAAGTTCTTGATGGTAAGAGTTGTCAGACAATGCCATATGGTGCCTCAGAGTGTGATGGAGTTTCCTCTGGAGGTTTTTAAACAGAGACTGAATGGCAATCTGTCAAGAATGCTTTGATGGTGACAGAATAGAGTTAGGTTGGATGGCCCTTGGGGTCTTTTCCAATTCCATGATTCTATGTAATTTGGTTTATGCACAGTAATTATTTATTTATTTACTTTATTTATATTCCACTCTTCTCACCCTGAAGGGGACTCAGAGCAGATTACAGGTGTACATACTTAGCAGACAATCCCTGCCGTTTTCCACATACACACATATAGACAAACAGAGGCAAACTCTGGCCACCAGGGGTAGCTGACGCACTCCTCACCTCTCAGCATCCCAGCGTCCCTTGTTGTTCCTTCCACATTCTCAGCATTCCTGGAGTTCTTTAATGGCCTCATAATTCAGTCAAAATTTGCCTCCCCACTTAATGTGGTACCTTTATCTCCTACTTGACAGATGCAACTGTCTTTCGGGCTGCAAAGGTCAACAGCAGGCTACACTTAAAGGTCGAGCACCCACCTCGACCCAGGCAGGCCTTGAACTCATGACCTACTGGTCAGAGAGATCTTGTGCAACTGACACTTAGCCAGCTGCGCCACATTCCCGGTGTCCAGTAATATTTCTTACTCTCCTCTCTTCAAGTCTCGGTATGTGGGTGGAGATGGGACAACATAGATAAAATACATAAGTAAGAATATAAAACCATTAAAACCTTATATTAAAATGCATAGACATAAGATTAAAATAACCCATACCAATAAATGACAATTTAAGGTTCATAGTTTAACATTAACTGGGTAATGACATAACTTCTCCAGAGTATGTTCCAGAGAAAGGTAAGGGAGTCAGGCAAGATAGTTCATTCTTCCTCAATCTGTTGTCCTTCAGATGTGTTGGATTGCAACCCTTATCATCCTATAGCCAACTATGGAGACTGCCATTTGACAGATTTGAAGGTTATCAGTGATGAAGGTTGTGACAGATGGATGAATATAAATCACTATAAATAATCTAATCAAGTCTAAATATGTATTGGATTCATTCTGCCTAGAGATCAACTTGTGCAAAGTTACCAATGTGTATCACAATCCTAGAGCAAATACAATGTAGATACTTAGAGCATGACCCCCAGTTTCATGAAGATCGACTTCTGGCAAGGCATGGATTACACCTGTCATGAACTGTTTTGGTAAGAGTCTTGTAAACCTGATCAGAAGGCTTTAAACCGGGCCCAATTCAAAATGCAGAAAAAATGAAGTGCACAGATATATACATATATATATACATATATGCCAAAACAGTATACCTGAACGGGATTTATAGTTGTAGTAGGCCACAAGCTGAACAGTGTGATGTGGCACCTAAGAAAATGAATGTGATTCTAGTCTGTATCAACAGGAATAAAGTATATAGACTGAAGGAAGTAATAACCCCAATCTATTCTCCTTTGATCAGATTTCACCTGGAATACTGTAGCCAGTTCTGGCATCAAAATTCAAGATACTGACAGGCAGAAATACCTATTCTTCCAGACTCCCTGGAAAGGGGTGCAGTATTACTGTTTATACTTGGAATTAATCACTTGTAATGTAGATGAAAGACTATGTGAAAGTAGTAATAAAAATTACTAGCAAAAACAAATATATTGTATTGTTCTGCAGTCATCAAGAGTTTGTTCACCTCATTTGTATTTAATGCTCCATGTTTATTTAGCAATGGCTAATAAGAGGTATTATAGAATAGGAAAGACTTGTGTATGAGCTGCCAGCATACACAATCTTTATTCTCCCCTCAAATGCTCCTTTCCCCCTTCTGCCGTTGCATTCCCCACAACCCAAGAAGGTGGGGAAAAAGAGAGGTCAACCCCCCTGCCCCCACCCCAATAAAAACATTCATTCCTAAGTAGCTTCTGGCAGCCAAATATAGCCCCATCTTCCTTTTCTTTCCTCTTCCCAATGCCAAAATGTAATTATAAAGATGGGCAATGAAGCAACATGCTGTCATAAGTCTGGATCTTGCTGCTGGCAGATGATGACAGTCTGCATGCTCTTCCACCTGTCTGCACTTCTCCTTTGGCTGAAAGTCTGTTGAAAATCTTTCAAGCTCCATGAAGCCTTTGACAACATCACTTGGTGGATTGCAAGGCAGTTGGAATGGGCTCATGTTCCCTTTTCACCAACTAGATTTGGTCAAGAATTACTAATGGTCACCTGTTAGGCATAGAGAATGGATACTTGCATGGTCTTCTGGTGGTATCAGAGGCTTTACTGAGAGCAGCTGTTAATATTGTAAGAATATATCATATCCTCCTACGTTTCAGAGATGAAAACTGGGTCACAGGTGACCAAGCAATATTAAAGCAGGCCTAAGATGGAGAACGGTAAGAAAGAACCCATAAATTAAGAGAGTTTGCAACAGTTTGCTTTTACTGTTGGGAAGAGAAAGATCCCACTTCCTCATCTCCTTTCCCTCCTCCTTTAATTGAGTTAATTGAGTGCAAGCGTCTTTTTTCACCTGCAAGTCATTTTGTAGCAATAGATGGAAGATGAAGCCAAAGAGGGCATGTGAGAGAAAGAAAAGAAAACTGGGACATTTTTAAAGCAACTGAAAAAGTGGAATGATAGAGACTTAATCTGGTCTGCCTGTGCCAAATTGGGACACTGGGCGGAAACAGTCCTCCAAGGTTTCAGACCTAGGTCTTTCCTTGCCCTATCTGAAGACACTGAAGAAGATCCTGGACATTCTACAATGCAGATTGTGCACTCTACCACCAAGCTGCAGGTGCTATGTTCCTCTCGCACACAGCGCCTGTGGTTTCCATCTAAGTACTAATCAGGGCTAATGGTGGTCAGTTTCCAATATCATATGAGACTAAAATAATACTCCTCTGCTATGTTCCAACACCAGCTGAGATCCTGGAACAAGAGGATGTTAGCATAATGTTCTACAGAGCAGAGGTATGACAGCTCTTCTTATCCTCCAGGCAAAACACACCTTTTACCTACAATAGCCTCCTCCCTTATGATCATTTGGCTGGTAGAGAAGGAAGTAGTGCTGGTAGGGATGTGTTCCTATAGCTGGATGCAGGGCAATACATCCTCAGTGTCTCCATACAATGACCTAATTTCTGTGATTCCTGATAGCTGGATGCTTTTTACCACTCCTCCATTGTTTTCAACTGACCAATAAATGCTTATGTTTATTTACCAGCAACAGATAAAAGATGAGATTTGGGGAGAATTTTTTTATTCCACCAGGTTGGAATAATTTCTGATTTCCACAATGATTCCCAAAATTGAGTTACACAAGTATTGGGGGTTGGGGGAGGGAGAGGGGGGAGAGGGGGGAGAGAGATGCTAACCAGTTTTCTAAGCTTGAAAAAGGGTCAACAGACAACTTTAACTGCATTTTTTAAAACATTAGGGAATGCATATTTTGAAGGAAATAGAGCACATGACGGAAAACCACATATTTCAGTGCATAATCATTTGAAAATCTCCACCTAGGTCTTTACATTAAAATAATATGGATGCAGGATAGAACGGATGTATGAGTAAAGACAAAAACTATTTCCTATCTAATAGGTGGCAATGACATGGAAGTTCATTAAAAATTATGTTGAGTTCTGCTATATAGTGGTGATTATATTTCCATTGTATTGTATTACTGATTTATGATATCTAGTAATGTTACTGTGTTTGTTGCATTTCTTTTATTTTGCAGTTATCCACCCTGCGTGTACAACATGAAGAAGACACTGTGATATTTCTCTTAAGCTCCCTACCATACAGCCTTGTCCTCTGCCTTATTTTTATGGCAAAGTTTTTAAACCCTTGCCTGCAGTCATGTGGCTCTAGTTTCCTGAAAATTTCCTTTTGCTTAGACATCCGCTGGATGCATTAAGTGTTATCTCTAGCAAAAGAGCCTGCCCAGCATTTCCTTCCTCCTTGAAGTTTTGCTTTGCAAAAGGGCCCACTGCTGTTGACATCCACCCATACAGATTGCTCAGGAGTAACACCCTGTCCCACTGGTGGGACGCAGACAAGTGATGACAAAGGTCACAGGGCTTCCCCCAGCAGGAAACAAAATTCATGCAGCATGACATTTTGGGAGGGATTTATGGAGCAGGTGGAAGAGCTAGGAATGCAAGCTGTAGGAGTACAAGGTCACCGGGAGTCCTTGGGAAGGAGGTACACATATTATGCTTGCATAGTGGGAGGCTGCCTCAGTCTTGCATTTTTTGGTATGGAAAGAAGAAAGACTACAGCTAAGCAGGATGACAATTTCAAAACAATCAATAATATAATGCAGACAATTTCTTCAAAAATTAGGAGAAAGTAAATTAATTTGGACACAATAAACCTATCAGGGCAACAAGTGACCATCACTCATAAAACACTGAAAAACACAGTGGATGAGACTTAAAAAGCCAAAAAAATAAAAAAATAAAAAATACATTAAAACACATGCGCAAAACTACACACATATACATATATACATACTGGGCCACAGCAATTCATGGCAGGGGATGGCTAGTTTTATATAAAATTGCAGGGTATAGGGCAAAGTTTTTTAAACTGGATTAAAGCCCAAATAATTACATTTTAACCTAATAATAAAAAACAATGTTTGTTATCCCTCTCAGCTGTAACAGTGGCTTCACATGAAGTCCCTTGCCTCCCTCTCCAATCTCTCCATCTCCTGTCAAGACTTAACTCTCCCCAAGATGAAGTTTGATCCTCAGAGCTCCAATCCCCATCCCTGTAAAACCCCACAAATGTCTCACTACTTGTTGGTTCTTCACAAACAGCACACACCTCCTGTACTTTAGTCCAATCCATGTCATTAGACCCCTCATCAGAATCCCCATCCACACTCCCCATAGTTGACTCCTCAATGACAGACCCATCATCCCCAGAGAAACCCTCAAAAGAGTCCTCGTCAGTAGGTTCCCCAAGTATTTGCTGGATTCTTTTCCTTTGAAGCTCTTCATCTGACTCCTGCTCCCGAGTAACCAGTTTTCCTCTCCTAGCTATGTTTATAGCATTACTCAAAGGCTCAACTACAACACTGTGTGTCAGGATTGGGATGCCTACATGGTGAGTGCGATTTTTTTCCTATAGTAGACAAGCCTAAACCATGGTTTCGGCAGGGAAAATAGAGGGGAAAAAACACAAGTAGAGAAAAGAACATTATTTCTAAATGCATCAAATGAAATATCAAGGTCAGAATTTGCTAGATGCCAAAAAAACAAAAGTGATGCCTCTTAATGATAACACAATGTGAAAAGCAGCGCAACATCCATGGGCTCCCTTTTAAGCGCCTCTGCTTTAACAGCTCCCCATACTAAATAGGGCCTATTCATGAATAGAAGTGAGTGGATTTAACCTTCCTGCAGCACACAATGAGAACATGAGAAGGACTGTTATCCTTAAGTGATCAAGAGCACAAATCAGTTTGCTCAGCAATGTTGCAGAATATTAAATACATATCTTTTCTTGTAAAAGTAGGACAGAAAGGTAAGCCTAGCAGAGAGGGGAGGGGGGGGCTGAAAAACATTTATAATAAATCCCATTCAATTCAGATGGACATCAGTATCTATGGATACACAGTTCTGGCTATCAATCCAAAGCCTACTCAAGAATAGAGAACACCTGCAGTCCAAAATCCCATCCCATGCTGGCATCTATTAAGGGATAATAATCTCTGATATCTTGCGCACATACCTCAAAGTTGCTTGAAGGGTGTGCAGGCATAACTCACTTTCTTTGTTGATACTGCTAAATTTCCCTACTTCATCAAAGGCTATTTTAAATGAGAAGGTTATTATTGTTGAATTGCAGCCTGTAACAAAATGTTGCAGTTTATCCTTACAGAACAGATGTTTTTTTTATCTCACCTGGCAACATTTTTCAAAAAAACTACAAGTCTCAGAGCTCCCTGCACCAGGCAGGTCAGACCAGTATAATCCAGATTATCCTGGAATCAGCATTTATATGCTCCTTTGTATTGCCACTGGAATCAGCATTTATATGCCTGGAATCAGCATTTATATGCTCCTTTGTATTGCCACTGTCCAGTCATGGAGTTCTGTCTGATGTTGATGCCAGAATGAGGTACCCGTGAAAGTTCAGTGTTCCCTCACTTATTGTGGACTCGCTGTTTTGTGGATTTTAAGAAACATTAATTTAAAATATATTATCGTGGCATTTTCTCTGTTTTGTGAGGTTTTGCCACGGCCGCTCTCCAAGGCTCTTTCCTTCCTCAGTCCTCTCTCCAGCCTTGAAGGGCCCTTCCTTCCCTTCCCTTCCCTTTATTGTATGTTTATAAAGACTTAAAATAGTGAATAACTACTAAATCTGTATACCTTTATAAAGCGGAATGTTTGTATGTATGTGTGCGGAGGGCGGAAAGGCGGGAGGGCGGAAGGGCGGATATGTGGCAGCCACTTTCACAGGCCACAGCGATATGTGGCAGCTATTTGCATAAAGTCCTTTGATTGGCCAGCCTTGGCACTCCAAAATTCTAAGTGCCAGCTATTTGCATAAAGTTCTTTGATTGGCCAGCCTCGCCACTCCAAAATTCTAAGTGCCAGCTATTTGCATAAAGTCCTTTGATTGGCCAGCCTTGGCACTCCAAAATTCTAAGTGCCAGCTATTTGCATAAAGTCCTTTGATTGGCCAGCCTTGGCACTCCAAAATTCTAAGGCACCAGACAGAGGGCATTGATAGCCACTGATTAGCCAGCATCCCAGAATCCAGGCCTCTACATTCAAACAACAGGATTTCTTCCCACTGAGGGGAAAAAATGCACATCAACATTCCCTCCCCACTTGGCTCTGTGAAAACAAAATGGAATCCAGTTTTCTCCTCCCCCTCAGCTTTTAGAAAATGGCTGCCTGCCATTCCGCCTTTTAAAGTTACCAATCACCAGCAGAACAGGCCAGAACATTACAGGCCCCAAAAGAGAGTTTAGGGCAGGATGGCCCATTTAATGATGGGATTTGCATCCCAATTCACTTCCCAGAAAACACTGTAGCCCCTACAAATCACAGACCAGGCCCAAAATTTACAGTAAGGCTTCATTAACTTGATTTTCCTGACTAGGCCTCAGTTAATAGGACATTGTGTATAGCCAGGCCCCAAAAGAGAGTTTAGGGCAGGATGGGCCACGAATGATGGGATTTGCATCCCACTTCACTTCCCAGAAAACACTGTAGCCCCTACAAATCACAAACCAGGCCCAAAATTTACAGTACGGCTTCATTAACTTGATTTCCCTGACTAGGCCTCAGTTAATGGCACATTGTGTATGGCCTGAATTAACAGTAACCAACCTTGGCACACTGAGCCCCTATGACCCATGATTCATTCTACTGCAGTTTGGAGTAGGGAGGACCATGGATGATGGGACTTGAATTACCATCACAGGTTATGAGATTTGTAGTACTTTCAAACTCTTCATTCCCCACAGACCAAGGCGGCCCTGAACCACAAGACCAAACTTGGCACACAGTACCCCCATGTCCCACACTCCATCCTACTGCAGTTTAGAGGAGGATGGACCATGAAGGATGGGATTTCAAGTACCTCCATTCACTTCCCAAGCCCGCTGCGACCCTCATCCAGTGCATAATCATGACCACACTTGGCACAAAAAGCCCCCATGACCCAATGGATGTCCTGATGCAGTTTGGAGGGCGGACCACGGATGATGGGACTTGAAGTACCTCCACTCATTTCACCAGACCATTGCCAACCTCATCCAAACACTGATCAAGACCAAACTTGGCACACAGAGCCCCCATGACTCATTCTACATTCTGGTGCAGTATTGAGGAGGATGGACCACGAATGATGGGACTTGAAGTACCTCCACTCACTTCCCAAGACTGCTGCGACCCTCATTCAATGACTAATGAAGACCAAACTTGGCACACAAAGCCCTCATGACCCACTCTACATCCTGTGCTATTGGGAGGGGGGTGGACCATGGCCAATGGGACTTGCAGTACCTTCACTAACTTCCTGAGACCACTGCAAGCCACATACACATCTAATAGGAACCAACCTTGGCACACAATGCCTTCCTCAAATAACCCGGGCACCGCCGGGTCCTCAGCTAGTTAATGTATAAATATTAAAATAAATAGAGCATCCCTACATCACAGTTTTTCACTTATTGCGGGAGGTCCTGGAACCTAACCCCAGCAATAAGTGAGGGAACATTGTATTAAGAAGGAGAAAGGCAATTTCCATTCCTTCTTGTTGGTCACACAGATGCCTATTCTGACATCAATGGAGCTGTTTGCGATGGCCGGGAGCTTGAATGAAAGCAGTGGTGGCAACAGACTTATTTGTACTGTTTAGCGTAGGGAGAGGATGACAGCAAAGGTGTCCACTTTGGACAGTGAGTCCAGCAGTCCAGATTGCGCAAAGTCCTGGAATAAACCGAAGCTTCCAACAAACTCCAGATTTGGGGGCAAACATCTCCAAGCTGCTTTGAGTCTCCTTGTGGAGAGAAAAAGTGGGGTATAAATAAACATACTACTACTACTAATAATAATAATTCCCAACTAGGCCAAAAAGGGGCAAAATTAGAATATGCGTAGTAAAAACAATGGATCAGTAACAGTGATTCCAGTTTATAGTCCAGTTTAGATAAGTGTCGTGCAACTGCAATTGACTGAATCATGATAGGATCACCATCCTTGTAAAGTACTGTACATTGTTTTATTGTTTTCTGAAAGTGAATTGAGAGATATAATGATAGTGAAAATAATAACAACAACTTTAATTTTGTTTATAAAAAATGGAAAACCATGAAAAAATATTGGCAACTTATAAGTGACATACCTGGATGAGAGAGACCCCCTATGGTCGCACATAAAAGAACACAGAACATCAGAGATATTCTGTGGTACATTTGGACATAGACTACCATTCTCGAACCACTAAAGTCAAACCCAACTTAGTAGGAAGTTTTGCATGCCATCACTGTTTGATGGGTCTGCAATAATAATAATAATACTGTTTATTTCTATTCTGCTCTTCTCACCCCAAAGGGGACTCAGTGCGGATTACAATACACATACGACAGACAGTTGTATGTGTATTGCAAATCATTCAAACAAAAGTATTTCAGAATCCGTACACCAAAGCTCTTTACCGGTTACAGCATTTTACCACTTGTACTACCAAAGGCGTGATCTATAGTATTATTTTCCCATTTTCTCTTATGTATGTCTGCCAAACAAGTAGGCAAGTCAAACATCGTATCATCGAACACAAGAGCAAAATTAGAAATCATTCCGCTGATTCCATTTTTAATAAACGTTTTGCTGATTTAAATCACAATACAGAATCACTCCAGGTGTTGATTTTAGAGGTTGTCACATCCCTCACTAATTTGGATTACAGCGTGAATCCTTTTGGATTTTTACCCTTAAAAATGTACATCCAAAGGGTCTAAATGACACCATTTCATACCAATGTGTCCTATAAGCTATGGTGTATAGCTCTTTAATACATTTATCATCTGTTATACCTGTTCTGGCACTTTTTAATTGCTTTATTTTATATACTAGTTCCTACCTGCTGGCCATGTGCTTGCTAAGGAATCAAACAATTGCAGAGCACTGTTTAGGAGAACCTGATGTTGCCTCTTCTGTTATTTATGCCTTACATGTTGGCAATACATGGAAATATTTGTCCCTTTTGGGACATGTTCTAACCACTTGTATATATTCCCTTTAGATCCAGTTCTACTTTGTATCCTCATACTTATCCACCCGAGGAAGAGTTGATATTTTGGAGAACTTGATGTCCACTTCATTGTATTCTTCATATTGTTTCCACCTGAGGAAGACTTAAGACAGTCGAAACTGGTCTGGAAATCCTCTATGTGGATATCCTTTTACAAGGGACTGGAAGCTCCAGTCAATAGTATCTTTACCGATAGTAAGGGTTCTCATGCCCTTAGGAGAAGTCTGCTTTGCAGCAAGAAATACTCTACTTTTGTGACTGGTGTAAAATCACTGTATAAATAACAGATTTTTGTTCCTTGTATATCGCTCAATGCTGTATTATATAAGTTGGATAAACATTTAATATTGTATTATACAAGCTGCAAAAAGTATTTACTTTTGTGATTTATGTACTATGGCTTGTAGTGGATTTGTGTTTTTGGGATAAAGTGCAGGAGTCAGGTTATAAGTTAGCACTAGAAGGGCAATATGAAATATAACATTGTGTCTATAGGGCAAGGAGTAGTAGTAAAGTGCAAGGGCAAGACATTGAGTTATGGTTAGGGGGGCCAACGTTTTCTGGTGAACTGCTTAATCAAAGGCACGATGAAACATCCACATTTATAGGTCTTTGCAAAAAGGAGACAGGGTGGGCACTAGTCTAATCTCCCCGGGAAAAGAATTCCAAAGGTGGGAGGCCACAACTAAGAAGGCCCTGAGATGCCCTGCTTAGAGCATAGAATTCAAAGTGCAGAATGAATGCAATTTGACATCACATTAACTGCCATGGCTCAATGCTATGGAGTCCTAGGATCTGTATTTTGGTGAGACATCAGAACTCTTTGGCAGAGAAGGCTGAAGACTTTGTAAAACTACAACTCATATGGCTTTATAGGATTGAACCATGGCAGTTAAAATGGTGTCAAACTGCATTCTTCAGATGAAGAACAGTAGTTACACATGAACCCACAATTTTCCTCCATGTAATTTGAATCACATGGAGATAAATGCCTAAATGTGATATCCGAGACAATGATTTGCCTAATGCCGATGGTATGTCTTGATCTCATTAGTCATTTAGAGGGACCATTATTGGGGAGAATGATTGTTGCACCCAAATCGAGTGTGATAAATCAAAGAGAGGTAAATTGGTCAGAACAATCCAATAAGACTAAAGTACCTTGTAGCTATATTTCTCTTCTCTGTTTTATTTCACAGCTAATCCAGGAACAATTGACTTCATATATCTTACAGTAGCAAGTGGGAGAATTTTCCAAGGATACCATTTTAATTGCCAGGGTTCAAGGCTATGGAATTATGAGAGTTGTAATTTTACAGTGTTTAACCTTCTTTGCCAAATGGTGCAGGTACCTCAACAAACCATGGCTGGATCTACACTGCCATATAATGCAGTTTCAGAATGCAGTTTCACTTCACTGAACTGGATTATATGGCAGTGTAGACTCATATAATCCAATTCAATGCAGCTAAACCGCATTCTGAAACTAATTATTTAGTAGCATTATTTAGTAGTACTCTGCTGCTGAATATGCATGCGCAGTGTGAAATACATCTCACCATGCTAAAACATGTGGTGTGGCTCTTAATGAGACATACCACATTATCACAGGCTGTCTGCACCCTACACCACTGGAGAAATTACACTGTCTAGCTGGTATTGCACCACCTGACATTTGCCGGGAAGTAGCAGCCAATAGTGAAAAGACCAAGGCACTGACATTCCCGGCCCATCCCCTGCTCAGATAGCCAGCATGCCAACACCTTAAATCAAGAAATAGTTTTCTAAGATCAACAGAGATACTCACATGAACACCTCAGCAAGCAAGAGTCCAAAAGTGGCAGGCTAAAACCTAGGACCTCAATTCATGGCTGATACCAAATGAGAGACTCCCTCCTGGGCAACTTGGAAGGCGCTGAACAGACTGCACTCTGGCACCACGAGATGCAGAGCCAGCCTTAAGAAATGGGACCACAAAGTGGAGTCTATGACATATGAGTGTGGAGAAGAGCAAACCACAGGCCACCTATTACAATGTAAGCTGAACGCTGCCACATGCACAATGAGAAACTCCAAGTGGCCAGCTACTGTTCAAAGGACATCTAATACAATGCCAAGCTTTTAAACTTAGTGTTTTCTCAAATACATCACAACTGTACCCTTGGTTTGCTTCTGATATGATAAATAAATTTAGTAGCATAGATCCAGCTTACAAATCCTGTGATTCTATAGCATTGAGCCATGGTTAAGTGATGTGAAGCTGCATTAATTCCACAATGTCAGTGCACCTTCTATCCAAAGTTTGGTATTTTTTTTCCCAGTGATGACATGAAAAATCTCAGTAGGGAAGGAAGTGATGTCATTAAGTCACATTAGTTTTGAGAAATATGATTTGCCAACAGATTTGTATTATTTTTGCAGGTATAGATTTTAGTATGAATTAGAATAAAAAGTCATTTATTTTCTACCCATTAATTTCAAGCTCACTGAAAGTGTGTATTTTTGTGTGTTATGTGTGTGAAAGCGGCTATTTTACAGCATAATTTCAAAATATCTTTTCTTAACAGTTCTAATATTTGTCAGTAAGATTTATTGGGGTTTTTTTCAGTCTGGAGTAAAGAACTCTAACAGTAATAGATTGTTGATGTGGGCAAGAAAGGGCACAGCAGTCATTGGAAAATGAGTGGGTTTTTAAAGCAGGTGTCTGAAAAGAGAAGGACTTCAAAAGTTCATACTGGGGCCATAGGAAGGAACTGAAATCCCCCTTTGAAGTCATAGATAAAGCCTCGATTTTGGAGAGAGAAATCTGATCTTGAAATCCCTCTCTTAGCTGTTGCCGCACACCAGAGATATTTCTCTGGGGGTTTGCTCTATTATGGGGCAGAAAACTTCAAGGGATGAGGTAAACATATTGGAATCAACTGTTTCCCAACAGAAACCATTTGGAAGTGTACCCCATACTGAATTCTCTGTCATGATCGAAAAAGTGTTGCATTTTAGATGTAAAGAATGAGTGTTTGTGTGTCTTGTTTTTTAAGGGGACTCATGCTTCTGAGTGAGACATCACGGTGTAGTTCTTTGAGGGCCCTATAACACTGTTGTAGCACTATCATTCCACTTTAACTGCCATGCAAAGACCCCAGGGTTTGTAGTTTTGAGAAAGTCTTTTAGAATTTCCAGCCACAGAACCTTTAGTCCTCACTAAAAGTACAAGTGCCAACATTTCACAGAACGCTGTTACCATAAATAGTAAAATACCAGTGTGATAGGGCCAGAAAACATGGGTTCAAATTCTCATACCACATATGACTTTGGGACCAACATGCTCTCAGCCTTAGAAAAAAAGGAGTGGGATACACCTGAGTTTCAAGCACTGCCCTTGCTTAAAGTGATAATATAGCCAATTAATCCTGATATATCTGAAATGGCTATGTGAAAATAAACACTGCCAACGACCCATTTGCAGTGAATTCTTTTTTAATATAGTGTAGACAAGCCTGTTATAGCATGTAAAAATCAGTTGGTGAGTGAGTGTGTTAGCTGAAGAATGCAAAGCACGAAGCTGATTGGTTGAGTCATGCACAGCAGCTAGCTGAGCCTGGGAGTTTTGACAACAGTTACATGTTTAAGTTTTCTGTGCAGGAGCTTGCGAAGACAGGGTTTTTTTTTTGGTATTTTTTGCTTCTGGGCTGCTGGAAGAAGAACTCTCATATGGACACCTAAGGACCATTTTGAATATCTCAAAGGACTCCTTGTTCTTTACTGATCATCTGCATGGCATGTTTTCTTTCTCTTGCAAGACAGTGTGTGTGGAATGGTAAAGCATAAACTACATGTGATTTTCATTCTGCCACAAAGCTCTTCGTCTACATGATGGGGAAACTGGTATCCCCTCACCCATGTGACAGGGACTGTGTATATTGACTACAGCACCTCCCTCCCTCCCTCCTGGAAACTCACCACCAGAGACTGGTACTGGTCCAGGTGACACCACTTTTGAGTAGCACTAGCCTAAAGGAATTATCTGCAATCACCTATTTTGTTTTTAATAGTCACAAACAATGAGAACTATACAAAAAACATATTCTGAATGGGAGAAAATAAATAAAAAATAGCTTCCTCCATACTTCATCTTACTAGAAAAATGTCTATGGATAGATTGAAGGCATCTGATACCAGAGTGCTCCATCTTTCTAAGCGATCACCCATCAGATTAGTCTGTATTGCTGAATCTGATCATGTTCACCTGGGAATAAGCTTCACGTGCACAGCACATAGTGAAATGGTTGTTGCATGGCTGTGCTATTATAAAAAGCCTGCAGTTGCCTTTTCCAGCAGTGGGTGTCCCTCTGAACACTCAAAATAAGTGATAAATGTGAAGAAGAAAGGATTGAGAATTCATTTCTTACAGATTCATTTAAATACCTATAAGCGTAAAGGTGCCAGATCCTGTCTGACCTTGGAAGATAAGCAGGGTTAGTGCTTGGATAGAAGACAATAAAAAGCAGGTTCTGTAACTTGTAATTCAGGGGAAGGAAATGGCAGACCATCTCCGAGCATGGTTTGCTTTAGAAAATCCTATGCAATTCATGGGGTTGCAATAAGTCGACACATGGCTTAAACGCGTGCACACACAAAAGGGCATTATGTTCCCTCCCTCCCGCCCCTTTCTCTGTATATAGGGCTTGACCAATCCATTTCACAGTTTCCAAGGATTGTAGCATGCAAACTCAAAGGGTATCTACTGTTTGTAGTATACGGTAATTCCTAGATATGTAATCTGATATGTGTACTCAAATTAGGTCTGTTTAGAACAGGGGTCCTCAAACGTTTTAATCAGAGGGTCATTCATGGTCCCTCAGACTGTTGAGGGGTTGGACTATAGTTTGAAAAAATCATGAACGGATTCCTATGCACACTGCTTGTCTTATTTGTAGTGCTAAAAAACCCCCCAAACAAACAATACAATATTTAAAATTAAGAAGAATTCTAACCAAAATAAACTTATCAGTATTTCTGTGGGAAGTGTGGACCTGCTTTTGGCTGATGGGCATTGTTGTTTTTGTGTGCCTTCAAGTTGCTTCAGAGTTAGGATGACTCTAAATCTAAAGTTTAGAGCAGGGGCTGGGTAAATGACCTTGGAGGGTTGCATTCGGTCCATGGGCCTTAATTTGGGGACACCTGGTTTAGAATGATCACAAATGCCTTCAACTTTGATTAGAAAGGTTATCTCAACACATCAGGACAAATATGCTCCATTCAAAAAAAGTATTAACTGTTGTGTCATTAAGACTGCCAAAGTGAAAAAGGGCTCTTGTACCTTTAAGAGGTATGAAAAATAGGGAATGTTTGTAGGTGTTGCCTGTTATTGGCGACAAGTAATGCCTGCTGAAATACTCTCTTCTATACAACCATGAAGGTAAATGAGTCCCTGCAATTTTTCAATTTGGAAACTGTGTACAATATGTTTGCCCCTGAATGGAATGAAACAACCAGCACTTTATTTTTCAGTTCTCCACATTCATTTCTTCAGGTGTAAAGTACTATATCTTCTATATACCGTATTTTTCGCACCATAAGACGCAGTTTTTTCCTCCCAAATTAGGAAGAAAAATCAGCCGCGTCTTATGGAGCGAAGATGCGGCAGGGGGGGGGCGGCGCTGGAGCCGCGGGGGCGGCGGCGATATACGCACCAAAAGTGTCTGGAGACTGCCGCCTCTGTCGCCGCCTCTCCTCTTCTCTGGTCCGTTGCTGCTCCTTTTCCTTCCCCCCACCCTTTCTTCCCTCGAGCAAGGGGCGGGGGAAAGGAGCAGGAGGAGGAGCGAAGCAGCGTCGCGTCAGATGCTCTGATGCGACGCTGCTTCGCTCTTCCTCCTGCTCCTTTCCTTCCCCACCCTTTCTTCCCTCGAGCAAGGGCGAGGGGAAAGGAGCAGGAGGAGGAGCGAAGCAGCGTCGCGTCAGACGCTCTGATGCGGCGTTGCGTCTCCTCCTCCTCCTCCTTTCCTTCCCTCACCCTTTCTTCCCTCGAGCAAAGGGCGGGGGGAAAGAGCAGGAAGAGGAGCGAAGCAGCGTCGCGTCAGACGGCTCTGACGCGACGCTGCTTCTCCTCCTCCTGCTCCTTTTCCTTCCCCACCCTTTCTTCCCTCGAGCAAAGGGCGGGGGAAGGAGCAGGAGGAGGAGCGAAGCAGCGTCGCGTCAGACGCTCTGACGCGACGCTGCTTTGCTCCTCTTGCTCCTTTTTCCTTCCCCACCCTTTCTTCCCTCGAGCAAAGGGCGGGGGAAAGGAGCAGGAGGAGGAGCGGGCAGCAGCGTCGTGTCAGACCCTCTGACGCGACGCTGCTTCGCCTCCTCCCTCCTTTCCTTCCCCACCCTTTCTTCCCTCGAGCAAGGGCCAGGGAAAGGAGCAGGAGGAGGAGCGCGAAGCAGCGTCGCGTCAGGCGCTCTGACGCGACGCTGCTTTCTCTCCTCCTCCTGCTCCTTTCCTTCCCCACCCTTTCTTCCCTCGAGCAAAGGGCCAGGGAAAGGAGCAGGAGGAGGAGCGAGAGCAGCGTCGCGTCAGACGTTCTGACGCGACGCTGCTTCGCTTCTTCCTCCTGCTCCTTTCCTTCCCCACCCTTTCTTCCCTCGAGCAAAGGGCCAGGGAAAGGAGCAGGAGGAGGAGCGAAGCAGCGTCGCGTCAGAGGCTCTGGCCGACGGCTGCTCCGCTCCTCCTCCTGCTCCTTTTCCGTCCCCCCTCGCTTTCTTCCCTCGAGCACAGGGCGGGGGGAAAGGAGCAGGAGGAGGAGCAAACCAGCGTCGCGTCAGAGGAGGAAAATACTATATTTTACTATACCTATATTTTACTATACCACTATACTGCAATATTATTAGTAATTTTACATTTAATATAAATATATATAATTATATTATTATATTGTATTATTAGTATTATATTGTATTACAATGTTATGATCAATATTATATGTACATACAATATATTATAATTATTAGCATAGGACAATATTAACATTATATAAAACTACATTGTAACTATACCACTATACTGCAATATTATTAATAATATTACATGTAATATATAATATACAATTATTATATCATAGTATTACTAGTATTATTTTGTATCACATTATAATAGTATTTTCAATATTATATGTATATACAATATATTCAAAATGCAAAAACTGTCATGTAGACCTCCAAAAACAAAAATGGGAAAGGATAAGAAACAAGAACAAAAATCAGGTTTCATGCAAAAAAGTGCATTTTTTCAAATAAAACAAAAAATTTAAAAACCAAAAAAGTCCTGAACTTTGATAAATGATGGCTCATCTTCTTAAATTGACATTTCCCTACATCTCATCAAGGCTGAAAAAACTGAACATTCTTTACTTTCCTTGATAGCAGGACTGTTGTCTTGCGTATTTGCCTCTAAATTATAGTGCTTGGGAGTGGGTAGTTTGTTTGTTTGGATGAACACACCAATTTTACCAATGGAAATTATTTGCTCAAGTAAGCAAATAGGTTGGCTGAGTGTTGGCTGAGTGACAAATATCTTTTAAAAATGCTCAATTTCATTATTCCAAAATACACTCTCCATTTCATTATTTCATCCCTCATGACCTCAGCAGTTGTATCACACATGTGCCACTAAATCATGTTTCCCTATGAAATCAGAATAAAATCTACTCTTGTATTTTTAAAAAAAACAGAGAGAGAGAGAGAGAGAGAGAAAAAAAACAGAGGGAGGGGGAGGGAGAGAGAGAGAGAGACCAAAATCCCCTCAATTTATTGAGGGGGGTAGTTTCTACAGATTTGAAATTACACCAAGACTTCATAAAAGTGTAAAGCAGAGCTTGGAAGTAATTGGTCACAAGCAATATTATTTATTTTAAAATAAATTTATAACACACCTTTCAGCTTGTATAGGACCCAAGTTATTTGAAACTCATTTTAAGGCAGAACTAAAGCCTTACAAATTAACTGCCCTATATCCCAGAATCGGATCCCAGATTATCTGTTTATCTCATATTATTTAGCTGTGTAGACTGACTCATATAATCCAGTTCAAAGCAGATAATCTGGGATCAGATCCTGGGATGTCAGGAAGTGTAGATCCAGCCCAAGGCCCCTTCTACACTGCCATATAATATCCAGATTATCTTCTCTGAATTTGATTATCTGACAGTGTAGACCAGTGGTTCCAAACCTGTGGTACATGGACCACCAGTGGTGTGCAAGAACGAAAATATGGTCCATGGCCTCATCATTACTGCACCGTTGCCTCAAAAGCAAGTGGCAATGAGAGCAACTGGTCTCGCAAAACCCTCTTACAGTGCAAAGGCAACAGGAATGTCAGGAGGGGAGAGGTTGACTACCCACAAAAGATTACTACTACCACATCAGCTCTAGTTTATTAAATATTGTTTTCTGTGGGCGAGCATATGGCAACTACTGGATGGCATATGTTATGTATCAGAAACTAGAGCTGATGTGATCTATCCAATGCAATTTTCTGAATCAGCATCCCAAATAACCAAACCGAATCTAAAAACTGATTCATAACCCTTTTGTACTAATGTCCATGGTCAAGTGGTCCCTGGTCAAAAAGAATGGTTGGAAACCACTGGTGTAGATTTATATAATCTAGTTCAAAGCAGATAATGTGGATTATCTGATTTGTTAATCTAGATTATATGGCAGTGTAGAAGTGGTCTAAATTATGTCCATCACTCCTTTTACTTCAGAGCAGTAATGTTTAAGAGTACCTCTAAACTGCAGAATTAGTGCAGTTTGACATCACATTAACTGTCATGGCTCGGTGCTATGGAATCCTGGGATCTGTAGTTTGATGATGCACTAGCATTCTTTGACACGGAAGACTAAAGACCTTATAAAACTATGGTTCCCATGATTGCATGGCATTGAGTCATAGAGTGTAGACCCTTTGCTGCTTCAGTGGTCACACAATGTGGTCTCATTATGTAGGTGTGTTTGATACAGAAGGTTTGTAAGATTCTGATATGGCTTTTTAAATAAGTAAAATTAACAATTTTAGTTACTATTGAATAATGAGAAAGTAAAGAACTACTTTTAAAACATTTTATATATTAAGCTTCTGCTACTTTGACAACTTGAAATGACAACTTTTCAAGCTGTAATCCAAAAAAGTAATATTTCCAAGCTCTGATGTTCAGTCATAATTCCAGGCCATGCTCTCTCTATGTTAATATGAGGGGGGTTTTCAATTGAATGAAGATTTTCATGAACATATTGCCATATTTTTTCAGTTTGAATAATTTTCTATTAAAATATACATTTCTCAATTACTTTTGTTTCAGTTTAATGTATGCATTTCTAAATGTCTTTTGTCTCAAAATACACATTTTTGGAATACATTTGTGTTTTTCTAAATCTATGAACTAAGATTGATGCAATCTGAAAGATATATACATATCACTTCTCACAGTTGTCTATGAGGTGCAGGTCAAATCAGTCTGTATTTGAAGTTACAATTTCCTCAAGAATATATCAATCATATTACATATTACTGGAGTGCAGGCTAATGTTCAAAGTTTCCAAAACCTTTCCAAGGATTTCAAAATCTAGATATACAACAGAGAGCAAACCTGGCTTCTTAAGTCTGCTGACAAACCTGAAGAATTATTGGATGAAATGTTCTTCTCATCCGATAATTCTACCCCAAAGACATCCACTTGTTGAGTCCATTCGCAGACTGTCAACGTAACATGACTTGGCCGGCAGTCAGTTGGCAACTTATTTTTCTCACAGGTTCAAAACCCCAATTCCCCATGCAAATCTTGGTTCCAACTAATCAAATGGCGACTCTTGCAATCCTATCTCCTGCTGAGAATTCCAATTAATGTACAAAAGTCTAGGAAATTGGAAAAGGGATCCAATTTTGAGCTCAGTTGGGGATCAGGAACACAAGATTGGTTACACATACATATTTTTATCACAACCCAATCTGGGAACCAGGAGGCTTTATGTTTTGCATGTCATGGAAGTTCAGCTCATCCAAGGATTG
The DNA here is from genome assembly GCA_030556195.1 of Anolis apletophallus. NCBI lineage: Eukaryota > Metazoa > Chordata > Lepidosauria > Squamata > Anolidae > Anolis > Anolis apletophallus. The sequence continues at coordinate 36,508,747 of JARBWK010000006.1, forward strand.
CACCATGTATCAACAACAGTTTGTCTATAAATAGAGGAGTTTGATAATCAAGGTTCAGGACAGCTTCCTTTCTGGTTCAGGTGGGGGGGGGAGAAACTAAGGAATCTTAGCTGTACTATGCTGATGAGAGCTGAAGACCCAGACATCTGGGCTGGTTCTGCACTGTAGAAATAGTGCAGTCCGATACCACTTTAGCTGTAGTGTCTCCATGCTGTGGAATAATGAGATTTGTAATTTGGTGAGGCACTAGAACTCCTTGGCATGGAAGGCTAAAGGCCTTAAAGAACTACAACTCCCATGATTTCATAGCATTGAACCATGTAAATTAAAGTGATATGAATTGCATTAATTCTATAGTGTACATGCACCCCAGGTTGGAGAAGGCTGGTAGCGGATTATTTTCCATGGCAGGCAGATGATAAATGTCCCATTTCCCAGGTTGAATTGTGATACAATTATTTTGAAATGCTTCGGAAACCATGTAAGCCATTAGATATGTGAAAATGCAAAGTTTTGCACACATGCATATATTCAACAAAAAAGTTGACACCATATTTGCCAGCTGTAAATCCCTTTAGGGCCATGAACTTTGCCCAGAACCCACACACCCACACATACACAAAATGCTAGTTTTGAAAGAGGGGGCTTCATTTCAGAAATCTATCAAACTTTCACTTATTCAAATATGCAGTTATCCATATACATACTCAATATTTTTTAAATGGTGCCATGCTTTCTGGACCTAGGTATGAATAACCCATCGATCTGTTCTGCTCTATAACCACCATCACCCAATTCTATCTCATCCCAATTCAGAGTGCAGAATACTCATTGCAAAAAAATTTCCAAGGAAAAGCAGAGTTAAAAGGATTTTACATTAAAGCTTAGACTATGAGCTTTCATTCTGAAAATGGAGGAAGGTTGTGTGTTCCAATAGCAATAGGACTGAGATAATAGGATTCAGACCAAGTAAAACACACATAAGATTGCAGTATCAATGATTTTATGTCAATTTTGAAAACTCTGGGACAAAAGATAGAATCCTGTAGAATTTAATGGACCAAGAACAGAGAAATTATAGCCCTGGAGTGCAATTCCCATTATTCCTCACTATTGCCTATGTTGGAGAGGTCTAATGGGCATTGCAGTTCAATGGAAATAGAAGCACGATCTCTACTACAGAAGGCCATACAGAATTGGTTGCAATTCTTCTCTGTCGGCTCTTTTTAAAAAACTGTATCAGGAGCAGCATGAGCAGCAATTGAGCAATGTTAAATGTAGATGAGAATTGCATGCAGAACAGTTATTCACCTTAAATTGTATAAAGTGGATATCAGAATGATGTATCTCAGGAGGAAGTTGCAAGCACTCTAATCAAACAAAGAGCAAGAGCTGAGCGGTGCCAAGAAATCTGGCAATCTATTATATCGGAAATGTACAATGTCACCATCTTAAATTCAAAGTAAGTAAGGCCTTGATACATGACATACCGAGAGGAAATGACTCCATTAAGTGGATCCACACAAACACTTACTAAAACAACATCCCCAGGTTTTCTTTTCCAGCTTGTGGTGTTTTATGTTTTCCTTAGCGAGAGTTTTCTAATCCATTTCAATGTCCTGTTTTGTCAGTCTCCAACTCTGATAATTCCTTGCTGTTCTGGCAAAGTCATCAGAAGAATAAACATGATAAAAATGACTGAAGATAAAGAAAATGGGGTATGCTCGCCAGAATATTCACAGTTTTCTCCCCCAAGAAAACATGCTTGGATAAGACAGTTACTTACTTAGACTTTGTCCATGTTCACCTCTATTGTGTTGAAGACCAGAAGTTCCTTAGGTCACATGTTTCCAGTTATTACAGCTGATGCCATCATAAACTTGCTAATCTTCAAAGTCTCACAAGACTTTGTTGTTTTTACTAACTAGAAAAACACCCCCCAAATCAGAAAGAGCCACTTCAACATGAGATTTTTGAAGGGTAGATCTGTATAACGAAAGCAGTGACTACTACCTATAAATCAGGGATGGTAACTTATATAGCTGTTGTTGGACTCCCAACTAGTCATTTCCCTATGCTGGCTAGAATTAATGGGAGTTGCCAACCAGCAACATTTGGAAGACCTCAAATCCCTCATTCTGCTGTAAATGAAGCCTTACTATCTCTCCACCCCATCCCACCACTCTCTATCAAAATGCAAATGTAGAGATACTTTCCTTCAGATTACCCGTGGATGCCTAATACATCTCCACAGGCACATCCAGTGATTGAAAAGTACCAGTTTTATTCCTGTTCAGCTACCTTGTGCACTGAACTACCTTTATAAAAGGCTTGCACAAAGGTTATGTTACTTCTGGGACCCTTTCACACAAGACAATTATAGCACTATGGTTCCACTTTAATTGCCATCCTATGAAATCTTGGGATTTGAAACTTAGGAAGGGCTATTTTGAATTCTCAGTTGGAGAATTTTAGTGTCCCATTGAACTACAAATCCCAGAATTCCATAGGGGGGAATCATTGTTGAGTAGTTTAGTTTATTGCATTAGCCGCAAGGCCATATCAAGCAGAACAAACCAGCATCATAGTTGAGTAGTGGAAAAGGGTATCTGGGAAAAGCATGAATGTATTTATTTTAATTTTATTATTAGTATTTGTGAGTCGCCACTCCCGGGTGGCTCGAGGCAACTTACACCATGAATTCAGACTTAAAAACAGAATATAAAACACCATAAAACACAATAAAATACACAACAAGCGGATGGCACAGGTGTATATGACTTCATCGGCGTTACAAGTCACAAGAAGGCGAAGTAGCCTACAAATCACAGCATTAATAGCCAAAGGCCTGCCGGAACAGGAGGATTTTGCACGCCTTCCGGAATGCCACTAGGTCCGTTAGGGCACGGACTCCGGAAGGCAGTGCATTTCACAGGGTAGGGGCAATTATTGAGAAGGCCCTCTGTCTTGTGGCCGTTAGATGGTATGTTTTAAAGCTGGGAACCTCCAGGAGTTGGCCCAGCTCTGAACGTAATGGCCTAGCGGGACAGTATGGGATGAGGCGGTCCCTAAGGTACACTGGCCGCAGACAGTTCAAGGCCTTAAAGGTCAGTACCAACACTTTGAAGGTGATCCGGCATTCCACTGGTAACCAGTGCAGCTCCCTCAAGACAGGTGTTATGTGGCTGGTTGTCGGGACGCCAGCCAACAGTCTAGTTACTGCGTTCTGGACCAGCTTCAGTTTCCGGATGACAGACAAAGGAAGGCCAACATAGAGAGCATTACAGTAGTCCAGTCTTGGGATGACCGTGGCTTGGACCACTGTGGCTAGGTCGTGGCGGGAGAGGTAGGGAGCCAGCTTCCTCGCCTGACAGAGATGGAAAAAAGCAACTCGACTGACGGTGGAGATTTGCATCTCCATCATCAGTCGAGAGTCCAGAGTGACGCCAAGACTTTAAACTGTCGACGACGGACATAATGTTGTGCCGTCCAGGGGAGGAAGCTGGATCTCCACCCCAACCGGACGACCCAACCACAGGATCTCCATCTTAGCTGAATTCACCTTCAACCTACTGGCTCACAGCCATCCAGTTACGGCTTCAAGGCACAGATGGAAATTATTGGGTACGGTTTCAGGCCTGCCCTCCATCCCCAGAACGAGCTGGGTGTCATCAGCTTATTGGTGGCACACCAGCCCAAAACTACGGACCAGCTGAGCAAGTGGTCGGACATAGATGTTAAATAATAGAGGGGACAGGATTGCCCCCTGGGGGACCCCACAACAAAGTGGGGAACCCCCGGAGACATCCCTGCCCCTCTTCACTCGCTGCGAGCTGTTCCGGAGGAAGGAGGACAGCCAATCCAAGACTGTCCCCCTCACCCCGGCCCCGACAAGGCAGTGAGTCAAAAGATCGTAATCAACAGTATCAAACACTGCTGTGAGGTCCAGTAACATGAGCAGTGCCGATCCGCCCTGATCGAGCTGGCACTACAGCTTATCTGTGATGGAGATCAGGACCGTCTCCGTCCCATGCCCCGAACAGAAGCCAGACTGAAAGGGGTCTAACCAAGTAGCGTCATCTAGGAAGGACTGCAACTGCTCCATTGCTGCCCTCTCAATTACTTTGCCCAGAAACGAAAGATTCGAAACTGGGCGGTAATTGGAGGGGACCGTAGGATCTAAACCCGGCTTCTTCAGCAAATGAATGACCTCATGGTGGAGCTATGCCATCATGGGCCTGAGGAGACATGAGACCAATGCAATAGCAAAAAACAGTGAATTAAAAAATCTGAAATAACATCTCCATAGGAATCTCAATGTTTCCCCGTGTGACTCTATGGTCAACCTACACCTGAAGTTGATTACATAGTTGTATTGGAGGATCTAGGCATTTGCAGAAAGACCATATTAATCATATTCTCAAATAATTGAACCTGGGAAAGTTAAATCCACAAATGTAGAGGGCTGACTGTACTCTCTAAATAATCATACCAGTAAATTGAGATGTAAATTTACTACAAATTCATAATCTATTGGGAATTCATAAAAATGGCCAAGTGGATAAATAATAGTTTTGCCAACTATCTATTCTGATAGAGTTCCGCTGAAATCGCTGGAGCATAGAAGATAAGGAGCTTTTGTGTAAAATGGCAGAGAAGCAATATGATGGATTTTGCCCTGTCCTGAGTTTGTTTCACTAATGGAATTTTAAAAGTCAGTAGTTTTGACAAGATAAGAAATGAGCAGGTTTCTTTTCAGGAAATGGATTTTCATCCTACATGCTTCAGCTTGTCATAGCGAAGGTATTTTTGGATCAACAGTAGGAACTGGATGAAAATATGGGGATGCAGTCACTAAATGTCCCGATATGAATGGCAGGGAAGGAGCTAGAAATAGCACCAGGGAGACTGGGGACAAATACTTTTTAAACTACAACTCCCAAATTTCTCTTGCATGAATAACAAAAAAGTGTCTGTTATGAAGCATAGAAGCTAGAAATGTCATTTTGGATTATGGTACCATATATTGCCACTGGCCATACTGAGAAGAATATTTGGGGTGCTCAGATCCAAAAATGGCCAAGTGGATAAAAAACAGTCACTCAGTATCTCAGGGACACATCTGAATAGTATGCAACCCAATATCTTGGAATCAGCTTCATCTTATCATTGAGCATATTCAGGTGTAGGGATAAAACTATTTTCTTTTTTGTTCTGACTTGCAAAAATGAAAATCTTGAAAAGCTCTCCTTTTTTGGTATTTCAGTACCACTTTGCAAAAAAAAATACACGAAAGTATTTTGTGTAAAAAGTTGTTTTGTGCAAATAAAATACAATGTATAAAGAACTAGCTGTACCCGGCCACGCGCTGCTGTGGCTTTTTCTCTTTCCTGTGTCCCAGTCTATATATATGTGTTTTGTGTGTGTATGTATGTGTATACTGTATATATGGATTTGTGTCTATGTGTACATATTTGTGTGTGTATATGTGTGTGTACTTATGTATATGTGTATATGTATATGCATGTATGTGTACTTATGTATATGTGTATATGTATATGCATGTATATGTGTGTACTTATGTATATGTGTGTTTTCTTATATGTATATGTGTGTATATGTGTATATGTGTGTAAGTACAGATGTGTGTATGTACAGTATGTGTGCATGTGTATATGTCAGTGCACGTATATATGTGTGTATATGTGCATGTCTATATGTACATATGTGTGTGCATGTAGCAAAGACCAACAGTAACATCCCTTCCTGCCTTTTATACTTCCTTTCTTCCCTCTCCCCCTCATCCCTCAGTTTTTCTCTTCTCTCTGTCCTCCTGCCTCTTCTCCTTACCTTTCTTCTTTCCTTTCCCTCCTTCCTGCCATCCCTCCCCTTTCTGTTTCAGTTCTTGCTCTCCTTGTCTCCCTCCCTTCATTCCCTCCCTACCCTTTTTCCCCTTTCTTTTGCTAGTCCCTTCACCAGCTTCTACCTTTTGGGTTGCCTTTTATTACCTGTCTGTTTTGCATAACGGCTCTGTGTGGCCAGCACCACCAACATTCCGACACGCTAAACTGCCGGGGGGTGGCTCCCAGCTTCTACATTCTAACTGAGGGAGTATTTGCATAATGCCTCTCATTGGCCAGCTCCACCAACATTCCGAAACTCTAAACTGCCAGAGGGAGGTGGTGTGGGGGATCATGGGAGTTGTAGTCCATAATGTTTTTTTTTGGATTTGTGGCTGTTGGTTCTTTGGGGGGTTGTGGTATGCATACCTCGTAGGGTTTTATGGGTATGCGGGCTGTTTGTGTGTGTCTGCCTCGTGTGGTTTCTTTGTCTATAAGACAGGAACCACCACATGAAGGATTTTATATACCGTATTTTTCGCACCATAAGTCGCACCGGCTGATAAGACGCACCTAGATTTTAGAGGCGGAAAATAGAAAAAAAATCCTATTTTCCTCCTCTGACGCGACGCTGCTTCGCTCCTCCTCCTGCTCCTTTCCCCCGCCCTTTGCTCGAGGGAAGAAAGGGTGGGGAAGGAAAAGGAGCAGGAGGAGGAGCGAGCAGCGTCGCGTCAGAGCGTCTGACGCGACGCTGCTTCGCTCCTCCTCCTGCTCCTTTCCCCCGCCCTTTGCTCGAGGGAAGAAAGGGTGGGGGAAGGAAAAGGAGCAGAGGAGGAGCGGCAGCGTCGCGTCAGAGCGTCTGACACGACGCTGCCCGCTCCTCCTCCTGCTCCTTTCCCCCGCCCTTTGCTCGAGGGAAGAAAGGGTGGGGAAGGAAAAGGAGCAGGAGGAGCGAAGCAGCGTCGCGTCAGAGCGTCTGACGCGACGCTGCTTTTCGCTCCTCTTCCTGCTCCTTTCCCCCCGCCCTTTGCTCGAGGGAAGAAAGGGTGAGGGGAAGGAAAAGGAGCAGGAGGAGGAGCGACGCAGCGTCGCATCAGAGCGTCTGACGCGACGCTGCTTCGCTCCTCCTCCTGCTCCTTTCCCCCGCCCTTGCTCGAGGGAAGAAAGGGCGGGGGAAGGAAAGGGACGGACCAGCAACGGACCAGAGAAGAGGAGAGGCGGCGACAGAGGCGGCGGTCTCAGACACTTTTTGTGAGTATATCGCGCCACCCCCTCTGCTCCAGCGCCTCCCCCTCCCCTGCCTGCATCTTCGCTCCATAAGACGCGGCTGATTTTCTTCCTAATTTGGGAGGAAAAAAAACTGCGTCTTATGGTGCGAAAAATACGGTAATTTTTCTCTGGGTGGAAAGAGGTGAGAAGTGGCGTACCCCAAGGTTCAGTTTTGGGTCCGTTACTTTTAATTTATTCATTAATGATCTGGATGTAGGAGTGAATTCTGAGGTAGCAAAGTTTGCAGACGACACTAAATTGTTCAGGGTAGTTAAAAATGAAACTGATTGTAAAGAGCTCCAGAAAGATCTCTCGAAATTGAGTGAATGGGCAACAAAGTGGCAAATGCATTTTAACCTAAACAAGTGTAAAGTCATGCACATCGGGGCAAAGAACCCCAACTACACCTACAAATTGATGGGGTCAAAGCTTTCCGAGACAAACCAGGAAAGGGATCTTGGGGTCTTGGTGGACAGCTCAATGAAGATGTCAACCCAGTGCGCAGCAGCAGTGAAAAAGCAAATTCTATGCTAGGCATGATCAGAAAGGGAATCGAAAATAGGTCAGCAAATGTTGTATTACCTCTCTACAAATCGATGGTAAGGCCACATTTGGAGTACTGTGTACAATTCTGGTCTCCGCACCTTAAGAAGGATATAACGGAACTGGAAAAGGTACAGAAAAGGGCAACAAGAATGATCCAAGGGATGGAGCAGCTCCCTTATGAAACCAGGTTGCAACGCCTTGGTCTTTTCAGCCTTGAAAGACGGCGTTTAAGAGGTGACTTGATCGAAGTGTATAAAATCATGCATGGGATAGAAAAGGTGAATAAAGAAAAACTGTTTTCTTTGTCACAAAACACTAGGACTAGAGGGCACTCCCTGAAGCTCCAAGGTAGGAAAATTAGGACTAATAAAGGGAAATATTTCTTCACCCAGAGGGTCATTGGGTTATGGAACTCACTTCCAGAAGAGGTTGTGACAGCGGTCAGCCTGGACAGCTTCAAGGCAGGATTAGACAGATTCATGGATACCAAGTGTATCGGTAGTTACTGAAAAGGACATTCAAGTGCCACCTCGGAGTTGGTTGAGGTAGGCAGGATTTCCCTGGGTACTGGTTGTGGGGGGTCGGGAGCAGGTCAGGGTTTTGCCCTCCCTTCTGCTCGAGATCCCCGTGTACAACTGGTGGGCCACTGTGTGATACAGAATGCTGGACTAGATGGGCTGAGGTCCGATTCAGCATGGCTCTTCTTATGTTCTTATGTTCTTATGTTCTTATTGTGCTATGCTAATAATATAATATATTGTATGTACATATAACTTGTAAGCCGCTGAGTCCCCTTCAGGGTGAGAAGAGCAGGATAAATAAATGTTGTAAATAAATAAAAATAAATATTTTTGTGTAAAACAGAATTCTTTGCATGAAATCTTATTGAGTTTTTTTATGTGTGCATATAAATTTGTTTCCCTAAAAGTCTCAAGTCTCAAAAAGCATTTAAATGCATACAAACTCTAGCAACTTCACCCAGGAGAGAGAAATCTCTTTTTGTTCTTCCAATTTTTTATCCCCACTGATTTCTGCAAAAAACAGGGAGTCTATCTGGATAGACTGGTTTTGTTTCATTCTTGTTTCTTCTACTTTCCCATTTTAGTTTTTTGATATCTACATGACAGTTTTTGCAATCTGAAATATTTCCAGGAAATATTTTGTATTTCTATTGTCCAGGTCAGTTTAAAGTAAACCTGAATTATTCCAAATGAAATGTGATTCTCCATGGACATGTGCTTCTGTTATACCAAAGCTAGCTTAGATGTCCTCCAACAACAAACATAGTGGCTGTTCCCAGTGAGGGAAAGAGGAATTCAAGCAATAAAAGAAAATGTTCCTAATGCTTAACTAGTGTAACATTACTTAAGTGCTTTAATACTTTGACTATAACTCCTGAATAATATTTAGAAATATCTCAATGGAAATTGGTGAAAGACAATTTCTGAAACATTGCTTGGAACATTATTTCATGGTGATGGCAAACCAATATAGAAGCAAGACCATCAGC